>JAPWIX010000003.1:0-1221250 GCA_028751805.1 Podosphaera xanthii
CCCATCACCACTTTCCTCATTGGTGCTTTCCTGCCTCTTGCTGTCACTCTCCAACATAGTGTGAAATGGCAAGATCAACCAAAAATATTTGACCACTAACTCCCCAACTTCTCTTGGTAAATACCTGTGGATGATCTTGCTCTTGTCTGTTGACACCACATTTTTGTGATACACTGTCACAAAACAAACCATACCATCCTCAACAAATAAATTCCTGTGCTGACCCTTGCTGGTGTTGCTGTGCCTGACACTCAACAATTCTGGCCCTCTGGCTGGTTGTCCTCCTGTGATGTGCATCAACACGAGCAACAATTCCCTGAACCTCACCACTGATTTCATGTATCTCTCAACCTCAACTTTCCTGATGGCACCTGTGCTTGTGTTAATGGAATCATCTCCTCTGCTCTGAATCTTCAGGATCCTACCTGTCCTGGTGTCAACAAAATCTTTCAAGACCTCCTCATCCTTCTTGATCTGCTCACACATCCAACTCTTGCCATACACCTCCCATCTGCTTCTTTCATCCTGCAAAAAGTTCCACCCTTCTTAACCATTGCTGGCGTTGTCATACAATCCTTTCCATGCCACCTCTAGTGCCTCAAACCCTCTCAACAACTCCTTGTCCATCTGCTTCCTTGCCTCCACCAATGTCAAATGAACAAATCCTCTGAATGTGTCCATGGTGAAGTACAAAGATTTGTAGATCAACTCCTCCCCTCTCCAATCCACCTTTCCCTGGACTGTGGTGTTGTAGTGTAACTTGAGCCCATATGTTCTCAAGTCCATCATCCACTGCATTGGTGTATTGCTTCCCCTGACCATGAACCTGTCCACCATGCTCTTGACCATGCCCACAACACCCTTCTCTTTTGCTTGGCTGGTCTGGCTTGATCTTCCAAAAGTTACCTGGCTGCTGTCACTCTCATCACTGTCCTCCTCACCAAAGCTGCTGCCATCTGCCAAAATCTCTGTCTCATTGGTTGGTTGAGCAACATGGTATGCTTTCTGCACAACCAAGAACCTGGCCACCTTGATCAGCTTGGACAGAATGGGAGGGTACCTGTCAACCCCTTTCCACCCTTGAGTGTCCACTCCCAAAATGGCAATGGCCTTGACCAGCGCACGGTCATACTCACTGTTGGATGCCCTCTGATCCAGCAGTGATATGCAAAAGTTCAAGCATGCTTCTTGCAATCCTGTAAATTTTCCCTCTTGTGCCTGTGCTGCTGATTGCTCCCTTTCTTCTGCCACCTCATCAATGTGATTGTCTTCTCCTCCTCTTTGCTGATCTCTGTGTTACGGGATAGCCCCTCTGTGGCGATTCTGGCTATGCCAGAATTGTAAGGCCACCATAGAATCAGACGGAATGACATGGAAGGCAGTAGAATCGCATGGCATAAAGCCGAAGAGAATGGAACTGGTAGGAAGGAGATAGATGTACAGCAAGTCCTCCAGAATCTACGAGAACAATGTAGAAATATAAGAGAGGTAGTGTATATATTAAACAATAGTCACCAGTCCATAGATTCTGTAGACTTTACAATAAACTGTTTCTTTTTGGACTTGCTCTGTTGTTAACAACATCAACTGATCCCGCGACACTCTGCCATGACTCTTGCCTTCCTTCCCTCCCACTACTGCTTTCATCTGCTTTTTGCCTTTCCACCTCTGACCTTGCCTCTCCCACCATCCTCCTCCATTGCCTCTTCTGCTCTTGGGTGAACCTGTACTTTGGACTCTCCCATTGGTGAGGCTTGGTTGTCCTGGCAATGAACATGACCACCTGCTGCCATGGTCTGGCATTCAATCCCATGGACTCTTCATCCTGGTAGGCCATCAATGGTGCATATCTCTTTTGTTCTTTCTCATTCCTGATGGCTTCCATTCTAACAAAGAGCCCTACTCTCTAGCCAACCGTGTGCTGGCAAACTCTGACCAACCTGCCCACTGCTGTCCAGATGGCAACCTCAATCTCCTCACATGAATCTTCCTTGTTTGGCTGCTGGATGCTCAGGAGTAGATCCTCCCTGTCTAGTCCTGACAGAATCTTCAACCAGCCTGTCCTTTCCAACCAAAGATTTACCTCATCCTTCTCTCCTTAAAACCTCTTAGTCATGCTCTTTCTGATCATCTCCACTTGCTTGTTGCTCTTGTTGCAAAATTCTGTCCACCTTTGCCTCAATACCTCTATTTCCTCAACTGTCCCTTGTGCCTTTTGCATCCTGTTCTCCCCGAGGGCTTCCCTCTGTAACCTCTGTGGTTGGATCACCTTAAAGAATCCTGAATGAGGACCTTGAGTGAAGAACCTTTGACAAGAGACATTTTGTCTCCATCTCAGCTGAGCAGTGCTTGACTTCTTTTTCTTCCACCCTTGCCACCTGACCAATTGTGTACATGATTGCAGTGAGCTCTCATGTGCTTCTCATTCCTGCTGATGAAAGAGCAGGTCTCTGGTTCTAACCTGCACTGCAACCCATCTTGGTGCAGGGGAAGGTCCTCAACTACCTCTTGCACACCTGATGGCATGAGGAAGCTCTGTGCAGTCATTGCCAATCTACCCCATTGCTCTGAAAGAGCCTTGGCAATCCCCCTAGCAGTCTGGAGTGACTCTCTGTGCTCCTTGCCTCTGAAATGGCTGGTCACCTGCTCTGGCCAGATGCAATGTTGCCATTGCTTGCAGACATATAGACCATAGATATGGTTGAGGGTGACTGTGGAGAGTGCAGTGGCTTGTATGGTGTCCATGGTTGTGAATGGGTTCTGGTGGAATAATGTGTGTGAGAATTCTGGTCTGCAGAGGATGTGAGAAGGAGGGAAGAAGCAGTTGGTCAGTGGCTGTGTATTTGTATGCAGAGATTTCTAGTGTGAGGACACACAGTATTGGCGAAAGTCCTGGCGACCCATCAGTTTTTTCTCATACTAACTTCACACTCTGCTCATACCGTCAATTTCCGTCGCAAAACTTTCAACTTGGCCAGTTTGATTGTTATTTTTTTCTGATTTGAATGGTAGCGGGCACAATAGTATAGCTCTTATGGTTGTTGATTAAACAATCATTCTGTCCTTCACCACCAAATTGTCCATTTCTTGGCAAAAGCCTCGGCGAAAGTCTTGGCGACCCAACAGTTTTTTCTCATACAAACTTCACCCACCATTTGCGCAATCGATTGCGGTCGCAACGCTTTCAAACTATGTCAGTTTGGTGCCTATTATTTTCTGATTCGAATGATACTATTTTGAGTATCTTAGCCCCCACGGTTGTTGAGATCCCAACCGCCAGTCTGGGTACTCAAAAAAATTTCCTCATGCAAAAGAACTGCCAGTCAGCCTCACTGGCGGTTAAGTATTCTAGATAGAGGTATGGAGAAAGTCCAAGAGCCGATCATTCAAAGAAATGTTGAACAGCCTGGGAGGCATTGGAAGAATAACCCAGTGGATCTTAGACCAGGGATAGTTAGAGCAGTTTCGATTTGCTGGAGAAGTGGAAAGAGAGGTTAAGGAGCTAGAGGAGAAAAGAACAAGGCCAGGGGTAGGAGTTTGACGTGAGGATATCCGTACTGGACAAACCAGTACATCACACTTCTTTTAGGTAAACTTTAAAATCCAGCAGATTCTTAACAGGTAGGTTTAGGGGGTTTTCACCAAAAGGTTTCCTCCTGTGTAAATAAAAAGTTAGTTACCTGCATGGGCTTCAAGATCTCCCTATCAGGATAATGAAATCAAATTCAAATTATATCATGGTGCAATGTTCTAGTAGTATGACAGCTAGTAAGCCAATAGGACCTGTAGCCTACAATGGACATCGCAGGCAACTTGTATCCATGCAAAACTAACACTTATGTCATGCTAAGGACATGAACAAGGTTTGTCACATGGGCTGCGGAGGTGACGACGTATTTATAAACAAGGTCATAGAGCAGTTGCCACAGCATCGTATTTATAGTGTATTATTAGATGGTGGATCCTGAAACAACATCACCCTGATGGGACACAGGATGTATATAAGGCTGCGTTGCTACGTAGCTTATTTGTTCTCTATGGTTGAATTATAGGAATACCATCATCCATAAAAACGCCCATTGCTTTCTATAATTGATCCTTGACAAGTAACTGTTAAATAATGTAAGCTTCAAATTGATTTACTGCCTAGAATGTAATCTTTTGTACGTAGAATGTGCTGACTTCTGCCTGACACCTACGGTATTGTCAGCACACAACGTTCAATCTTACTAACACAATTATTCTAAAACCCTGATATCATAATTTGGAATTCGCCTATTTTTCCTCATCAATCAAACTATTTGCCACAAGGTTACAACTTGAAAATATTAGTTACATTTTTGTGCTATGCTTAAGCAATTGTTTGTAAATGTTAGCAACCAACAAAGATGGTGCCTTATATATTAGACTTTTGTACTCAAGAAAATGCTGACATCTGGAGTTGATGCCTGACTTTTGAAGTATTGTCAAGAATAAAATACTGAAAATTCTAACACCATTCCTTGAGCAACTGAACATCAACTTGATAAATTTACTGAATCAGTTGTAAATTACAAATAATTACATGTTTACTTTCAGGATTAGAAACCCCCGATATTTCAGCTTCTCTTTTACAATTGAACATGGTATTTACATAGGAACAACACTTGCCTCAGAGGCCAATTGTTTAATTGCACTGATTTTAGAACATATCACTTGGACTTAATATCATAACTTGTTTTGTGGTTCTTAATTAATGACCTATATGTGTAGTGTTATGAGGCTTCAAAACTATGGCAAGTGAAATGCGCCACAGATGCAATTTGCCAAGAAAGAAACAAATAACTGTTTGACTGCCATTAGAAGCTGCAATTATCGCTCTATCAATTCCAGACTCACTAATGATATTTTTACTAGAGTTAAATGTCATCTATCAAAATTTTAGAAAATTTCAAGAGTTTCTGATGGCGCTGTTGAAAGATTTGGTCAGAAAATGAAAGTTTTCTGAAATTTTGATTTTCTCTAAGTCCCTAAGCTCAGGCCTTTCACACTGCTTAATCCTAACCCTACAGCATTTATAATGGATGGATGTGAGGGTTAGAACCCTGGTGCCAAACTCGGGCTTGTGGCCCTTGTCTATGCATCTCGCCTAAGTGAGGGGTAGCCCGGCATATCGGCGCTACAACACTTCAGGATAAATTATCGGACGAGGACCCCTGTCGCAAATCATCATTTCGGGACGTTGGATGTCAGCGATCATAATTCGGAATATGTGTATCTACGATGGCTAAGGCGTTGGTTGGGAAAATTGATTCTTTGGCGTGGAGATGGTGTTCAGGGGAAAAGACTCACTCATGTATATAACAATAGCTCACAGCATGGCTTGAACTCCACGCACTTCTTATTTTATAATTCTGAACTTCAATCTCTGAGTTAATCGAGACAGCCTTTCACAGTAGAAGTGCGTCTCTCTCATCAACACCGATCGGAGATTCTCATCCTCATCAGTCAGTCACCTCTAGTTAGTTCGATATCTATCGTCAGTTAGTCAGATACCATCAGCTGGTACTCAGTCATTCAGTCAGTCATTCAGTCAGTCATTCAGCGTATTTACAATTAAATCATTTTTTCGATCAGTTAATCAGTATATATACCATCCTTTTTTTCATTCATTAATCCCATCAGTCAGTAACTTCATCGGGAAAATCGTTGCCAACATGGGGGACGTCGATATGAGGGATGAAGACCAACAGTTCAACGAATTTGAAGACCCGGAAGCATCTCCAGGTGCGAATGATTCGCCCCCTTCATGGGTTTCGAGCATCGTCAGGATGTTAACACAATTCTTAAAAAGTCAGCAGACCGGAACTACCAGAAACTCAAGACCAAGGCATTCACAGCCCCACCCTGAAAAGTTTTCCGGAACTGACCCATCAGAATATCCTCAGTTCCGGAGTCTTCTAGAGGCAAAACTGAAGATCGATGGCGAAGCAATCGGAAATGAGGAGGAAAAAGTATGGTATGGGTTTGGTCGCCTTTCTGACACGGCATCGAGACGACTACACCCATGGATAGAATACGCTAAAGGTACGGAAATTTTCACCGTCAGCAATTTTTTGATTCGTCTTGATAAAGCATTCAGCGACCCGGAAAAGATATCAAAGGCCATTGACAAACTAAACTCGATTAAACAAGGCAACCAACCGTTTAGAGAGTTTCTCCAGGAATTCGAACAGCTTCTCTTAGAGGCACGAGGATGGGGCTGGGAAGACCCTGTTAAAAAGGGCTACCTGAAGGCTGCCCTCAATCGGGAACTTTCTGACCGTTTGGTGTCTCAGAGCGAGCCTGAAGGATATGAAGAGTTTGTATCGCAACTACGAGTGACGTCAGATGAGGCAGACAAGATGAAGACATGGGACAGTCGTAAAGGTCGGAACCATGGTATCAACCCCTACCCCTACCCCTCCCCAGTTGCCGACACTCAAGTTAACGGTGATCCCATGGATTGGGAACCGACTCAATCTTTAAACGTGTCTTCAGTTCAGAGAACCCCTAATCACCAGATATTGTTGCCTCAAAGACCCCGTGCAACTTGGGTGTCACACGAAGAGATTGGTCGGAGAATTTCAGCAGGGTTGTGTATTCGTTGTGGGGGTCGAGGCCATATTATTAAGGGTTGCGCTCTGCTCCCGCCTATCAATCCCAATCGCCAACCTAAAAGACAAATCACATCACCACAAGTAGCAGTATCGGCGATGAATTTGACGACAGGAGGGTCTGCTGAAGGCGTTTCGGGAAATGTGTAGCCCTTGACCAAAGTCGCAGTCAGGGGCTTGGGAAATTGGACCTGAAGGAAGACTGGGAATATTTTAAGGATTCTATGGATGGCCAGCCTTTTGTCGTTAAAGTTTTCATTAATGATATCATATTTGCTAATACATTGATTGATACTGGCTGCCTTTCTTATGGCTTATGTGACTCCCGATTTGCCCAACGGAACAATTTTGCGCGGTTAAAAATAAAGCCTAGAGAAGTAATTGGATTCGACGGGAAAGTCGCGTCTTCAGTGGACGAAGTTGCTGTCGTTGATATTGATTTGGACGGACACCGACAGTCTAGGGTGTTTCTCTATATATCTCCTATAGGCCATTACGATATGATTCTGGGAATGCCGTGGATCACTTCTCAAGACGTAAGAATCAATGGCCCTCGATCAGAAATGGTAATTAGCTCTACAGGAACAAAAGTTCTAAGTATAGAGTCATTCTTGGCTGTCCAAAGTGCTCATAGGAAACCAGTACAGGTCTCGGCTATGACTTTCGGATATTTATCCAAAAAATATTCTAATAATACGAGAGTTCAGGTCTTTGCTGCGAGTATGGCTGACATAAACAAAGCTTTGGCTGGTAAGCAGCGATCGGATCCAATTGCTAAGTTACCAGTACAGTACCATGAGTATCTCGATGTTTTCGACCACAGAAGAGCCGACTTACTACCACCGTTACGAGGCCAAGGTATAGATCATAGAATTGAGATCGAAAATGTTGATGGAAAAGAAGCCAAGGTACCGTGGGGGCCACTCTACGGCATGTCAAGAGAAGAGTTGTTGGTGCTTCGAAAGACCTTGACTGAGCTACTTGATAAAGGGTTTATAAGAGTTAGCAATTCACCCGCAGCTGCACCCGTACTTTTTGTTAAAAAGCCAGGTGGTGGCCTCAGATTTTGCGTGGACTACCGCGGGTTGAATCGTATCACACGGAAAGACCGATACCCTCTCCCACTAATATATGAGACTTTGCGCAATATTAGCAAAGCAAAATGGTTCACAAAGCTTGATGTAATAGCCGCCTTTCACAAGATACGAATAGCGGAAGGAGATGAATGGAAAACCGCTTTCCGTACTCGCTATGGCCTTTATGAATGGATGGTTACCCCGTTTGGACTCGCCAATGCCCCAAGCACGTTTCAAAAGTATATTAATTGGACCTTACGTGAATATCTCGACAATTTTTGTTCTGCGTACACCGATGATATCTTAATTTATTCATCCGGAAATAGAGCAGAGCATCAGGAACACGTGCGAAAAGTACTACAGCGTCTTCGGGAATCTGGTCTGCAAATTGATATCGACAAATGCGAATTCGAAACAACAACGACAAAGTACCTTGGGTTTATTATAGAGGCAGGTCATGGATTACGCATGGATCCTGAAAAGATTAAAGCCATTAAAAACTGGGAAGCACCTACATCTATTAAGGGCGTTCGAGGGTTCCTAGGTTTTGCGAACTTCTATCGGAAGTTTATTCATAACTTTGCAGATCTTGCGCGACCCCTAACAGATCTTACTCGAAAGGATTGTAAGTTTCAGTGGAGTTACGAAGCAGATCGAGCATTCCATAAATTAAAAGATATATTTATTAGCGCTCCAGCTCTAAGTCAGTTTGACTATGATAAGGTCACGAGGATCGAAACGGATTCTTCCGGTTGGTGCACCGGAGGGACACTACAACAATTGAATGATAAAGGACTATGGGTCCCTTGTGCTTTCTTTTCTAAGAAAAATAATCCAGCCGAATGTAATTACGAGATTTATGATAAAGAAATGCTCGCAATTATTCGCTGTTTGGAAGAATGGGATGCTGAGCTTCGAGGAGTTAAGCAGTTCGACATTTGTACAGACCATAAAACCCTTGAATACTTCATGACAGTTCGTCGGCTCACAGAGCGGCAAATGAGGTGGTCTCTGATCCTCTCCAGGTATAATTTTCGTATTGTTCATGTGCCTGGGAGATTGAACGAGCGTGCCGATGCACTCTCCAGAAGAGACCAGGATATGCCAAAAGACAAAGAAGATGAACGGCTCGCGGATAGAAAAATTTGCCTTCTAAAACCGGATGTTTTAGTGGCGAGTCATAGTATAATAAATTCAGAGAACACAAGCATAGAACCCGAAAATGAGCATTTCAAAGTTGGAGAATTGCCGGACGAGCTCAAGGAATGGAATGAAGAACTTCAGGAGGACGAGCAATACAAACTAGCACTGGAAGCGGTTCAGGAGGGGGCTAGTAAGTTTCCAACTGAACTTCAGCTCAAAGTTTCGATCTCAGAATGTTCTCGATCAAAACAGGGCTTTTTATTGTTTCGAGAACGTAAGTGGGTGCCAAATTGTTCAGATTTGCGGACTAGAATAATCCAAAAGACTCATGATTCACCTTTGAACGGACATCCCGGAAGAGAAATAACCTATGCTCTCGTGGCCCGTCAATTCTTTTGGCCCGGTATGGCTAAAGACATTAGAAGGTTTGTCGAAAACTGTGACGGTTGCGGTAGAAATAAAGCTTGGCGAAGTAGACGACAAGGATTCCTAAAGCCTCTACCGATTCCTGATCGAATATGGTCTGAAATATCAATCGACTTTATTACTGACCTCCCGGAATCTCAAGGGTGTACTAATATAGTCGTAATCACAGACAGGTTGAGCAAAGGCGTAATTGCCGATGGACTGAAGAATATCGATACAGAGACAGTTACAAAATGGTTTATAAAAAATTATCTCCCATACCATTTTATACCAAATGCTATAGTTTCTGATCGAGGCACTCAGTTCACCGGTGCTTTCTGGAAAAGATTCTGCGATATATTGCAAATACAACGACGACTATCGACAGCATTTTCGCCCGAGACTGATGGATCTACTGAAAGAATGAATGAGGTAATTGAGACTGTTCTTAGACAATACGTTGATTGGAACCAAAGTGACTGGTTTGAATGGTTGCCCGTGGTTGTTAGCAGTATTTGTGGACGAGATTCATCTTCCACTGGAACCAACGCTTTCTTCATGACACATGGATGGAATCAAAACTTACTCGAACACATTGAAGATGACATCTCAGACAATGATACAAGAAATTCTCCCATCGCAAAAGCAGATCGTGTCATAAGGAAATTAAAGCAAGTAAAAGACTGGGCGCAAGCGTCGATGGCTGCATCTCAGGAATCCCAAGAACATGCATCGAATAGAGCAAGAGACCAAGCCCCTGGTTACAAAGTCGGTGAAAAAGTGTGGCTCAACATGGAAACCATAAAGACAAATAGGCCCTGCAAAAAGCTTGATGCAAGGCATGCAAAATTCACTGTAACTGAAGTGGTTGGATCTCATAGTTATCGGCTTGATACTCCACCGGGTATCCATAACGTCTTCCATTCCCGTCTATTGAGACCGGCTAATTCTGCACCGCTAAAAGGACAAGTTACTGACGACGGCCAGCCGTCGGCTATTTTGGTTGACGGATCAAAAGAATATGAAGTTGAAAAGATCATTGATCAGAAACAAGCACCGGGGAAAGGAAAGAAATTAAAATACTTGGTGAAATGGGTTGGTTACGCAAAGCCGACCTGGGAACCAGAATCATTTCTGCAAGATAACGTCGCTCTAGTTGAATGGAATAATCTCCCAAAATCAGAAAAACTTAAAAATCAACGCAAAAAAAAAAATAAAAAAAAAATAAATAAAAAAAACAGAATGATTGAATGAATAGAACTACATCATTATGTATGGTGATTAAAACCAAAAAAAAAAAAAAACGTGTTAAAGTGGGGGATAATGTGAGGGTTAGAACCCTGGTGCCAAACTCGGGCTTGTGGCCCTTGTCTATGCATCTCGCCTAAGTGAGGGGTAGCCCGGCATATCGGCGCTACAACACTTCGGGATAAATTATCGGACGAGGACCCCTGTCGCAAATCATCATTTCGGGACGTTGGATGTCGGCGATCATAATTCGGAATATGTGTATCTACGATGGCTAAGGCGTTGGTTGGGAAAATTGATTCTTTGGCGTGGAGATGGTGTTCAGGGGAAAAGACTCACTCATGTATATAACAATAGCTCACAGCATGGCTTGAACTCCACGCACTTCTTATTTTATAATTCTGAACTTCAATCTCTGAGTTAATCGAGACAGCCTTTCACAATGGACGATAGAAATTTTTAATAAGGCAGATAAGAAAGCCACCTGGATCTTGAGAGACCACTCACGCGAAAATGGCGTTTGGGTACGCAAGAAACAGGCGTTCCCAATAGCTCGAGCCTTGACAGATTTATTGTTGGAAGAAAAGCAACACACGTGGACAAAAGAAGAGACCGAAATGCAGTCTCAAAGCCTGAAGCCCTTCAAATCTAGGCATAATACAAACAAATCTTTAACTACCGGTAATCTAGCAAACCCCGGTGATATTTATCGACTTAACCCTCCAGTTACCTTCCCAGAAATGTCAGAACCGCTTCAACGTTCATCCAATCACCCCATAAAATCAATGTTGCAGCCTGCTTCCACCACCTCGTCAAATTTAATCAGACACCAGCTGCAACTTAGATTAAAAACAAAACCAGACCAAGATACTGTTAGAAATCAGTCTGATCCTTTAATACAGCCCATCGCCTCAGAAGTTGCCGAAGAATTTTATCATAGCCCTGTCAGACCAATGAACAAAGCTAATCTAGCTGGTAAATCATATTTTCCGCCAGTTACTCCAATTAAGCATACGCAAATTCCGCCCCAAAGATTTTCTCCATAACTTGGCTCACCAATTCTTCCACGTCACCCTGTAGGAGAGCATAGACAATATCAAAATAATTTGCCTGAACGACCACTTCCCAAACCAAGAAAAACCCCTTGTCAGCTACCGATTCATGAATTAGCGAATCTTTCAAAGATTTACAGAGATGAGGACAGATATGGTGGTGCTGAAATTAGTTTTGAACTTTGCCTTGGGATATTTTATGATACTTGTCGTAGAACAGGAGTACAAGCCCAATTTTATAAAGATGCATTCTCCTCAATGCTCAAAGGGTCAGCTCGAAAGTATTATCACCTTTACCTCATGAATAGCAACTCAACTTTTGATCAAATGACGGCCAGGCTTAAGGCCAACTTTGAAACAGCTGAACGTCAGGAACAGATGCTATCTAAATGGAAAAATTTTTCGCTACAGCGCTTGATTGAAGAAAACCCGATCATTTCATACACAGAATGTTTTGAAGTTCTTGTTAAGGACCTTCGAAGAACGCAATTAAGCCTACCGAATAGATACCAAGGTGACGAAAGCTTACGAGATGCAGTCGTTGATGCAGTACGTGATGTACGGGAGTGTTTGTTTGCATGCTACAAACCCGCAATCACATTTGAAGCGTTGTGCGCTGATATACGAGCTTCAATTGCGACTGAAGAACGACTTAGTAAAACAAAATTGACCCAATAAAATCGACCTCAAGGACTAACTATAAGTGACCAAATGTACACAGATCGCTACTACAAAGGAATGCGAAGTAAACCGTCGCCCAGAAACTTTGACATCCGAAAACAATCCAAAAGATGTGTTGGATTTTCAGGCTCGTTGTTTTCCTGAGCGTACATGAATTGATTTTGTGATATGATCAGCAAGATCATCACCGAGGACATTTTTAGTCGTTTTAATCCGACATGTTTTTTCTTAAAGTGATCGGCAATATCAGGGGAATAACCAGTATGCGAACCACTGAGAGAATAAAAAATAAAAGGGGTCATGGGGGTCTCAGTATTATGTATTTAGATGAGTTTTCCTTACTATCTATAATCTGTAATCTTCTTAGGATTTTATATATACAATCTTATTATATCTGGTCAGAAGAAAAACTGATATTCTACATCAGCTTGCTATTAAAGTGTTCTTTTTGTGTTGTAACCCTTGTTCTTCGAGATATTCCTCTTTGAACTCTCTACAACATTCAACAAGATGTTTCGTATGCAGGAGAGAAAAATGTTGGTCTTCAAACCACACAAAAGAGGAAAGGAATAAGGCAAAAGACGCCTTTAGAGAGCGATTACGTGCAAAAATAAAGTCACATGATGACTGTCTCATCCAACAGTATGTTATAGAATGTGAAGGTGAAGAAGAAGACAGCAACTTTGAGGTATGGGAGGACCTCATAATGAATTCCCACCTAGATAATGAGTTTGAAGATAACACAATCGACGATCAATTTATGACGGAGTATGGCGTCATTTCTGGACTGAAAACTATTACCGTTCTTAACAACCAATCGCTACACCACGCTCTTGCTCGGATAGATTCTTCTCTTAATCCCTCTTCGGCTGATAACATTTTCAATCCAAGCCACTCTATTGTTAAAATCCCCTCAATTCCTATACCATCCATACGCTCGATGGATGATAAAAGTCCCTCTACTTTTACACATTCAACACGTTATTCAGACCATACTTTCCAAGGAATAATGATAGACACAGGAGCAGCAAGAGTATCAACAGCAGGTAAAAATCAGTACCGAGCTCTATCCAAGATCCGACAACTACAACTAGATGAGTCTGACGCAGGCCAAGCCAACATATGCTTTGGTATAGGTACTGCTAGTTCAATAGGGTCTACAACTCTCGAAACACCAATTGGAAAAATCATATTCCATATAATGTCTTCAGATACACCCTTTCTATTATTTCTCCAGGACATGGATGAATTAAAAGTCAAATTAAACAATTTTAGAAATATTTTGATTCAAGGAGACGACATTTTTCCGGTCGTACGGAAATGGGGCCATCCGTAGATTTTATTGCAGAGTCATGAGGCTAACATAGTCTATAATTACATGGGAAGAATTGCTGAATGCCATCTAACTGAAGAAGAACTTCGTCGGCTACATCGACGATTTGGGCATCCTTTGACAAGACAGCTTACCAAAATCTTACAACGTTCTGGCCACGAGTTTGATATAGAAATACTTAAGCAACTTACCAAATATTGCCATTTTTGTCAGAAACACGGAAAGTCACCTGGACGATTCAAGTTCACGATACATGATGATTTTGAATTTAATCACTGTATTTATGTTGATGTTATGTATATTGATAATCATCCTCTACTCCATGTTGTTGATAGCACAACTAGATATGGGGCAGCCCGATGGTTAAAAAGTATGTCAACACAAGATACGTGGGATGCACTACGTTCTTGTTGGATCGATGTCTACATTGGGCCTCCCGACGTAATTGCCCATGATGCCGGTAAAAATTTTGCATCTGAAGAATTTCGTCAACACGCTGCGTCAATGTCAATTGTTACAAAAGAGGTACCAGTAGAATCTCAAAATTCAAATGGTATTGTTGAGCGATACCATGCACCCCTACGTCGGGCATATGAAATAATACGTGAAGAGTTAAGAGATACCCAAAAAGATGTAGCACTACAAATTGCAGTAAAAGCAGTGAATGATACAGCAGGCTCTGATGGCATAGTACCTACACTATTAGTTTTTGGTGCCTATCCAAAAATTAATTCATCCAATCAACCTCACCCGACCATCTACCAACGGGCCAAAGCTATCAAATTAGCAATAAAAGAAGTTCGTCATCTTCACGAAAAACGACAGGTAACAGATGCTCTACGAATGAGAAATAGGCCTGATGTAACACATATTCATGATCTCCCCCTAGGATCTGATGTAGTGGTTTGGCGTGAAAAAGAGAAGTGGACTGGACCGTACAAATATCTCGGTATAAATGGCGAATCATGTACAATAGAGATGCCCCATGGTCCATCTGTATTTAGAAGTACTGGCGTCAAGCCATATTACGCAGCAGATCTGAGAAATCAATCAAAACATGTTAATACAGATAAGAACCAACAATTAATCAAACTCGCCGATATCCAATACGAAAAAGAATTTCAACTCAAATATCGCGTGATTCGCAATACGCTCACTACATACATAAAACTCCATCTTTCATCTCCGCCAAAGAAAAATTTGATCTTGAATTATCACTAGAACTATGCAAACAAGGTATAGTAAAAACACCAGGACCACCTTTTGAATTATCCAGAAGGCAAGAAATTGACGGGCTTATTGCACGTGGTGTCTTTGAGCTAATTCCTTGGGATATTGAATTTGAAAATAACTTTAAATTTTTCAAGTCCAGATTTGTTGATGAAATTAAAGGTAAAGATACGACAACACCGTATGAGAAATCACGTATAGTTATCCAGGCGTACCGTGATGATGGGAAAACAGAAATACTGACCCAATCACCAACCATTCCGCGCGCCAGCCAACGCCTAATTTTGGCAATTACACCTTCATTGTTTGATAAATGTAAGCTCTACCTGCGTGACATTTCTCAGGCATTTATACAGTCCACGACGAAACTAAACCGCTTGATTCTGGCCAAACCACTGAAAGAAATTGCATCATCTATTCCCCAAAATACTGTGATGCATTTAATTAAACCCTTGTATGGTCTTCCTGAAGCAGGGACACATTGGTTCAAAACATACCATAATCACCACACGGAAAAGTTGTCGATGGTAACATCAACATATGATCCTTGCTTAATGATTACGACCAGAGGAACGAAAACATTTGGTATTGTAGGAATACAAACCGATGACACGTTGTTTTTAGGTAATGAGGAATTTGCAAAGCTGGAAAGTGAAGAACTAGCTAAAGCCAATTTGAAAGCCAAACCAGTTGAAATACTTTCGAGTCAAACCCCACCAATTTTCAATGGCGGCAAATTGATTGAAGTTGATTAAAGTATCATCTTTAAATAAAAAGGACAGGGGAAACGCATGGAACTAGTTGACAAAAAGTCTACTGCTAAAAATCGTGATTACCTGGTACAACGTGCCAGGGGCGCCTATATTGCCACTATATGCCAGCCAGAAGCAACTTATGATTTATCTGTCGCGGCTCAGCATCAAAATCCGACAGATGAAGAAATTCTTGCTCTCAACAAACGCCTAGAATGGCAAATGAAAAATTTGGACCGGGGAATAAAATTTATCCCCATATAACTTTCCTCCGCAAAGCTGTTTATATTTGTCGATGCATCATTTGCAAACAACAAGGACTTCAGTTCCCAGATTGGATTTGTGATTGTTCTCGCAAATGAATCAACCGCGGATGAAAAATTTTCAATTTATGGTAATTTAATAGATTGGACGTCCGTAAAATGTAAGCGGGTCACAAGAAGCGTATTAGCTTCAGAGCTGTACGCATTGGTACTTGGCGTGGATATTGCAAATGCATTGACTACTACCCTCAATATAATCACAAAACAACTTTGTACAAACAATATTCCAACGATTATTTGCACAGACTCTTTTTCCTTATATGAATGCATGGTTAAGCTGGGAACTACCAAAGAAAAGAGACTTATGATCAACATTATGGCAATAAGACAATCATGCAAACGTCGAAAACTTTCCGAGATTCGCTGGATCTCTGGCGCAGATAATCCTGCCGATGCAATCATAAAAGCTCACCCGTCAAAAGCACTAGAAGAGCTGATTAACACAAATAAATTATGTGTTAGTTTTAAGGATGGGTCCTAAGCAACGAAAGTGAAAAATAATAAAAATAAAAATAATAAAAATAATAATAATAAAATAATAATGAACATCAACAATCGGAAAAATCGACACCTTCGAAATGAGCAGTTCTAACGCGTCGATTGCAATAGCAGTAGATCCGTTCATAGGTACAAGCAAAAAGTACACCGGAAACGCGTCTCGAAGTGGTGGTGGTAAGGGTGGAGCTGGCAGCGGTGCCAACGAGGCACTGCCAACCCCAGATGAAGCAGTCAGAAGATACACGAAAGCACTGAAAGAAGACAATCTCCCCGTGAGATCGCTGAAGAAAATCATCGCGGAGGCGATCCAAGTGATCGATAGCCTCCGCAAGACGAAAGTTTCCCCCCACACCTCGCAGAGCGTAGATAGAGAGACACCCATCATGGCTAAGATACTGCAGGAAGTGAAACAAATCAAAGCCACTATCACACAAAACTATGGTATAATCCAATCACAAGGGAGATCGTGGGCAAATGTGACAAGTCAGCCAGAGTCATCAGGCATCGGTATAAGAATAGCAGACGAAGAAGAAAGAAGGGAAATTGTCACAGTCTAGACAAGAGCGCCTGCGCAGCTAAATGTGTAGAGGTAGTTAATAATTAATTCTATGATCCAGATAACTAACTCGCAATTTACAAGTACATGTAGATATATACATTTCCCTCGAACTGAACTACTCGCCCCACCTTGACACTAATCATGGATCGTAATATTCTCATGAAACAGAAGGTCTTCTCGTGCCACACAACCTCCCTGTATTGTGAAGCCACCACGTAATAGCAAGTCTCCGAATAGAAGTCGGTCCGCTTGTATTAGCAAGTTTCAGTATAATTGAAACACCCTGCAGGACCAGGCCGTGCACAATTCACTATCTATGTAAAGTCTGTGCACGCCTATGCACAACATAGGCTACAGGCATAAACCAGCTTACCAGCTGCTACAGAAATTGCGAAATTATCCAGCGAAGAATTGGTGGAAAAACTCGGGTCAAAAGTTGTAGGGGCCAAGAAACTATTTAACGGACAAGTGAAGGTCTACTTCGCCAGGCAAGAAACCAGGAGAACCATGGAGAAGCAGAAAGAATGGGCGACAAAGCTCGCGACAACAGCACATGTTGCGAGTCCTGCCTATCAAATTCTGGTGCACGGCATGCCTTTTTCTTTCAACCCAGAGAATCCTGAGCAAATCAAAGAATTACAAAAGGCCAATTCTCTCTACATCCAGGGAATCGGCATTCAAAGAGCCACTTGGCTGAAAAAAAACAAGCAGCCAGGCAAAACCTCAGGATCAATGATTATCTGGCTTAACGAAGCGGAATTTGCAGACAAGGCAATAGAAAAGGGGCTCCTGTGGAAATATGAAGTAAAAGTCACAGAGATCTATAGGTCTGGTTTCCGGGTCATGCAATGCTACAACTGCCAGAGGTTCGGTCATATCGCCAAAAACTGCTCCGCAGAAGCAAAATGCGGCCATTGTGCCGGGACTCACAACTCCAGAAACTGTCCTGGAAAGCAGGAAGTGAGGTGCTGTAATTGCGGGAAGAAACATCCAGCATGGGATCAAAAATGTCCAAGTAAACTGGCGGCAAAGTCTAAGGCCGAGATCAACAGGACCTGCGATCCGGGGAGATACCAGCCTGTGGTAGAAGCATCGGGAGACCATCAGGATGAGTGGCAATTGGTAGGCTCCAGGAAAAGAAGAGCAGGCACGTCAGTATTGGAAATCGTTAACCCAGTGGGCTTAAGCACTGCCCGTCGAGGTCCGGAAAGACCGCGAAAGACTCTTGGCCCCGCTGTCCCTGACATTTCAGGTTCGTTGTCCCAACTGACGTCACCGGCCAGTGAGTTAACGGCATTTACCAAAAACGGACCCCGGACTGTAACACGGGAGAACTCTATAGAGATAAACGGGGCACCGGATTGCGTAATGGAGTCATGAAGGGCATCCTAAATTTAAATATAACGCAGTATAATGTGAATAGGAGCAAAGATATTGTACAACACCACTTCATGCAGGCTCTAAACCCATTAAAGCACCTCGTGGTGGCCTTACAAGAGCCATGGCGTCATCCAACAGAGAATACAACAATTAAACACCCTGCCTACCATCTGATATTTCCTGATGGCCACAAAGGTAGGACATGTATAAATGTAAGCAAACACCTTGCAATCACGAAGTGGAGAAAGGAAAGAACCCCTATAGAGGCGGATGGCGACATAACCTCCATCAGCTTGCAGACCAACAGGGGTAAAATATACATAACTAACGTCTACAACCCCCCTCCTCTCTCACATAGCAGTACAGAGCTAGGGACCCTAAAATATCTCCCAGAACTTCTCTCCAAAGAAGGCCAACACATCCTCGTGGGTGACTTCAATCTCCACCATCCTAGATGGGGGGGGCAAAAGATTCTAAGCCATCATAAAATAGCTGAAGACTTAATAGAAATGCTGGGGGATAAAGATATGGAACTAGTCCTTCCGGAGGGAACCATCACCTGAAGCAACAGGGGAAGCCAGAGCACGCTCGACCTTGTCTTCCTATCGAAGGAGCTCGAAGATGCAGTTTTAACATGCCAATCAGATAGCGAACTTGAGGCATCTTCCGACCATATTCCAATATCTACGGAGATATCAATCCAACCGCAGGTTAAAGAAAAACAAGAGCCGCTTCTACATTGGAAAAAAGCAGACTGGGACAAAGTTAACCAAAACTTGGCTGTAAATTTACTAAAGCTAAGGAAAGAGAACTTTGACCTTGATTCCCGGCAAGCCATCGACCAGAGGGTGGCCTCCATCACTGATGCTATCCATAAAACAGCCAAAGAGACCATACCTATCGCCAAACCTTCTCAGTTCGCCAAACCCTATTGGACGACCCAATGCTCAGAGGCAGTAAAAGGCACACGAAAGGCCAGAAGAGAGTGGAAATATCGGGGCACCGTAGAAAGCTGGATAGAATATCAAAAAGCGGTAAGCAGGAAAAAGGCCCAAATAAAGAAGGCCAAAACAATTGGATGGAGGGCAACCGTTTCTGAGGCTTCCCGGGAACCGACCAAAATATGGAAACTCGCCAGGTGGGCCAGAAAAGATCCAGAAGAAAAACAGAGGCTACCACAGATATCGGAAATTAAAGACGCAGATGGAACTATCTTCACTGAACCTCCCGACATAGCCAGAATTATGGCAGGGCACTTCTTCCCCCAACCTGTGGCGGCAGATACTGGAGATATTACCGGAACTGTTTATCCTGAAGAGCTTGACAGAATCTCAAATACCATTTCTCAGGCTGAAGTCGAAGAAACCATCGGAAAGCTTGTAAGCGATAAGGCTCCTGGCCCAGATGGGATCCCAAATCGATTTCTCAAGGAATGCATTAAAACCCTCAGAAAAGATCTTGTGGAGCTATTTAATGCTTGTCTCTGTCTTGGGCACCATCCGAAGGGATTCAAAGAATCTACGACAGTGGTTCTCCGAAAACCACAGAAGCCGAGATATGACACACCAAAGGCGTATTGACCGATAGCACTTCTGAACACAATGGGTAAGCTCCTTGAGAAGTTAGTGGCTAACCGGATCTTCAAAGCGGCCGAAGACTACAACCTTCTGCCAGCCGAGCAAATGGGGGCTCGGCCCAAGAGGTCTACGATCTCGGCAGTCGAGCTTTTAATGGAACAGATTCATACGATATGGGGAAAAGACAAAAAACGGGTTGCGTCACTTCTCAGTGTCGACATTTCAGGGGCATTCGATAACGTCTCTCATGAAAGATTCATTCATAACCTTAGAGAGAAGGGCATCCCAAGATGTATTACCCAGTTTATGGAATCATTCTTGGAAGAGAGATCGACTTCTCTAGCTCTTGGGACGTTCAAAGGAGGCCAAATCCCTACTAAGACAGGAATACCCCAAGGGTCGTCTCTGTCCCCAATACTCTTCCTGTTTTTTGTTAGCACGCTCTTACCGAAGCTACAAACTCCTACTACCGCGGTAGGATTTGTAGACGACACTAACATGCTCACATGATCAAATTCTACAGAAGAAAACTGCCGAAAACTAGAGGAAAAACACAGCATCTGTGAGGAGTGGGCAAAGAAGCACGGAGTAAGATTTGCGCCGGAAAAGTACCAATTGATGCACTTCACACGAGCAAGGAAGAGACACAACCTTGAGGCTACCGTAAGTATACAGGGGCATCTAACCTTACCGCAATCATCTCTCCGAGTCCTCGGTATCTACTTCGACCCCAAACTCCATTGGGGGGCTCATATAAAGAAGGTCCAGCAGAAATCGCACACCCAAGTACAATCAATTAGTAGACTGTCACAGTCATCTTGGGGAGCGACCTTTACAAAGTCTAAGCTGTTGTACAGCACGATAGTGAGGCCGGCCCTCACGTATGGGTCCTCGATATGGGCCGAGGCCGGGCCAGCGGGTAAAATACCTGAAAGGATAGTGAAACCTTTACGAAGTATACAAAGAAAATGCTTAAAACTAGTCACAGGCTCATATAACTCTACCAGCAGCAGGGTATTAGAACACGAATCCTCTGTGCTACCCATCGAAATCTATCTGAAGCAAAGGAGGGTCCAACACGCCGGACTATCAGATAAAACTTCTGTTCAAGAGACAATATCTTCGGCATGTGCCAAGGTCAAGCTGCCCGCTAATGGGAGAGAAGAAAGGCATGCCTTGAACAGGATCAAAGATGTTGCCGAATGGACAGAAATTTGTGGTAAAGAGATGAATAGGGGTAGACAGAAAGAGGCTGGTAGAGTAGCAGCTTTCCAGGAGTGGGCAAACTCTTGGGCAAACAACAGGGTGCAGCGTTCTGGTCGACGAGCGACTGCAGATCCCGAATTATGGAATGCAGCAAAGATAACCACCGACAAGGAAACAGGCAGAAAAAGACTTAACTTCAAGGGAACACCAGTAAATATCCACCAAAACCTGAGCAGGGCCCAAAGTAGTGTCGCCATTCAGCTGAGAAGTGAGCATATCGGGCTCAACTCTTACCTGTATAGAAGAAAAGTCCCGGGAGTACACGACCCAAGATGTCAATGTGGATATCCGTCCCAAAATGTCAAGCACATGGTCTTGGCGTGTCCGCAGTGGGCAAGGGGAAGAGGCGAAGTCCTAAGACTAGCCAAAGATAGGTCTTTCGAAGCCATGATGAACAGCCCAGAAGATGTGGCTAGAATCACGCAGTGGATACTCACCCAAGGCTGGATAGAACAGTTTCGACTTGCAGGGGAAGTCGAAGCAGCAATGTCAGAAAAAATAAAGCGATCTGGTAAGGGATAGGACGGAATCTACACTGGCTGAATAGTGAAAATTGCACTTCCTGAAGGAGAACCTGGGTAAACCGGGATAAATTGTAAAGATTAAACCAGGCAGAATCGAGGGGTTTTCACCGCTAAGGTTTCCCCTCATGTATATATACAGTTATAGTTACCTGCATGGGCCCATTGGGTACCTGAACGGGTTAATTGAAATCAAATCAAAAATAAAATTAATAAAATAAAATTAATAAAATAAAATTAATAAAATAAAATTAATAAAATAAAATTAATAAAATAAAAGTAATTAAATAAAAGTAATTAAATAAAATTAATAAAATTAATAAAATTAATAAAATTAAATTAATAAAATTAAATTAATAAAATTAAATTAATAAAATTAAATTAATAAAATTAAATTAATAAAATTAAATTAATAAAATTAAATTAATAAAATTAAATTAATAAAATTAAAATAATAAAATTAAATTAATAAACTTAAATTAATAAAATTAAATTAATAAAATTAAATTAATAAAATTAAATTAATAAAATTAAATTAATAAAATTAAATTAATAAAATTAAATTAATAAAATTAAATTAATAAAATTAAATTAATTAAATTAAATTAATAAGATTAAATTAATAAAATTAAATTAAATTAATAAAATTAAATTAATAAAATTAAATTAATAAAATTAAATTCATAAAATTAAATTAAGAAAATTAAATTAATAAAATTAAATTAATAAAATTAAATTAATAAAATTAAATTAATAAAATTAAATTAATAAAATTAAATTAAATTACTAAAAATTAAATTAATTAAATTAAATTAATAAAATTAAATTAATAAAATTAAATTAATAAAATTAAATTAATAAAATTAAATTAATAAAATTAAATTAATAAAATTAAATTAATAAAATTAAATTAATTAAATTAAATTAATTAAATTAAATTAATTAAATTAAATTAATTAATTAAAATTAATTAAATAAAATTAATTAAATAAAATTAATTAAATAAAATTAATTAAATAAAATTAATTAAATAAAATTAATTAAATGTACATATTCTCGTTTACTGTCCTATATAGCTTCCTATTTACAAGGCGCCTTGCAGGACGGATGGCCATTAAACAAAGGGAAAAAGCTTTAAAGCAACAAAACCCGAAGACCCGCCACGTTAACACGACCTAACATAATGCAGAAAGACGCCCCTTTGTACCATTAACTTCAGTTAAACCGTGAATTCCATTAACTCCGTAAACGACAAGAAAAGACTCAAGTGAAGTAGTTTAGTGAAGGTGATTTTTGTTGAGAATTCGTCCCAGAACTACCCGATGCCGGCGGAAGCTCGTCCATCCCCAGTCCAATTTTCATCAAAGCCTTAGTGGTTACCGATATGGGCTTTTCCTCCTTCCGTGGACGACCGGGCCCCCTTCTCGGGGCGTCTGTCTTCTTGTTACTGGTCATCGTGATTTCGGGATCGATAATTCTAGCCCTTGATGATAATTGCAAGGTTTTTTCCGCGACGGTCTTTCGAATTTCGGCCGTTCTTTCGAGCAGCTCCTGACGAGCCCTTTGAACACTCTCTTTATAGACCTGGTAAGTCCGGCACGCAGCTCTCTGCCACGAACGGTGCTCCCTACCGCAATTACAGCAGGAAACCCTTTTCCTTGGACAGTCCCTAGTCTGGTGAGCACCTGCGCACTCGCCACACCTGGCTGCCTTGCCGCATGAGGCTTGGGTATGTCCCCATTGACTGCAGTTATAACACTGCTTTGGTTGAGCCCGTGGAGACCATACTTGTGCCGCGTAAAGCGTAGCATTTAGAACTATTCCGTGCCTAACCACCTGTTCTTGTAAGGCCTCTGTGGGAAGGCTCACCACGATCGACCCTCTCGTGTGGCCGTTCTTCTTTGCCCGCTCGTGCTCTTTGCCGTCATGTAGCCATCGAATTCTGTTGATCCTAAGCCCTGGAATTCGCAGGTTGGTCGCCGCGACTATCTCCCGAATCAAGGAAGAGTTATCAGCGTCTTTACCGCATTTAATTTGAGTCCTTAGTGGGACTCCACAGACCTCCACTGGGAAATCGTGCCGTAATATTTTCATGTCCTTAGGTTGTGCCATGTTGAGCACTGCATCTCTCTGGGATACAGACTGCACGTATACCTCGGTATCGTTGCTCCGCATCTGGCGGATTGCATAAGCCCCGGGAATATGTTGTTTCGCCTTTTGTAGCAGCTCTTGTGGCTGCAGATCTTTCGCCCCCTCTACGCGTATGCGAACCGCTGTTTTTACCATACTTGGTGCAGCCACTGAAGCATATGTCCTTGCAGCCGATATTCCAGAACCTGTTATAGGTACCGCCTTTCGAGCGGGATCCGCGAGGCTCTTCTTGACAACTTCCTCCAATGCTAACATCCTTTCCTCGAGAGGTGACCGGCCGCTTTGAAGTTCCTCCCATTCCTTCTTGTGAAGATTAAAAGCCTTTATAGCCTCTACAACCTCGCCCCGGGTGATCTCAAATCCTTCCTCCATATCTTCATCTGAGTAAACAATTCTTATCTTCTTTAGAAGATTCCGTATCGTGTCTAAGTTTTTATCAGCTTTTGGACTTGCTGCTGTCCCCGTACTAGCTTTCGCATTGGTGTTTGGTGGTGTCCGCGAGGTGTCTTTCTGGCTATTCTTTGCCCTACCAGCCTCTTCGCCCGCCATGTCGCGACACGACGACGAAAACTGAGATGGGGGGTATTTCAGGAGCTCTGAATCTGATAAATTAAATCAATTGATGTGAAAACGTTCATGGAACGTGGTGCAGCTTCTCGAGAAATGTGGTGTATAAAATTAATTAAATAAAATTAATCAAATTAAAATAATAAAATTAAAATAATAAAATTAAAATAATAAAATTAAAATAATAAAATTAAAATAATAAAATTAAAATAATAAAATTAAAATAATAAAATTAAAATAATAAAATTAAAATAATAAAATTAAAATAATAAAATTAAAATAATAAAATTAAAATAATAAAATTAAAAAAATAAAATTAAAATAATAAAATTAAAAAAATAAAATTAAAATAATAAAATTAAAATAATAAAATTAAAATAATAAAATTAAAATAATAAAATTAAAATAATAAAATTAAAATAATAAAATTAAAATAATAAAATTAAAATAATAAAATTAAAATAATAAAATTAAAATAATAAAATTAAAATAATAAAATTAAAATAATAAAATTAAAATAATAAAATTAAAATAATAAAATTAAAATAATAAAATTAAAATAATAAAATTAAAATAATAAAATTAAAATAATAAAATTAAAATAATAAAATTAAAATAATAAAATTAAAATAATAAAATTAAAATAATAAAATTAAAATAATAAAATTAAAATAATAAAATTAAATTAAATTAAATAAATAAATAAATAAATAAATAAATAAAATAAATAAAAATAATAAAATAATAAAATATATATTCTCGTTTACTGTCCTTTTAGCTCCTATTATGTACATAGTGCCATGAGGACGGATGGCCATCAAACGAGGGAAAAAGCTTTAAAGCAACAAAACCCGAAGACCCGCCACGTTGGCACGTCCTAGCTTAATGCAGAGGATGCCCCTTTGTTCCATAAACTCCAGTTCAACCGTGATTTCCATTAACTCCCCAAACAATAGGAAAATACTCAAGTGAAAAAAGTTAGTGAAGGTGATTTTGGCCGAGTCTTTGACCCAGAACTACTACTGTCAGGCAGGATCTCATCCATCCCCAGCCCAATTTTCATCAGAGACCTTGTTGTAGCCGACGTGACTCTTTCTTCTTTCCGTGGTCGTCCAGGACCCCTCTTCGGAGCGTCTGGCTTTTTGCTTGTAACCAATGTGAATCCTTGGTCATCGATTGCCTTGCCTGATGTAATTGCGACTAGTCTTTCTTCCTTCTCCCGATGAATATCCGCCGTCCGCTCAAGTAGCTCCAGGCGAGCCCTCTGCACACTCCCCTTGTAAACCTGGAAAGTTCGACACGCCGCTCTCTGCCATGAACGGTGTTCCTTACCGCAGTTGCAGCAAGAAACCCTTTTCCCGGGACAGTCCCTGGTTTGGTGAGCACCTGCGCACCCACCGCACCTGGCCGTCCTTCTGCACGACGCTTGCGTGTGGCCCCATTGGCTGCAGTTATAACACTGCTTCGGCTGAGCCTTGGGAGACCACATTTGTGCCGTGTATACCATAGCATTAAGGACGATGCCATGTCGAACCACTTGCTTCTGTAAACCCTCTGTGGGCAGGCTCAACACGACCGACCCTCTCGTGTGGCCGTTCTTCTTCGCCCGTTCGTGCTCTTTGCCATCGTGAAGCCATCTTATTCTGTTTATTGAGAGCCCCGGTATTCTCGCTTTCGTCGCCTCGCAGATCTCTCGGATCAATCTGGAATTGTCGGCGTATCTGCCTCCTTCAATTTTTGTCCTCAAAGGGACACCGCAAACCTCCACTGGAAAATCATGCCTCAGAATCTTGAATTCCTCTGGTTGAGACATGTTGAGAGCTGCGTCTCTCTGGGACGCCGACTGAACGAACACCTCAGTGTCGTTGCTCCTCAATTGTCGGACCGCGTAAGCACCTGGAATGTGCTGTTTCGCCTTGGTGAGCAGCTCTGTTGGCTGCATGTCTTTCGCCCCCTCTACTCGTATTCGGACAGCCGTTTTGTTCGCTTGAGGTGCGACAACCGACGCGTAAGTCCTAGGTGCCAGCGCTCCAGGAGCCATTTGTTGCACCGCCTTTCGGCTAGGGTCCGCAAGGCTCTTCTTCACAACCTCTTCCAATGCGAGCATCCGCTGCTCGATCTGTGTTGGCTTCGATTTCGTTTCTTCCCATTCCTTCTTGTGCGCCTTGAACGCAGCGATAGCCTCCGCAACTTCCTGTCTGGAGATCTCAAAACCCTCCTCCAATTCTATCCCTGAGTATATAGTCCCTATCTTTTTCAAGAGACTCCGTATAATTTCAAGATTATCAGTTAATTTATCGTCTGCTGTCTCCTTATCTGCTGTCGTTGTCGTTGATTTGGCCTGCCGTGGAGAAATTTTGTGGCCCGATTTCGCCGGCCCGTCACCTTTTCCCGCCATGTTGTGGCACGACGGTAAAAACTTGGGGACTGAGTATAGCGAAGGTTACGAATTCAATGATATAAGTCAAAAAGCGTGATAGCATCCGGAGAAGTGAGTGCAGCTTTTCGTGAAATGTGGTGTTCAAAAAATAATAAAATAATAATAATAAAATAATAATAATAAAATAAAAATAATAAAATAAAAATAATAAAATAAAAATAATAAAATAAAAATAATAAAATAAAAATAATAAAATAAAAATAATAAAATAAAAATAATAAAATAAAAATAATAAAATAAAAATAATAAAATAAAAATAATAAAATAAAAATAATAAAATAAAAATAATAAAATAAAAATAATAAAATAAAAATAATAAAATAAAAGTAGCCGGTGTCGGTACAATCAAGACACGTGATCTCTCATTCATTACTTTCATTGCACGTGTTTTGGCGTTCCTAATATCTGCTTATGTAATACTTAACGCGATTTACTTTGTAAATAAATAGTCCTCATGTAGAGAAGAAGCAGACATATATCGAATAATCTGAATGAAAAACTTGTTCTTACTATAAGAAAGTGTACACCGCGAAACCAACAGATATTTAATCCAATGTTGCACTGGACACGGTAACTTTCGGGCCTATCACGAAAGGTTTCATCATAAAGATGCCCTTCTGACTTGTTCCTGCGGGGCTAGCAAGTCAATCACACACTTAGTTTTCTGCCCCCTCGTGCGAGAGAGACTGGCTTTGGCTAGTCACCGACGAAGTCTGGGCTCACTTGATTTTCTCCTCGGCAACTCCCATGGAGCCAAACGTTTCGCTACCATATTGGAGAAGGCCAGTTTTCTGTCAGAAATCTGTCCAATTCGTTCCATTTAACATAGTCATGTGAGGAATCCGCTGCATAGCGCTCGCAGTATCTTTATGTCTTTTCATGGCCTCTATGCTAATGCACTTATTTTTCTGTATTTTATATTGCAGTCACCATGTTCTCTCAGGGATGGGACTTTAGTTGTAACTTGGGCCCGGTAGACCTTAAAAATAAATAAAATAACCATTAGGGAAACTACGGAATATATACAAGTCTCTAGCCTAGTCCCTTGTAGCCCCCAACAAGTACAGAGAGTTGGATCTATATCCTTGGCGCTGATCCTTATCTCGCTTATGGACTGCATTAATGCATAACAGACATTAGTCAGCTTACAAGGGTAAAGCAATTGTAGTTGCACGAAGAGGGAACTAATCTACAGATGGTATATGTCGCGGGATCAATTGATGGTGGTAAACACCAGAGCAAGTCCAAATGTAAAATCAGTTAATTATTAAAATCTACCGAGAGAATTTACAGCCATATCTTCCTATCTTTATGTACACATTCATCCTCCACTATTGTGACATGAAATGACACAATCTTTCTGACCAGCTTTGAAAGTTGTAGATGTAGTACCAGCCACCGAATACCAGCCACAAAGTACTTGCCACAGAAGTAGCCTCATGAGTGTCAGCCTCGTGAATCTCAGCCACACAAATACCAGCCTCGTGGATATTCAACCTCGCGGAAATAATATGGTTCTGGCACAGTCAGAACCAACCTCACGGGTCTATCCCGTAACAGTATATTTACATATGCTGACACGTACGCGTGATCATTAGCAGCTACGTCACGTAATCACATGACTATGACTAGAGTCCTATGACAATTGTATCGAAAGCAGGGATTTTTGTTCCGGTAGCGACGGCCAAACTGTGACCTGATTGCACGACCCGTCTGAATTCCTCACATTTGGCTGAAATTTGGCATAGGTTGTCAATAGCGGTTATGTGGGGCAGGGTGGTGTTGCCAAGTTGTTGCACCGGGCTAAAGTAGGGCTCCCTACTAAAATCACCGAAGAGTTCTTCCACTGATCGGGCTGACATCTTTTTAGAATTTTAAGGATAGAATGGTGGTGATGTTGGTGGTGTTATCAACATGGTGGAAGTTAATGTAATGGTTATGAGCTAAAAAGGGTATGGCAACTGGATGGCTTAGGTATCCTTTGACAGAGTTGGACATGCCCAGGTGCTGTGGCGAGTCGCGGAAAAGGCGCGCTCAAGCTGGATTAATAAGAAAATGAATACTGAGTGCGTATTGTGAGAAACTATCAAGATTGTGTCTGTTAATTCAAAACACTTAATTTTATTTCTGCCACTTTCATACATGTACAGCGTCTCAGCCCTAAAGATTGTTAGTGGCTGATGTTAGTTTTGTATGTTAAGATAAGTGACTGCAAGGTATAGACACACAAAACCAACATCAGCCACTAACAATATTTAGGGCTGAGACACTGTATACTACTCTGATACTACGGTATTAATCGTGTATAGGCGCTAAAATTCGACTTTTACAGGGTATATAGGCTTTTACTAACTTGAATTAGCATGACGATAAGTAGATCTCCCCACCTAAACTTTAAATTTGTATGGCAAAAATTTCACAACGAAATATTCGTTGGTTTTGCTTTTTTGGTCCATTATAGCCCTCTATTCACTTTTTAATTCATTAATACATTTCATAAATAAATTATACTTCTATCTAGCTAATAATTTACATATCCGCCTTCAGCTTCGTAAACGGCTCTGATTCTTCGGGGCATCGAATCTATCAGTTTCTCCAAGTCATCCCCATTAAACCCCAGATCCCACGCCTCGTTCACTATTTGACGAAGATGCCCTTGACTCCGCTGCCCCCCTTGATCCAACGCTGGATAAAGACGCTCCATGTACGCTTTCATATAAGTCCACAAAGTTTCTATCGGATTTAAATCAGGAGAATATGGCGGCCACTCCATTAGAGAAATATTCCTCCTTTCAAACTCACGCATAGTTTGCCTCGACTTGTGAGGAGGGGCGTTGTCCTGCATCACATCTAGTCCTGGTTCCCGAAAGACCGCACTCTCTATGAGAGGCACTATCCTCTCGCAGTAACTGGCCGCAGTGATATGGCCCCACTCCTTCTCCCAAATCAGGCAAGGCCCCTTCTGTCGTCCAAAGAAAGATCCCCAGAACATCCACCCAACTCTCCTCCGCGTCTTGGCTAGGACACAGGTATCTTCGTACTCTTCCCCAATCTTTGACTTAAACTTAGCTCAAGGGAACTCTAAATCTTAGGAGCCTTTAAGGGACTACTGACCTTTCTTGTGACCCAACGATCACTTTGCCGACCATTCATAGCCCAAGTCTCGTCGGACCAGAGGACTCTCATCCAATGTTCCTTCCGCCAGTGGAGATGTATTCTGGCAAACTCATATCTCTTCAGTTTGTTGACTGAAGAGATAGGAGGTTTTAATCGTGCAATCCTGCGTGCATATCCCCTCTTTGCCAGTTCACGTCGGATCACATTCTCGCTCACACCAAAGTGCCGAAATATAAAATGTGCAAGTTGGAAAAATGACATCCGACGATTTTCCGATGATAAACAGACGAAAAATTCTATTTCATCGACCTGGGAACTACTTAGAATAGGTGGCCTACCACTGGAGTACTGAGGCTCGGTATTTTCAACGCTCATGGTGTATTGTACCTGTCGCCATGTAATCCCAAGGCGTTGAGAGATTTTGACGTAACTGTGTCCCTCACTGGCCAAGGTTCTAACCTGCACATGTTACTCTCTTAACCTTATCAATTTGTAGATTTCAGACTTACTTGAATACGTTGAGTTTGTGTTAGGCGTTTTGCATAAGTAGGAGATGCTGATGATGGAGAAGGTTGTTGAGGTGAATCCATCTTTGCGGCAATCTAGTACAGTAAATTAAAATCTTCTAAAGTAGTTGACTTAAGGTTCAGATGCACTCACATGAAGTAAAAATTAGATAGATGAATGAAATAAAAGTATGCCGTTGAGCAAAATTATAGTAAATAGCTGACAATGATTTAAACGAAACGACCTCAGGTGTGCGCGAGTGAAGAAAGGTGCAGGCATGAAGGTGGGCGTTGGGCTTCATATACAGATGCATATCTCTTATGCCTTAGGCCATAAGATTTTAAAATTTGAAGCTAACAGGGATACTGTGGATCTATCGTGAGGTAACCTGGAATATCACCACTTTATCTCCACTTTATCCCCGCTTTATCCCCTGTACCCTATAAGAAGCGGATCAACGAACAATACCCTATCATGAGAGTATATGTACTGAGTGGCGACTAGAATGATGATAGTATCCACTAGTAGAAAACACTAGAATACAAACCTAACAGTCTATTAGCCATTTTACACAACAAAATTACAATGCTTTCGTTTAAATATTTAAATATATTATTTATCCATTCATTTGTCTTTGATTGACATCACAACTTATTTTTCTATTTTGGGAAAAAACAACCAAAAAACCCCTCTCCCATTCCCATACTAAATAATTAAGGGAAAAAAAAACTGTATTCAGTTGCGAAATAATTGCTTGGGAAGAAACCACTAGTTGAAACTAATGTTAGGTGGTCTTGATTAAGTTATAAGCCAAAACCGGTGCCAAGGGGGTAAGATCTCACCGGAGTTACTGATGCAGGGAAAAATAGTTAAAAACACAAAAATTATTTAAATCTTTTGTGTAGCTATTAGGCTGAATACAGTATGATATGAAAAGTAAAAGATAAAAAATAAAATGTGCCTAACAGTCGGGTCAGATAGTGCAGTGGTACACTGTCCGGGCCGTTCTCTCATGTAGAGTCTGGGTAGATTGGACACATGCCCCACTTATGACAGTGGAAAAGCTGGTTCGAATCTAACAAGACCCTTATATTTGTTATAAGGTTGGAACGCGATTGTGATTCTTTGATGATAGGGAGGAGTATCAATAAGTACAGATAAGAAAAGAGTATGAGTTCTTAGCAACGTGAGTTTTAATTCTATGTTATTATACAAAGAAGTGATTCAATTTTTATTATAATATTCCATAAACTCATGAACCCTATATTTGTGTGCGAAAATAGTGGCCTCGCTTAACCTCGCCAAATATGCATTACAACCAGATTAGTCACTTCTACCAATGAGTCAAGTAAGATGTGGTCGTGAACCGTCTAATTTCAACAATATTACACTCTCTCGCGGTGATATTGTATTCGTGGAATGATGAAAGCATACTCAGATAACCGTGGGTTTTTCTCGCTTTTCCCCATGGTGGGTATTCACGGAAGAGGGTTCATGTCGTAAGGCATTATTCTCATAGTGGTATCTGCAAATAAAATCTGGGTATGAGTGTTCCAGACGTCAAACTAAATGATTCTACGACAAATACATATCATTTGTAATCATTCGCGTCATGGCCTCAATCTGCATACGCAAGATTGATTTAAAAATTTAAAAAAATCCGCGAGTGTTGGGAATAGCAAATCGAAATTGGTAGAATTGAATATATCCCTGAATAAACAGTTGGTTCGGCTAACTATGTCGATGTTGTGTGATTCAATTTCAGATCAGGCAGATCCACTGCATTTTCAAACTGACCGTGGAAGATATGGCTGATTTCTGACATAGTTATTGTTGCAAATACGTAGACCTATTCCATAATTAGCTTTCGTTTAGAAGTCCATATCACCGCCTATCCCGACATCACAGCTAAGCCATTTCATGAGAAATATAGTGGATTTTTAGATTAACCTGACACGAAAAGAATTCTTTGACTGGCAGTCCTATCAAAGAATCCTGGGAAAAAGCTGCCTTTTTTGTGTCCTTACGGTAACGAAGGTTGTAAAATTTTTGCTAAAGGAACTTAAGGAAGTGATGTAACGCATGGCCTCATGTTGAAAGGGAACGAAGAGTGATGGTATGTCATAAGTAACAACCTTTGGTTTTAATACTTTTCAGCTAGACAATGTGAGAGTGCACAACCCAATTGAAGTATGTACAGGTAACTAAAGACAAATTACATACTAAATTCGATGATTCAAGTCTCCCCTGATCTGTAAGGAGAATTGACGAAACACTCAAATAACTTTGTCTTCGTTAGACTGAGAGGTCTTTTGCGTCAAGCTAAACATAATTTGAAAGTCACATAACCTAATATGGCCATCAATTAACCAAAAGCCACATTCTTATATATTCCATCAACGTCTTCAACTTTCTTTGAGGCTAATTTAATTGGCAACTCCGAATCTTCGCTGTATTTCTTCGTAAAGCTTAGGAGTAATTTCATCACTGCTATCTCCCTCTACTTCCCAAAGAAGTTTTTTTTGGGAATAATAAGCCAATAGAGACCTATTAGCTTCATCAAACTGCTCTAACCTTTTCTTCCAGGTCTCCAGATTGTCATCTGGTCTTTTTGTCAGCTTTTCGCCGGTAACATCATCTAAGCCGTCAACTTTTGGCTTGTTGAAAGTTGTATTGTAAACTCTACCAGAAGGAGCGTGAATCCATCTTCCCGCAATTCGCTTAAGTATTTTTGATACGGGAGTTTTCAACCAGACGACAAAGTTAATCGGCACGAACTCGTCAAGTTTTTGTGCTTGGTCCAAGGTGCGAGGGAAGCCATCAAGGATAAACGAAGCTGAAGGAGTATCATTGGTTCTGAATAAAGAACGATCTGCTACACTTTGCGATGTATTCAACGCGTGATTCTTTGTTGAGAGGGAAGTCGATAGATCTGATTGGGAAGAGGTTGTGGAACAAAGTTGAAGCCATCCGCGACTTCGGAGTTCATGAATAATTAAATTAAGGATGATCGTGTCAGAAACCAATTTACCAGATGATATCGCCGAGGAAACCTCAATTCCTGACGACGAAATATTAATTAGTGAGCGCAAAAATTCATCAGGAGAAAATGAGAACTACCCAACGGAGTCTGGCGATGAACATGGTCACGCAGAAGATTACCCGATGAGAGAGATGATAGTTGAGGAAATCGTTGTAATAATCGCTCTGCTTGAGTTCCTTTACCAACGCCCGGGGCACCGACGAGAATGATACGGGCAGCCCTATGTAGATTCATTTTTGGGCTTGATGATTTGGAAGGCACCGAGCGCGCAGCTTGCGCAAGACTGAAGTGTTCCCAATCGCGCTGACAATGTGAAAATAGGCCGGCAGTGAGATCAGTTAGCACCTCTCCATTGAATTACTGAAGCATCAACAAAATAATCATTTACATGTGACGAGGCTGGGCATATCGAATCAGATTTTTCAAGTCGATAACGAAGTTAGCCAAACCCGACAGAGCAAAAATAAATTAATATCCAAAGACGAGCACAAGCTTGTTCTATACTGTAAGTGCAACGTTCGTTAGTAGAAAGGTTTATTGTGGGTCCCCCCAGCGTTCTTGTAAGATTTCGGTACTCCGGAACGCCATCTCTACATCGCGGAATGCTAATCCATGAAATGTTTTCCATAAGTCTTGTCGATCTAATCAAAAAAAGCAGTCAAGTTTACTCGAAATGGCTGCTTGAATAGATCTACAATACCACCGGACTAAGTCAACAAAACTACATTAGCGTGACAGGGGCCCATTTAAGTTTTTGACTATTACGAAAGGAACAGTAATTTAGAGACTAATCGTCTTATCGCTCAATACAGTAGAACCTCTCATGGCTAATAGTGGGTCCCGGTATAATTACTGAAGAGATTCATAGATATTTTATCGTTTATTTTTGCAATACTTACCCCTACGCGCAAAATGACCTGTAAGGGTAAGTGTTGCAAATATAAAAGTCCAAGTTACAATGAATCTTTTCAATATTTATACCGGGACCCACTATTAGCTATGAGAGGTTGTACTGTACTATTGTTTCCCCGCATTACATGAATTTAGTCTACTACAGTACAATCTCGCTATAACAATGTGGGGTAAAACTTAACCAAGGCTCCCGATTGGCCAATTTAATTGAATCCTCCAATCGGGAGCCTTGGTTAAGTTTTGCCCCACATTGTTATAGCGAGATTGTACTGTGGATGTCTAATTTTCATTTCCACACATACGAAGTACCAACAAGTTTGATCTAATAGAAATAGACCCTCCTTATCCATCATCACAGGGTCGAATGGTGCAGTAGTACACCGTCTGGACCGTCCTCCCAAGTAGAGTCTGGGTAGCTTGGACACGTGCCCCACTTAAGATAGGAGAAAGCTGGTTCGAATCCAGTAAGATTCTCGGCTGGCAAAGTCGAACTCTTCACCTTCACGCGGTGCCGGCTGTAAACGCTCATTATGTTCGCTGCATATTTGAGATAGCCAAGAGGAGTCGCATACGATCAGGGTCAGAGGTCCAATAGCATTCCCAGTCGGAGCCCTTTCATCACGTCAAGCGTTCTCTCTGCCATAACTTGATTTCAACCTCACATGCATCTCTGTCAACTTTACAACCTATCGAGTGTCTTCCTACTTTGGACCACCCCAGACGAAATTGACGCGGCGCATACCTTGTTGAGATCCCCAGATATACGCCCTCGATGATATGGATACCCGACGGAGGATGAAAGTCGCTGGGCACAAATTTGAGAAGGGAGATTGCTCGTGACAATCGAGGAAGGTTACGGTTCTAGTGGGAATTTATGAGAGACGGAAGGACAAGTAAGCAGGATGTGCAGGGAGGATAGAGTTTTTGGAAGGAGAAATTGAGGAGATACTTCAACTTCGAGAGTTTTGTGTGCGCCAAGGCCCCAATCGACAAAAGATAGTGTTGTGGTCCGCTATCTGGGTCATGTCCAAGTTGAAAGTCCTGTGGCTTGAACACCTGCTACGACAAGATACGAGGACGTTGTGAGATCACATCTCGCGCGGTTGCGAAGGACAAGATAATGAAGCATATTGAGGAGTCTGAGGTTTTTTGTTTTTTTCCTTGGACAGGTATTCACGGTTGCGGGGAGAAGCGGGGCGTAAGTTTCACCAAGTGTAACCCTATAGTGGTGCCGGCGAATGCCTCCTTAGTATGAGTGTTCAGGTTTAAGATTGTATTATTTTAGTTCTAGCAACTGAGGAGAGCGTAAGCTTTCAGAGGTCTTGCGTCCCAATAGGGAACTTAAGGGCGCGTGGTAGCACGTTATCCGTAGACCCAATAGATGTTACAACAACAGTAAGATTATCACTCCACATCTCTTGCGGTGATACTGTATCCGTAGAATTATTAAAGCATACTTAAATAACCATAGGTTTTTCTCGCTTTTCCCCACGGTGGATATTCACGGAAGAGGGTACATCTCGTTAGGCGTTATTCTCATAGTGGTATCTGCAAATGATATCTGAGTATTAGTGTTGTGATCAAAGCATGAAGTTTTATTATAAACTATGAAGGCTATAAATAATTACAAGATTGTCACATGACTTGGTCATGTGAGGCTTAAATACCATCACACCCCCCAGAAACTGAATGCTTTAGATCAATTCTTACTTGATCGCAAAATATATTATGTTTGAGGCGTTGTAGTGCTTTTGTAAGACCATCAGCTTTGCAGAGATCTGTGGGAGTATATTTCAATTTGATGGAGTTGGTTTTAATCGCGTCTCGAACAGTCCCATGCCTCATTAAGAAATGACGATTTCTTGCCGAAACTTTGTTAGAGTTGGCTGTTATCATTGCTGCAGTATTATCTATTTCAGTTATGATTGGCTTTGGAGGGGTTCGAAAGAGTTCTTCATAAAGAGGCTTTAGCCATTGTGCAGCGACAGCTAGCATGGTAAGCGCAGCATACTCAGATTCACATGTACTCTGGGCCGTTACTGTTTGTTTCTTGGACCACCAAGCAATTGGTGTGTCATTAATCATAAAAAGAACTCCAGATGTACCTTTGGAGGAGGTAATGTTTCCCCAACTACTATCAGAAGAAGCAGTTAGATTTAAATGACCTTTCTTTGGAAAGAATAAGGATGCTGATTTTGTTCGTGAAGTATAACGAACAAGGTGTTTAAGTGACGCTAAGGCATTTTGAGAGGGGTTTCTCATGTGGCGACAGAGTCGATTAACTGCATATTGTATATCAGGCCTCGTCATATTCGCAATATGTAGTAGCGTTCCTACGGCCGATCGAAACGATGAGGCATCGTCTTTTGAGCATAAGTTTTCTGTTTCACGATCTAACAGATTATCATCAGCGATCGGTGTACTTGCACCTTTACAATGTACCATGCCCATTTCTTCGCACAGAGATTCGATTTTATCTTGCTGGTTGATTCTTATACCATCGGATTTCCTATCAATATTGATACCAAGAAATTTAGTCATTTTGCCAAGGTCTTTAAGTTGGAATGATTCAGCTAAGGTTTTAACAATCTGATCAATTTGAGAATCAGTTTCAGATATGATCATAAAGTCATCGACATATGTTGAAATGATTGTGTTTTTATGTCTAAATATATTATTATCGGTCTTTAGCGATTGGAATTTCATTTCATTTAACACTTGTCGAAGTTTTAATTGCCATCGTCGTGGTGCCGTCTTCAGACCATAGATTGCCTTATGCAGCTTACAGACCAGATCCCCAGGTAATTCTTTACCATGTGGTTGCTCAATATAGATTGGGCGATCAATTTCTGCATGAAGAAACGCTGCTGTAATATCAACATGGCGAATATAAAGGTTGTGCCTAGCGGTTAGTGCCATGAGCATGCGCATTGACGTTGGAGGAAGGACATCAGCGTAGGTGTCATCCGCAAATGGTTCTGAAAATCCACGAGCACACCATCTTGCTTTTAGTTGCCCATTTGGCTTTTCTTTTAGAGCCCATTTTCCTGTCATTATTTTGCCCATTGCTTCAACTCGAGGGACGAGAGTCCAGACCTTATTTCGTATCATATTATTCATTTCTTCATTCATAGCGCTATTCCAATCACTTGCTCTAGGTCCAGATAAAGCTGTCTTGATAACTTGTCGAGTTGAATGAAGAGCATGAACTTGAAGTCTGAGAGGAAAAGAGTTTTCTTGGAAGCGGACATCACGTCTTACAACCGTTCGTTGAGTATTGGGATTCAAAATAATATGGCCACCGGAGAATTCGGAGCCAACATAAATACCTTCTCGGGCTTTGGATTCCAATTTGTTGCTGTCTGGCTCAAGCCAAAAAGCACGACAGCCAAAAGGGTGAAGATTATGAATTTTAGGCATTGTATGAAAAACTGAGTAATACGGCGAATTTAGAGAGACAGAGTTAGGAGTGACGTTGAGGATATAAATGGCAGCTGCAAGAATGAGAGGCCACAAACGTAATGGTAAGCCAGATTGTAAATGGAGAGCACGCATTTTCTCTGTAACAGTGCGGACATTTCTCTCCACTATTCCATTTTGTTCTGGAGCGTGTGAGGAGGACCTATGCCACTCGATTCCACGGGATAAGAGATTTTGTTGGAGATCTGAGTTAGAGAATTCAGTGCCACTATCGGTATGTATAATTTTAGGAGTTTTGCCAAATTTTGTCATTAAATGTTCCAGTAGTTGAACAATTTGGCTAGGCACAGTTCTCTTCGAGTAGACTGGCCATGCCCACTTCCAGGAAGTGAACTCATCAATAGCAAGGAGAAACCAGCTTGCGTTAGGAATCGATTTATCAGTCGTGGTAGGGAACAATGACTTTTGACCTCCGACTAGGTCCATATGGATGACCTCTCCAAACGAAGATGCACTACGTAAAGAGCTATATCCTTTGGACTTGGTGATTTTGGTTTTGATGCAAGTCTCACAGTCGTATGGAAATTTGTAGCCTTTAATACCTGCAGTTTTTAAGGCTATGTCTTGTGCTTTCTGTCCAGGGTGACCAAGTATACCATGCCAATCGCGTTGCACGGGATAGAGTTCAGGGTTTACTAAGTCCAAAGTGGGCTTATATATTAACCTACCAGAAGTACGACGAAAAATTGCACAAACTGTACCATCAGGACGAAGAAGTTCGACATTACGATACTCTGATGGCCAATGTATTGAGAATCCTTGGCTTTCTAGTTGTGCTGAGGAGAGAATTTGATTTCTTTGACCTGGCATGTGAATAGCTCCCTTTAAAATTTCAGTTTTGCCGTCAATGGTGAGAAAATTTAGGTCACCACGGCCAGAAGTTATCACTTTACCTCCTCCGGCTACATGAATAGTCTGCGATGCAGGGGAATAAGAAGAAAAGTCTGATTTATTTCCAGTTACGTGAAAATCCGCAGCAGTATCCAACTGATAACTAAAATCTTCTAAACATTTATCAACAGAAAGAACATTCTTGTTCCCTTGATTTAGACCCGATCGAGATTGTTCCTGAGCTTTGCCCTTATGAACGTTCATTTTCTTCCTACATTTGTCTTCACTGTGTCCAACGATATGACAAAAATTGCAAACCTTTGGCTTGCCTGAGGATCTAAACGAACTACTGCAGGTCCATTTTAGACACTCAGAGATTGTATTTTCATATGATAGATCACGGCACCGATTTGCCAGATCAGGCTGGAGCTTTCTAACGTGAAAGAGTAAGAGGTGGTGCATCTGAAAGTGGATTTCTGTCGTAATCTGAAAATGTTCCCTTAAATCCTGATATCGCTTTTGATACTCTTTCATAAAGCTTTGTAAATTGGTGTTCTTTTCAGGTTGATAAGTCCAAAATCGAGAAACAATAGAGTTTACGTTTGAAAATGAAATAGCTTGAGAGGTTGAAACGATTTCATTAAGGATAGCTCGAGGGTTATCACGAGGTGCTGTTCTAATATGGGGGGCTGTCTCACGAAGTTTAGCGACCCACCACGTTGACCACATTCGAATGGCTTTATTTCGGGGTAGTTGAGGAAGGAATGCCGCAGAGGTTTGGGATAAAAAAATCAGATTTTCGACGGATTCAAACCATTGAAACCAATTGTTTTTCTTAAGACAAGGAAGTGGTGTCATCTTGTCGATGCTTTGTAATCGGTCAGTTAGCGTCCAGATTTCAGTCTTTCTCTGAGACTCTTTGATCGATTCTTTCAAGTCATCCGCAGTAGCGAATGTGAGACCACCAATGATAATGTCATTTAATTCATCGGAAGCAGAATTATCATCTTTGAGGAGATGTTTTCCTTCAGTAGTCGGGGCCTTAAAGGAGTCAGACATCGTGAAGATGTGCGAAAGTTGCTATCGGATAATATATGTGGATAAAGACGAGAGCACCTTAATCGATGTCGTTGATTAAGAAACGGAAGCTGAGAACGAAGTGGAAGTGACTAAAGGGCCATAACCTGTTGTGATCAAAGCATGAAGTTTTATTATAAACTATGAAGGCTGTAAATAATTACAAGATTGTCACATGACTTGGTCATGTGAGGCTTAAATACCATCACAATTAGTGTTCCAAACGTCAGACTGAGTTATTCTGCGAAATATACATGTCTTCCGTAATCATTCGCGTCATAGCCTCAGGCTGCATACGCTAAAATGAATTGAAAAAAAAACAAAAAAACCTGATAGTTCAGCCGAGGATCAGGCTGGGAGTATTAACTCACTTGACCGGCCTGAAATATTATGTTAGCGTAATTCGTTCCAAAAATCGACAGGGATATGCCATAAGATCAGCGTTTACAAGGATATACTCTTGATCCCTGAGCCGCAGTACCCTACCTTTAGGGTAGTAATTTTGTAGTGGGTCCAAGACAGGGGATTTGTATGGGTCTGTTAGACCTAATTTGGTATGGTCTTCAAACAAATAGAGTTAAGCCCCTGTATTTATGAAAGTTCATGAAATTTCCTCAGACTTTTTGTATGACTATTTTCTCTGGCAGAAGAATTTTGCAGTAGGTCTTCCTTGCCGCTAAGCTCAATTTGTATAATGATTGACTGCATAAAATTGTGCATTGATGCTAAATTTATCTACCTACTATCAAATCCACGAATAAGGAAATTTGACTTCAAATTTACATAAAGACAACAAGCAAAAGCAGACAACTATCAAGGACTGCCTTAGAAATTACTGAGAATCAATACTTAGTTAGTCCTCCATCAGCTTCCAACACAGCTCGACACCTTTTCGGCATACTTTCTATCAGATCATCAAGATATTCATCAGGCAAAGAATTCCATGCTTCTTGTACGATAGCCCGCAACTCGTCGTGGGTACGCTGCTTCCCTCGACCCAGGCTCGGGTATCTCTCCTGGAAATAATCTTTTATTTTATCCCAAACTGCTTCAATCGGATTCAAATCTTGCGAATAGGGTGGGCAGTCGATAGGATATATGTATGTCTCTCCTGGAATTCTTTTATCGTTCTTTCAGAAGCGTGAGTAGGAGCATTATCCTGCATCACAAAGAGCCAAGGTCTCATCGAGACCATACCGTCAATTAAAGGTACTATCTTAGAGCAGTACTTTTCGGAGTCGATAGTCTTCCACTCTTTTTCCCAGGACAAGCTAGGACCTTTCTCTGACCCTGCAAAGGATCCCCAGAACATCCAACCGTTTTTCTTTCTTATCTTATCACCAACACACGTGATATGAAATACCTGGTTGGTCTATGTCAACTTATTAGGGAGAGAAAGTCTTTCAAACCAAAAAGCATTGTACTAACCGTCCTTGTGATCCAGTCTCCAGTGTGTTGACCGTCTTTAACCCAGGTTTCGTCCGTCCAAAGAATCGATCTCCAGTCTTCTACGGTCCAGTCAATATGAGCTGAAGCCCATTCTCTGCGCCTTCTTCTAGTTAGTTCGAAGACTGGGGGCTTGTTGCGAGCAGGATGACGCCTGTAACCCCTCTTCTGTAATTCGCTTTTGATGACGCGCTCGCTGAGATCCAGGTGACTGAATGGGCCCGAAGCAAGTTCCATGTAACTCATCCTTCGATTTTCATAAGATTCATTAATGAACTTCTCAATTCCGTCGACAGCCTCAGATGAGAATTTCGGTAGACGCCCTTTCCTCTTTTTCTATGTGACGGAGCCGGAGCATAGCAAAAAATAAACCTGTCCCCTAGAAATCCCGAGTTGTGCCGCAATTTGGAAGTGGTTTTTACCGCCTACATATAGAGCCATTATCTAAAGTATTAGCTAAATTTCAGTCAAATTCTTCCCTAATTTTACACTTACTTGCAGGCATAGGTCTCTTGACAAGTGTTTACATCTGAGTGTTGAAGGTGGAGATTGAGGCGGCCGTGATGATTCCATATCTGGTGTAATTTAGTAGCTATTTGAGTCACTGCCTTCCGAATTAAATACCTTGGCTGAGGTAGAGAGAAAGTTAATTTAAAAAAGCTGAGGATACCCAATACCCAATAGCTAATTATGATAATATGATCTAGTATGAAATAGATTAAAGTATCAAGTCTCTCACTTGATGATGACAGTATCGATAATAACGATAATAGTTAAATAAGCCGTTGAGTGTGTGAAGAATAGAGAAATGTGATGAAGAGATTTATGTTTCGGAGGAGAAATCAACTTATGCAGATAAAGGCCCGATAACTAAGGCCAAAATAATAGACATTTGCAGATCATGAGACTAGTAGGGGTATAACCCCTGAAGACATCTGCAGACCCATATTTCCTACCTGCAAAATTACTACCCTAAGGAGAGGGTAGAACCTTCTCTATGGCTCTAGTAGTATAAGCAAGGATCCCCTGTATATTCTTAATTATGCTAGTCACACTATTTATGCATGATCATGCACATGCATAACATTGGCAATACAGTCGTCCCTCTAACTCGATAGTGGGTCCCAGTATAAGTGTTGAAAATATTAATTGAAATTCAACCATTTACACTTGCAATACTTACCCCTGCGCGCAAAATAACCTGTAAGGGTAAGTGTTGCAAATATAAAAGTCCAAGTTACAATGAATATTTTCAACACTTATACCGGGACCCACTATCGAGTTAGAGAGGGTCGACTGTATATGTGTATATAGTATTTCGCCAGTCGACACGACTTTCTCTCTTTATAGATTACAATCATATCATTGTTTTGCCTTCAGTGAGAGTCTTTCCTGACCCTTATGCTATTACAAGAAGAACGAGGGGATGCGCAAAAGAGCTGCAAAGATAGCAGCCTTCTAGGAGTGGAAAAACGCTTGGATAAGACATAAAAGGAAGCAGCGCCCTGGCCGACCCTGAATCGTGGAAAGCGGTTAACATATTCACCGATGCACAAACAGGCAAGAATAGAATTAACTTTAAGGGTACACCTTCCTACCTTATAGCCTTAGTAGGGCCCAAAGCAGTGTCGTCATTCAGCTAAAAGCGAGCATAACGGACTCAACTCCTATCTGTACCGAAAAAAAGTTCCTGGAGTAGAAAATCCTAGATGTCAATCTGGTATTCCATCCCAAAACGCCAATCACATGGTTATGGCATGTCCTCGAGCAAGGGGAAGAGGAGAAATTCTCAAATTAGCCAAAGACAGGTTCTTCGAAGCCATGATGAGCAGCCCAGAAGACGTGGCTAGAATCACAAAGTGGATATTGAACCAAGGCTGGATAGAACAGTTTCGAGAAGTCGAGATAGCTATATCTAAAAACATCGAGTGATCTGGAAAGGGATAGGACGGAATCCACACTTGCTGAACAGTTTAAATTGCACTTCCTGAAGGTAAACCACACAACTCATTAGATTAAACAGGCAGGGTCAGGGAGTTTTTACCAAATATACGGTTTTCTCCTTTGTAAATAAAAAAGATATAGTCACCTGCATGAACCCAATGGGCGTCTGATCGGGTTAAATGAAATCAAATTCAAAAAAAGATGTAATCGTTTTTTTTATTCCTTACCACGTCGTGCCGGCGCAAAGCACACGACCCTAAGGATCATGTACCGGTTAGCTCAGCCTAGCTAGGGTTACTCGACGCGTTAGTCACCCGAAAGATTCTAACCAAGTAAATGTTCCTCCCCCACCCACACTCCATGAGATTCCCCCGAGCCAATTGCATCTTTCGATCGGAAAACCCTGAAACGAAAACCCGATCGACCGAAGTGGAGCCGTTCTACAGATGTACTTTGCTAGCTGAAGAAGCGCCAGCAGTCTAGAGCACAGGGCAAGTTAGAAGCATCTTATTTACCCCGGTAGTTAAAATGTCGGCAGCACTTTTTTCAGACACTGCTCCGGCACACACAAAATGCATCGCAGTCAAAATATCTCACGATTCCCTCGGCAAAACCATCTTATTCTTCTCCCGCATCTCAATACCGGTCAATCTTTTTCTTGAGGAGATTCATCCAGATCTCTTCCCATAGGTGAACTGTGTGTGACATCTCCCTTCCCAAATTTGTGCTCCACGACTTAAATCCTCCGTCGGGTGTCCATAACATCGGGAGCGTGTATGTGGGTGTTTATCCAGGTAGACGATGATACTGGTTTTTTCGGATAATTTCCACAGGAATGGGGCTCCAGTTGAAAAGATATCTAGGAATAAAAGACTTGTGGTTGGCTGGATTGGGGTCTTGTCAAATGGAGCTAAAGACGCCGTGTACGAACAATGTAACACAATAGCTTACAAAAGTGGTTGAATAAATCACCAAATCTAATACACATGACCATAACTTTACAACATGATCTTGAAATCAAAATATTACGGCATTATATGAAAATTTAATTACTTTACTATCGCTGAGACAATTTTGAAGCAAAAAAAAAGAGAATTGATTATTCTATTGTGGTCTTGGCGTTCTCAATTACTCGATCAGTTTTGGAAGCATCATTTTGATACAAGAACTCAAAGATCTTTTCCCAACTAGCCATCCAATCCACAAGATATTTTCTCTTTCATTCTGTAATTTCTTATTATCTGTACCTTTAAACAATCATGGAAAATGAATCAACCGTGTTATGATAACGAGGTTACGAGAGGAGTCAGAGTGATGGGTACCTTGGAGAGTAATGATCACGATGAGATGGATAAGTATAGTAGAGAAGTATCTCAAACAATTGTCTCTATTGAATGAATATATAAAAGGAACTACTTAATTGTAATCATGCTGAGGTCTATCGCCTCCTTATATACATCTCTCCAGAACTCCTAGTCATCTTCTGCCATTCTACTAGAATGTTCCATTCTAAGTTCATACCGCCACCATAGATACAACACTCTCACTTCAATTGATCTAGTGTTGTTCTATGCTGTTCTGTTATATTCCAGTATCTTCCATTATCTAAAGATATCCCCAAACCCCTAATGCGTAAATAGAGTTTGGCACTAGCTTAGCTTGCGCTAAGCGAGTGTATACAAGCATCAACCATGTTAACAGACTAGGAAATTATAACAAACCGATTTCTGAGCTAATATATTGATGAATGGTGAAGATACGACCCGTCAATGAGGTAAAAGCTACAGAAGTATCGTTATTTGAAATAAAATCGAATCGATCGGTGATGTGATAAGTGCAGCTGTAGCGTAATTTGAATCTCAATGGAATTCAATCGATTGGAAAAGATAGAGTTTGAACTAAGGCGTCAAAGAACTCCAACCATCATGTAAGAAGGAAACATAAAAGTCAGATTAATTGTATTTATAGGAATCATTCAGCCTCCGGTATCGAAGCTGCTTGATCAATTGATTCATACTCGTATTTTGAAAGTACTTCTACCCTGAACGAGATTATTTGGGATTTTTATCAAAGTAATCTCTTCTTTGAAATGTATGAAAAAGTATTAGCGCAGTAGTATTAACCAGTACAGTATATATTTCTATCTTGATCTGTATTTACTCTACATGAATCTGGTTGCCATAACAGCTCTAAGCGAGGCCTTTCCAAGCTAGCCCGAATATTGATTAGTACGCATATTCTCAACGAAAAGATTTCTCCCGACCTAGTAATATCTGGTGCAAAAATAGTCCATGAAGGGAAATCAACGAATGAAATTTCAGCAATATTAGGACTCAGTTATGCCACTGTTGTAAAATACCGAAAGATGAAAATGAAGGAAGCTCCGAGATTAAAGAATGCACGGCCACAAAAACTATCAGCTAGAGACAAGCGAGAAATCGCCCGTTTAATGGTAAATGGGAGCGCTAAGACGGCAGTAGGAGCGTCCAAACTAGTAATTTCAGAAAGAGAAGATAAAGTTTCCGCTCAGACTGTCCGGCGGGCTTTAAGGGAGCAAGGTCTGAAGGCGATAAAAAAGAAGAAACCAAAGCTGTCAAAAGCTCATCAGAGAGCTCGCCAGAACTGGGCTTTATGCCACGAAAATTGGACGAAAGAAGACTGGAAAAGGGTGATTTAATCAGACGAAACCAAAATAAACAGACTAAATAGCGATGGGATTAGATATTTTTGGGTTAAAGGCCCAAAGAATTTGCAACCAGAAGCGATCGAAGAGACCCTGAAGTTTGGTGGGGGCAATCTAATGATTTGGGGGTGTATGTCATGGTATGGTATAGGTGGAATGGGCCGTATAGTTGGACGAATGGATTCTGAACAGTATTTGGAAATCTTGGATAATTTTCTAGTACCTACTATGGATAGAATTGCCAGAGAGCCCGACTCGGTACCTGCAACTGAGCTAATCTTCCAGCAAGATAACGACCCAAAGCACACATCCAAGAACACAAAAAACTGGATAGCTTCTAAAAATCTCAAGACAATGAATTGGCCCTCTCAATCGCCGGATATGAACCCGATTGAGCATCTTTGGGGTCGGCTCAAGTGTTGACTCGGTGAGTATCCAGAGCCACCGAAAGGTATACATGAATTGTGGGAAAGACTTAGGGAAATTTGGCAAAACTTAAATCCAATTTTATGTTAGACTCTAGTTGAGAGTATGCCGTCGCGTGTCGCAGCTGTAATAAAGGCCAAAGGGGGCCATACTAAGTATTAAAATGATGCTTCCAAAACTAGTCGAGTAATTGAGAACGCCAAGACCATTATAGAATAAACAGTTTTCTTTTTTTTGCTTTAAAATTGTCTCAGCGATAGTAAAGTAATTAAATTTTCATATAACACTATACTATTTTAATTTCAAGATCATGTTGTAAAATTATGGTCAATTGTACTAGATTTGGTGATTTATTCGACCACTTTTGTAAGCTACTGTATACGATGAGGTTTGTCACGTGATACAATTTATAGAGATCAGCATTACACTACATAATTAATAGTTATGCGTTGAGAATGGAGCTGAAGCCGCACTTGAAGTCCGGCAGACCTTCGAAACAACTAAAACAAATACGATTTAATAGTTATACAGTCGCAATCGCAACTGCCAATGTCCAATTTTCTCGGAATCTGCCTCAATTAATGCTTCTAGCTATCCATTAGGCTTCACAATATCAAAGGTCACCCCATCTCTTGATGTTAACTTCTCGATATATTGCCTTGAAGAGAAATTCCCTGGAGATTAAACTACCACTTCATAAATACGTTCCAGTCAGCTCTAGAGGCTGTACTCGATCTTACTATCCCAGCTTTTCACCACAGACCTGGGCCATGTCATCAAGAAAGGGATCCTCTGCTTCAATGTTGGTCGGAAAACGCAAGGCTGAGAGTTTGAATGCATCGCCGACAAGAAAAAAACTCAAACCCGAATCTAACATTGAAGAAATTTCTGGAAGTGAACGCGTTAGTAACCCCTCATCCAGTGTCGTGCAATCCAAATACTATCGCCGAGAGATGTCAGACGCCCGTGTACAAGACTATCGCAATGAAAAACTTCCGCGACCCATGCAACAGCTCCATGCAGTCATCGAAAAGACTCATGGAACTCGTCAGGACATAGAGGTTGGTGAGGCGGTGGTGCATTGGTTCAAAAACGATTTGCGGGTGAACGATAATCACGCGCTCTATGCGGCAAGCCAGAAGGCCACCGAGTCTGGTGTACCACTTCTTGGACTTTACGTGGTCAGCCCTCAAGACTTTGAAGCACACCTAAGAGCTCCTGTCCGGGTTGACTTTATTCTTCGTTCCTTGGAAACCCTTCGCTCTGATCTAAAGGAACTGAATATTCCATTGTATATCCAAGTAGTTGAAAACCGCAAGGAAGTTCCTACTCAGATTTCTGATTTACTCCGTGAATGGGGTGCGAAGCATTTATTTGCCAATGTAGAGTATGAAGTTGACGAATTACGGCGCGAGGCCAGCATGATCCGCGACTTTGCTAAGTCTGGTATTAACTTTGAGGTCCGGGAGGATACTTGTGTTGTGCCACCAGGAAAGTTGAAAAATGGTTCCGGAAACCAATACGCCGTCTTCACACCCTGGTATCGTGCTTGGGTAGACTTCCTCCATAGTCATCCCAAACTTCTCGAAACCTTTCCTCAACCAAGCGCAAATCCTCCTACCACACTCACGAATCCCAAATTCCAAACGCTCTTTAATTGCCCAATCCCTGAAGCTCCCGCGAACAAACAGTTATCTTCTCCAGAATTGAAGCGCTTTGCTGCTCTCTGGCCGGCTGGTGAAAAGGCAGCACAAGGACGACTAGACAAATTCTGCGACGAGCGCATCGGACAATATCAAGCGAAGAGAAATTTTCCCGCTGAAATTGGAACGTCAAGCTTGAGTGCCCATTTTGCTGTTGGAACTCTGAGTGCGCGAACCGCCGTGTCCGCTGCAAGGGAAAAAAGCGGAGTAAAAAAACTTGATGGGGGAAACGATGGAATCAAAACGTGGATATCCGAAGTTGCATGGAGAGACTTTTACAGGCACGTGTTGGTTGGATGGCCTTACGTATGGTGTGTAATAATTCCTGTAATCTCGTCTCCTCTCGCCCCAAGTCTAATTTTCTTTGTACTACGTTCAATAAATTGCAAGCTTTATCTATTTGCCTGCCTACCTACCATGCTAGTCAAACCGCAATATTTTCGCCTTTTTGCACTTGATACTTGAACTTCTTACCAGAAATTTATCGTAACGATCGTGATCTCTCTTAGATTCATTGTTGTTCCCCTTCCACTCTTGAATCTTCAGTATTCCAGTCCAATCTGATCAAGAACTTTACGGCTCGTAAGACACTAATTAAGATGTGATTAGCATGTACAAACCATTTAAACCAGAATATACCAAAATCAAATGGGAAGACAACGAATCACATTTGCAGGCATGGAAGGAAGGTCGCACCGGCTATCCGATAGTGGACGCAGCTATGCGTCAACTAGCCCACACTGGCTGGATGCACAATCGTCTACGCATGATCACCGCATCCTTTCTCACCAAACATCTGCTTCTCGACTGGCGTCTTGGCGAGAAGCATTTCATGCTCAACCTAATCGACGGAGACTTTGCTTCGAATAATGGCGGGTGGGGCTGGAGTGCCAGTACCGGCGTGGATCCACAACCCTACTTTCGCATCTTCAACCCAGAGCTCCAGTCGGAAAAGTTCGACAAAGATGGTATTTTTATCCGGAAATGGGTCCCGGAATTGCGGGAGATCAAGGGTAGTAAAATGATTCACGATCCTTACGCTCGTGGCGCCGCAGCTGAGGCGTCAAAGAATCACTATCCTAAACCGATTGTTGTCCACAAGGCGGCGCGTGATCGCTGTTTGAAGAGATACAAGGAAGGCTTGGCAAAAGACGTCGAGTAACCCGATGTTGATAAATATATGTTAGATTACAGGGGCTCAACGATAGAAATACTTGAGCACATTTTGACATAACCTGAGTCGCGATGATGATAACCATCGGCGGAAACTCCATTGTCGTTGTATCAATGAGATTTAACATCTCCAGGTGTTTATTTGTATTAAAAATATGCATATACGCGATTTACAAATTTCAATCGTACAGTATGCAGACGAGAAATACATTTTCAAAAATCGGCGAATTAAGCAAGGGTATGAGGATAATTTGACAGCTTCTGGATCATATAAATATTTCATGTACCATTTATAACAATGTAACCTGACCACAGATATTTATTCCACGGCGCCGCAGGCAGTCATGACTGCTACGTCCTGATAACAGGTACTTTTTTGATATAGTGGCAGTGACAGCTCTAGAACCCTGTATTTAAAGTCAAAGTGAATTACGCATTTTTGCCCCTACTATGACAACATGATTCCAATCAGACATATCAGGAGCCTGTTTAACTTGAAGCTCGTGGAAGACGTGGTCAGATACTAGAGTCCGTAATCTTCTCATGGTTTTTTTTACATATTTTGTACATGCTCCTGAATGACCTTCATCTTCCAACCCATGTGTAGGAAACAACTGAAGACAAGGAATGTCAGGTCGATAAGCTGACAGTAATTAGCCAACGAAAAAGTTGTGACTGTTGATCTGTCCGATCGGGGGCTATGGTCCAAGTTCAAGAGCTCTGTTTTCTTGGAGGCGATGGCAGATGGCCGTGGACTTGATAATACCTGACGCATGACGTCTTTTCTGATCTGCTGCTTCGTACCTCAGTTCAGTCACGGAGTTTAAAAGAAATTCGCTCTTCATATCATTTGCTGAAGACCTCGGTAGTTAGTCAAGAAATGCCTAGCGGGTATAAAATCGTGTTACTCTTTCCTGCACATTTGTTAGGAATTTCTGCGAGATGATTAGAGATAGCGAGGGTTGTGGTGTTCTCACGATGGCGAAGGGTTGATGCGCGATTCGTATCAACTTTATAATTAATAGTCTCACCACCAAACGCTATGGTAGTTTAGAGACTAATACGAAGAAAACATGATAGAAATTATAAAAATATCGGGCGGTAAATCATAAGAGCACACTTTCATCTACTCTATCATTGATCTTTGAATGATGATAAATTTGATTCACTCCCTTCTGGGGTTTTACCGGGGATTTAAAGCCCCAGCAGCAACGCTCCTTATACCGCCTCTGTCTCCTCGATCCCGACCGACTTGTTGTCGTACACCTTTCGGTCGCTTTGGCAGTCTATCGTTTTTGGGTGGTCCAGAGGAATATCTTCGGAAATTGGAAACAATAGGTCTACGAGATTCAGGGAGATGTGATCGAGGTGGCAGAGATCGTGGAGGTCTTAGATGAGATTGGGGCATAGGATTTCTCAGATTAACGAACCGTGAAGATCCAGACCAAAGCGGTACATGCTCAGGCTGATACCGATCAGAGTGACCTGCGACCCGGTAGTACACTGGGCTTGGTAGGTTAGTGGCGCTGGGATATGAATGGCTATGATGTGGTCGTAAATGTTCTCGATGAATTGAAGGGGGATTCATCTCATAATAGGAATTTCGAGGAGTGTCCGGTGGTGCCGGTCTCACAAAAAAGGGCTTGCTTGTCTCAGTTTGAGTCCCGTATCTTGATACGTGTCGATCACCAATCCACGGCTCTTGTCGGGCCGTGAGAAAACTTCTAGAAATCGGTCCATCCGGGTGTGAGTTAGTATCAACTCCATGTGCATATGGACTCCGATTTATTGGCACCTGCCGCAAGCTGTCCTGGTTTGATGGTATCTTGTATGAAAAGTATCTCTGAGGTGTGGCCATATGTTCTGCTGGGCGGATATCGACAGATGTCATATCCATACTGAATTATCTTTCACACTGAAGAGGAAGATCATGACAAAGTAGATTAGAGCGGAGGTCTTTATTCGTCACGACTCATAGTGCAAGAGCTTGTGATGGCCTTGAAACTCGGAAGGATCAACTTTATTTCAAGATAGAGTCTCTCAAGTTCTTTCGATACCCCATTAAATAACTTTCCGCCAACATTCATCACCTCATCTCAGACGCGGACATTGGCCAAACTTGCGGCCCAATTCCTTGTGGTGGGCCCACAAATCTCTTCTTGACAACCAATTGGATCTCATTTCAGCGAAGTCGATCGGTCACATATTATCTCCTTCTCCCGACGGAGTTTTTTGAAAGGTTTAAACTCTGCCCGATAGAGGCCTAATTGAGTGATTTTTCATTTGCTATCTGACTTACACTAAGGGACCCTGAAGAAATTCTCGGAATAATTCAAAAAAGATCGAATGCTTTACTTTGCTTGTCTGCATGTAGTAGATGTCCGGTTTAAAGTTTTGCATACACGGTGATTTTAGCAATAGCATCTTGTGTTTTGTATCTAGTTAACATTAATGTCGTGCGTCCACATCATGAAGCATCATTACCGGAGAATTTGTCACAATTGTCGCTGGAGAATATCGCCAAGTACTTTGAGTGACTTTGGTTACAGTGAGTAAATAGCATTGTCTGTGTTCTTCCTCTCTTCAACCTCACAGTCGGCGTACCTCAGTGCTCTAGTTTTTTTCTCTGTCATCATTCCGCAGTATCTGAAGTTGTGTAGATTTTCCTTTACATGGCACTATAACCACTTCTTGCATGCAGCGGGGAAAGACATTGGGCAGTAGTAAGGGGATAGCAAATTATGTACTCTAGTACAAGCATGAACTTAATATATGGTGCCGTTTAAATTTGTATGTGAATTTGTATAGAGTTCATTCCTGTACCTGAATACCGTGTCAGTCATGCACGTACGTGTACATGTCACACCACTAATACCACGTGTTACTCGTACAATATCTACTACAGTACGATCTCGCTATAACAATGTGGGGCAACACTTAAACAAGGGTTCTTATTGGCCAACTCAATTGAATCCTCCAATCGGGAGCCTTGGTTAGGTTTTGCCCCACATTGTTATAGCGAGATTGTACTGTACTTAGTGTTCGATTGGTCGTCTGCCTCTACATGTGCATGTACCGCATGCAGTGTGTCGTCCTGCGGAGGCTAAGGTGAGCATAAGTAGAGGCCAACCTAGTAACATGTTTACGCTATTTATTATTATCTAAAGTGTCGCATAACTATTAATAGATTGTACTGTAGTAAGAATTCAATCGTCCCTCTCTGGCATTATACTGTCTCCCGAGGAAAGAGCACCGCTACCTGAGCGCTGGTGGTATCCGTATAAGGAGGATATCTGGACAATGGGATATTAGGGAGATACAGATGGGAATACGCACCTCGTGTGGCTCTGGTGTCTAGGCCTCGCCTGGCTGGAGTTGCAGGTTTTTTGAGACTTTTTCCCGCATACCGGTTTCCATGGCTGCTCTTTTTATTATTTTTTTGAGAAGAAGGTTCCGTAGAAAAGGTGGTTGAACTCTACGAGTAATTACTGAGCTAAATGGCTACCCGTCCTGAGTCAATGCATCAGTGATCTTAGGTTCGAGGTAAAAGGGGATAGGAGCACTGTAAAAGGTGTGGCCTGGGTCAGAAAGGAGCCCTAGTGTTATAATAGTCTCTGACTCTACATTGTACGAATAAACACCACTACAAACAAACAGTCGTCCCTCTCTAACTCGATAGTGGGTCCCGGTATAAGTGTTGAAAATATTCATTGAAATTCAACCATTTACATTTGTAATACTTACCCCCGCGCGCAAAATGACCTGTAAGGGTAAGTGTTGCAAATATAAAAGTTCAAGTTACAATGAATATTTTCAACACTTATACCGGAACCCACTATCGAGTTAGAGAGGGACGACTGTACAGGGTGTCAGCCATAAAACTTGTTAGACCCAAATTCCCAAAAGTATAAGGGTATACCCAGCAAAATGTCGCTTAGTACTACCAAATAGGCTAGATCTAAACTCTAATTTCTCCACTTTTCAAGTGTCGCTCTAGTTTGATTACTGTTCTTCGTCCCCTGCTTTTCCTGATTTCCCGCGCACACTCTAGCAATCGCGATATCTCAACGACAAAATCAAACATATTAAATACTATTGATTATAAATATAATAGGAACAATAAACGTGAATTCTCCAGAAAATTCAACTGCTAGAACCTATCGACCCCAACTATCGCGAGACCAACGGGTCACTGTTCTAACACTTCGGAGGTACGGTCTTTCTCTTCAAGCAATCGCGACCCAATTAGGAATCTCCCACCGGCAGGCTCAATATGCCTTCGAACGTGCTGATGTCTTGGATCCCCAAAGACCAGGCCGTCCATCTAAATTGAGTGTTAGTCAAGTGGATGAACTTGAACATTATGTTCGTAGCTCTCTAAATAGTCGATTCATGACCTACTTAGAATTATCTATGTACCCATTCTCTCACTGGAACATTGGAGAACATGTAATCAGGAGAGCCCCCCATAAAAGAGCTTACAGACGTTGTATCTCCCGTTTGAAGCCTCCGCTCACAGAAGAAAATAAGATGAAACGATTACAGTTTGCCCGAGAACATCTAAAATGGACTACCGAGCAGTGGAACCAGATTCTCTGGTCGGACGAGTCGTGGATTACTGGTGGTCAGCACACACGTGTGTTTGTAACGAGAAAGGCAAGATTTTATTACTATATCCTACTGTTATGTTGTACTAATGAAGATATCAGCCTGGAGAACGGTTTGATGAAACTTGTTTGTCTTCCCGATTTGCGCGCAGGAATGGATGGATGTTTTGGGGTTCCTTTATTGGCTCAGAAAAAGGTCCCTTTCTTGTATGGAATAAGAGATGGGGCTCACTCACAATGAAATCATACTGTGAACGGATTTTGCCTCTCATAGTATTGGCAAGGGAAGCACACCCAAAAATGTCGTTCATGCAGGATGGTGCACCGTGTCATGCCGCACTGAATACCATGGAAAAATTGCAGGAGGTAGGTATACGTCCGATTGTCTGGTCACCATACTCTCCTGAGCTTAATCCTACTGACTGTTTGTGGAATACGATGAAGGATTACATACAATCTCATCATCCAGATGTGGAAGCGGGAAGGCAAATTTCCTAAGCCAGGCTAAATGAGGCGATTTTAGAAGCGTGGGAATCAATCTCATCGGCAGAACTTGTGAGGCTTATCGCAAGTATGTTATCAAGGTGTCAGGCAGTAATCGAAGCAAATGGTGGATCAACTAGGTATTAATCGGGCATTTCATCACTAGATCTTGTAAATAATAAATTTGAGAGTAATCTTTAGGATGAAGGATAGTAGAAATAATGGAATCCTTTAATGTTTAACAAAGTTATGTCGCCAAGGGATTTTTACCATTGAAAAAGCAATTTTAGTGTAGGTCATGCCCAAATCTTTTAAGGCGCGTCAGGGGTTTCAATGCAAGCCAGGTCGATCTTAGCTAGAGTAGGCAAAGAATTACATAAAAACCCTTTTTTAAACACACCCACTGATACGACTTAACAAGTTTTATGGCTGACACCCTGAAGATGGTTGCCATTAATAGATCTACTAATAGATGTGGGATACTCTATTATTATCGTTATCACCGCTCAGCTACCTACGTTGTCGCGGAACCCAATTTCAACGCTGAGTGGCCAGTATTACTGGCACTCGAAGCGATACGCATTGTAAAAATGCATCAGTCGAGATGTCAAAATTCTATCGGGCGGACGGGGTCGGATGGTGGTGTGGCACACCGTCCAGGCCGTCTTCCCAAGTGGTGCCTAGGTAGCCGAGGCACGTGCCCCACTTGAGATATGAGCCGATTCAAATCCAGCCAGACCCCACACCACGTTTCTCGCTTAATCATGTAAGTGACGATGACGTAGGCACACTAGAATGTCGAGGGTGGCTGAAATGCGTTCCTGCGGCAGATGCAAATGGATGAAGATTGAATGGCTGTAAGGCGCCTGACTTCGAGTTTTGTCTTCAAATGACACAGAAGAACCTGACAAAACCCATAATAGATCCCGGATTTATATATCGTTAAATTATATTGAATTGTTGGTACTAGCTCTTGCAACACTTACCCCTACATGCCATTTTTCGTGCATGGATAAGTTTTGGAAATATAAACGATGAAATGTGTATGAATCTTTTCAATAGTTTTACCGGGACCTACTATGGGTATTGACAGGCTCTTCTGTATTCGGAGCTGAGTGCCCTCATATTAGGTTTGGTCATTGCTCCATGTACTATACCAACAGTTGTTTTTTTGATTACTTATTACGTCGAGCTGGCGCACAGGACAAAACTCTGAGGATTGTGTACCGGTTAGCTCAGCCTAGCTAGGACTACTCGACGCGTTAGTCACATGAAAGATTCTAACCAAGTAAATGTTCCTCCCCCACCCACACTCCATTAGATTCCCCCGAGCCAATTGCATCTTTCGATCGGAAAACCCTGAAACGAAAACCCGATCGACCGAAGTGGAGCCGTTCTACAGATGTACTTTGCTAGCTGAAGAAGCGCCAGCAGTCTAGAGCACAGGGCGGGTTAGAAGCATCTTATTTACCCCGGTAGTTAAAATGTCGGCAGCACTTTTTTCAGACACTGCTCCGGCACACACAAAATGCATCGCAGTCAAAATATCTCACGATTCCCTCGGCAAAACCATCTTCTTCTTCTCCCGCATCTCAATACCGGTCAATCTTTTTCTTGTGGAGATTCATCCAAATCTCTTCCCATAGGTGAACTATTATTGTAACTAGGTTATGAGCAGAAGTTGAATTGTAAATAAGCTAGGGGTCACAAAGAAGAGCAGAAGATGACAGTCGGAGACTTAAGATAGGAATAACTTCATTAATCGTAAACACAAAAAAAATGATCTACAAAGATAGGCGGGACTGATATATATATCTACATATAACATAGCCACGATACAGTCCATCATCATATGCCCAGGATGTTCCATAGCCTTCCGTTCTATGCTATTCTAGTCTATACCATTCCGTACCATGTTGTCCTTGTGACATTAAGCTCTTAGTGATGATCGCAATAACGATCGTGCAGGGGGCTATGTAATCCCTGCAAACTGTACTAGGTCTATTACATGGATATGCAATATCCCTGTGGATAAATAGGGATATACCCATAGTGGCTCTGACAGTCATATCACAACAACTGTGTGTGACATCTCCCTTCCCAAATTTGTGCTCCACGACTTAAATCCTCCGTCGGGTGTCCATAACATCGGGAGCGTGTGTTACAGGCTGCGCCTCGCACATGAATCTTCGTATAAATCGCCGATGCATATTTTCGGTAATACGGATATACGCCAATCCGAAGATGAATATTCGCCGATCCGATGGAAACAAATCGCCGATGAGAACACGTAGATTTAGAAGTGTTAATGATCACCTTTCCGACGGATAAGAATCACCCGAGTTTAGAGTTGCATGTATATATACTCTTCAGTCTAATTAGATACTGATTCCTAGAAAGTTAGAAAATAGGCCGTATTACGGCCAGCTTACTTTGTTTCTATTGATTTGTTGATAGCCCATCACAGCGTGTACGTGGGTGTTTATCCAGATAGACGATGATACTGTTTTTTTCGGGTAATTTCCACAGGAATGGGGCTCCTGTTGTTAGGATATTTGGGCATGAGAAACTTGGTGTTGATTTGGTCCAAGTCTTGTCGAAGAGGATCGTTGAGAGGCTGAGGGGCCATCAACCGAGAGTACCTTGAGGCTCTCTAACATTGAAGGAGTTGCGACTCTTCTTAGCTGTCCCAGTTAAGTGAACATACTGGGCGTTTACAGCCGGCACCGCGTGGAGGTGAAAAGTACGACCGTGCCAGCCGTGAGCTGCGTTGAACGTCCACTATGATGGACCAGTGGTGGAGCATTGTCTGAGACGATCTTCCAGCAATAGTCCGATTAGCAAGGGCGCATGTACCTTATTTGAGATACAAGATGGCAAGTCCATATTGATCAGGATACTTTTCTTTTATTTCGTCGCTTCACATAGATGTATAGTACTACGGGGTTGAAGATTGTTAGTTGTTACGGACGAGAGGACAGGATTTGACAGAGTGCGTTTGTAAGGAACGAGGTATGTTAGCGGATATAATTGATGATAGTCAATCAAGATAATTGTAGAAAAACTCGTTTCGTACTCATAATTGTGGGCAACACAACTTATTTATACATAGATCTGGGGACTCGTATCATTGAAAGCCCGAATTCGCGGCTTCCTTCCCCGGAGAATTCCGTAACCCAAAAGCAAACACAACAGAATTCCGAAAGCCCCAACAACGCTCAGACAATCTTAAGAGGTCGAATAATATAATATAATGATATATCAAAACAAAACATAACATATGAACAACCCGATAATGCTTGTCCGAAGATCTTTTATGAACAAAAGGAAATTACACGGCGCTGATAGAGACCGTGACATTAGTGGCAGGAAATCAGTTTATCTATCGTTATGAGCATTCGCAAGGAATAGAAATACAAAATTAATTTCTGCTATTAGTAATCTTTAAAGCAGAGACTTTTTTTTTAAATCAAGCTTGCGAATACGGCCTGAGTCTATGACGCGGACGATTACGAAGATATATATATTTCGCAGAATTATTCAGCTAACCTCTTGGAACAATCACACCCAGCTTTCACTGGCAGATACTATTATGAGAATAACGCCTTGTGACATACACCTTCTTCCGTGAATACTCAGATCAGGGAAAAAGCGCGAAAAAACCGTGGTTCTCCGAGTATGTTCTCGTCATCCTAAGACTACTGTATCACCGCGAGAGATGCGGTATGAGGATCCTGCTGGATTCGAACCAGCATTCTCCAGTCTCGAGTGAGGCATATGTCTAAGCTATCCAGACTCTACTTAGGAGAACAGCCCGGACGGTGTACTACTGCATCATCCGACCCAAGCTTAGACATTCTACATGTAGATGGCGATAATGAATGCTCTTCTGGTAATCCTATTGTGCCGCTAGGATAATGAACGTGACCGTATCAAATAAAAATGATGTTTGCAAGGTATATTAGCTTCAAATAAGGTTGAAACAGCTATCTCTGAACCAATCATGGCACTATCAACAAAATCACGAACATATGTTTTGTGGGAAAAACTTCCCTTGCGGATTGAATGGAAGTAATCCTTTTTAAATAATTATCTATCTGAATGTATGAATATTAATATACATGCAGGTCCCCTCTGCCTAGAGGCTAAGGGCAACTATTTCTCAGGTAGCATACCCCTCCTACGCTTCCTTTACGGTCTCTGTTCAACAGTAATACCCTCACAAATCCTCATTAGAACTGTTGCGGGATCAATTGATGGTGGTAATCACCAGAGCAAGTCCAAAGGTAAAATCAGTCGATTATTCTAATCTACCGAAAGAACTTTGAGAAGCATCTATGTCCTCATATTTATACATGTTCGCTGTCTTGCCCCAAGCCTGCTCGTAACTCTGCATTCCTTCGAATACCAACCCCATGAATGTGATATGAATCTCCACCAGGTGAATATCCAGCCTCGCGGTAATTAGTCTTGGCAATGTGTACGGAGGTACAGCCCAGAAGTATTATTCCATGTCGACCAGGGGGGGGGGGGGCTTGGCCACCACAACGCTTTCCTTAATTAGGCAACATCGCGAGAATGCACCTCGCACCCATTCCCACTGTGTTTTGTATGAGTTCTAATGATCAAAGCATTGATTCAATGATTCCCAACTCATAATACAAAATGCAAAATAATTCCTATTCTTATAATAACTAATACTTAGTAAACAATCCATTGCGTTGATGTTGTTGTCATCGGAGTACATACAAAACACAGTAGGGATGGGTGCGAGGTGCATTCTCGCGATGTTGCCTAATTAAGGAAAGCGTTGTGGTGGCCAAGCCCCCCCCCTGGTCGACATGGAATAATACTTATGGGCTGTACCTCCGTAATACCAGCCTCGCGGGTATTACTATCCTCAGCCTCGCAATTACTAGCTATGTGTACTATTAGTAAGTGCATTAATGTTCTGGCGCAGCCAGGACTAGTCTCACGGGGTTATCCCGTAACAAGAACACACACTAAGGGAAGCCCTTAGCCCTTCATTATCCCACTTTTCTAACAAACGAAACGTTGGCCACTTGCGGGTGTGTGGCTGCCGGGGAAAATCCTCCAAAAAAACCATCAGGTGCGGCGCTCCCTTCTACCGACATCAGGACTAAATCCGAAACCATGGCTACCCTTTTGAAGCTTTCAGAGAGGCCGGCTAGCTAGGCGCAGCAGAATGTGTATACTCAAGAGTGTCTTCCTCTTCCTAGCCTCTTCCTAGTTCCTCCCCTAATACAAATTTTCAGACCAGCCAAATTCGTGATAGACTATCAGAAAAGTCCTGGCGAAGATCGATTACCGTGAAGTAGCCTAGTCTAACCCTCAAGAATTGTTATCGATCTAGAGTAGTCGAGTAACTCTTGCATCTTGGTAAGCCCTCCTGGCTAGTGAAATGACCTGGGATCTTGGCACACGCACAAAGCACTCCCGTATCGAAAACACCTCTCAAGAATCCCCATTCAGAAACTCTAATCCGTCTTCCTCAACCTATATACCCGTTCATTCATCCCTTAAACAATTCTCAGAAGAACCGTAACCTTCCGTGATTGACACGAGGAATCTCGCTTCCCAAATTTGCGCCCCACGACTTCAATCCTCGTTCAGGTGTCCATAGTATCGGGAGCGAATATATGGTGTCTTTGAAGATCTATGATAATACCGCATTTGTCAGGCTAAGTTCTCGTGGAAGATTAGTTGATCGGTTGTAGAGGTAGCAGAAGTTGTAAGAGGGCAAAGGATTAGAGTAAACTCGACAAATCAATACCACAAAGATAATTTATTTATTTTAACTTGGTTCTATCCACAAGAGATCAGCCCCCGTAATATACTCCTAGGACGCCGCTGCCTACAGTTACTCCTTCCCTAGATAGAACCCTCTAGAAACTACCCGAGTCCTCTTCCTTAACCCCTCATCGTCCCTACTAGACTCCCGGTTCCCCGGCTCCAATCTAAACTATTGTGATAAGCAATGCTCCCTGATCACCCTGAAACCGTCGCGGTACGCGCATCCTCTGTTTAATTATGATAGCCGCCGAGCGCTAAGTCCCCTTTGGGTTTCGGCGCTAGAGGTACTGCCTTTCGCTTAAGCCCCCCTCGTGGGCCCACTTGAGTTACCGGGGTGGTCCCCTGGACCAGCTCCACAATCGGGCAAAGCCCATAACAGAGGTGTAAATTTAGTTGAATTCGAGTTCTGGCAGAGAGAATTCTTGACCTTTTGAGAAGCCTCCGTTTGAGAATGATTGAGGGTGCCCAACCCTGATCGAATGCGACTCTTCTTTGCTATCTGAAATATGTAACGAAGATATTAAGCATTTACAGCCGGCACGGCGGGATGGTGAGGAGTTCTATTTTGCCAGCCGATTTCAAGTAGTTCACCTGAGCATAAAATCAAGTTTGGTTGCGAATTGTGTACTTCATACCTGCCTTTACAAACTAACTCTAACTTCATGTATGAACAAAAAGTATTTGAGAATCTGGAAAGTCTCACGTTGACAGCTAGAACTGCATGATTACTTGCTGGCATTTTCTCCATCAGTCCCTGAAAGTTTTCTGTTAATATGTTGTTTCAAGATAATTAAAAAAGGTGGGTAAATCGAGGGAAAACAAGTATCGTGTTCTCCGCGTCAAATTTTGTATTTCTATCTATCTACAGAGAAAATGATCGTATACTATGAAAAATGGTGTAAGACTGCTGCAATGGAGATGATAAATAAGCTTTATGTATTACAATTAAAGCCAAGCTGGTTTGCAGGAAGATCCCGGCCTCCTGCCTCCCAAGGGACACTTGGCGTGCCTGCGTGGCTATTTTTTTTTTAAATAATTTTTGCGTATGCAGCCTGAGGCTATGACACGAATGATTACGGAAGATACACTATGCAAAATGAAGTTCACTTGTTCAGCCAACTTTTTACTCAAAAGCTCGTAGCTTCAGAACCACTCGATAGAATAAGTCAAAAACCTACATGGATGTAATTAAGTGTCTAATGAAGCAAATTCTAAATTTTTGAATCACGACTTACTCTATACAGAAAATGGTGGCTAGGAGAAACTGACTAAGCGAGGCGAACTTCATTTTGCAGGCTATTTTAGTATCTAGAATTACCGCCCTTTGCAGCCACGACGTCTTCAATTCGTCTCGGCATACATTAAATTAGATTCTGACAGCTGCTTAAAGGTATTTTTGACCATTCATTTTTGATACGCTCCCATAATTCCCCTGCTCCCTTGGGATATTCGTCGTACCTACCCAATCTGCTCTTCAACTCACCCCAGAGATGCTCTATTGGATTCAGATCCGGAGATTGGGCGGGCCAATCCAAGCAGGTGATCTTCTTCGATCTTAAGAGGGCCCTTGTAGCTCGCGCAGTGTGTTTGGGATCGTTATCTTGTTGAAAGATTAGTTGGTCGACAGGAGGCATATCCCCCAAGAGGCACGTTGCCTCCATACTACAGATCAAATTTTGGTTTAAAATATTGATGTACTGTTGTGTGTCCATACTTTCCATTACCTGAACTATGGCACCTGTCCCTGACCAGGTCCTACAAGCCCAAATCATCAAGCCCCCCTTCCAAATTTGACTGTCTGGATTGTATTACTAACGTTGGGCAGTTGTTTATCTTTCTGCCAGGTATAATTGATTCCGTCGCTGCAAATTCGATTGATCTTTGTTTCGTTAGACCAAACCACTTTCTTCCAGTCTTCTATCGTCTACTCCTTGTGTCTTAGGGCGAAATCCAGACGAGCTTTCCTGTGCCGAGCCGCCAGGGCTGGTTTTTTGGGCTTCTTTTTGGCCTTCAAGCCTGACACTCGAAGGACATTTCTGACGGTTCGTGGGCTGACACTAATACCCACAGATGCCTGTAGACTTGCGGCCGCTTGTTTTGGTGTCTTAACAATCCCGGTAGTCATATTGTTGAAAATTCTTTGCTTGTCCCGAGGGGCCAGCTTGCTTACACCCCCTCTTTTTTCTGGCACTACTTTCTTCAGGAAGGGTTTTCAGAAGCTTAAAAACCGTAGATTTGGAGCACTTAAGCTTAATCGTGATAGAACTGAATGACTTTCCCTCTTTGAGGCGCTGGATGATTTGGTCTCGAGTTGTCATGTTTAATCTAGGCATATCGCTTTGTTGTACACCCAATTACAACCAAAAGTTAGCCCAATATGTTGCAATTGACCATGTAGAGTACTAACGAATAATTATTTGAGTTTAGTTCGATGAATTGAGACCGTCGCGGATGCAAAGGGCGGTAATTCTAGATACTAAAATAGCCTGCAAAATGAAGTTCGCCTCGCTTAGTTAGTTTCTCCCAGCCACCATTTTCTGTATAGAGTAAGTCGTGATTCAAAAATTTAGAATGTGCTTCATTAGACACTTAATTACATCCATGTAGGTTTTTGACTTATTCTATCGAGTGGTTCTGAAGCTACGAGCTTTTGAGTAAAAAGTTGGCTGAACAAGCGAACTTCATTTTGCATAGTGTATGTATGTGACGCAGTATGACTCAGTTTGACGTCTGGAACACTCATACCCAGATTTTATTTGCAGTTGCCACTACGAGAACAACACCTTACGACATGTACCTCTTCCGTGAATACCCACCATGGGGAAAAGCGAGATAAACCTATGGTTATCTGAGCATGCTTTCATCATTCCACGAATACAATATCACCGCGAGAGAGTGTAATATAAGGGTCTTGTTGGATTCGAACCAGCTTTTTCCTGTCTTAAGTGGGGCATGTGTCCAATCTACCCAGACTCTACTTGGGAGATCGGCCCAAATAGTGTACCACTGCACCACCTGACCCTATCAACCCTACATTTACATGAGGGGAAATTTCGGTGAACACCCCTCGCTTCTACCCGGTTTTTTCTTCATGTTTCTCCTTATTTCATAGTTCATCTTTAGGAAGTGCACTAACACTATTATATCCAGTAAGGCTTTGAGCTCGTCAGTTAACTACCTGTATGTTTCCTTTGTGATTTTTCTCCTTATTTTACTTGCGCCTCAAATTGCTCAGCCAGTCAAAGTTATTTAATTCATTCCTGTTCTTGGGTCCACGGCGAGATTCTTCTATTGTCTTCGGGATTGCTCAGTATTATTTCGTAGGACTGATTCTTGGCTTAACGACAGACTCATGTTCTCCCCTTGGATCACAGGGGTAGGCCATTATCATGTGTTTGATGTTTTGAGAGATTTATCCACAAGGGCCTTTTTTTTTTTTTAAATCATTTTTGCGTATGCAGCCTGAGGCTATGACGCGGATGATTACGGAAGATATGTATGTAACGCAGAATAACTCTGTTTGACGTTTGGAACACTCATACTCAGATTTCATTTGCAGATACCACTACGAGATTAACGCCTTACGACATGTACCCTCTTCCGTGAATACCCACCACAGGGAAAAGCGAGAAAAACCTGTGGCTATCTGAGGATGCTTTCGTCATTCTACGAATACAGTATCACCGCGAGAGAAGTGGTGTGAGGGTCTTGCTGGATTCGAACCAGCTTTCTCCTGTCTCAAGTGGGGCATGTGTCCAAGCTACCCAGACTCTACTTGGAAGAACGGCCCGGATAGTGTACCACTGCACCATCCGACCCTCCACAAGGGCATGTTGTGCTGTCAACTCCAGGGGCTTTTCTTCGGTACAGATAAGATTTGAGTCTATTGTGCTCGATTTTTATCTGCATGGATAAACTACCAAGGGTCCTTTTAAGAGGTTTGTGCATTAAGTATGGTGTTCCTCCAAGCCTTAATATTTCCCTGCCTGTCTTTTTATCCGTGAGGAAATTGGCTGCTTTCAAAACTTCTTGGTCGGCTGTAGGTATATGCCTCAGGGTTCCGTTGTGATATCGACAGGGTCAAGAGTTAACTCATTCTTGATTTGCGGCCAGCTTTCCCATCGCTTTCTGTCCCCTAACGAACTCTTCCCCACCGCAGATCCTAGAAAACTCCTCTACAGTCGTCCCTCCCTAACTCGATAGTGGGTCCCGGTATAAGTGTTGAAAATATTCATTGTAACTTGAACTTTTATATTTGCAACACTTACCCTTACAGGTCATTTTGCGCGCGGGGGTAAGTATTGCAAGTGTAAATGGTTGAATTTCAATGAATATTTTCAACACTTATACCGGGACCCACTATCGAGTTAGAGAGGGACGACTGTATATCCCTTTCCTAATTTTGAGAGCTGCGAGGTTTGCTTTCGGAGGCATACTGACTGATCGTCCGGTATGACTTTTTATTCGAATTTAAAGTTTATTATCGCGATGTATGTTTTAACGATTCGTGATATATAAAGCCGAAGGTTATAAGTTTGGTGACGGTGGTACTCGAGACAATATAAATCACTAAAGGAATAAATTATGATGATGATTACAGTATATTTCTCAAGAATGAACCTAAACCGCACACCTCTCATCTAGATGGATCAAGAGGCTATTAATCTACATGTAAGACCCTCTAGTAGCTATATTATTTCCTTGCCATATCTCAAAATAACAGTCTAAAGTTAGATCCGAAACATCTTAACAATAGATACTGTATCATGACAGAAACCTGGAACGCCACCAACGAGCTTGGTACATCGACAAAACGGATTCCATCTCGAACACTTTTCAATAATCTTCTAGACCGGTACGTACCAAGTGAGTCTGGCATGTTACACTATTCTATTCTTTAGGTTGATCTCCATCGATAGGATGGAGGTCTCGTGTTTCAGCACTCTAGTACTAGTGGATTTGTTTATCCCTGTAACTTTTCGTGAGCATTGGCTCTGTAAGGATCTCAGAGTCTGCGCTTCTTGCCCTTGCATGCAAAATATTTAGTAGAGATAGGATTGCAAATATAATCGGTAAAACTAAAATAAATCTTTAAAATATTTACATTTACATTGGGACTTACTACGGGTTTAAAGGAAGTATTGTAGACGTATCGTTTGTTGTCAAAATGAGATCCCGTCGATCTGCTTAGCCAAGTCATGGAACAGTAACTCTTCAAAATGAAAACTTACGCAAGTATTTAAAATTTTAATCATTAGCCTCTTTTTAGATACCAATATTCTAATAGCCTGCTCTAGAATTGTGCATTAAAGTTTTAATTGGTGTCACAACTTTTGTGGTCCCCCAATGTTGAATAATGTCTGGAAGAGGAGCTGCTAGCGCTGTCCACCTCCAGCGAGATAATATGTACAGGTACACTGTAGAAATGAAGTATTAATTTCAATTTAAAGAACTTCATTCACTTCAAGTCTTTGTGTCCAAGTTATAACATTGTCTAATTTATTTGACGGATTCGTCGTCCACGTCAGACAAGCCCCGACTCGTTCACGCCTCAATACGCGGCCTAGTGAGTCACTGAAACTTGTGGCGCAGCTGACATCTTAGCCATGAGCGAGGATATGCTTACGTTGCGATGATACAACCCGTTCTATTCCCCCCGCAAAAAATCCTCCAACAGCTCCAATCTTTATCCTGTTTCTTTCAAACTGCCATCTCTTTTGTTGTGTCTCCGAAATTAATTGTCCGCGATCATGGGAATGAATGTGAGTCCCTCTTGCGCAACATGACCTCTGCGTGTTCGATCTTTGAGATTGACTCAGTACGATAGATCTTTCGTATACTTGGTGACCTCTCACACTCAGCCTCAAAATTTATCCTCATATTCTCCATCCATCGAAATCAGAGTGCCGAAGGTGTGTCATTAATCACCCAAGCATTGTACTGTGTAGTTTTTGCTTCTCGTTACCTCGATATTTTTCTCTGGAATACAATATGGAACACAGTGTTGAAAGTATTCTACATCCTGAGCTCTCTATATATCTTATTCTTGATGTTAAGAGTCTACGCCCGGACAAGAGAGAGAGAAAAGGCATGGAAGCTTGGCGCCCTATGTTTGATATCTAGCATAATCGCTGCGCCAATAATGATGCTTATATTTCAGGGTAGCTTTAGATGGGGATGGAGAGAAGTGAGTCATATCTCTGCGATTGTAGAAAATTCAATAACCTCGTGTCTGCAGCTCTTCTGGACCTTTTCTATTATACTCGAATCGACTTGCATTCTCCCACAACTACTGCTTCTCCGTCAATCTACCGTTCCAACTGTTATTGATTCATATTATCTCCTAACACTCGGATCTTACCGAGCTTTTTACATTCTAAATTGGATTTGGCGGGAACTTGATATCACTGACCGTAAACCAGACGCTGTATCCATCATTTTTGGCATAATACAGACGGCTTTCTATGTCGACTTTGCTTGGGTCTATTACATGCGACAAAGAGTAAAGTTGCGGTATGGCGGTATTGTTGATTCGGATGATCTGCATAAGGGCTGGTTGTTACGAACTGTATTCGGTTATAAAGCTGTAGCAAACGACGAGGAGAGCACACCCTTGCCTGGAGTAGCAGCCAGGGCTGGGAGTAACTGGGGGGCCAGAGGCATTAGCGTTTCTGCTGATGATGTCGCACTTGATGATGATAATGATGATGATGACGACGATGATGAACAAACGTATGGAGGCTTAGAGGAAGGTATTAATGATGGACGGTTGAGACGATCTAATATAGATTCCAGTTCAAGAATGGAGGATCCAGATGATTTAGCCCAGATCTTAGATGAAGACGAAGGGGACGTCGGAAAAAGTTTGAGAGGCCTGGAGTCGCGAGATCAAAACAGATGGCAAGACGAAGGTTCAGGGAAATAGATTTACAGTGTTAGGTGTTATCGGTAATTTTCCATCAGTAATCTTCTCATGTACTGCATTGTGTCCGCGAGTCGGTGAAAATTTAATGAGCCCTAAAGTCGTTGCTAACCTAGGCAGCTTAAAAGTGGAGAATATTTCAAAAATGAACAATAGCTGCAAGGATATGAAGTATTATATCAGTGCATTCATGTATAGTATCTCAGCCCTGAGTATTTTTTGTACCTGAAGTTTTCAGTACGTCGTCGATTTGCAACTCCTTGCAACGACATCAAAAAATCAGCGTCAGCTACCAACAATCTTTCGGGCTGGAACATTGAACATGTAGCTTATTAGGAAAGTGAGCTCGGCAACCATAACATGTTAAGACTTATATATTTATTCTAGAATTACAGGGTGAAGACTACATATATAAGTCTCACTCACATGCCATGAAAATCACATTAATAGGACATTAATCCCCGATGACATCTCTGCCGAAATAGCCGATATACATTCGACCTACCACCAACATTACTACAGTAGAACCCCTCTTAGCTAATAGTGGGTCCCGGTATAATTACTGAAGAGATTCATAGAAATTTCACCGTTTATATTTGCAGTACTTACACCTGCGCGCAAAATGACCTGTAAGGGTAAGTGTTGCAAATACAAAAGTCCAAGTTACAATGAATCTTTTCAATATTTATACCGGGACACACTATTAGCTAAGAGGGGTTCTACTGTACTGGTACTAGTGTAAGTTTTCAGAAGATGTGGTAAGATTATAGTACTATCCATGACACAGTTAAATTTTAAATCTGGGCAAAATGTTTGTACATCGTCTCATCCTTAAAATCAGCCTGAAGGAGTATATGTACTAGTACACAAGTTTTGAAGCAAGTTGTAATACAGTACACTCTCGCTATAACAATATGAGACAAGACTTGAACAAGGGCTTTCATTGGCCAATTCGATTAAATCCTCCAATGAAAGTCCTTATTTAAGTTTTGCCCCACATTGTCATAGCGAGAGTGTACTTTATATCAACGGGCAATGGCTTGTCGGCTACCCCAAGATTCGCTAACAATTTTGCCGATTGGTTAGAGTTGTGATGTGGGGAACAAATATGGAAATCACATGTCATTCAGATAAGATATCATCCGCATGCTTCATATGCCTTTAAATTGCTGGAGGATTGCTACACGCGAAAATATGAGAAGATAATTATTGACTAAAACAGTCGTAAATAAATTCTTTGACAATTAACTCGATGATGTCTGAAGATTAACACAATTTCGCGTTCCGGCGGATCAAAGCAGGCGCGTCATGCGAATTGTATACTGTATAGAGCTTTCGGGCGACACATGGTAAACCTTGAGCCTCAAGGCAGGTGGTGACAATATATGATAGTAAATTTATGTGTACGTCCTTACCAGAAGTACCGGTGCTTGCGTATAGTTCTGACAAGGATAAGGAGCGGGGCAGATTTTAAATAACCTAATGGACCTACTGCGAGAAGAGAGTCACCACTAATAATGTGGCGTAAATATTTATACATCTAGAGTAGATTCCTCTTGAAATCGTGCCTTCGCCAAAGCATTCTCGAAATATTCTAAGGTAGGCTTTCCCAGAACTCTGGATTTTTTCACGATACCAACACTTTTGAGCCTTGATGCTGGCTTAATTCTCCGAATCATCTATACTCATTGATCTTGAGAAAGCAGAGTAGTTTGGGAGGAATGAGCTAAATATACGAGCACTATTGGTTAAATCATTCATTGGTGAGATGGAGCAATTCCACAGCCATCAATTATCCTGGCCTCGGATTATGTCTAATACTCCAATTTTATTCCGTAAAGATGGGAAATCAACAGAGCATCAGTGTGGTTCTGATCTTAGAGGCAACTACGACACATTAGCACATATATTTGCCATTGTTTTGATATTTGTGCTGAGTGTTTCAGGTTCGTTTCTTACTCTTGCCAATAAATTTGTATTAACACCATATAGCATGTGGAATCCCATTATTAACTCGGAGGTCCTCGAAATCAGGAAAAGGAAAACTAATATTCCTATCGCAACATTTTGGAACTGGTGTGCTTATAGCGACAGCATTTGTACATTTGCTACCGACAGCATTCATCTCACTTACAGATCCATGTCTCTCACCATTCTTCAGCAAAGATTATCCTTCCCTTCCTGGGCTCGTGGCGATGATATCTCTATTCATAGTAGTTGGCGTAGAAATGTTTGTCATGACCAACGGGGCAAAGCATTCTCACTCGCATGCACAAGAGGACACATCAGGCTCTATCCAAGGAAAAGAACAAAATATGCATGTAAATTCCGGAGCTCCTCGAGAGGATCTTAAGGAAAATCTAGTGATGAAAGATTTTCCTGCGACGACAGAAAACTGTGCTCCAGATAAATTGGACGCTTCATCTAGACTACTAAGTGACTCATTCCTCCTACTTTCTGCAGCCGATGCATCAGCCCAGGATGTGAATAATCGATCGAGCCTGTTGAAAGGGGAAATCGAGGATGACCTCGAAGAAATTTGTCATCACGAAATTCCTCTCGAAGATAAAATATCCGATAATCTCTTTATCGAATCTCATCACTGCGCTGAATCATTACCTGAAGCACAGCGAAAGCGTATGATGATACAATGCCTCATGCTCGAGGCAGCAATCCTTTTTCATAGTATATTTATTGGCATGGCTGTCTCAGTGGCTACTGGACCTCCATTTGTAGTATTTTTGATTGCTATCGGATTCCATCAGGTCTTCGAAGGTCTAGCTCTCGGGTCTAGAATAGCTGCTATCCAATTTCCCTCACGTTCGCTCCGGCCTTGGTTTATGGTTTTAGCTTATGGCGTTACAACTCCAATCGGACAAGCTATTGGTTTAGTTTTGCATAACATGTATGATCCCCAGAGTGCTGCAGGATTGCTGATGGTAGGATTTATGAATGCAGTATCCAGTGGGCTATTAATTTACGCTGGGCTCGTCCAACTATTAGCAGAGGATTTATTGAGTGATAAGAGTTTTGAGACATTGAAAGGGAGGCGGCGGATAGAAGCTTTTTGTTCGGTACTCATTGGCGCATTGTTGATGGCGTTAGTGGGAGCGTGGGCATGATATACCTGTAAGTTCACGATAACGTCATATGGATGGTAACTGTAAATCTTCAATCCGGAGAATAATTAATATTAATGAACACACGTTCAGAATCTAAATGAAAACATTTGTTCCAAACTAGGCATCATTATCCCAAATGATAATTACTTAACATGTGCGTCAAGGTGTTGACAAATTACATGTATATCTTTGGTCGCCGGGACGTACTTCTCATCATGTAAATGTACTTTATCGTGTTGTACAGTAGAACCCCTCTTACTCTCATGATAGGGTATTGTTCGTTGATCCGCTTCTTATAGGGTACAGGGGTTAAAGCGGGGATAAAGCGGGGATAAAGTGGAGATAAAGTGGTGATATTCCAGGTTACCTCACGATAGATCCACAGTATCCCTGTTAGCTTCAAATTTTAAAATCTTATGGCCTAAGGCATAAGAGATATGCATCTGTATATGAAGTCCAACGCCCACCTTCATGCCTGCACCTTTCTTCACTCGCGCACACCTGAGGTCGTTTCGTTTAAATCATTGTCAGCTATTTACTATTATTTTGCTCAACGGCATACTTTTATTTCATTCATCTATCTAATTTTTACTTCATGTGAGTGCATCTGAACCTTAAGTCAACTACTTTAGAAGATTTTAATTTACTGTACTAGATTGCCGCAAAGATGGATTCACCTCAACAACCTTCTCCATCATCAGCATCTCCTACTTATGCAAAACGCCTAACACAAACTCAACGTATTCAAGTAAGTCTGAAATCTACAAATTGATAAGGTTAAGAGAGTAACATGTGCAGGTTAGAACCTTGGCCAGTGAGGGACACAGTTACGTCAAAATCTCTCAACGCCTTGGGATTACATGGCGACAGGTACAATACACCATGAGCGTTGAAAATACCGAGCCTCAGTACTCCAGTGGTAGGCCACCTATTCTAAGTAGTTCCCAGGTCGATGAAATAGAATTTTTCGTCTGTTTATCATCGGAAAATCGTCGGATGTCATTTTTCCAACTTGCACAGTTTATATTTCGGCACTTTGGTGTGAGCGAGAATGTGATCCGACGTGAACTGGCAAAGAGGGGATATGCACGCAGGATTGCACGATTAAAACCTCCTATCTCTTCAGTCAACAAACTGAAGAGATATGAGTTTGCCAGAATACATCTCCACTGGCGGAAGGAACATTGGATGAGAGTCCTCTGGTCCGACGAGACTTGGGCTATGAATGGTCGGCAAAGTGATCGTTGGGTCACAAGAAAGGTCAGTAGTCCCTTAAAGGCTCCTAAGATTTAGAGTTCCCTTGAGCTAAGTTTAAGTCAAAGATTGGGGAAGAGTACGAAGATACCTGTGTCCTAGCCAAGACGCGGAGGAGAGTTGGGTGGATGTTCTGGGGATCTTTCTTTGGACGACAGAAGGGGCCTTGCCTGATTTGGGAGAAGGAGTGGGGCCATATCACTGCGGCCAGTTACTGCGAGAGGATAGTGCCTCTCATAGAGAGTGCGGTCTTTCGGGAACCAGGACTAGATGTGATGCAGGACAACGCCCCTCCTCACAAGTCGAGGCAAACTATGCGTGAGTTTGAAAGGAGGAATATTTCTCTAATGGAGTGGCCGCCATATTCTCCTGATTTAAATCCGATAGAAACTTTGTGGAGTTATATGAAAGCGTACATGGAGCGTCTTTATCCAGCGTTGGATCAAGGGGGGCAGCGGAGTCAAGGGCATCTTCGTCAAATAGTGATCGAGGCGTGGGATCTGGGGTTTAATGGGGATGACTTGGAGAAACTGATAGATTCGATGCCCCGAAGAATCAGAGCCGTTTACGAAGCTGAAGGCGGATATGTAAATTATTAGCTAGATAGAAGTATAATTTATTTATGAAATGTATTAATGAATTAAAAAGTGAATAGAGGGCTATAATGGACCAAAAAAGCAAAACCAACGAATATTTCGTTGTGAAATTTTTGCCATACAAATTTAAAGTTTAGGTGGGGAGATCTACTTATCGTCATGCTAATTCAAGTTAGTAAAAGCCTATATACCCTGTAAAAGTCGAATTTTAGCGCCTATACACGATTAATACCGTAGTATCAGAGTAGCTAATAGTGGGTCCCGGTATAATTACTGAAGAGATTCATAGAAATTTCACCGTTTATATTTGCAATACTTACACCTGGGCGCAAAATAACCTGTAAGGGTAAGTGTTGCAAATACAAAAGTCCAAGTTACAATGAATCTTTTCAATATTTATACCGGGACCCACTATTAGCTAAGAGGGGTTTTACTGTACCAGTGCGTGTAATGGGATGCAGAAATCATCGTGATACAGGGAACAACTGCGGCATTCTGTCCGCTATACAGTCGTCCCTCTCTAACTCGATAGTGGGTCCCGGTAAAAGTGTTGAAAATATTCATTGTAACTTGAACTTTTATATTTGCAACACTTACCCTTACAGGTCATTTTGCGCGCGGGGATAAGTATTGCAAGTGTAAATGGTTGAATTTCAATGAATATTCTCAACACTTATACCGGAACCCACTATCGAGTTAGAGAGGGACGACTGTAGTTGTGCGCTGATCGGCTACAAGTTTACGATCGGCATCCGTTACTCTAGAACAACTTGCCTGGCCCGAATGAGTGCGACTAAAGTGTTGGATCGTGACTAGGTGTGGATTTATTAAATGTACAATGGTTATCTAAACTTATCTCCTGTGGTGCTACTAACTATTATGAGAATGTTTTACCTTCAGACAATAGATTGACTCACGAGTATCAGAAATGAGTTTCTAGGGATAAGTCAACTCATGTTGAAGGTCAGGTTTAGTGGAAAGTTTGGTATACATAATATCGATGATAGATAGTTGCTGAAAGAGGAAGAGTGAACTTTTACTTACTGATGATTACATTTCCATGATCAATTTCACCTACTTACTTAAACAGTTATGAGCCCGGTAGCATTTCTCTGTGTTTAAGAAAGATATTTTTGAAAAAGTAAATGCAATTGCGTTCGAAGCGAATATATCAACGTTCTATGAGAAGAGATTCAGAATTACCTTCGGAAGAATCATGACAGAACGATATCCCTTCAGCATCAATTTCGAAAGAATTGAGATCGAACGATAGACAGACTTCTTTAAATATCCAAGACTTTATAGAGAATATAGACGTAATGATGGATTTTGAATCATCAGTGGCTGTCACCTACAATAGTTCGACTGCCATTCGACTGGAGAAGTGGCAAGATTGGCCACTATGGTACGACCAATTAAAAATCTGGTGTCAAAAGAACGAGATCTGGGATAATGTAAGTCCGGAGGCAGATGGAGAGTAACCTGTAAATGAAAGACCGATTGCACCTCGACTACCAGGAACGCTGGATAATGAAACTAGGGCAAATTTCCAGGTTGAAAATGCAGTTTATAACAATGAACTTAGATTATGGAAGGAGAAAGATGTGGCACTTAAATATCTCGACGATAGTCTAAAAAGTACTGCGGGCGATCAGTATAGGCAGCATTTAATGGGCAGGACAACCGAAAGAGCAAAGTTGAAGTCGCTCTTTGAACAAGTCAAACCTGCAGTGGCTCCAATTGAGGCTGATCTTAAGTCTGAGTATGAGCTTCTTAAAATTACTCCTTATGGGAAGTCTGTGAACGAGTATTTTTCACGATGGCAGATTCTGGGCATCAAGTGTCAAACGAGAGAACACTCCATATTTGTAACTGGTGAAGAAGGTCCGTTGATAGCGTTACATGACGCGCTTCAACCTATTCATCCAGCCACAGCCATATTTAGAGCCAACCTAGTGAACGACAATATCAATGCTGGGAAACCTGTTAAACTAGTGGATGAAATCCGGGCGTGGCAGACATTCTTGCAATCAAAAGGAATTTTAAAATTTCCATCAAAATCTGTATCGGCTAAAAGCGCAGCATTCTCCAGTGTGTCGTTAGATGGCGTTTCTTTGGAAAACCTCGAAAGAAAATCCGGATCGGAGATTTCTTGTCAGTCTTCGAAACCAAATCAGTCAAATCGACCAGAATGTCCATGTGGGAAATTTCACAACATTTCTCAATGCAATTATCTTAATCCGAATTGACAACGACCTCACTGGTGGAAGCCTAATAAAGAAGTAAAATCGAAAATCGAAAGGTACTGCAGAAATAATCCCGAGTTTGCTAAAAGAGTGCAAGATCAGGTTGCAAAATGGGAATCAGAACGGAAATCAAAAGGAAAAATTCCTGAGAACACTGCAGCAAGTACTGAAACTTCAAATTACTCTGAAGATGAAAATATCGGAGCTGCAATACTTTCCGGGTCGGCATCTTTTTGTTCACTGTATAGTTCGGTGATTTTAGATTCTGGGACTAATGTACATGTGATAAATGATGCGATGTATCATCGGATTATCATTTCTAGAAAAGCAACACCAGACGATAAAGTTTATTCCGGAGACGGTATTCTGCAAGCTACTGCAGTAGTTCAAGCCGAAGTTCGTCTAAAGCTTTGTGAAAAATCAAGAATTTTAAGGCTCAATGAAGCTTTTTATATTCCCTCTTATATGAGTAATCTTGTTTCTCTTAAACGACTGAATAAGGTAGACACTCACCATGATTCATTGAATCCTCTTTATCTTTATAAATTTGTTAACAATCAACGTCGTTCATGGGCTGATTTATCGACAAGCAAGAGTGGTCATTGGGTACTTGAGAGCTTAACTAACTCAGGAGTTAATGCTGGTTTTACTGCTTCATCCTCTTCGACAGCAAGAAAATCACTTGTTGCATCACCAAAGACTTGGCATAATATGCTTGGACATCTAGGTATCAAGGCTATTGAGTCTCTCCCATATAACGCCGAAGGTTGTGAATTTGACTCCAAAGAAACGATTTCGACGGTGGATTGCGAGCCTTACTTACTATCAAAGGCAAAAGCAATAATTTCTCGTCGCTCGGAAAAAAATCGGGAAGTTTCAATTATCAATGAAGAAAAACACATGGTTGTTGTGTCTTGGGATATAGTTGAATTTAACACAGCTCTAGATGGATCAAAGTACTTGTCTCATTTTTATTACGATAATGAGGTATATCACCATGTCAAATTTACAAAAACAAAAGCGGAAGCAGCAGCGTACCTAAAGATTTGGTTACCCAAGGCGGAAAAATCGTTTGGTGCGAAAACATTATTTTTTAGATCAGATAATGAAGGATCCATAGGCAAAGGAGCCGAAAAAATTCTGAATAAATTCAATCTTACGCGACTGATGACTGCTACAGAAACTCCAGCCCAAAATGGAGCAGCTGAAGTTTCTGGGAAGGTGATAGTGCAGACCGCTCGAACTTTAAGAATAGCGGCTTCTCTATCAAAAAACTTGTGGCCGTGGCTTTGTGAAAGTGCTGCGTATCTCTTAAATCGAAGTCCAACGAAAAAACTAGATTACCGGACACCTTTTGAGCTGGTCACCGGAAAAAGACCATCACTGGCACACTTACATCAGATTTGATGTAAAGCTTTCCTCCTTAATCGTGGGATAAATAAACGAGATAAAATGGAAGATAGAGCTAATATTGGATATCATGTCAGATATGCGTCAACCAAAATTTTTTATATTTGGATACCTGTCGTAAATAAGGTTATAAGATCGAGAGATGTAGTCTTTAAGGATGAACTATACGATCAATTAAGAGATACTACACTCGGACAGCTAGTTGACGAGAAGCAACACATGTTGACGATTGTCACGGTTCGGGATATAGAGGCAGAAGCACTGTATATCGTAAAGTAGTTTATATTTATCTATGAAGAGAGGGATTACATCTGCCCAGGTAGCATCTACTTATAACACTTCCAATGAATCGCCACCAGGCTCTCAATGCTATAATAAGACCATGGCATGTAATACCCCTTGCAACATGAAACATAGGCAAGTTCCGCCAAGCTGAGTCCAAGCGTCCTACCCTGCCGATCGCCTGACGGGAAGCTAGCATACCCGGATAGGGCTGCATTAGTCTGTGCATGTGATGACCATCATATGCTACAGGAAAATATCGGCTTATCAGCCGTCACATGCAGGGGTTATATCAAGCGCGTATGATGACCATCATAGGCTACAGGGATATGTCAGCTTATCAGCCGTTACAACAATACAGCAGATCGAAGTTCCGGAAGCTGTCATTACTCTTTAACAAGATCCGTACCTGAGTTCAAGTGTACCAATTTTTCAAGTTGAGGCTACTAAAGAGATGAGTCAGGATAAACATGATAGCGGTAAAGATTGTCTTTTGATTGCCTATCCGACACCTTCACCTACAGTATCTCGGGAACAGAGTCAGGAAGCAGAATTAGGTGGAGACACATTTGTCGACAATTTGTATGTTTTGAAAGACTCAGGCATGGCGGGCGCGAGCATTTATCTTGGGGCGTTTAGCTCGTCATTAGTCAAAAAGCGAAGTATAGGAGGTAGTCAAAGGATTCATCGTGACCAACTCCCTCCTCCACCAACGTCCTGGAAAGAACTGATGAAGCATCCGTATAAGAGCGAGATTTTAATTGCAACTCATCTATGTCACAATCAGAGGTCTGGGATGTCACCAGGGAGTCTGGGGTTGTATATTTAATATTCTTACTATTTTACAAAGTTGAAGATGTAGAAAATCGGAGTTTGTGGGCGTCTATTTATACATTATTTGAGGACAGTGGGTCCAACAAGCGAGAGAGGTTGAAAGTGCAAATAATACAAACATTCCCACGTGACCCGGGATCTATGTAGGCGCAAGTCGGCTAGGTTGGCTAATCTAGTCTACAGGCGAAACACCGGCCTACCGACCGTTACAATCCCCCCTCTTAGGATCTTTTTTTCTTACGCTGTCGACGTTTAGCTTTCGTGTGTTCTTCTGCAGGCCCCACAAAGGCACCTGATTCGTCAATTGAGGGTCCGTCGTTGGATTCGATGGGACCGTAGTCGTGTTCGAACACGTCAAGTGCTTTGGTGTCCTTGATATATTCGATTGGTTCCCAGGATGGCTCGGCCCAATTGGAATATTTCACTAGGGCTTGCCGCATGAGACCCCTCCCGCGTCGTACTGTCCTTGCTCGAATAATTTTATCGATTTCATACTCCAGTTCGTTACCTTCGTCTATTAACGCTGGATTTTGCGTGTCGTCACATAGTTGGGATGGTAGGGGATCATTGCTAGCTCTTTTGACCAGCTCGACATGGAATCGTTTGTGTAATTTCCCCGGGACGTTTAATTCCACTGTCAATGGATCCGGGACCGCTGTTACTTCGTATTTTGCGTGCAGCCAAGAGAGTTTCTTGGACAATTGAGGAGTGCTGATATTTTGGAGGTTGAGCCAAACCTTGTCCCCAACCTTGAATTTCTCCGGTTGCCTCCGCAGCCAATTTGCATTTTCCTCATAGCGTTGTTGAGCGGTGGCGATAGCCGCCTGTGCGAAATCTTGAGCTTCTCTAAGACGATTAATCAGGGTTTCGGTGGAGGTCTGTCCTGGGTGACGACGTCCAACTTCTCTTACTGGTTCTTGAATAGGATTTATATTATACCCGTGTCTCAAAAAAAAGGACTCATACCTCCAATTGCTGAGTTTGGACGCAAGTTTATGGCCAGCTGAGCCATTGGGAGCAATTCGGCCCAGTCGTTTTGGGCATAACACGTAAATGTACGTAGATACTTATACATTTCCTGGTTGGCTCTTTCGCTCGCGTTCGACTGTGGATGGTAGGCAGTCGTAAGGCGTTGGGAGATACCCACCGATTTACAAAAATATTGCCAAAAGTTGCTTAGCCAGTCGCTACCCCGGTCACTCGTAAGGTTATAGGGGAACCCGTGGTACCGATAGTATCTGTCGATGAAAATCCGAGCGCACGACGCCGCGTCCATACTTTTTGCAGCGAAGAGGAAAACGTCTTTTCCCAGGCGGTCCGTAATAACCATTACGTTGGTGCAACCGTCAGATTCGGGAAGATCAGTTACAAAATCGATGGTTAAATCGCTACCCAGCCGTTCGGGGATTGGGAGTGATTTCAAGAATCCAGCTTTGGCCTCCCTCCAGACCGATGTTCGGCCACACGTGTCACAATTCCTTACGAATTGGCGTACCGATGATCGCATTTTTGGCCAAAACCAACGCTGCAAGAGGATGCTTAACATGGTGTCTCTCCCCGGGTGCCCTGAGAGGTGACTGTCATGAGTACGTTGCATAATAGCTGTTCTTAGTGGCTCGTAATTTGGGACCCAGACACGGTCCTCCCTTCCACGTAATACACTGTCCGACGCTACTGTACATTCTGAAATATTTGCTGTCATAATCTGGGCTATGTCGGCCGGGAAGCTTCTTTCACCCGACTTGACTGCATCACGAGCTCGTCTCCACGTCGCGTCTTCCTCCACCCCAATACTCCACAATGTTTGGAGTATTTCGTCCTCGAAGAGTTTTGCATTTGAAGCATCGTCCTTGAACTTTTTTTTGAAATTGACAGATTTTTTGACACCACCCGGATTCAAAGAATTTAGCTTTGGACCACAAATTAACTGCTTTATCCGTCCCATATTCCGTTCGTCGTCTAATCCCGCTGGCTTATCTTGATCTCGTCAGGAGAGTGCGTCCGGTCGGTCACACGCGCGTCCTGGTCGCCATTCTAGATTGAAATTAAACTGCTGAAGTGTCTCGCTATATCTGATTTGTCTTTCGTTTAGAAGTTGCTTTGTTGTAAAGTAACTCAAGTTTTTGTGGTCAGTTAATATAGTAAAAGGTTTTGAAACTGAGGTGAGTTCCGCCTTCCATTCCTTTAGGCACGCAACGATAGCGTGCATTTCCTTATCATGGATGGGATAGTTAACCTCCGAACTATTCAGCCGCTTAGAAAAATAGGCTACAGGGCGGAGCCTGCCTTCGTCGTCTTTTTGAGATAGGCACCCTCCCATGGCGTACCCAGAACAGTCCGCCTCGAGAATAGTGTCCTTATCTGGATCCTATTGGGCTAGTGCTGGTTCTGAGGCGAAGGCGTTCTTTAGCCGCTTGAAAGCATCGTTTTTTTCTGGGCCCCATCTCCATTGTGTATTTTATTTTGTTAGGTTAATTAATGGGCTAGCTACTTCGGAAAACTTGTCGATGAAGCACCGGTAAAAATTTGCGAACCCAAGAAATGATCTAACTCCTTTGACTGATGTTGGCGCCTGCCAGTTCTGAATGGCCTTTACCTTTGATGGATCGACAGTTATTCCCCTTCCGGCACGTATGATAAATCCCAAATATTTCACCTCTTGGCATAGAAATTCGCATTTATCAATATCCAGGTACAGTCCTGCGTTGCTTAGTTTGGATAAGATACTTCGGACCGTTTTCCAATGTTCCTCTTTGGTCCCACTTGTATAGGCTAGTACGTCATCCATATACGCGGTTGCGTCGCAGTCCAGATGTTCTTTCAGATGCTCGTTTATGTACCGCTGGAACGTAGCTGGCGCGTTTGACAAGCCAAAGGGGGTGACCAGCCACTCGAAGAGGCCGAGTCGGCATCTAAAGGCAGTCATCCATTCGTCGCCTTCCCGGATTCGTATTCGATGAAACGCTGATTTGACATCTAGCTTGCTGAACCACTTCGCCTTAGACAACTGTCTAAGGGTTTCGTTAAATAGTGGAAGGGGATACTGGTCCGGGATTGTGATCGCGTTTAGGCCTCGATAGTCTACACAAAATCGCAGCCCTCCGTTCGGTTTCTTTGCAAATAGGACGGGTGCGGCGGCCGGAGAACTGCTCGGACGTATCCACCCCTTCGCTGTGAGGTTTGTCAACGTTTTGCGTAGCACCAACAACTCTTCTCGAGACATGCTATAAAGAGGGCCCCAGGGCGGTTGTGAGGGCTTACCATTGTCGAGACTGAGGTTGATGGCGTGGTCCAGCCTTCCTCGATGTGGGGGGAGATCATCCGCTCCGACGTCGTCTGCGAAAATGTGCGCGAAGTCTTTAATCTCATTTGGGAGTTGGAGACGAGCTCCTTCTTCAGTGAGCCGTGGCTTGGTTCTCAATGCTTCGCTAATGTCCTCAACCGAAGCCTTGAAAATAGGTACTGAGGTTAACAATTTCTTTAGATCTCCAATTGATGTAGCTATAGGCTTCCGTACTTGTCTGAGATTGTGACGCCACCGTTTGGTGCTATAAATGGAGCCGCCTAACTTGCGTAAGTGAAGGCGTTGGTCCTTGGAGATGATAACCGCGTCTTGGTCTTCGAGCCATTTTTTCCCTAGGATAAGAGGGTGTGTGCTCCCTGGTACTACGTATAACGATAAGTCGTAAATTACATATCCGTCTAAATCAAGATTAATCTGTGTCAAATATTCCACCATTGGTTTATTAAGAGTCGCTTTTTCAGCTGTCTCTAATGGACGTGGGGGAATTGGAATGCGCGTTAGTTTTAGTCTAGAGGCCAATTCATCGCTGATGATGCCTGTACATAAGCAACCGTTGTCAACGAGTCCTTGGACCATTATCTCGTCATTTATAAGAGCATTTACGAGAAAGGAAGAAGATTGCATTTGTATTTCTAGACTAGTACTAACATTACACTCTTGTAGGCGACTGTCCACAAGAGTATCTAGTTTTCCGCCAGCGTTTCGTCTATTTCTTCATACATGCTTGGATCAATAGCCGGTAATGCCGTCGCATTGGCCCGTACACTGCCCGTGACTGGATTAATGGCAGGAAGCAATGGGCAAATTCTCGTATTACATCCTCGTCTTTCGCAACGGTAACACTTCTTCTCTCGTTTTAAGCGAGCAATTTGCTCAGGTGACTTCCATCGTGATTGTCGACCTGCTGGGTGATGATGAATGTTATTAGGTTCGTTGAAATGCCCACGTTGTACCAGAGCCGTGTTCACGCCACCCATAATAACATCGCCAGCCCCGTCAACGTTGCCTTCGTTATTCCTTATATCAAAGTAATCATTTCTCCTACCTCCGTGAAGTCTGAGGTTGACATCACCACCCCGCCTTTCCTCCGGTTGCTGCTCATTCCTTTGCTGCCTGGAATCGTCATCTTCCACTTGCTGGGCTACTTGACCTACTATGCGGACCCACTCAGAGAAATTAGATCGAGGCAGTAAGTGGTTTCCTCGGAGAGCGTGTCGTAACCTGCTGTTCATTGCATTTTTAAGCATCGTGGTCTTCGTTCGATCATTCCAGAGATCACCTTCAGACTCGGTCAGCTTGGATGCCCACGTAGGATAAAAGGAGGCCCATATCTGAGTCTCCCCCATCTTAAGGCCGTATAGCTGGTCACAGGCTTTGTCGGTTCTTGTAGTGTCGAGGTTAGAACAATCGAGGAATTCAAGAAAATCTTCGGGCCGCCGAGTCCCGTCGATGCCGCCAGCTTCGAAAAACGCTCCGGCTTTCGTTTGGGCGTCGCCTTTGAGAGCCGTATAGATAGACAAGAAGGCTCTGGTGTCAGTATAGTTAAACGCGTGCCAATCCATCCGAAAGATCAACAGCACTGCGCTTCTCCAAGCTGGGTAATTGTCACGCCTACCATTAAATTCGGGTAGCTCCGTAGGCCGAAATCTCAGTCCCTCAGCTGGAGCTGGGTCTTTCTCTATCACGACACCCGTAGTGGTGTCATCGTTCAGAGTAAGGCGCCTGCGTAGCTCGTCTATCTGTGTCTGGAGACTCGTTAGCCTCTCCTCGTCAGAATCAGAGTCCTCTATCGGGTTTTGGTACGACATAATGTAGAGTTCTCTCTCTCAAAGAAGGAGGTTCAGAAAAAGATATTTGAAGGGCAATTTTGTAAAATAGTAAGAATATTGTCACAATCAGAGGTCTGGGATGTCACCAGGGAGTCTGGGGTTGTATATTTAATATTCTTACTATTTTACAAAGTTGAAGATGTAGAAAATCGGAGTTTGTGGGCGTCTATTTATACATTATTTGAGGACAGTGGGTCCAACAAGCGAGAGAGGTTGAAAGTGCAAATAATACAAACATTCCCACGTGACCCGGGATCTATGTAGGCGCAAGTCGGCTAGGTTGGCTAATCTAGTCTACAGGTGAAACACCGGTCTACCGACCGTTACAATCTAGAGCTCAACCATCTAATGAAAGAAACACTGGAGGTCGATAATGAGTATAAAGGTCATACAGTTCCTCTGAAATGGATCTGGACATATAAGTTCGATTCGAATGGTTTCTTGACTAAATTTAAATCAAGACTCTGCGTGAGAGGCGATCTGCAACTTCCAACACTACAAGAGACCTATGCTGCCACTCTGGCAATGAAAACTTTTCGTGTAATGATAGCATTAATGTGCGCTTTTAATCTGGAATCAAGACAATAGGACCTTGTGAATGCATTCTGTAATGCGAAGTTATCAACTCCGATGTACTGCAACACTCCTCCAGGTTTTGAGTATTTGGGCAAGACACTTAAAATAAAAAGGGCTCTAAATGGTCTTCGTGAATCTCCACTCCTTTGGTATCACACGTTAAAGCAGGCATTACACAATTTCGGATATGAAGATGTGCCTGGGTGGATTGCTTGATGAGAGGTGAAAATACGATTCTCCTTATATATGTAGATGACATTATACTTTTCTTCTGGTCTCATGATAAATGTGTGGCAGATAAATTCGAGAGTTTCCTCTCCTCAAATTTTAAAATGACTTCGAGTGGTGAGGCAAAATGGTTTCTCGGAATCGAAATTTTACGCGATAGAAAAAATAAAAGAGTCTGGCTTTCACAAGAATTATATGGCGAGAAACTCGGTATCAAATTTGATCTTGAAGGGCGAAAATTATATCACAAAGTGCCGCTTCCACAGGGTGATGTCCTTTGTAAGAATGAGGGAATAGCAACAAAATCCCAAATCCGTGGCTACCAGCAAAAAGTAGGGTCGATTGGACATGCAGCAGTATCTACCCGACCTGATGTTGCTAAGGCCCATGCAGTTCTTGCTTAATTTTTGCAAAATCCATCTGAAAGATGTATTGAAATGGCGGACCACCTTCTGTCATATTTATATGGAAAAAGAGACCTGGCATTATCATTTGATGGAAATAAACCTGCATGGGAGATATTTTGTGATGCGTCATATGCAGACAATGAGGATCGAAAGAGTTCGCAAGGGTTGTTGTTTAAAATATTTGGTGGTGCAGTAGAATGGAAGGCAAAGAAGCAAAAAACGGTTACTACGTCGACCACCGAAGCAGAACTCTTGGCATTGTCATCAATTGGAAGTTCAAGTTACTGGTGGCACTGTCTCTTCTCGTCCCTTCACTTCAATACAGGAATAAAGCCGACAGTATTTTGTGACAAATTGCAGTCGGTACGAATTGCGAACGCTCAATCTGATAGCGTATACACCAAACTACGACATGTCGACATTCATCAATCATGGATCAGACAAGAAACTAAAAAAGGAGAAATGATTGTCAAATGGATCCCAACATCTAAAAAACAAGCTGACGGCTTCACAAAGCTCTTACCTGGGCAGTTATTCGAACAATTTTTGGATGATGTTGGTCTACAAAGTATATCAGACGTCAAGTTGGCGATCAGAAGTGCTCAGGCAGAAAATCAATGAGTTATTTTCTGGGAAGGTGACTAGGTGTGGATTTATTAAATGTATAATGGTTATCTAAACTTATCTCCTGTGGTGCTACTAACTATTATGAGAATGTTTTACCTTCAGACAATAGATTGACTCACGAGTATCAGAAATGAGTTTCTAGGGATAAGTCAACTCATGTTGAAGGTCAGGTTTAGTGGAAAGTTTGGTATACATAATATCGATGATAGATAGTTGCTGAAAAATGAAGAGTTAACTTTTACTTACTGATGATTACAGTTCCATGATCAATTTCACCTACTTACTCAAATATAAAGACTAAAAACGAGAGGAATTTCATCGATCAAATCCTGCGTACAGTAGAACCCCTCTTAGTTAGTAGTGGGTCCCGGTATAATTACTGAAGAGATTCATAGAAATTTCACCGTTTATATTTGCAATACTTACACCTGCGCGCAAAATGACCTGTAAGGGTAAGTGTTGCAAATATAAAAGTCCAAGTTACAATGAATCTTTTCAACATTTATACCGGGACCCACTATTAGCTAAGAGGGGTTCTACTGTGCCAGTAATCTGGCTTAAGCTACTTTATTGGTACATGTAAAGTCGCACCTCTATATCAAAAATTCTTCCGGGCAACAAAGTAATAGTCCAAAAATGTTCTGATAAGTAGGGAATGATTCCGAAAATATTAAACTTCAAATACCCAATTGTCAGACGTCAAACGTAAGGTGCCAAACATTTTGTTTGCTTAGTCCTATTTTAAGGTCCTGGACTGAAGCACTGAGTTTAAGGGTGTAGGATCGATAGAGCCGGCAGGGATCGTGCCTAAAGCGAGCCCAAATTGTTCACTTTTTGTTGATCTAAATGTATTTATACAGTGTCTAGAGAAACACTCTGAGTCATCACCGTTTCATGGGGAGTAGGTTAAGGTATAGAAGTAATAGATTAGGACTAGATAATGTTAGAGGAGTTAGTGGGGTTTGAGTCTCAGATGTTCAGAGGAGTTCTAAGTGTTTGGGAAGACGTCAGGTACGGTCGGGTTTAGTCAGGGAGTATTTACGGCGTTTGAAGGGGAGGACGGCTTGTCATGATGGAAGAGAGGAATGGCGACTAGTGCTGTCATAGGCGTTGATATAAGAGGTATTGATGTGTTTGTGTAGGGAAATCATTGGGTTCTTGTTATTATTGACTTTGGAGGTTTAACTGTTAAGCTTAAATGCCAGTAGTAACCGTTATCGATTTGCTCATTTATCTATATCAATTTCTCTTGTCTCAGCCCTAAAGATTGTTAGTGGCTGATGTTGTTTTTGTGTGTCTTTACCTTGCAATTACCTATCTTAACATACAAATCTAACATCAGCCACTAACAATCTTTAGGGCTGAGACACTGTACATCGTCCTTTGTCCTGGCAGTGGATGGCAAGTACTGTTGGTAAATCAATAATCAACGTCTAGCGCTGATACTGGTCTTGGCATAACAACTCTCTATATTAGCTTAGCCCACATGTAGATTAGAAAGAAGACAGGTTAAAATCAAGAATCATAACCCATCTCAGTACGTACGTACAGAAGCCTGCCAACACTAATAAGTGCTTGCTTTGGCAAAGATCAATAGGATGGAAAAGATTCGCCAGCTGCAAGTTCAACTGAGTGTGATAGGGCAGTCAAACTTGTATTGACACAGAAGGACTACTAAATAAGATCCAAGTTTTCGTTATCTAAAACAACTACACTCCAGAATCAAACTTCATTAAGTACAACTACTGTCTTAATCCAGCTCCTTCTCGTAGCTTTCTTGAGGTTACTAGAAACTTCTGGATCAGCGTGACAAGTACCAGGGAATCCCTGACTAATACTATCCTGATCTGGCTTAGGCCGGATCACGCTAAATTGGGGCTCTGACCCCATGACATTGCCTATTTTATCCCCTCAAGGCAGTTTAAATTTTATTGTTTTTTTATATTTTTTTTTACTATTTGCTCAATGGTCCATCTGTGAAGGTTTCCTAGCTGGAAATAATGAATTCAATTGATTATTTTACTATAGGGAAGAAAGAATACCACGATCTAAATTACAAGTTATAACCTATGACGCGCGACGCGTGATCACATTGTTGCTTAGGTAATCACCTAAGTCTTGTCGAGCGGTCAAACCGTAACATCACCCCCCCTTTTATTCTCGATACCGGGTCTTCTTTAATAAGGGCCCATTGCATGATTCAGCCGAGCCCCATTTAGTTTCCCATTTATCCAATGCTTCTGTCTCTTGTATATTTGTTAATGATGTCCATTCTGGCTTGGGATAACCACTCCACTTGACAAGTGCTTGACGTTCGCCTCTCCACGTTCTACATCTTAATATTTCATCAACAAAATACTCATCGTCGCCAGAATCATTAATATTTGCTATGGGACCAGGGTTTTGATCTTCGATAATTTGAGAAGGTAACGGATTATTATCCGCCGGTAGCAACAAATCGACATGAAATCAATTATGTATTTTGCCTGTGACATTCAGCTCAACAACTTCGGGCGATATAATCCTAGTGACAGTGTATTTGGCATGTTGCCACCCTAGTTTCCTTGATGGTTGACCATCTAGTTTGATGTTGCGGAGTAATAACCAGACTTTATCTCCTACAACATAACGAGGTGCCGGTTGTCGTCTTTTATCAGCTTGTTCTTTGAAACGTTGCTGTGCTGCTGCCATTGCAGCTTGCATAAATGATGTAGTTTGATTTAATTTTTCTACAAAGCTATCCGCTCTTTCCTTTCCTGTTGAAACGGGCACTGATGAACTAGAGGTAACATTTTGTATCGGACTTAGATGATAACCATGAGATGCAAAGAACGGGCTAATACCACCCAAGGACATAACATCTCGATTGTTAATTGCTAACTGGGCTGCGGGCAAACAATCCGACCAGTCATGTTGTGTGTATGCTACATATGACCTCAAGTATGTCTGAACTTCTTGGTTTGCCCTCTCCGTTGCGCCGTCAGTTTGAGGGTGATAGGCAGTGCTCATTCTTTGCTTCATTCCGGCTAACTCACATAAACGCTTCCAAAATTTACTTGTCCAATTAGTTCCGCGATCGCTAGTGATAGCTTGTGGGAATCCGTGAAATCGCCAATGACAATTTAAGAATCTATGAGCACATGACTCCGCGTCCATTTTATCCATAGCTTCAAGGGTGACTGATTTTAGAAGTCGATCAGTTATGACCATAATATTTGTGAACCCGTTAGATTCTGGTAGATCAACCATGAAGTCAATTGAAATCTCTTGATGAAATCTATCAGGGATTGGTAACGGTTGGAGCAGCCCCTGTTTTTGATGTCTCCAAATTGATGATCGGCCGCAAATATGGCAGTTTTTACAAAAGCGTTTCACGGCTTTACTAATTCCTGGCCAAAAATAATCCCTTGCTACTTGAGCTAACGTTGCGTCTCTACCCGGGTGCCCTGAGATAGTCGCATCATGTATATTCTGGATTAATGCGGTTGTCAACGGTTCATACATGGGTACCCATATCCGCCCTTGATAACGTAGTAGTCCATTGTCTCTGTCGAATGCTGATGATGCAATAGTTGCCTTGAGTGGTTTTGGCTCATCGGATCCTTCTGTCTGAACTCTTAGATCATTAGGCCATGCGCGCTGATTGCTATCCACAGCTTCAACGATTTGAATATATTTTTTATCTTCTCTGAGCGCTTGGTTCCATAGAGACTGGAGGTCTTCATTTGCGAAAACTTCGTGGCCCTCTGCAATCTCGAGGTTCGCAAGTCGCAATTTTGCCATATTAATTGGGTTTAACAGTTGTCTTTCTCGGCTTAGAAGACGAGTATCTCCATCTTTTGGCTTATCCTGATCTCGACGCGACAGTGCGTCTGCGCGCTCATTTTGTGCTCCTTGGCGATATAAGAGGTTATATCTAAATCTAGACATAAACTCTGCCCAACGTACTTGCCTTTCTGTTAACTTGCGAGTAGTTAAGAAGTATTTGAGATTCAAGTGATCACTTATTATGGTGAATGTCTTTGCAAGACCTCTCAATTCAGCGTCCCACTCTTTCATACATGAAACAACTGCCAATAGCTCCTTATCGTGGATTTCATAATTCATTTCGGCACCTGAAAGCTTTCGAGAATGATACGCTACAGGCAGCCATGGCTCATTTCCGTTCTTTTGTAACAGGCAGCCACCCAGAGCAAATCCAGAACAGTCAGCCTCTAGCATAGTTTCTCTATCGGGGTCCCATTGCGCTAGGGCGGGCTCTGAAATAAATTTCTTTTTCAGCGTTTCAAATGATTCGTTTTGCTCTGGTCCCCACTTCCATGGTGTGCCCTTGCTTGTTAGGGCGGTTAAAGGTGCACAAATTTTTGAGAATTCTCTGATAAATCTCTGGTAAAAATTTGCGAATCCTAGAAAACTTCTAAGTCCCTTGATTGAAGTAGGGGGACTCCCATTCGGATATCGCTCTTACTTTTGCTGGGTCCATCCTAACCGAGGATGTTGGCCCTTCGGCCGATATAATAAAGCCTAAATATTTGGTCTTTTTGACACTAAATTCGCACTTATCGATGTCTAGTCCTAATCCAGCTTTCTGAAGTTTTTCAAGGACTAGGTTGACATGCCTTTCGTGGTCTTCCAAACTGCCATCAGTATAGACAAGTACATCATCAACGTAGGCCGAGCAGAAATCGTCTAAGTATTCCCTCAGAGTGTTATTGATGTACCTTTGAAACGACGCCGGTGCTCCATTTAATCCAAATGGCATAACTAACCATTCAAAAAGTCCAAAGCGAGTACGAAAGGCGGTTTTCCATTCATCACCTTCTTTGATGCGTAGCTTATGGAAGGCAGCCCTAACGTCAAGTTTTGTGAACCATTTTGCTTTGCTTAGTCTTGCGAGCGTTTCTTTGATTAGAGGCAATGGATAACGATCAGCTTTTGATATTGAATTTAAGGCTCTGTAATCAACACAGAACCTTAAACCACCTCCAGGCTTTTTAACAAATAGGACGGGTGCTCCAGCGGGAGAACTGCTTGCACGAATATAGTTTTTATCAAGCAATTCTGTTAATGTCTTTCTCAGGACCAATAGTTCGTCTCTCGACATTCCGTAAAGAGGTCCCCAGGGTATTTCCTTATTAGGTTCCAATCTGATCTCGTGGTCACTTGCAGATCGATGAGGAGGAAGTTTATCGATTAACTCTCTTTTAAATAGATCGCCAAATTTTTTATACTGAGGAGGGAGCTTTTGAAGGCTAGCAGATGACCTTTTTTCGGGCGCGAGCGCCTTCTGAATGTCTGCTAACGTAACAGAGAATATTCGTGACGCCTCGTTGTTTACCTTTTTTGCTCTTCTGATAGTTGCTAGGAATACTCCTGCTGATAGGCACATTATGTTTGGCATGGACATTGACTTTTCAATGATCTCTCCACCCAGCTTCTTTTCCCAGACTCGCAAGGCTTGTCCGTCTACTACTGCTTCTCGAATTTCCATACAATGATCTCTTGCATGATAAATTACATCCTCCCTTTCCATCCATGGCTTACCTAGTATCAATCCATGAGATAATCGGGGTATAATGTAGGCGTACAAAGTTCTTTGGTATCCGTCAATGTCTAATATCATTTTGGTCATTTCAGTAATAATTTCTCCCTGTTGAATGCTATCCGTCGCTTCAGCACGCTTTCGGGGAGCAATTTCAATCCTAGGGAGGTTAGCTTTGCGTACGAGGGAGTTACTAACGGCGGCAAGACAGTCACATCCACTATCAATCAAGGTAGGCACAATGTAAAGGTTGTTAATTAAAACGTCTATTAAAAATGATTTTCCATTCATGCTTTTTTCTGCCTCTTTATCCTCAAAAGATTGCGACTCTACCACCGCTTTACAAATCCCACTTTCAAGCCCCTGAAATCGCCTTTTCTCAGGAGCTAATCTTTTAGCGATTCAGTTTCTATTTGAAGATTTTGAAGTTCATCAGATGTCCTAAAATTATCCCCCGCAACATGAGCAGACTTAACTGCTGTCTCGGGACGAAGTGGCGGGAGCTGAGTACAGTTAGGTGTTCTGTGTCCGGGATTACCACACCGAATACAAAGGCCGGCTGTCCTACGACGTTCTAACTCTTTTCTGGATACCCACTTAGCTCGTATTTTGTTAACTCCTGACATCCTTACATCTCCGTCTGCATCCTGGTATTCGGTTATCGCATCGGAGGTAGAGTAGTTGGGAGATGCGGGATTAGGGGCCGGAACTAGAGAGTTTCCTCTTGTGGAACCCCCTAATAAATTACCCCCGGCAATTCCTCGAGTGCCATCGTCAAAAATTCCCATCTGACCCAACATATAGGTCCTCGTTTTTATTAACCCGACTCCTTCGATCTGTGAGCCGATAACTAAGAGTTTCTCAATGAACTCAAGGAATGAGCTTGGTAGAATGTGGCCAATCAGATGATTCCGGGATTTCTGGTTGAGAGCATTGTGTAAATCGGTTACCTTGTGGATATCTTCGGCTGTTGACTTCACACTACGCGAAAGAAGTTGTTGGTATCTAGGCAAAAATGATGACAAGGCCTCGTCCCTGAACTGCTTACACGCATGTAAAAGTGCGGAAGCGTTTTGGTCAGCGTTCCGATCACGGAATGTATCATCCATTATCTTAAGAAGACCCAATGCATCAGAAATTTTCCCATTGTTCAGCATCGATTGAAATGCTCCGGTAATCATGGCTTTAGCATTTCCAGTGACTGCCTGGCTATACAAATCCACAAAGAAGTCCGACGGCTGGTAGATATTACGTTCTACTACATCACGTTGGTATTTATATCGAAGAATACCATAGGTGGTTGGCCATTCTGTGCGATCTTTGTGGTCATAAGCAGCGGGCCACTTAATTGGTTCTACTTTTTGCGTTGGTTGCGGTGCTTCAGTGTGAATGGTTGAGAGAGGATATGTGGCATCTATTCTTGGATCATCCGGTGCGTTTAGCTCGTTTCCAGATTTCCCTTTCATGCAAGACATCATTTGTCTCACCTCTGTTCGAAGGCTTTCGATTTCTAACATCTGTATCCTGTCTTTTTCTCTCATTTCCCCTAGCAGTTTAATCAACTCCACGTTCGCTTGCCCTTCGTGTAGTGGCAAGCCTGGTAAATTGGGCGAACTTGAGCCTAAAATATTGTTATCAGAGTGAACACCAGTCATGTTGGAGTCCACCATTATTTCTTCTCGGTCTTCTGCAGTAAGGTATGAGGTAGAGCTGCAAGTCTTTGCAGGATTGTCAGAGCCGCTATCTGAGTAGAATGGTAGCTCAATGCGCATAAAAACTCTCTCCACTCTCCTGTAACCAAAGGTTAACCCTAAGCTGTGAATAAATCACAATTTGCTCAATAACAGGCATGCAATAGTGATAGTAAAATAAAGTGTGAAGGTTTCCTAGCTGGAAATAATGAATTCAATTGATTATTTTACTATAGGGAAGAAAGAATACCACAATCTAAATTACAAGTTATAACCTATGACGCGCGACGCGTGATCACATTGTTGCTTAGGTAATCACCTAAGTCTTGTCGAGCGGTCAAACCGTAACACCATCGTTAGTTAATGCGTTGCCATCTGATATTTCATATTTGTCTAATGCTTCCGTCTCTTGCAGAGCCTGCAAAGGTTCCCACATTGGGTCTGCAAACCATTTCCATTTGACAAGAACTAATCGTTGTAATCCCTTTCCTCTTCTGACGGATCGAGCGCATATTATTTCGTCCACATGCTGCTCCTCATTTCCATCTGCAGTTGTGATTGGAGGAGGCTGTTCATCATGTAACTCCTGTGCCGGTAAAGGATCATTTGGCACCCAACGCAATTGATCCACATGGAAAACATTCAAAGTATTATTAGGTAGTCCAACAAGCTCAACGTTATGAGACCCAACTACCTTGGACACGGTATATTTGCCTCTTAACCAATCCATTTTTTCTTAGGTCTGTTTGTTTCATAATTCTCATAGCTGAGCCACACCTTATTCCCAACTCGGTATTGCTCTGCTGCAGATCTCTTTTTATTAGCATGATATTCTTGTTGCTGACTAGCTGCAGCAATAGAGCTTTGTGAAAAATCCTGCAGGTCCATTAATTGTTTCACAAATTGTTCGGCCCGTTTATATTCGGGTAGTTAAGGTTTTTCAGTTCGTTGGACTTCAATTACCAAGGGGTGGTAGCCATGTGTAATTGTGATGGGCTATCACCAAAACAATAGAAACAAAGTAAGCTGGCCGTAATACAGTCTATTTTCTAACTATCTAGGAAACAGTATCTAATTAGGCTAAAGAGTATATATACATGCAACTCTAACCTCGGGGTGATTCTTATCTGTCGGATAGGAGATCATTAACACTTCTAAATCTACGTGTTCTCATCGGCGTTTCGTATCCGTCGGATTGGCAGTCACTCCTAATCCCGAAAGTATTCATTGGCGATTCGTTTCCATCGAATCGGCGATTATTCATCTTCGGATTGGCGTATATCCGTATTACCGAAAATATGCATCGGCGATTTATACGCAGATTCATATGCGAGGCGCAACCTGTAACAGTAATAAAGAATGGACTCAATCCTGTTGTGGTGTCGGGTCTATTATTTAATGCCATTTGTGCCGTAAAGAGCCATTTTGACCAGTCATTTTGCATGTAGCTTACGTATGAGCGCAAGTATGCCCACACCTCTTGATTCCATCGCTCAGTGCTTCCACTTGTTTATGAATGATAAGTTGATGAAAGGATCTGTTTGATACCGACTAGCTTGCTCAAATGTTTCCAGAAACGCCCCACCCACTGTGACCCTTGGTCACTGGTTATTGACTTAGGAAATCCATGACATCGGTAGTAGCACCACATAAAACTGTCTGAAATTGTTTCCGCGTCGATTGTTGGCAGTGCTTCCAAAGTAACGTTTTTAATTAGACCGTTGGTTATAACCAAGATATTAGTTGCTTGCTTGTTACCAAAAATTGTTGCTGACGGGGGTAATTTTGCGACGAAGTCCAATGCGATATCCGAGTAGTAACAATCTGGAATAGGCATTAGTTTTAGGGACCCCTTTTTATGTTCCCTCCAAACTTTTGTTCTCCTACAAATGTCGCAATTCCTGAGAAATCTGCGAACGTGTTTATGCATCATAGGCCAATAATAATCCCTAGAAAGAATGGCTATAGTACCTTCCCTTCCAGGATGTCCAACTGTTGTAGCATCATGTGTTCTCTGTATTAGTCTTGTTCTCAATGTGTCTAATGAGTCATTTAACATGTCTACAGAAGCACCTGGAATCTATATACGCCCTCTAAACAAAAGTCTATCAAAATTATCAATGCTCCATTCTGAAATTTATACTTTTAATTATATATCTGTTAGGAAATTTCTTTCATTATTCAAGACTGCTTAAAAGATGCTATGTGTTACGACGAAGACCAACTTGAGGGTAGGTAATTGTCGCCTTCGGAGTGAGAGGGTAAAGAACCGGCTTCACCGAGAGAATTCGAAGTTGGAGAGAGGATAGGTTAATAATATTCGCAGGAGGTACTGTCAAGTAGAACAAACAACAAGTAACAAAGTACAAAGGTAAATACAAATTGCGAAGCTGAAGATTCCACATACGGAATCCAGCTTCTTAAATAATAGCGTCAGACTCCACAACCATTACTTGTCCTTGACCGGCAAAGAGACAGCGTGTTGTTCCAAATCCTCCAGACCCAAAGTAACGCCATGATAAATTGATAACACTCTAAAACCACAATTTAAACACGTAATCCATACAGTGAAGTTAAACAAAACTCCGTCCTAGACTCGTTTCACCCTAATCTAGTTTAGGCCACAGTATTACGCGCCATAACATTATTCCCTCCTTTTAGCAAGCGAAGTTCCTACGAGTACAAATACTGCTTTTTAGGATAGCGCGCATAGAATCTATCGAGAGCTTCTAGATCTTTAACGTGTTTGTAGGGCTCCCATGAGGGTATTGGGTCGTTGAGATATTTGACGAGGAATGGTTTTTTGCCTCGGGGTTTAGCATCAAGGATATCTTCGACAACAAATTCCAATTCACCGTCCACTATAATCGGAGGGGGAGGGGGGTTAATTTGTCCTGGTAGCGGATCATGTGCAGAGGGTTCAAGGAGCGACACATGGAAGACGGGATGCAATTTCATTGTTGATGGAAGATCAAGTTTGTACGCGTGCGATGAAATCTTTTTGAGTATCCTGAATGGACCAATACGCTTATGATCAAGCTTTTTTGATGGCCTAGTGGTATTAATATTCTTCCTTAGAAGCCAGACTTGATCGCCTTTCTTAAAGATTGGGGGTGGAAGACGATGTACGTTTGAATTTTCTGCTGCAACGTCTTGAGAATATCGGATTTCTGCTTTGATATAATCTTCAAGTTGTTTCAGGCGCTGTTGGAAATGTTTAATTTCCACGGATTTAGATGCATAATCAGTAGAACGAGTAAAAATCTGGTATCGAGGATTAAAGCCGTAGTTGGCGAAAAAGGGGGAAACTTTAGTTGAAGAGGATATTGAGTTGTTGTACGAAAATTCAGCAAGAGAGAGATAATCGTGCCAATTATCTTGCTGGTAATTACAATATCCCCTGAGATACTGCTCTAGGATTGAGTTTACTCTCTCCGTTTGCCCATCTGTTTGAGGGTGAAAAGCTGTACTGAAGCGGAGGTCAATGGAGAGACAAGCCGCCATTTCCCGAGCAAGGTTTGAAGTGAAGACAGGATCGCGATCTGAGACCACTGAATTTGGTAAGCCATGTAAACGGAATACATGATTTCTGAGTAAAAGGGCTAGTTCCTTTGCTGAACAAGTAGTTGTGGTCAGTATAAAATGGGACATTTTGGTGAGCCTATCTACAACAACAAGTATTGCATCAAAGCCTGATGACGAGGGGAGTCCCGTGATAAAGTCTAGTGAAATGGATTCCCAACGTTTTTGTGGAATTTGCAGGGGTTTGAGGTATCCGAAAGGAGCGTGTCGAACAGGTTTTATTCGGGCGCAGGTGTCACAGTTCCGTAAATATTGATTTATCGTAGCCCTCATTTTAGGCCACCAGAAGTTTCGAGAAATAAGCTCAAACGTTTTAGCTCTTCCCGGATGACCTGCAGCTGGGTGATCGTGCGAGGTTGAGATGACCCTGGTACGCAGAGATTCCGGTACATATATTTTCTCCAAGATAAGTAGCAGTCCTTGACTACTAATTTTACAAGAACCAAGGTCGACGCGAGGATGGTGGGACAAAGACGATTTGAGTGCATGAATTATTTCTTGACCAAACAGGTCCGAGTTTAACAAATCAATCACTTCCTTCGCAAAGGAGTTTTCTAAGTTTAGAATTGGATCATCCTCTCCAATTTCCCTGGACAAACAAAACAAAGACAAGTTTATCACCGTTGATGACGTTTCCTTGGAGATTATTTTACCAGGGGTCACTATCAAGTCGTGTGGTTCTTCAAATCCTTCCTTCAAATTTATGTGTTCGGCTCGGCGGGTTAACGCATCAGCTCTAGAGTTCTTAAGGCCTGGCCTGAATTCTAAACAAAAATCAATTTCTGCAAGCTCTAGAGCCCATCTAGCTTGTCTACGGTTGAGTATTCTCTTCGTGGTGAATGCTGTAAGATTTTGGTGGTCCGTGATTATCCTTACTGGCGTGGATAAGTTACAGACATATTGTCGATACTCCTTTAAACTCTCGACAATAGCAAGTAACTCTTTATCTCCTACTGTATAATTGATTTCGGCAGATGTCATAGTGCGTGAAAAGTACGCGACTGGATGTAGCCTTTTTATAGAATTTGAGTCGGAATGATATTGCGATAAAACAGCAGAAATGACTTTATCTGAGGCATCGGTTTCCAACACTGTACTTAAAGAAGGATCAAAATGTCGGAGAATTGGTTCTGATGTGAACGCTATCTTCAGCTTGTCAAAAGCAGATTGACAGGCTTGTGACCACTGAAACTTGGTATCTTTCCGGGTAAGAGCAAATAATGGCGCAGCGAGTTCAGAGTATCTCGATATGAATCGTCTGTAGAAATTGGCGAATCCTAAGAACGATTGCACGCCCCGAACATTGATAGGAGGTTTCCAATCCCGGATAGTCTGTATTTTGGATGTATCCATGGAGAGACCATGTTTTGAAATCACAAACCCGAGGAAAGTGGTTGAGCTAACTCCAAATTCACATTTTTCCGGTTTACAGAATAAGCCATACTCTTTAAGTTTTTCAAGAACTTTCCGGACATGATTATCGTGTTGGGCAGGGTCTTCAGAGTATATCAATATATCATCTAGATAAACGACAACAAATATGTCAAGAAATTCACGTAAAACATCATTGACAAACTGTTGACAGGTAGCTGGGGCGTTAGTTAGCCTGAACGGCATAACATTGTATTGTTATAAACCGTATCTAGTCCGAAAAGCGGTTTTAGGTTCATCACCTGACTTGATGCGGATTTGGTTATAGGCTCCCCTTAAATCTAATCGTGTGAATTTTCGAGCTTTAAGAAGCTGGCGAAGGGAGTCATTGATTCGGGGCAAAGGGTAAAGATTTTTTTTTGTTATCGCGTTTAGTGCCCGGTAGTCGACACAGAAGCGAAGACCACCTCCAGGCTTTTTGACAAATAGCACTGGTGACGCGAACGAAGATGTCGATGTCTCAATAAATCCTTTTTCCAGGTTCTCACGGAGGTACTCCCGAAGTGCTTCTAATTCGGCATCTGACATAGAGTATAAGGGACCTAGAACAAGTTTTTGCTTTTCATCAATAGGGATTTCGTGATCGATATATCGGTGGGGAGGGAGCTTTTCTGCTTCCTTAGATGAAAATAAAGACAGAAAATCGTGAAATTGAGTGGGGATTTTTTGGTGCAGAAAATCAGTTTCTTCTTTTTCCGATCTTTTTGGCTTATCGAGATAATCGGTGATGTCCTTAAGCGATATGGAGTAAATTTGGGATTTCTGACGTTTGGAAGAGCTGAGTAAGGTTCGTATTGATACCTGTGAGGTTGCAAGGGAATGGTGAGTTTTGGCAGTATGATAGGAGTGATCTGAGGAAGAAGAGAGAGGCGAAGGCGAAGGCGAAGACAATGTTGGCACTAGAGATGGTAAAGACGAGGACAAGGGCTGGGGCCGAGTATAAGATCCGGCGCGATAACGAGAGTTATTGAAACAGTTTTGACTGCAAAAACGTGATGTGAATGTTATGCTATTAGTACTCCATTTAATCTCGGGGTCATGCTTCGATAGCCACGACTTGCCTAGAATAACGTGGTAGCGCGCGATTCGAGTAACTTGAAAAGTTAACATTTCAGTATGCCTACCAATTTCCAGTAACAAGTCTATTTCGTGCGTGATTTGACCTGAAGAGGATTGTCTACCGTCGACTACCCGTACAGTTTCTGGATGGTTTTTTAAGCGCGGAATAAGTCTAAACTCATTGATAAATGATTCATCAATGAACGAAGTAGATGCCCCTGAATCGATTATAGTAGTGGTTTTGATTTCTTGATCTAAAAGAGCTGTAATAGCCAGTGGTTGCTCATTGCCTAGATCGAAAGTATGAATTATTGGGGATGCTTTCTTAGTTACACCTAAATGGGGGAGAAGGTTTTGACAGGATTTTGGTAGCAGTTTTGTATTAGAGGTGGAAGAGGGGTCAAGAGAATCGTTGGTATTAGGAGAGGAGGCGACTGAACAACGTGGATTAAGAGGGCTAGAAAAATGTCGCATTTTTTCTAGCTGAACTAGTTTTTTATTTCATACAGTAAAGAAGAAGAGGCCTCGCTATTTACAGTCTCTACATTAGATAATTGAGGGTTTCGACGAGCCAAAAGAGTTGGACATGTGACCACTTTGTGATCTGGTTTACCACAGTATCCACAGAGATTATGAGCCCATCTATACGCCTTACGTGCTGCTTTTCCTGCCTCCGAGTTATCTAATTCCATGGGGTCGTAAGAAGGTATGGAGGATGGCCCTGGATTAGGAGTGTTGGTCGACGGAGTGATGTATGGAGCGCTAGCCCGTATTTGCGGTGGAGGGTAGCTGGAGGTCTGGTTGTGTGAGGGCATGTTTGAGTGTGGCTTGCTTTTCTTCTCACGTATTTGGGCGTAAATATCATTGTCCAACGAAATGCAGAAAGATGCGAACTCGGAGAACCCTTTGGGTAGAGTCTTACCTACTAGAGCATCTTTTAAATTCTCTTTTAGTCCTTTCCGAAAATGGTAGATCAAGACTGGTTCTTCGGTCCACCCAAGGAGCGAAAAAACCGAAACTGCTCTTGCATAATACGCAGCACATGAAGAATCTTGGCGTTGAGAATCTAGCTGTTGGGTTGCTGTCGCATACGAATTGGGGTCATCGAATGCAGCTCCGAGAGCTGCTATGAACGCAGAATAGCTAGGGAAATCGACCTTGCCGGTATATTTGTTGATGTAGGGATAGAACCACGTGTACGCATTCTCCGTCAAAAAGGATCCAGCATAAATAATTTTTGATTCTTCTGAGGGGAAAGCCGCGGGATCTGATCGGAATTGTAGTTGCATTTGTGTTGCATAATTTCCAAATTTGGCGCGCGTACCATCAAAAGTGTCAGGGATGTTTGGTGCGCGACCGCGCGTGGTTGACGTGTCCTGACAAGAAGGACCTCGCTTGGTCGCAGCCAAACCAAGACCCTGTCCAAGACAAACTGCATCGTTGATCAATCTGGACTGGAGATCTGTGACTTCGACTGGATATAAATCTGAGTAATCTATAACTGTCGCGTCACCTAAGCTAGACTTGCCAGCTAAATGAGCCTGGTTCAAACAATGTCGTATCACGGTTGGGATGTTTCTTGGAAGCGCAAATCAGACAGGGGTAGAATCAGAGATAATTTTGTCCCAGCTATCCAATATTTGTTGCCAAGCAGGGTGAGTAGGCATCATGGAGTTATTAATAGGAACATCATTGGCCATGGTGAGCTTCGCAAAATGTTACGACAAAGACCAACTTGAGGGTAGGTAATTGTCGCCTTCGGAGTGAGAGGGTAAAGAACCGGCTTCACCGAGAGAATTCGAAGTTGGAGAGAGGATAGGTTAATAATATTCGCAGGAGGTACTGTCAAGTAGAACAAACAACAAGTAACAAAGTACAAAGGTAAATACAAATTGCGAAGCTGAAGATTCCACATACGGAATCCAGCTTCTTAAATAATAGCGTCAGACTCCACAACCATTACTTGTCCTTGACCGGCAAAGAGACAGCGTGTTGTTCCAAATCCTCCAGACCCAAAGTAACGCCATGATAAATTGATAACACTCTAAAACCACAATTTAAACACGTAATCCATACAGTGAAGTTAAACAAAACTCCGTCCTAGACTCGTTTCACCCTAATCTAGTTTAGGCCACAGTATTACGCGCCATAACACTATGATACGCCCGGTCGCTCTTTAATGTTTCAAGCCACAGATTATGTAGTTCTGGATTTTCGAAGACGCGACTTTCTGGGGCGGAAGTGATTCTTATTGATTGAAGGGAGGTATGGCATAACCACTGTGTTATAAGCGGTATGTAGACAGCGTGGGGAGAGAGAGGGGACAAGAGGTGGGTGTCAGGCTAAAGGTTGCCAATCTACACGATACACTAGATAGATGCATCACCTCTCGGCTAAAAGGCCAGACCAGAATCATAGAACATTATGACCTGGCAATCTCCATGTATATATTATACAGTAGAGACTTCCCTGACACACTGGTTTATAGCATTTCTTGGTATAAGTTGAGCTGTGCGACTCTCTACCATTTTGGCTTCCTTCGGCTTGTCTTGTTCTTTACGAGATAAAGCGTCAGGCACCACCGATTCCTTTCCGGGTGTGACGGCTGTTCAGCCGATTGTAAACCTGTAGCCAACAATGGTTATCGTCGGCATGTACTATTATGCAGATCATGGGTGCATAATGCAAGATAACTAATAATAGAGATTAGCGACTGCATTGTACAAGGGTCTATAATCCGGGCTACAGCATGACTAGGTAATCAGGGTTTGGCTTGAACTGACTGATACTAATTATAAATCTTATCCTTGATTTTCAATAATTGCTCAATGGTGATGTTCGAAGCTGAACAATGGGAAGGAAAAACAGAACTTGTATATAGAGGATTGTTTGGAACCTAAGTTGGCTTTTCTTCTTCATAGTGAATTATTAACAACCACTACTCATACAAGTGCTCATTGCCTCATATAGTTAATCTGTGACAATCGGCAAGAGTCTGCTGCCGATCCGCAAGTCCAGCTGCAAGCAGAAAAAGTCCGTAGTCATACTGAGGATCAGGTAAGTCTGGCGGATATCCAAAAATTTCACGGAGCTTGTGAGCCAGGTTGTCACAGAGGTAGTGCTTATATCTTTCCCAAACAGCCAACGGATCCGGAATTTCTCTTTGCCGAAGTCCGGTCAAGAAAAGCGTCCGAAGACCATTACCAGTAGTGAACAGTACTGCTTCGTCAAGACACTCGTACCATTCTTGGTTATTCTAGGATAATCCGCGAGCAATACATGCGGCGTGATACGATTCGTAAGTAGAACCCTCGAAGTTGTAGAGCTCCGCGAAGGTCTTGACGTTGCGGACGACGGTAAGTAGAAGTCGCAAGTAGAATCTCTCACCTGCAACTGGACTGCAGTGATACATTCGTCCAATTCTGTTTTCTCCACGCTTCCGGATGGTCCATTCCCTTAACTTCTTGTTCCAAACACAGTGTGCCGGAATCTCCGAGTAGAGCCAGTCTCCGCCCGTTGGATGATCCGTGTTGAACTTGAAGTATCCCATCAGCGTAATTCGGGTGGATTCTATCTTTGCAGCGAGTTGCTCAGGTTTCAGAGTATCGGGGAAGTATACAGTTTGCTGCCCCTGGAGATGCACCTGAAGGTGTTGAACAGGCTGGAATTCTCGATGTATCCGGAATTCAAACAATCGCTAGATTGCTTCCGGAGGGCTCACGTACTAAGCTTGGAGGTACCGAGTGACTTCGTCTTCCGTATTTGCAATCTCTAAAGTAGTCCAATCGGCGCCTTTGTAAACGTACTTGTAATTGTACTTTACGGCGTGTACTGATCCGCAAATCTCGACATTGGTATGCGATTGGCATTTGTTGAGCAAATACGGATTGTACGGCACCACCCAGCGGTTATCCATGATGACCTGTCGGCCATTTTTCTGCAAATAGGAGGTACCTTGGTGAGCGGTTAGTCTGAATTCGATATGATTGAAGATAAAATCACGAAACGTACTTGTGTCACGACGCATGTAAATTGGGTAACCATCTTCGGTGATGGTTGTCTCGTTAGTAAATCCCTTTGGAAATCGCTTTTGGCATTCCAAGGGGCTGCTTGGGTACTTCCGGGCCATGCACAGGTTATTTGGATACTCATGTCCACAGGGCCCATGGAGCTTGTGAGTGAGAACTAAGTACCGTAATTTATCCGACGAATCCGTACCCTCAGCCGGAGTTTCTGCACTGACGATCTCGTTGACTTTGGCAGCGGTTGGCTAGCTCCTCGCAGCTTTCAAGAAGAGCAAAAGATGTAAATGAGGCAAACCACGCTTCTGGTACTCAATTGTGTAAAAATGCCCCTGATATTCACCAAAAACCCCTTTGCGGACATCCTGCAAGAGTTGCTCCACCTTAAGGTGAAAGATACAAGCAATTATGTCAGGTCGATCTGTCGCATGCTGAGCCACCCTCTACTCTAACCTAATTTCCGGCCAGTTCGGGTTGGCTGTGAAGGAGGTAAAGAAGTTTAGGCGTCCGAAAAAGTGCACAATCACCATTGAGTTCTTGAAGCAATTGCTGCATGAACCGATCGCCGCCAACAAAAGAGGAAGGGAGAGCGCAGCGCCGGCCAACATCTCGTCCGTTCACGTCAGCTTGATCTTCCCGAATCAAAGCGTCCGCAAGCCCGTTGTACACAGCCGCACGTATACTTGTCTGATTATACCGTAACCAGTCAAGCCGAGTACTTTCACATGCGCCATAAGAGTCAACGACGTATTACTGGAATAAGCGACCAGCAAGAAACAGAAGGGATACTTCACCGACCCATTGAAGGAGCCTGAACCGATAGAATGGCTGTTGGCCAAGACGTAACTGTTGCCGGTTGTTATGAGCATTCAACAGCAAAAGTTTCCAATGCCAACCCGGCTCACCCAACGGAAAAAGTAGGACATGGTGTAATGGCATGTACGCAGGATTCGTCATGGGTACTCGGTGCAATTGCCGTCTGTCCTGATCCGGTTCGCAGACCACTAGAATCACATCTCGACAGCTGGCCTTGTCATATTCGTCTGGGATGATAGCAGCCACCTCGCCCGTGAGTGGAAGATTTTCACGACGACGATCGGCTCCGGTTTGAACAACTAAGGTCATTTGTGAACTAATGACCATGGGAAAGTTGCCTTCTTGTGTCTGCAGGCGCTCGCGAGCTGTCTTGTAGATCCGAATGAGCGGATTTAGCTCCATCATCATGGCGTGTAGATCACGAAGAATAGTCGAGTCGAGTTCTGGATCACGCCCTCGACGCAATTCAGCCGCATATTCGGGGTCGTAGAAGAATGGCTGCGCGAATGCCGGAGTTTGATGCGAGCCCGGAACCTATGGCCCCTGCAAGTGGTATAGCTCTCCGTGAGCCGTGTATGTGGTGAGCCCACGCCGCAAATCTACCCAATCATCTTTTCCCGTGTTGACAGATGTAAAAGCCAACGCAGAGTTATAGCTGCGAATCTTCTTTCGGAAGCTGATCGCACGTGGATTCTGTCCGATATAAAGCTCCGGCAGGGTCTGTGGCGGATTCTGTAGGAGCGGGATAGCTACATCCCCTTTCTTGCAACGTGGCACAAACTCGCCACCTGCAACCTTTGCTTGGGTAAAGTAGAGAGCCTGGCAATGTCAACACATAATTTCCATCCGACCAACATTGTGTGAATCCGTAGCTCGAAAAACGGGTTTGAAAGCGGCGGGAACCGAAATCGCTGGTTCGGGAATGATAGATTCAGGAATGACATGTTCAGGAATAAAAGGTTCGGAAGACGGAGAAGGAGGAGGTAGAGTTGTTGGGGCAGGGAGTCTATTGGCAATATGTGGTAGAGTCGGACCGATATTTGCAGGTTGGGGAACGGCTACGGCTGCCGGCAGGGCAGTTTGTATTGGAGCAATCAATCGCCATGGCCGTCTGGCAGGTCGCGGATCATCTATAAGACCGGCAACTGCACTATCCCATGTCTGTTGGGGTACTGGTACATTGATTTCTCCTATCGTACAGTGCAAGGCCCGGTTCCCCTATATAAATTATGTTAGTTAAAGTTATCAACACACGATTGATAGACATACCCAATGACGATCACATGTTTTATAGTAACGTCCTTGTTGATTCAGAGAAAAATTTGGAAGAGGTTGCTTCCTCTTGCATGTAGAGCAATATGACTCCAGAGAATCCATCTGGAGTGAACTTTCGTTGTAACTCCTGGAAGCATGTTAGTTACAAATATCAAAACGCGAATTACAGACGTTCCTAATAATAGCTGATGGTGGTTGTAAATTTTCAAGGTGTCCAGAGTTTCGTTGTTGAAGTGAGATTAACTTGGCAGCGCTTTAGGAGTATACACGTCTGATTTAAGTCCTAGACACATGTTAGAAGCAGTTCCGTATACACAATATACCAAGGTACCTATTGTCAATTATTTGATTTGAAATGACGGACAAAGTTTTATATTTAGAAAAACGTCGAATTGTTGATGGTGGTAAGTGTGCATCAACTCTCAGACAATAAAAATTTTCCTATAGCATCCCATGCAACCTTGCTAGCTGCAACAAATCAACATTATGTAATTTTAAAAATGGGGACAACTAATGGTCCAAAATGAATGGTGAGGCGTGCGGTTTTACCCCACCAGTAACGAACTACAGTAAAACTTCTCCAACACGATAGTGGGTCCCGGCATAAGTGTTGAAAATATTCATTGTAACTTGCACTTTTATATTTGCAACACTTACCCTTACAGGACATTTTGCGTGTAGGGGCAAGTATTGCAAATTGTCACGTTGGTGGGTGGATATTGTGACTTTCAGATACCCGTGCTGTTGGGAATGTTATGGGAGATAGAGGAGTAGAGAATAAAGAAAGTGACAAGGCAAAGTGAGAAGAAATGTGGACTGAGATAAGTGGTATCTAAGGTGGTAGACTTCTAAGGTAGTTGATTTCTAAGGTGGTGGATTTCTAAGGTAGTGATAGGATGACAGAAAAGACAAAGCGTGAAGAGAGAAGAAGGGAAGGCTACAACTCCTTATGTACAGTAGAATCCAAATTCCTAGAACCATTATCCTGAAGATTTGCCATAAATTATTCAACCCAAGCAAGTTAAAAATAACGAAACGAAAATAGAATATCTAAATAAAGCTTGTTGCGAAGATTACTATTAATGCGTCGGTCCTAAAATAGATCGGCATAACAGATCTTCAGGGTCCAGCAAGGAGATATTCAATTTGAAAGTACCGGGGCCTGACAAGTTCTGACATTACCCCCTCCCATTTTTAGGGGCGAGCTCCTGCGAGCCTGGCGCATTAGGATAGCATCGATGGAAATCATCAATTAATTCTTTACAGTTTTCTAGATGACCAAGTGGCTCCCAAGTAGTATCATTGTAACCCGTCCATCTGACTAGGTATTGTATTTTCTTTCTTTTTATTCTAGAGTCAAGGATGGCTTCTACTTCATAAGTGTCCGGACCCATGGTGTCTTGTTCGAGTGGTGGTGGATTTTGTTGGATTTGAGATGGAAAACCTATATGGGCCGGACGTAATAGACTCACATGGAAGTTATTATCAACCTTGAGTTGTGGTGGTAGATCTAATTTTGCAACTAAAGGTGTTTTCATGGCAAGAATCTTCCAAGGGCCCGCCCTGAGATGATCTAACTTCTTCGTGGGTCGTGACAGTGAAATATTCCTTAAGGAAAGGTATACCATATCACCAGCTTCAAAACGTGGAGCAGGGAGACGCCTTTCGTTTGCGTATGTTGACTGAAATGCTTGAGCAAGGGTAATTTGTTCCGAACAGTATTGTACGATTTTTGACATTCGAGACACAAATTCAGGGGCTTCCCGAGGTTCTGAAGAGTCAGACTCAGGTCTAAAGTCCAGTCTAGGGTGATGACCAAAAGAGGCATAGAAAGGAGTGATCCCGGTCGAAGAATTTATATGATTGTTGTAGCAAAATTCTGCTAGAGGAAGATGTTTTACCCAATCGTCTTGATGGTAGTTCACGTAATGGCGCAGATAAATTTCCAGAGTTTTGTTAGCTCTTTCTGTTTGTCCATCAGTTTCGGGGTGGTACGAAGTGGAGAGTTTGTGGGTAATATTTAAGCATGAGCAGATTTCTTTCCAGGTCTTATCGATGAAAGCCCGTCCCTGGTCCGAAACAAGTGAGTCAGGCAGCCCCACAAAGCGAACAACATTACTGAGAAATGCTTCTGCAGTATCTTTGGCCGTCGGTCTCTCTAGAGGTATGATCCATACTCTTTTTGTTAGACGATCGACAACTTGAAGAATAAATCTATAGGTAAAATTTCGAACGTTACAAATGGGCAAAGGACCTACAAAATCGAGAGTGAGATGTCTAAAAGAAGCTTTGGGGGGTGGCAAAGGGCATAAAAAGCCATGAGGCTTTTGAGTAGACTGGTTGTTTCTCTGGCAAGCTTCACAGCCTCGAGCGTATTTCTTTGAGTCAATGTGACAATTAGGCCACCAATACTGTCTGCTAAGTAAGCTGTACAGTGCAGCCGCACCTCTATGACCATAGAGCGGATTGTTGTGAAGCTGTTGTAAAACTGACTCACGAAGGTTTTGTGGGACATATTCCTTATTATCTAAAGAAAATGAGTGGGGGGTTAATCTGCAATTTGCTAGTTGTATATCTTTACGATGAATATTTTTATTCGCGATTGCTGTTCGGATGTCTTGGCAGAATTGGTCGACTTTGCAAGATTCGCTCCATTTATCAGTTGATAATTCTAGTGGGTAGGTTGTGTCTGTACCAGCAGGTAAATTAGCATCGGAGGCCTCAGTATTCATTTCGCGAATGAGCTGGTGTGGCTTGAGTAGTGTTTGAAATTGTTGTTTATTTCTCTCATCTTCATTGGTCAAAGGTTTGTCAGCGCTGATCCTGGTAAGGGCATCGGGCTTGCCTGATTTCTTGCCGGATCTGAAAACAATCTTAAAATCATAATCTGCAAGTAGCTCATTCCATCGCGCTTGCCTTTGATTTAATTTTTTTGTCGTCGTGAAATATTCAAGATTCTTATGATCAGTCAAAATTAAAGTAGGTGCTTCGACTGATCCTAGTTCAGTAGTCCAGTTCTCAAAAGAATTAACGATGGCTAGAAGTTCTTTATCGTAAATGTCATAATTACACTCCACTGGGAGCATTTTTTTAGACATGAAAGCTACAGGTCTAAGGATACCGGTGGCGTCGTATTGCGATAGAACTGCTGCGGTTACAAAGTCTGAAGCGTCAGTTTCGAGGATCATTTGTAGCCGTGGATCAAAATGTGCCAGCATGGTCCCATCTTTGAAAGCCTGTTTTATTTAAAAGAATGATGATTCGCAGATGTTATCCCATATAAACGGAACGTCTTTTTTCGTGAGCTGGGTCAGTGGAGTGGCCAAACGGGAAAATTCTGGGATGAACCGTCGATAAAAGTTTGCAAACCCCAGGAAACTCTGAATGTCGTGGATTGACTTTGGCGTTGGCCATTCCTGCACACACGATACCTTCTTTGGATCCATTTTTATCCCCTCAGTTGATATAATCAGGCCTAGATACGTCACCTGGGTTGTCTCAAAACTACATTTTGATATATCCGCTTGTAAGCCATGTTCACGGAGACGTTGAAGCACAGACTTAACATGACGCCGGTGCGCCGACAGATTCTCGGAGTAGATTAGGACGTCATCCATGTATGCAGTACAAAATTGATCTAAGTATCCTCGCAGAGCATGATTGATGTAGGCTTGGAACGAAGCGGGACCGTTTGAAAGTCCAAATGGAAGAACAAGAGGTTCAAATAACCCATACCGACACGTGAATGCAGCTTTCCACTCGTCTCCCTCTTTGATTCGAAGTTTGTTAAAGGCCGATATTATGTCGAGTTTGGTATAAAATTTAGCTTCTGATAGTTGGCTGAGAGTTTCCGAAATTAAGGGAAGAGAGTGTCGATTCTTAACTGAAGCAGCGTTCAAGCCTCTATAGTCAATACAGAATCGGAGATCTCCATTGGCTTTCTTGACAAATAATACAGGCGCGGCAGCTGGTGATCGAGAAACACGAATGAAGCCTTTGGAGAGTTCCGTCTCTAAGTAATCACGTAAGGCCTTAAGCTCGTGATGGTTCATTGAGTAAGGTCGTGAGGCTGGCGGCTCTTTCCCCGGCAGGAGATCTATCGGGTGATCCCAGGGTCGATGAGGTGGGAGAGTATTAGCTTGTTTCTTATCGAAAACGTCCAGAAATTCATGATATTGGGGTGGTAAAAATTTTTCAGGTTCGGCGTTTTTTGGGGTAGTAGTTATAAGATTGCCTATAGAAGCCGTAGCTAATCGTTGCATAGGCTCATCGATAAGAATGTCAAGATCGCGAAGGCTAAAAGCAAAAGTTTGGCTACCTGGCTCTCGAACTGCTAGAGCATAAACTGATGCCGAGACTCTTGTCGGCTTACAGAAAGAAGATGAGGCCTGTTTATCTTTAGGAATAAATGGTCTTGTCTGTGTTTCCTTTGAGGAGCCAGGAATTGGTACTTGACAGTTGGAATATTGAATGGTGGTCTCGAATTGACAGCAACCTTTTTCCAAACATGGTTCCCCAAAAGTAATAGTATGTTCCTTCCAATTTACATATGGCTCATGTTTCTCCAACCAGGGAAGACCAAGAATAAGTTCGTACTTACATTTTTCAGTTACGAATGCAGAGAGTTTCTCGACATGGCCCCTAAGAGTAAAATGAAAAGATACCTTGTGGGTAATTTGAGAGCCTTGATTTCCCTCAAATCCTACGAGAGCAATGGGAGAAGAGAGAGGCGTCTGAATGAGGCAAAGCCGATCACAAAGAGATTTTGAGACAAAAGCATAACCAGATGCGCCGGTGTCAACGAGGGCAGTTAAGTTCTCATTATCTATCTGTCCATGTACATACATATGACGGGAAGCTAACAAGCCTAAAACTCCTGCGTGACCAACCGATAACGACTCCAACACGCGACTTACTGTTGGAGTTCCCCTTTTAAATTTTCTGGTGCAGTTGGAGGTTCAATAGTGGCTGTGGCAATGTTACGTGATCCGAGTGGACAACTAGGAGCCATGTGTCCTAACCTGTTGCACCAAAGGCATCGACCAAGGGCTCGACGGGCGTCTTTGGCTTGACTAGTCAGGTGGCCGTCTGGTCCTTTTTGTCTAGACAGGACATCCAAATCCATTGCTGATCCTCCCTGTGATACCGTAAGTTCGGGTGTGTGAGGAATTCTTGATGGTGGCGTAGGAAAATTGAAGGTTCTTTGGAATGTTGGAGGCGGTGTGGGTGAAGGAACTGTGGGTCGAGGCTCCCTTGAAGCGCTTGGGAAAGTTGCCTTGAACTCGTGAACGCGAGCATCTTTAACCCGTAGGTACGCGACAAATTTATCATAATCTGTAGGTACATCAGAAGCAGACAAGAGGATTTCTGAGAGCTTGTATGATAGTCGAAGTTCCAGCATTTTCTTCCAGGTTGATTTATCAACATCGGCATACGTTGAATCGGCCATATTTTCATGGAAAAGAGTTATGAAATCATGAAACCTCATATTGCCTTGGGTCATCTTTTCTACTGCACGCGTAGCTCTCCCTTGTAGGCCTGGGTCGCCACATTCCTGCCGCAAAGCATCTAGGAATTCGGATAAGGTTGTAATTTCGGGAGCAACTGAAGGGTCTTCCAGGTGGCGGAAGTGGGATCTCATTTTCTGCAAAGCTCCGGGCCCGAGACACTTGTACGCGAAACGCACTTTAGACATTTCGGTTGGGAATGAGTAGTCATCATCCTGTAATTGATTCGCCAGTTGAGAGCAAAAGTGGCGTAAGTTACCGTGGGTGCCATCATACAATGACATTGGAGGTGCTGAAATTCTGGCAAAGGATGTATTTTTTGGAGCTGGGGTTGATGCAGAGGAGCTAGGCATCTCCTGTGAGGCAAATAGTTGTGCAACTCGGGAATCGTCATGGTTTATTGCATATTCCATAGCTCCAGGAGCCTGCAGGAGGTACGGAACACTCCAAAGGTGGGACGGAAGAAATCTCAGAGTTGGCATGTCTTCGGGGTACTCATCCATGGGCTCTGACGACGGTGACTCGAAAGTATTTCCCATCTCCATGGGAACTGATTAGACGCTTTGTAATGTCACGTTGGTGGGTGGATATTGTGACTTTCAGATACCCGTGCTGTTGGGAATGTTATGGGAGATAGAGGAGTAGAGAATAAAGAAAGTGACAAGGCAAAGTGAGAAGAAATGTGGACTGAGATAAGTGGTATCTAAGGTGGTAGACTTCTAAGGTAGTTGATTTCTAAGGTGGTGGATTTCTAAGGTAGTGATAGGATGACAGAAAAGACAAAGCGTGAAGAGAGAAGAAGGGAAGGCTACAACTCCTTATGTACAGTAGAATCCAAATTCCTAGAACCATTATCCTGAAGATTTGCCATAAATTATTCAACCCAAGCAAGTTAAAAATAACGAAACGAAAATAGAATATCTAAATAAAGCTTGTTGCGAAGATTACTATTAATGCGTCGGTCCTAAAATAGATCGGCATAACAGATCTTCAGGGTCCAGCAAGGAGATATTCAATTTGAAAGTACCGGGGCCTGACAAGTTCTGACACAAATATAAATGGATGAATTTCAATGAATATTTTCAACACTTATGCCGGGACCCACTATCGTGTTAGAGAAGTTTTACTGTATCAAAATGTGTAAGAATACAAAATAATATTAGCCGAAAATAATTATAAACGGAGCTACAATAAGAATAACACTCAAGAATATAAATCAACATAAAATACAATAATCACTGTTGCACTATAAAGTATACATATACAAAAATAATACATAAATTATGAATATACACAAATAACACAAATATAGAATATAAACATAAATTATACATTAATTATCTTTATACACAAATTATACATATATATACAAATTATTGAATTAAATAAATTGGGTATAAATAAATAAATTACTACCACAAGGGTTAACAAGACTAAGATCGGCAAACTTATAATGCAGATCAATAATATTAAAATTAATAGTATAAGAAGTACTAGCACTAGTCTGTGCATGGGTTCTAAATTAATACAGCACAGACCATCTCAACACCTATGTCAAAGAGTTTTCTCTTTTACTCTCATGATAGGGTATTGTTCGTTGATCCGCTTCTTATAGGGTACAGGGGTTAAAGCGGGGATAAAGTGGAGATAAAGTGGTGATATTCCAGGTTACCTCACGATAGATCCACAGTATCCCTGTTAGCTTCAAATTTTAAAATCTTATGGCCTAAGGCATAAGAGATATGCATCTGTATATGAAGCCCAACGCCCACCTTCATGCCTGCACCTTTCTTCACTCGCGCACACCTGAGGTCGTTTCGTTTAAATCATTGTCAGCTATTTACTATAATTTTGCTCAACGGCATACTTTTATTTCATTCATCTATCTAATTTTTACTTCATGTGAGTGCATCTGAACCTTAAGTCAACTACTTTAGAAGATTTTAATTTACTGTACTAGATTGCCGCAAAGATGGATTCACCTCAACAACCTTCTCCATCATCAGCATCTCCTACTTATGCAAAACGCCTAACACAAACTCAACGTATTCAAGTAAGTCTGAAATCTACAAATTGATAAGGTTAAGAGAGTAACATGTGCAGGTTAGAACCTTGGCCAGTGAGGGACACAGTTACGTCAAAATCTCTCAACGCCTTGGGATTACATGGCGACAGGTACAATACACCATGAGCGTTGAAAATACCGAGCCTCAGTACTCCAGTGGTAGGCCACCTATTCTAAGTAGTTCCCAGGTCGATGAAATAGAATTTTTCGTCTGTTTATCATCGGAAAATCGTCGGATGTCATTTTTCCAACTTGCACATTTTATATTTCGGCACTTTGGTGTGAGCGAGAATGTGATCCGACGTGAACTGGCAAAGAGGGGATATGCACGCAGGATTGCACGATTAAAACCTCCTATCTCTTCAGTCAACAAACTGAAGAGATATGAGTTTGCCAGAATACATCTCCACTGGCGGAAGGAACATTGGATGAGAGTCCTCTGGTCCGACGAGACTTGGGCTATGAATGGTCGGCAAAGTGATCGTTGGGTCACAAGAAAGGTCAGTAGTCCCTTAAAGGCTCCTAAGATTTAGAGTTCCCTTGAGCTAAGTTTAAGTCAAAGATTGGGGAAGAGTACGAAGATACCTGTGTCCTAGCCAAGACGCGGAGGAGAGTTGGGTGGATGTTCTGGGGATCTTTCTTTGGACGACAGAAGGGGCCTTGCCTGATTTGGGAGAAGGAGTGGGGCCATATCACTGCGGCCAGTTACTGCGAGAGGATAGTGCCTCTCATAGAGAGTGCGGTCTTTCGGGAACCAGGACTAGATGTGATGCAGGACAACGCCCCTCCTCACAAGTCGAGGCAAACTATGCGTGAGTTTGAAAGGAGGAATATTTCTCTAATGGAGTGGCCGCCATATTCTCCTGATTTAAATCCGATAGAAACTTTGTGGAGTTATATGAAAGCGTACATGGAGCGTCTTTATCCAGCGTTGGATCAAGGGGGCAGCGGAGTCAAGGGCATCTTCGTCAAATAGTGAACGAGGCGTGGGATCTGGGGTTTAATGGGGATGACTTGGAGAAACTGATAGATTCGATGCCCCGAAGAATCAGAGCCGTTTACGAAGCTGAAGGCGGATATGTAAATTATTAGCTAGATAGAAGTATAATTTATTTATGAAATGTATTAATGAATTAAAAAGTGAATAGAGGGCTATAATGGACCAAAAAAGCAAAACCAACGAATATTTCGTTGTGAAATTTTTGCCATACAAATTTAAAGTTTAGGTGGGGAGATCTACTTATCGTCATGCTAATTCAAGTTAGTAAAAGCCTATATACCCTGTAAAAGTCGAATTTTAGCGCCTATACACGATTAATACCGTAGTATCAGAGTAGTCAAAATATCTTAGAACATTTTAGAGGGATTAGAAACTAAGTTATTTTGGGACTAGTTAATGGCTTCATGTATAAATAGAGGAAGTTTTCCCCCTGACAAAAAGAATATAACGAAGAACAGCCCAAATATACATCATATACAATCTACAAAATTATTCAACCACAATATTTCTTGGTTAGAAAATTATACACTTTTAAACAAAAGTTATTTCTCCCAGCAAATGTATACGCTTCCACCATATCAAATTTATAAAAAATCAAGTAGCAGTTTCAAGGTTTAATTATATGTGGAAGCGTATACACTTACTGGGAGAATAATTTGTTAATGTTTGTAAGTGTTTATGTATAACCAAGAAATACTTTTGGATGAGAAGTATTGTGTGTTGGGTAAGATATGTATTTTGTGGAGTTATGTTATGCTGTTGTGTCTTTTCCGCGAAGGAAAACTTCCTCTATTTATACATGAAGCCATTAGCTAGTCCCAAAATAACTTAGTTTCTAATCCCTCTAAAATGTTCTAAGATATTTTGGCTAAGAGAGAAACTCTTTGACATAGGTGTTGCTATGACTGATGATCTTAATATCCAAGGGTTGTTGTGTCTGTGCACATCTGAGTTAAGTCTTAAAGATGTTGCGATGGTCTATGCTGTATTAATTTAGAACCCATGCACAGACTAGTACTAGTACTTCTTGTACTATTACTTTTAATATTATTGATCTGCATTATACGTTTGCCGATCTTAGTCTTGTTAACCCTTGTAATAATTATTTATTTATTTATACCCAATCTATTCAACTGTATAATTTGTATATTTATGTATATTTTATGTATACAGATAATTAATGTATAATTTATAAGCATGTATAATTTATGTATATAATCTATATTTGTGTTATTTGTGTATATTCATAATTTATGTATTGTTTGTGTATAATCATAATTTATGTATTGTTTGTGTATATTCATAATTTATGTATTGTTTGTGTATATGAGTGTTATTCTCATTGTAGCTCTAATTATAATGATTTTCGGCTAGTATTATTCTATATTCTTACAAAATTAAATCTTGAATCTGCTACTTGATTTTTTATGAAATGTCCCCTATTTAAAAATTGGGTACCCGTATAGCATTGTTTGTGCGTGACAATTTACATATCTCAGCACCACGAGTTAAATGCCCAAACAAGACTAGCGCGTTTGAGTTATTTCCAAGCTGATACCGGAGGGCAGAGTGTAGGATGAAACAGAGCGTAACAAGAAGTAGACATGAGTCTCGGTCAGTTACCGGTAAACAAAGGGGGGGTTTAGAGTAGGTTGCATAGAACTGACCAGAGACGGGCCATGAAACGGCAAAGGGTTAGCAGAAGTCTGGAGCCTGACAGACGCTCATGGAGGAACTATATATTGAGATCTGGTATCTCAGAGTTGGGGACATCGCGTGTTGACCGGAGGGTCCAGTTTTGTTATTCAGTTACCGTCAGTTTAGTACGGTCATATCATTATCTTTAGGGCCTAGAGTGCCTAGTCAATTTTATATCTTATTCCCTCAATTATTTATCTCCACGGCGACTAATTGTAGTTACACATATTCTAAAAGGTAATAACGACATATGGTGGAATTCATTAGTAAGGCACGCGTGTAGGGTCCCGCATCTTGATGAACATTCAATATGTCACATTTCATATGACATAAATTTCATAGAATATGATTCAAAAAATAACTCTACCGTTAGTGTAGATCTATCAGACGTGTAGACGGATCCGCGTCCTGGCATCCATGTATATATATTCCGCGCATTCCTGCCAATCAAATTATTTGCATGGGGAGGAACTCCTCTTGGTTTTCTCTCCGTTGTACTTGTCTGTACCCAACAGCTGGATCACCTGTAGGGCGATCTACCACATTGACAAATTTGCAATATATTTTCTGTAAATGTCACAGGCCTGAGGCTTGACTCTCATTAGGCTAAGGCTTATTTACTAACAATTACTCATCAGCTATCCTTGCTTATAAATTTAATCACAAGACTCCAGGGTCCCTAATTATAACACGTATAATGTGGTTCGGACTGCTTGACTCATCTTATTTATTTATTTATACTATTTAAGGTCCTAGGCATACGCCCTAATGTCCACTTTGGGTCCAGGACCGGCGGAGCCGATAAGGATCATGGCCTCAGACATGCCCTACTCGTTCACGCCCGCTATTTACATAAAATGTATGATCAAGAAACGTAACAACAGCAACAAAAAAAAAAAGAACAACTAAAATTATAAAAATAAAATAAAAATGAAAAGGAAAAGGAAATATTAAAGAAAGTAACAAATAATAGGGTTATCTCAGCATTTCTCACACCAAGTTCTAACCCGCCATCCCATATGTTAGGCTTTTATCATATACCCTCCTCGCGTCCAGCTGAGGATAAGTGAGTCGGTTGGTCATTGAAGCAACCTGTAACCTTTGCAAATTCGGAGAATTTCTTCAAGCAATTATGCCCTAAGAGCTGCTTTCTAAAGTTATTGATGGTCAAACCATTTCGAAGTTTGCGCACTTGATTTGCGTATCTTCGGCATGTTATAAAATGTGTCGGAGTAGTCTCCTGTCCACAGGCGCATTCGAGTTCGGCGTCTACGTGTTTTAAGCGGCGGTGGTATGCCGCAAAGTCACCATGCCCAGTTCTGGCAGCTATCAATCTATGAAGCAGCCGCTGAGATAGTGTAAGTTCGGGTGGCTTTCTCCGTCGCATTTTCAAATCTAGGTCTTGGTACCTCGGAGAGCAAACGTCGGACCACCACTTTTCCACCAACTGTTGGCGATGCTGCTGCATAATTCGACGTAAATATGCTAAGCTAATGTAGTTTGGTTGAGTTTGTCTCTCAGGCAAATCTCTTAGAGCAGTACGCGCTTCCGCGTCTGCTTCTTTGTTCCCACTAATCTTAGAGTGACCTGGCACCCATCTAAACTCTGCATTTACAGACCTCGCTAAACAGTGATATAATCTTGTTAGCCGAATACTGGATGCTGATTTTCCAGTTGTTAAAGCCATTACTGCGGCCTGGTTATCGAGAAGAATATTTATCTTCTCACTATTGTTTCTCGCGGACAAAGCTTCATGAAGCGCAATGGTCGCACCAAAGATCTCTGCATCGTAGACCTCACCACCATATAACACCCCATGACCCTTTCGAAAGGTTATTCCTCCACGTTGCAAGGCGAACCCCCAAGATGATCGACCAGGACCTTCTGATGATCCGTCTGAGTAAGCACATAAATCAGTAGGAGCAATTGTGCTCAACCATCGCTCGTGGTTTATTAATCCGTTTATCTTTGATCCAAGTATTTGAGTGTAGACTGGTGCTGATAACGGCTCCGGAGCTTCCGATTGAGGTAGTTGATGATAAGTACGCTGAACACGGGACATTTATGTTTCAGGCTTCTTTGAAAATCTTGTTTTTCTTTTGAATTTCATGGTGCCTACATTAGGACACACACTCGCTCTTATTCTTAGAGGATGGCGGTCATCGAGTGAATTAAGACGAGCCGCAAGTCGTAGACGATACCCTTCTAAGAGTATGTGTGCTGGAGGAATGCCTCCTTCCCGATGTAGGACTACATTCGGAGTAGTTCTCCACACAGGTAGTGCAGCTCTTAGTGCTTTGATTATGACTTTGTTAATAAGCTCACAGTGAAATGACGTAGGGGGTCTAACGGCTCCCGATACAGAGGGACGAGACAAGCCTGGCCACCACACTTCTGCTGCATACGTTGCTACTGGGATCACATATGAATCTACAGCAGTTATTAGGGCTTTTGGGGCTGCTCCTTGTTTAACAGAGTTTAGACGTCGCATATGCTGAGCTAGCTTGAGCGCTTTTTCACACCATGTTGATACATGATGTTTGAATGAGAGGCGAGGATGGAGATATACCCCTAACCAGCGAATATTATCAGCCGGCTCAATCCTATTCCCACCAACTAGAATTCTAACCGGTTCTTCTCTCTGACGTCCAGGGAACTGAACTACCTCTGACTTTTCAGCATCGAATAGAACCGCATTTTGATGGGCCCAGGTCGTCAATTTGTCTACTTCATTTTGTGCTGCGACGGCTGAGTCTTTGATGGTACGCCCAACGCCTAAGATCCCAATGTCATCAGCATAACTGAAACGTGCCATGGTATTTTCGCTTCTCATTGGTTCCGCCATGTAAAGTAGAAACAACAACGGAGAGATAGGTGAACCCTGAGGAACCCCACATACAAGTTCCTCGGGACTAGTTACGCCTCCTTGAAATCGGACTTGTACTTTGCGGTTCTCGAGGAAAGATGATGTCCATCGAAGAATTGATTTGGGCCATCCCTGAGCTTGCATTTGCCAGATCAACCTATTATGCAGAACTGCATCAAAAGCCCCTTGGACATCAAGCGTAACAAGTGTCGAAGCCCAACCTTGTGTCTTTGCTTCCTCTATATCGTGCACCACGCAAGAGACGAGGTCAGTTGCTGAACGTTTTGGCAGTGCACCAAATTGTTGCCGACCGACAATATCCCATGTGATGGCTAGGTGGGACATTCTTTTAGCTATCAGTCTTTCCAAACCTTTTCCTAAACAAGACAGCAATGATATTGACCGCCAGCCTTTTACCGACGATGGGTCACGCCCAGGTTTCGGAAGGAAAATTACCTCCGCTAGCTTAAAGCAAGCTGGGTGACAGCCGAGTCGAAGACAGGCCCGAAAGAGCTGTGTGACATGGGGCCCTATATCATTCCAACAAAATGTCAACAGTTCAACAGATATCCCATCCGCTCCCGGGCTAGTATTACCGCTGCTTATCGTACAGGTTCGTACCTCATCCTCTGTCACCTCTTCCGACTAAAGAATTTGCTCTTCTCCTGACAATACACAAGAAGGAAGGTCGTCAGATGCCGAAAAACGTGCTAGGAGGCAATCTCTTAAAATGAGTGCTCCTTCAGCTTGGTTAGAGATGAATTTCTCCTCATGCCTTAGAGGTGGAGTGATATTAGCGTGACGGGGAGCTCCCCATCGCATGAGTTTGAATGCGTCTCGAGTAGTTTGCTTGACTCATCTTAATGCGCACACTATTAGTAGCAAGCTTGGACCATGACCTTAACAAACTTAATTAAGGGACATGTCACAGGGCTGAAGCCTGACCCTAGTTAGGCTAATGCCTAACCACATAATAATTAATTAGCCGAGCTAATTATGCATAATACTTATTGTTAATTTTATTAATAATGGGCCGAGAGCGGAACCTAGCAACATCATCTTATCCAGGAATATAAACAAAACAAATTGACAACCTCAACCGAGTCATACAACATCCTGGAAGAAGATTCGATTATGCTTGCAATTAGGTACTCCTTGAACAACTAATCTAAGCTCCATTATGATTTAATGTAATGTAATGATGGCAATGGAAATAGAAGGAGATGAGGGAAGAAGTCATAAGTTTGAACAGGGAGATTTTATTTCATTCGATTTGGTCATCAAGAGAAACAAGATTCTCGAAATGTAGATAAATAAGAGAGAAACTTCTTAGATTACTTTCCTCTTCACTTCAAGATTTTCTTGTATACAGCTCTGAGTATAGTTTGAATAAAACCCTGCTTTAAGACCCTCACATGTTTTTTTTTTTTTTCCTATTTAAGTCTCGGGCCGAGCCCTACGTATCCGAAGATCTGAGACCGGTGGAGCCGGCTAGGTTCAAGTCTAGGACCTGCCCAACTCGTTCGCACCGCGTGAACCGCTACACAAGTAGTAGCTAGTTGAAGTACATTTATTAAACTCCTTTAAGTAAATTCCCAACACCCAAGCCGAAAACTCCAAGTTCCAGAAAAGTTAAAGAAACAAAGGAAAATATATGGTCTAGTCCCTGCACTCCTCGCACTGGTTCCTTTCCTATCATGATCTATGTCATGTTCAAATTTCTTCTTGGTCCACGCTGAGGGCTGTAGACAGAGTCACAGGTTGACTTTCAAAGCAGCCAGTTTTTTGCGCAAATAATTTAAAACTTTCAAGACAATTATGCCCGAGGATATTTTTGATAAATTTGTGGTAGGGCATAGCCCCCCGCAGACGACGAACGTAGTAAGCGTGTCGTCGATAGTGTATGAAGTGGTTAGGAGTAGTCTCCTCCCCGCAAGAACATTCCATTGTCGCACCAAGGTTGTTAAAGCGACGGTGGTGTGCTGCAAAGTTTCCGTGTCCCGTGCGAGCCGCAATAAGTTCAAGCAACAACCGTCGAGGAAGGGCCAGTTCTGGTGGTTTGCGTCTTCGCATCTGGAGATCCAGTTCGCGATACCGCGGTGGACAGGATTCGTCCCAGAAAATATCGAGTAGCGCCTGTCGTTTCTGGTTCATCAAGTGATGAAGGTAAGCTAAGGTGATCGTTTCTGGCTTTACGGCCCGATTAGGTAGCCCACGTAGGGCGGCTCGCGCTGCTGCGTCAGCCTCTTCGTTTCCCTGGATCCCTGAATGTCCCGGCACCCATTTCACCTCCACTACTAAATGTGCCTCTTGTATAAGTGACCGGAATGCGCGGACATCTTTAATGCTTGAGGATGTGTTTCCTGTCAAGACTGCATTTCTGGCTTGTTGGCTATCCATCATCACATTTACTTGTTGTGGCCTTCCCCCTGACCTCCAACGTTCGGCTTCCAAGATCCTCAGCGTCGCCTCTAGAGCCTTCCTCGCCCCAACTATCTCCGCGTCCAGGACCTCTCCCCCGTGGATGATGCCACTTTCCCTTGAGAGAGTCATTCCTCCTCTTTTTAGGACAAACGCCCATGCTGAGCGCCCGTGTCCATCCGAAGATCCATCCGTTTAGGCGCAGATTTCGGAGCTGGGCAGTTTTTCGATCCAACGTTTGCTAGCTTCGAGGTCTGTGTCTTTTGTGCCAAGCTTCGCAAGGTTTATCGGCCCGGGCAAGGGTTCGGCTGGCTCGGCCTCGGGAAGTTCTCGGTAAGCCCGCTGGAGACGAGACATTTGGAGCTCGGGCCGTGCGGATTTCTTGTTCCTTTTCTTGAACTTTTTTGTTCCGTCGTTAGGACAGATCGCAGCGCGGCTTCTCAGCGGATGTCGGTCGTCAAGTGTGTTAAGTCTGGCGGCAAGTCGAAGTCGGTTACCCTCAAGGATGTACTTTGATGGTGGAATTCCTCCTTCTCGATGTATCACTACATTCGGTGTTGTCCGTACTACCGGGAGAGCGGCTCTTAGCCCCATTAAGATGGCCTTATCTATCATCTCGCAGGTGCCGGCGATTTGAGGCGTGACTGTTCTTCTTATGGTCGGACGACTCAGTCCAGGCCACCATACTTCTGATCCGAAGGTGGCGACAGGAACGATGCATGTGTCCACTGCTCTCACCAACGCTTTGGGTGCAGCTCCACGATATGTCGAGTTCAAGCGGCGCATGTGCTGGGCTGCTCTGAGCGCTTTTTCGCACCACGTTGTGACGTGGTGTTTGAAGTTGAGACGGGGGTCTAAATGTACTCCCAGCCAGCGAATGTGCTCAGCTGGCTCAATTAGCGTGCCGTTAACCCGGACGCCCACTGCTGTCTCACGACGTCTGCCAGGGAATTGGATGACCTCCGACTTCGCGGTATCAAAGGCGACCGCGTTGTTTTGCGCCCAGTTGAGGAGATGGTCTACCTCGCGCTGCGCTGCGGCGGCCGACTCGGCGGCGGTGGGGCCATACCCAAGGATTCCAACGTCATCAGCGTAGCTAAACCTCAGATTAGCGTTCCCACTGCGCATTGGCTCTGCCATGTATAAAAGGAAGAGGAGAGGTGATATTGGCGATCCCTGAGGAACCCCGCATGTCAACTCCCTCTCGGTGGTGACTCCCCCGTTGTATCGGACTTGTACCCTTCGGTTAGCCAGAAAAGAGCACGTCCAACGCAGAATCGAATCTGGCCACCCTTGTGATTGCATTCTCTTCACCAGGCGGTTGTGGAGTACTGCATCAAATGCACCTTGAACGTCTAGGGTCACAAATGTCGCAGCCCACCCTTGGGAGCTAGCCTCTTCAACATCGTGGACTACGCAGGAGACGAGGTCTGTAGCGGATCGTTTGGGAAGTGCGCCGAATTGTTGGTGGCCAACCACGTCACAGGTAACTGCCAGATGCGCCATACGTTTGGCTAGAAGCCTTTCTAGCCCTTTGCCTAAGCATGATAGTAAAGCGATGGGCCTCCAGCCTTTCACTGTCGTCGGGTCCCGATTTGGTTTCGGGAGCAGTACTACTTCCGCCAGCTTGAAACAGGTTGGGTGTGTACCTAGCTGCATGCATGCCCTAAAGAGTTGTGTCACATGTGGGCCGATCGTCTTCCAACATGCTTCGAGTAACTCGACTGAGACTCCATCTGCTCCAGGTGCTGTGTTTCCGCAGCCAATGGTGTATTTGCGGACATCCTCCTCTGAAATATCGTTGTCCCATGGAATCTGATTGTCGCTGGCCGTAGTACATGGCGGGAGATCGTCTGTTGCCTGGTGTCGTGCGAGAAGAGCATCGCGGAGAATTGTTGCTCGCTCAGCCGGATTCGTAATAAGGGATCCTTCGTGATTGAGTGGTGGGGGAATTTTGGCCTGCCGGGGGCTAGCTGAACGCATGAGCTTAAAGATATCTGCCGCTGTATTCATTGCCTCGATTCGTTGTGTGCAATGCTCTTTCTTGGCTGCTGAGATCGTCTCTCGTAGTTTCTGTGCGGAGGCGGCGCGTAGGCTGGGTGATGTCGCTTCTCGGTACTCAACGCGTGCTGTTTTGCACTTGGAAGTCCACCAAGGGGCAGATTTTCCACGGCCTTTTCCGACTTTGACTCCTGTTGCCTGAATACCGTTTGAAAGTTGCATGCAGAGCTCCTGGGCGTACACTTCCACTTTCTCTATAGTGTCCAGTGTTTGAGGCGGATGGACCCATCTTGCAATAGCTCGAGCAAAATTTGGCAGATTTCCTCGTGGAACTCTAACCTTCAGCGGTTCGGTATCCATGGTAGCTGCTGTTATCGGGACTTGACCTCGGATCGGTAGGTGGTCACTGGTTACGCACTCGCTTCGGTCCACCCATGCCATAGTGTCGCTGATGTTAGTCCACACGAGATCCAGTGTATTCCCTCGTCGCTGTGTCGGTTCGCCGATAATGAGACAAGACAGGTTGTGTCTTTCAGCCCACTTCTCGATTTCTTCGCCCTCTCCATGCCTGTTAGAAGCCCCTGGCTGCCAGGCCTCATGAACGGCGTTAAAATCTCCTGCGGCAACCGATTTTGGGGGTGGGTTCCAGTTTACAATCGGTAAGTATGCCGTAGAGTCCTTGGGTGCCTTGTATACGTTGAAGAAGGTGATTCCGTTGACCACTACCCAGCAGTAGTCTCCCGTTGGCGTAGTGCACGGAAATATCTGAGTCGCTGTTATTACCCTATCACTTTTCCTTGTATAGGTCACGGCTCTTGGTCTTACATCCACGCCACCGTATGGTGTGTGGCACGTGTACCCTGGGTGTGACCTAGTTGACTTTTTTCTTTTGTTCCAGCATGGTTCCTGGATGAGAATGACATCGACGCCTAGCTCGTAAGCTCGAGAAAGTGCAATGTCGTGTGTTGATCCTCCTCTGCCTACATTAATTGACATAAAACTGAGAGTAGGAGGGAGACGTGAAAGGGCCCGTGGGGTGCCCTTCACAAGTTGTGCTTGGGGTTAGTGTCTATGACCATAGCTTCGGATGAAGTAGCTTCGGTCGAGAGAACCTCAAATCTGTTATGGGACTTGGCAGCGGACTGGGAAGATTGACTTTGTCCTGCAGAAGCTAATGAGATAGCATCTGCGTGCCTTACGGCTGCTTTAGCTCGAGCTACCGCTGCAAATTCGCGTTGGCTTTGTTTTCTGATGGTCAGAAGCTGCTCTTTAGTGGGTGGGCCGATCCTGGTCGGGCGTGCCAGACAGTCTCGGCTGTCAGATCGGTGTGGGCCTCCGCAGTTACGGCATTCAGTGTGCGCTTTACACTCGGCAGAAGAGTGCATGGTGGAGGAGCAATTCCAACAGGCAGGAGCACGAGAGCATCCACGGGTGCCATGAAATTGTAGGCAACGTTTGCACTGTTGCACGGTTTGACGAGGTTGATGTCGCACTGCGATGCCAGACTCGTCGAATAATCGGAATCCTGGTCGTGGAGCGGACGTTCTATCGAATTGGGCCAGCCATGACTGGTAGGGTGCTCCCTCTTTACTTTTTCCGTGTGGACGAACCTTGACCGGAACTGTATTGGTTACTCTTGTGATTTCATTTTTAACCATCTCTTCCGTGATATGAACCCTGCCAAGAATGGATATTATGGCCACTGGAACTGTGGAAATTCGGAATACGACCAGGTCGGATGCCTTTTCCAGCTTGGCTCCAATGGGGGCAAAAGATTCAGCCAAATCTATCAAGATTTGACGAGTTTCTTCATCTTTTGCTCTGAGTGCAAAGCCAGTTGGGACACGATAGACGTGGTCGATTGTGGTTGGCGGGAGGCTAAGGAGTTGCCCTACAGCTTCTCGAACGCCAGTCGGAGAGAGTTTGCGCCAGTCATGGTCTTTCCCGAGTCGGAGGAAGAGCCTTTCGTCTTGCGTGGAGGGAGCTACTAGTTTTGCCGGTATTTGGGGTGCATTTATCTGCTTGAGAGGCGTGCGTCCAACGTTTACCGGTGTGGAGGATTGTTTTTGACCCCTGCCGGTGACTGTGGCCCATGTCGCTTTGGCAGCAGGCTTTGGAACCACTGGGTTGACTACTTGCGTGGGGAGTCTGCTTCTTGGACCAACTGAGGGGCTTTCTCGGGAGATGGCATCCGCTGGGCGAGGGGGTAGGATTGGTGGGGATGATCCTGGTCCCGTTGTCAAAAATTGAGCTATTGCTGCTCGGATATAGGATACCATAGAGTTTATGTATTGTTCATTCTGATCAGTGGTCAAAGGCGAGAGGGCAGTTTCAGCACCGGTGGTAGCCATAGAGCACAAGAAGAAGTTCGCAGCATATTGCGCCTGTCGACGCTCTTCTGCTTCCATTGCTCTTCTTAGTTCTAAGGGGAGTTGGGTGCCACTAGTCACATGGCGGGACTCTGGGGCCACCCTCTTGCCGTCCGATGTGGGTTTTCGGGTCATTTTTGTACTTGAGGAGGAGTTTGACGCTCCTGTCGCGTTTTTATTGGTATTTCCAGGCTCTTGTAAGGACCCGTTTATGACTGGCCGCCTTGGTGCAGGCACAGCAATTCTTCTTTCCGAGGTTCCAGCAACTTTGGCAGTCCTCTCGCCTGCTAAAGTCTTTTCTTTCTCCAGACTTTTATCTGCTGGGACTTTTTCTTCATCTCCTTTGGTGGAGGCAGCCCATTTTGAGTCGGATAGACCCTTTTGTATAAAGGCGTCAATGACACAATCTTGCATTTCTGTGTCCTGAGATCCTTTCTCGAATTCTTCGATCTTTTTACGGATGTCGATTTCCATCTTATTCTGGTCGATCATGTTTTCTGTCATCCCCCTAGTCTTCAGGCTGTTTCTCATAACCCTGTGGGCTCTGTCAATTGTTGCTTTGTGACGCGCTACACGCGACACCTTTGTCGGCCCCGACGCCATTTTTAATAACGGGGAGTACCGTACGATATCAAGTGAGTGTTAGATAAAGTGTGAATCAAGGGATTGGAAGGGCTTGGGGTAAGTTCTCATCGATACGGAATTGGTTGTTTGTTTGTTTGTTTGTTTGTTTGTTTGTTTGTTTGTTTGTTTGTTTGTTTGTTTGTTTGTTTGTTTGTTTGTTTGTTTGTTTGTTTGTTTGTTTGTTTGTTTGTTTGTTTGTTTGTTTGTTTGTTTGTTTGTTTGTTTGTTTGTTTGTTTGTTTGTTTGTTTGTTTGTTTGTTTGTTTGTTTGTTTGTTTGTTTGTTTGTTTGTTTGTTTGTTTGTTTGTTTGTTTGTTTGTTTGTTTGTTTGTTTGTTTGTTTGTTTGTTTGTTTGTTTGTTTGTTTGTTTGTTTGTTTGTTTGTTTGTTTGTTTGTTTGTTTGTTTGTTTGTTTGTTTGTTTGTTTGTTTGTTTGTTTGTTTGTTTGTTTGTTTGTTTGTTTGTTTGTTTGTTTGTTTGTTTGTTTGTTTGTTTGTTTGTTTGTTTGTTTGTTTGTTTGTTTGTTTGTTTGTTTGTTTGTTTGTTTGTTTGTTTGTTTGTTTGTTTGTTTTTTTTTTTTTTATTAATTTAAGTCCAGGGCTAAGCCCTTTTTCTCCTTGGAGTCATGGACTGGTGTACACGGCTAAGATCATGTCTAAGACACGCCTAACTCGGTCCCACCGCGTGAACCGCTACATAAATAGTAGCTAGTTATATACAATTAACACAAACCCAACCCAACCCAACTCCACAATCAAACACCCACTTCCCCAAACATATGAAACACATAATATCAATTCGAAGTCCAGAAAACGCAACTTCTCATCCCGTTTCCCTTCATGCCATGCCTTTGCAATGGCTAATTCATCCGGTCCCCGCTGAGAGCAGTGGATGGGTCAGTAGTTCGGCCCTCGAAACAGCCAGTTTCCTGCGCAAATATGGTGAAGCTCTTAAGGCATTTGGGCCCAAGAAGCTTATTGACGAAGTCGTTGTGAGACATTGACATCCTAAGCTTACGCGTAATATTCGCGTGAAGTCTACAGTGAATAAAATGGGTCGGAGTAGTCTCCTCCCCGCAGGCACATTCTAATTGTGCGCCAGAGTAATCGAATCGTCGGTGGTATGCCGCGAAGTTACCGTGTCCCGTACGTGCTGCAATCAGTTCACGAAGCAAGCATCTTGGGAGAGCTAGCTCTGGTGGCTTTCGTCGTCGCATAAGTAGGTCCAGATCCTGATATCGAGGTGGACATGACTCTTCCCACCAGTCATCTAGAAGTATGTGTCGTCGCTGATTCATCAAACGACGAAGGTAGGCCAAGCTAATGAATTCCGGTTGCGAATTCTTGTTGGGTAGGTCACGTAGAGCAGCTCGAGCAACAGCATCTGCCTCTTCGTTCCCCTGGATCCCTGAGTGTCCAGGTGCCCAGATTAGCTGTACCTGAGCTTGCTGTGTTAGTATCCGGAATTGCTGAAAATCTTCCAGGCTTGACATAGAGACTCCTGTCTCCAATGCTTTTATTGCTTGATGGCTATCCAACAATACGTTGATTTGCTCCATCATACCCCCTGTCGTCCCTTGTTCCTCCTTAGCGGACCTAAGCGCAGCCTTCAGAGCTTCCCTTGCCCCTATAATTTCGGCATCTAGCACTTCCCCTCCGTGCTTAATGCCGCTTCCCTTGAGGAAAGTCCTTCCTCCTCTCTTCAGTACGAACCCCCAGGCGGAGCGTCCGTGTCCTTCTGAAGATCCATCCGAGTAGGCACAGATGTCTGAGCTCGGGATGTTGTCAATTCGTCGTTTGTAGGTATCCTTTCCTACCTCTTTCGAGATTTGGCTCTTATAGTAATTTGGTGGTGGTAAGTTTATGGCGGCCTCGGCTTCCGGGAGCTCTCGGTAGGCACGCTGGAGACGTGACATCTGTATTTCTGGACGCCGTGATGGAATCCGTCTCTTTTTATATTTTTGTGTCCCTACGTTTGGGCACACAGCGGCCCGAATCCTCAGAGGATGCCGATCGTCAAGCGATTGAAGTCTACCTGCCAATCGTAGACGGTTCCCTTCGAGTAAGATCTTTGCAGGAGGAATTCCTCCTTCTCGATGGATGACCACATTTGAGACCGTCCTTACTGTCGGGAGAGCAGCTCTAAGTCCCGTGAGGATGGCTTTGTCGATCATATAGCAGAGATTAGTGGTGGACGAAGTGACAATACCTCTCTGAGTCGGACGTTTGATACCCGGCCACCAGACATCTGCTCCGTAAGTTGCGACCGGTGTAATGCACGCATCTACGGCTCTAACTAGTGCCGCTGGGGCTGCTCCTCGGAAATTCGAGTTGAGGCGTCGCATGTGATGAGCGACGTTTAATGCTTTCGCACACCATGTAGTAACGTGGTGTTTGAAGTTGAGGCGTGGATCCAAGTAAACCCCAAGCCAGCGGATTTGTTCGGACGGTTGGATCAGTGTATGATTGATCATAATACCAACACCAGATTCTCGGCGGCGTCCAGGAAATTGTATGACCTCAGACTTGTTTGTGTCAAAGGCAACAGCATGTTGACGGGACCATTCAAGAAGATGATCTACCTCACACTGGGCAGCGGTGGCTGATTCCGCAATGGTGGGGCCGAATCCGAGGATACCAACGTCGTCGGCATAGCTAAATCTCAAGCATGGGTTGCCGCTTCGCATTGGCTCGGCCATGTAGAGAAGAAAAAGGAGTGGTGATATTGGTGAACCTTGTGGTACACCGCAAACCAATTCTCTTTGTGGCGTTATCCCTCCAGTATAGCGGACTTGAACCTTTCGATGTGAGAGAAATGATGTTGTCCACCGAAGTATATAGTCCGGCCATCCCTGGGCCTGCATTCTCCTCACTAGGCGGTTGTGAAGAACGGCATCGAAGGCGCCTTGTACGTCCAGAGTCACAAATGTGGCAGCCCACCCCTGAGAGCGAGCTTCTTCGATATCATGCACTACACAGGAGACCAGATCGGTTGCTGATCGCTTCGGTATTGCACCAAATTGTTGGTTGCCAATCACGTCATAGACCACCGCAAGATGTGCCATCCTTTTCGCAAGTAGTCTTTCTAGTCCTTTACCAAGGCATGAGAGAAGTGCGATCGGTCGCCAACCCTTTACCGTCGTCGGGTCTCGATTCGGCTTCTGTATAAGGACGACCTCGGCTAACTTAAAACAGGTCGGATGTATGCCGAGTCTGATGCAAGCCCGGAAAAGTTCAGTAACGTACGGTCCAATGGTATTCCAGCATGTTATTAGGAGCTCCACCGAGACTCCATCAGCACCAGGTGCCGTGTTTCCAGAGCCAATTGTACATGCGCGAACTTCTTCTGGGGTTACCTCGACGTTCCAAGGGATACGGTTATTGCTCTGGGTGGTGCATGGAGGGAGATCGTCTGAAGCTTCGTGTCGTGCAAGTAGTGCGTCTCGCAGGATTGTTGCCCGCTCAGCCGGGTCAGTAACTAGCCTTCCATCATGAAAAAGTGGAGGGGGACAGCTTGCTCGACTCGAGGAGGGGGTTTGCATGAATTTGTAAACGTCAGCAGGAGTGGTCATAGCCTCAATCTTGCGAGTCATGTACTCCTTTTTGGCTTCCTTAATGGTAGATCGAAGCTCCTTTGCCTTAGAGGCTCGCGCTGGGTAAGCAGTGGTTGCACGATACTCAGAATGGACGGACTTGCACTTGGGTGTCCACCATGTTGCCGCTTTGCCTTTGCCTTTCTTTGGTCGAGTCCCCGTCGCTTTGATGGCATTCGACAGGTGGAAACAGAGATCTTGGGCGTAGTTTTCTACCTTTTCGATTGAATCTAACTCAGGAGGTGGGCGAGTCCATTGAGAGATTGCATGGGCATACCTCGGTAGATTTTTCCTCGGTACCTTGATTTTTCCCGGCTCTGGGTCCAAGTCTTTTGTCGTAACTGGCACAAAGCCTCGTAGAGGAAGGTGGTCGCTAGTCATGCACTCGCTGCGGTCAACCCAGGCACGAGTGCCGCTGATGTTAGTCCACACAAGATCTAACGTATTACCTGCTCGATGAGTTGGCTCACCAATGATGAGGCATGATAGGTCGTGTCTCTCTGCCCATCTCTCTATTTGTTCGCCTTGTCCATGAGGGCTAGTGGCGTTCGGTTGCCAGGCCTCGTGTACTGAGTTGAAATCACCTGCTGCAACGGTCCCTCGAGGTGGTTCCCAGCTGATGATTGGTCGTATTGCTGTTGAGTCGTTCGGTGCTTTGTACACATTGAAAAATGTAATTCCGTTAACTAATACCCAGCAGTAGTCTGCTGTCGGTGTTGTGGAAGGGAATATCTGCGTAGCTGATACTACCCTACCGCTGTTTCGTGTGTAAGTCACAGCCCTCGGTCTTACGTCGACTCCGCCATGTGGTATATGACAGATGTATCCAGGGTGTGACTTGGTAGTCTTTGTGCGTTTGTTCCACAAAGGCTCCTGTATTAGCAAAACATCAACGCCTAGCTCATAAGCTCGGGAAAGCGTGATATCCTGCGTTGCTCCTCCTCTTCCTACATTGATTGACATAAAATTTAGGGTAGGTGGGGGGCGGGAAGGGACTCGTGGGGTGCCCTTCATAATTGAGTTCGGGGGTTATTCTCCCCAGAGTCTTCTGCGTCAGGCAGAGTTAAGTCTTCCGCGAGAACTTCGAACTGATTGGAAGATGAGATCGCTGGTAGGCTGGTTGTCGTCTGTTTTTCAGCTGTAGCGGCAGCCTCGGCCCGTCTAACGGCGGCTTTTGCTCGAGCTACGGCAGCAAATTCGCGTTGACTGGCTTGTCGAATTGTTACCATTTGTTCTTTGGTAACTGGACCAGACCGAGTTGGGCGAGCCAGACAGCTACGACTGTCAGAGCGGTGAGGTCCTCCGCAGTTTCGGCATTTGGTGTGAGCCTTGCAATCGGAAGTGGAGTGCATTTTGGACGAGCAGTTCCAGCAGGCTGGTGCGCGAGAGCATCCTCGGGTGCCGTGGAACTCCAAGCAGCGTTTGCATTGCTGCACAGTACGTTGCGATTGATGTCGTACTGCGACACCGGATTTGTCAAACAGACGAAAGCCGGGTCGGGGCGCAGAGGCTTTTTCAAAATGGGCCAACCACGATTGAAAGGTAGCGCCAAGTCGACTTTTTCCATGTGGTCGTACCTTGAGGGGTATGGTATCGGTGACCCTTAAAATCTCATCTCGAATCAGCTCTTCAGAGACTATGAGTCTGCCCATGACAGTATTCAAGGCTAAGGGGACCGTGGAAATTCGTAAGACCACCAAGTCGGATGCTTCTTCCAGCTTCGCTCCCAGAGTGGTGAAAGCTTCAGCCGAGTCCAACAGAGACTGGCGAGTTTCTTTGTCTTTTGCTGTTAGTCCGAAACCTGAGGGAACTCGGTGGACATGTTCGATTATGACAGGTAAGAGGCCGAGGTGTTTGGCTACAGCTTCTCGAACGCCAGCTGGGGAGAGTTGACGCCATTCGTGATCTTTGTCGAGTCTTAGGAAGAGTCTCTCGTCTTGTCGGGGAGAGGCTGTTGTTTTCGCTGGTGCTCGGTGAGGAGAGGGCCGCGTAGATGGCGCGCGACCAGAGTTAGCAGAACCCGAGGAGATTTGTTGTCCTCTTTTCGTAACGGTGGCCCATGATGATTTGGGACCTGGCTCTGCCGTCGTCGGTTCGATAATCTGTACAGGTTTTCTGCTGGTGGAACCGGCTGGAGGGTTTTCCCAAAAAGTGACGTTATTGGCAGGGCGAGGAGGGCGAGGAGGGCGAGGAGGTAGGTTGGGTGAGACCCCCGGTCCCATTGTCATGAACTGCGCAACTGCTGCTCGAAAGTGAGCTTTCATGGCGTCGACGTATTGTCTGTTGCCTTCATTGGCCAGAGCAGAGAGGGCGTTTTCTACACCATTGATGGCAGCAGTGCACAAAGTAAGGTTTGAAGCAGTCTGTGCTGCTCGGCGCTCTTCGGCCTCAATCATTGAGCGGAGTTCGAGAGGTACTTGATCGGCCCTAGTTGGATTGCCAGTGCTGCTTGTCGGTCGATTGGTGATCTTAACACTATCTTTTGTCCCTGTTGCATTTTTCGGGACGACGGGAGAAACTTTCAGTATCTTACGCACTGCGGGACCTGTCGGCTCGGCCTGTGTCGATGGTACTTTCTTGGAGACGTTTGTAGTCTCAGAGGGTGGGTTGGCGGGGGTTTCTGATGCAGGTCCTTGACCGACTAGCCTGAGATTTTCAGCATCAGTCATTTCAGTATCATTGGGGAAGGAGGACTTCCCCGGAGTAAAGGCCTCTGACGCAGGGGGAGCTTGGGAATGTTGCGCGAGGCCTTGAATTTTGGGTGCCCTACGGGCTCGTTCTCTGGCAGTCTCAGCTGCAGGTTGGTTCTTTTTCACCGCCGGCATGTCGACCAAGCCTTGCGGCAGCGCACAAACGAGGAGAAGGGTTTCACGATAGTTGAAGAAGAGGAGAGGAAGGGAAATTGGGCATGTAGTGACTCTAAGGAATTTTTCTCGAATTGTTTGTTTGTTTGTTTGTTTGTTTGTTTGTTTGTTTGTTTGTTTGTTTGTTTGTTTGTTTGTTTGTTTGTTTGTTTGTTTGTTTGTTTGTTTGTTTGTTTGTTTGTTTGTTTGTTTGTTTGTTTGTTTGTTTGTTTGTTTGTTTGTTTGTTTGTTTGTTTGTTTGTTTGTTTGTTTGTTTGTTTGTTTGTTTGTTTGTTTGTTTGTTTGTTTGTTTGTTTGTTTGTTTGTTTGTTTGTTTGTTTGTTTGTTTGTTTGTTTGTTTGTTTGTTTGTTTGTTTGTTTGTTTGTTTGTTTGTTTGTTTGTTTGTTTGTTTGTTTGTTTGTTTGTTTGTTTGTTTGTTTGTTTGTTTGTTTGTTTGTTTGTTTGTTTGTTTGTTTGTTTGTTTGTTTGTTTGTTTGTTTGTTTGTTTGTTTGTTTGTTTGTTTGTTTGTTTGTTTGTTTGTTTGTTTGTTTGTTTGTTTGTTTGTTTGTTTGTTTGTTTGTTTGTTTGTTTGTTTGTTTGTTTGTTTGTTTGTTTGTTTGTTTGTTTGTTTATTATTTTACGTCTAAGCTAGAATTGGCCACAGCTTGCTCCCGCTTTCTTCACCCGAGTGGGTAAAGGACGCCAGAACTTACTGTTCTGGTATACTGAGGCGCCTATCTACCAAAACATAAGAGATAGAACCGATTTACAATAGAGAGTAACTCGAGGCTTAGGAAGCTGGTCACCGAAAGTTTGCAGGGAAATTACAAAAATAAGAAGCGTTGCAAGCGACATTTGACAAAATGCTATTCCACCGCCAGTACCGTGTGCATAAAACAAATAGAACGCCAAAGGAAAAATAAAATGACCAATAAAATGGACTAGAATTGTAAAAGAGCGATCAAGTTAGCAAACGAATTATTTGTTTGTTGCCGGAAACCTGGGACATATTGTCACAGAAACCAAGTTGGTCAGAATGTAGTTGATTGAAGAAATTCGTATAACGAAAAGAAAAGTCTATGTAACAGAAATATGTACATATAAGTATTAGAGCAATAGGTTTGATTGTCCGACGCTGATATCCTCAGCTAGAGTACGTCGTCCAATGTCAGTTCGTACTTTCGGACACGACCATACGACGTAGTTCGGACTACCGCACGCGTCTTGCACATCTCTCTTCGCGCACTCCGCTAACCTCCCTTAAGTCCGATAACTCTAAGTTATCCTATTCGTACTCGCTTAGGTAACCACCCAAGCTCGAAGATCGGTTAACCCGTGACATTACCCCCCCCCTTTAATCACCACAATTTTTAATTATTAATAATGCCGTTTTTTTTTGTTTTTTTTGCTTGGCCCATTATTTGATTCTGCAGAGCCCCATTTACTTTCCCATCTATCCAATGCGATAGCGTCTTGTATATTGGAGAACATATATATACGCCAGCACTGCTGCGCTCTAACACATTTACAACAATTGATCGAGAGGCAATTGTTCTGCAACTTAGGTTTAAATATTCTTGTGCATATTCTCTGCAACATGCGACCACGAATCGATTCCTCCCAAGCTGCGTCATCCGTCGCTACATCTGCAAACGCGACAGCCCTTCCACCAAGAGCAAATACATCCAAGGCAATTTCAACTGACAAAGCCATCTCAATCTTGCAGACTCATGCCTCTTCTTATGCTGCCAACACCGACGTCCATCGGGCCCTAATGCTTGCCATCGACACTCTCCGTGCAAAGGACAACGCGTCGCAATCACAACTCTCCGTCTATCCTGAGCTCTGCCGCCTAATTACTGAGCAAACTGAACGCGTCATTCAGAAAATCTCCACAGTCACTTCTAGTAAATCTTATGTGACAGCCCTCCGCTCCTCTTCTGCTACCTTACACCACGAAGCAAGTGTTCCCCCACGCGCCACAAGAGAACTCACCATCAAACCATCTGCCGTGTCTGACTCTCTGAAAAATGCAACTGGCGCCGACATTGTCCAGGAGACTACTAAGGCTCTCGGAAATCCCTCGGCATTGGTCATCGCGGCCCGGAAACTTCCCAGTGGGTACATTCACTTGACCTTCGCATCTGCGGCTAAGAAAAACCTCTACAAAAATGATACTAGGCTTAGGTCCTTATTTGGGCAGGACTGCTCTGTCAGGTCTAAGGGCCTTCCAATCGTTGCTCATGGCCTCCCCACGGCAGCAATTGACCTCTCGGACATGCCTACGGCAACTGCATATCTGAAGCTGCAGAACCCTCATTGGCCCTCGGATATCCGAATACTACGAATGGGTTGGCCTTCAAAAGTCAAACGTCTTGGACTTCAATCTGGATCACTTATTATCACTGTTGCCTCAGAGGATCAGGCCAACGCTCTAATTCACCACGGTCTGATCATCGAAGGCGAAATTCACACCTGCGAAGTCTATTCGGAGGAGTGCAAAGTTACCCGCTGCTTCCGCTGCCAAAAATACCATCGGACCACCGCAAAATTCTGCCGCGAACCAGTCCGTTGTGGCTTCTGCGCCGGTGCTCACACGACCTCGGATTGCTCTATCAAAGGGTCGGGTAGAGGCTCAGCTTGCTACGCTTGTGGGAAAGCCGGACACACGGCCTGGGCAAAGGAATGTCCTACCCGCGCGAAGAAAGTCATCCGAGCACGTCAGGCTTATGCTTGCCGTCCGGTAAGGTACAAATCCAGCTCCTCAACCTCCCCACCTTCTGTTACTCCAAACCCCAGAGAAATCGAGTCAAAATGGACTGAGGTCAGGCCCGCCAAGAAGCGACCGCGGGGACGTCCCTCAGGTCTCGAAGTGGCCGCCCGGCTTATGAACCCGATTTCTTTTCCCACTGCGTCCAAAAACCTCCTAGGCCTATCGGCTCCAAATCCTTTTGCGGCTGAACTGACCCTTTCGACAATCCCCCTCCCTTTGGCCCAAATTCAGACACCTGGCTCTTCCTTCTCAACTCAAACTTCCTCTCCCCAAATGTCACTTGATGAATAAGCTAAAAATACTTCAATACAACGTCCATGCGAGTAATAAGGTAATGTCTCCGCTTATTGCTGACCCCGAAACGTGTACCTACGACATCCTAGCCATCCAAGAGCCCTGGTTCAATCGACAAACTTCTTCTACTCACTGCCCGTCTTCTTCCCCCTTCTCTCTCGGGTATGAGCCCGGTCACAGACGCTCTTGCTTTCTGGTAAACAGAAGACTTGACCCTGACACCTGGTCTGTCAGCTTTGGTTCGACCGACGTTTCCTCTCTCTACCTCAACACAGAAACCGGTGTTCTTGCCATTCATAACGTTTACTGTCCACCAGTCGGGTCCTACTCTTCGCGTTCGTGCCCTCAGCAGCTTGATACCCTAAGAGGGGTGCTCTCGTCTTCTTCCCCCAATACACAACACATTGTTCTGGGTGACTTCAACTTCCACCATCCACTGTGGTCCGGGGTCTCTTGTCCAACTCAACACCTCGCCGCTTCTCACCTTCTTGATATCATAGATCAACATGGCCTAGAACTTCTAACTCCACCTGGTCTAATAACTCGATCCTTCCGGGGTCAAGAAACAACAATCGACCTGGCTTTTGGGACCCCTACCGTACAAGATAAACTTATAAGATGCTCTACCGTCCATCGACTCGATCATGGCTCAGATCATCTCCCCATCTGCATCTCTGTCGACATCACCCCGGAAAAATTGGATCCTGTACCAACGAGAGTCTAGAAAGAGACCGACAGGCTAGCTGCTAATGCTGAGGCTATAGCTAGATTCCCACCACCCCGGCATATCCTCACTGCCGCGGACTTGGACGCTTACTGCGACGAGATCTCCCGCATCATAGGAAAAATCGTGGATATCACTGTCCCTCTTCGGAAACCTTCCTCCCGCGCGGTCCCATGGTGGTCTAATACGGTGCGCTCAGCAATTAAGCTCGCTCGGAAAACGCGGTACGCTGCCATGCGCACAAGACACCCTGAAGACTTTGATCGCGCCCGGGACGCTGCGCGGGCACGCGACAGAACTATTCGTGAAGCTAAGACTACCACCTTCCGCCAGGCGGTGCATGATGCCTCTTCGTCAGCTAACATCTGGGGCCTTGCCCGGTGGGCCCGTGGAAAGCCTTGTGGTCATACTCCTGTACCACCCCTTTGCACTAACGAAACGACCCACAACTCCTTTGAGGAGAAAACTAGCGCTTTCAGGCAGAGATTCTATCCCTCAACATTAGCCGACCTAGACGACATTCCAGATAAGGACAGACTCTTCCCTCGCTCGCAATTTGACCCCTGCCCGGACCCAGCTCCACCATTCCCTCTCAAAGCCCTAGTCACTTTGGAAGAGGTCCAACAGGCACTGTTTTCTAAGAAAGCCTTCTCTGCCCCTGGTTGGGATGGCGTACCGTACCACTTTCTCCGTGCTCTTGGGGATCCACTCGCCAAGTCTCTTCAGGCTATTGCTCAAGCGTGTTGGGACCTGGGGCACTACCCAAAATGTCTCAAGCGAGCAAGAACTGTCGTAGTTCGTAAGCCAGGGAAAGAGTCCTACGAAGATCCAGGTGCCTGGCGGCCCATAGCATTGCTCCCAACAATAGGAAAAGTCATTGAAACCATCACCGCAAAGCGTCTATCGGAGCTTGCCGAGACTCACAAGCTTCTCCCTCCATCTCAAATGGGTAATCGCCCTAAGCGCTCCACGGATACAGCATTAGACCTTCTGACCAGTCAAATTCATCAGGTATGGGGGTCTAAGAAGCATGTGGCTTCCCTCCTTTCCTTAGACATTGCTGGGGCTTTTGACACTGTTGACCCTACACGAATTCTGCACATCCTTCGAAACTCCCGTATCCCGATCTGGCTAATACGATGGATCTCCTCTTTCCTCTCTGACCGCTCTACCTCGCTGGCGTTCTCCGGAAAAGAGTCGGCGCCCTTCGATGTCCTTCGGGGTGTGCCCCAGGGCTCCCCCCTTTCGCCTATTCTCTTCCTTTTCTACAATGCCGAGCTGGTTCGAATCTGTGATCAGCCACGGCTGGTGTCAAGCGCTGACGTGAATCTGGTGTGACTTGGGTGTGGACGTGACTTGGGCGTGGACGTGACTTGGGCGTGGACGTGACTTGGGCGTGGACGTGACTTGGGCGTGGACGTGACTTGGGCGTGGACGTGACCTGGGCGTGGACGTGACTGATGGATTGATGTGATTAAGAACTACTGAGGATATTGACGACTAATTACTTGGGTGGAAGTAACTGAAGATACAAGACTCGAAACTATCTCACTAAAGTACAAGAAGCATGACAATAAATACAACTTCCAGGCCCCCTGCATGTCAAGCCCCTTGCAAATACATGGAAACAAATCGAATACCTTAGAACGCCAGAATGAGTCCAGACCATCCAGAGAAGAACTTTCCAGAACATGAAAAGAATAGAAATACAGAGGAAGATACGGAAGGCAGTGGAAGCTGCTGGAACCTTGGTGGCAGTTCAACAAGTCACATGACCTTCATATTAGCTAAAGCCCTTATGATCCCTGACATTATCCCCCCCGCTGACGAGCCGAGCTCCTGCGAGGCTTGTTGTTATTTTGTTTTGAGAAAGGTGGCGGGTCAGAAGGGCGTGGCTCCAACGGATTCAGCTCATGAAAATTTTTTACCAAATCCTTAAATCCTTCAGCTTGAGACGCCGGGATGCTCCAGTCATCCTCAGGACCATATCCCTTCCAACGAACAAGATAGAATAATTGACTATCCTTCCAATGTGACCCGATTATCTTTTCAATCTCATATTCAGGGTCATCACTATTGGCTACTAATGGTGGAGGTGGGCCTGAAACCTGACCAGGTAGAGGATCAGACGCCACAGGAGTGAGCAGAGACACATGAAAAACTGGATGTGTTGTAATTAGTGGGTCCATAACTGCATCAGTAACAGGGGGTAGCCTAGTCATTGCTTAGTACCCCTAAAGTCGCTTAAAGTCACTTAGAGTTTAACAGTTGTAGTCTCCTATATTCTAGCACTTTCTAGCAACATCCACAATGCCTACGCTGTATTGTAGACCCTCTATCAGTTTCTCTTATATTCTATGGCTATCATGGAAGCACTGATTACAACAAGGGTGGATTTTCGTGTATATATTAGGGCCCTCCCAAGCGGATTTGAAAGTAGATGAATTAGAATAATTAATTTACCTTACAGCCTTAGATCATCATATGCTTATCTGCTGAAAGCCTTCTCTACACGGTATTCTTCACAAGGTGACGTCTCTCCCTATCCATCTACATAGCTTACAATAGGTTATGACCCCGGGTTTGCCGCTAAAATATCACGTCAACTGATTGCTGAACTTCACAAGTCTCACAAGTCATGTCTACCTCAATATCTATCAACGACATAAAGACCGGCCTTCCAACCCTTCTTGGACCGTCTAACTTTCGCCGTTGGTATAATACCTGGTACGTTTCTCTTCGTGGTGCAGGTCTGTGGTCAGTTGTCGATGATGGAGCAAAGAAAGAGTCACGGCCTTCTGCTCCAAATCCCGAAGATAAGGCTCTTCAAATTCTGCAGCAGAATTATGATAAGAGAAATGATGCTGCGCATGCTCTGCTTGTCTCTGGGGTATCCGAAGAGCTCCAAGATCTTGTCAGTTCCGTAGCAGACGAACCGGAATCTGCTCGTGTGGCAATGCGGCTATTAAAGACAAAGTTCGACCATGAAACTACTACATCCACTCTCAACCTCTTCACGAAATTTCTGGACCTAAAGATGAACGACGGTGACGATGTATCAGATCATTTGTCCAACTTTGATACCTCATTTCAACATATCATGTCGCGATGCGCCCAATCTAGACGTCCGGAAGCAAAGGCTTTGAAGGAATTCTTATCCGTCGAACAGGTTCGAATAATGTGTCTCTTTTGATCTCTCCCACCATCAATGGAAAATATTGTTGACAATCTTTCAACAAAAGAGGGTTTGAAGTACGCTGATGTGAGCGCTCACCTGTCTGACCTGATCACTATGAAGTCCCAGTTCCATTCCTCTTCATCAAAAGCCTACTCTGCATCCAACAACTCGGGTAGAGGCAATCAGGAAAATGGACATAAAGAATGTTCTTGGTGTAAGAAAAACAAGTTCAACTATTTGGGCCACTCGCATAGGGAATGCAGAAAGCTTAAAGCTTCTAAAGAGAAAGAAAAGGTGGACCTAAACAACCTGGCCAACTAAGTTAGCTCCTCAACGCTAAGGAATGACTCCTACGACTTAAGCCACGTCATCAGTGAGAAAGCTTTCGCAGTTTCACAACCTCGCAACATTCCTTCCTTCTGGATTCTTGACTCTGGATGTTCAACTCACATGACTTCCCGTAAGGACCTTTTCTCTTCGATTGTAAGCCAAAAAGGTACCGTGACGGTTGCAAGTGGTAAGGAAATTCCTGTCCTTGGTAGAGGAACTGTACACCTTGACTTGCTCACTAGCTCGGGTAATCAAATCGCTGCAGCTATTGAGGATGTACTTTATGTTCCCGAATTAAGAGGAGGAAACTTGATCTCGGAGAGTAAGCTCGAAAAGAACGGATTTGAAATTGCGTCGAAAAATGGGAAGCGTCGCGTCATTAAAGATGGAAAAGAATGGATGTATGCATCCTTGGATGAAATAGGGCATTTTGTAGTTAAGGAGTATAGGAATAAAACGTCATTTGTCTCTTATATGGACGCACACATGTGTTTTGGCCATCCAGGTCAAAATGCTATGCATCATCTCAAAGAGCGATATCCTGAACTGATTCCGAAAAGACCCGAACAATTTTATTGTCCATCATACATTCTCTCAAAGTCTGTCCATGTTTCCCCAAAGTCAAGATCCACTCGAGCAGAAAATCCCTTCGATGTGATTCACTCCGACCTCTCTGGAAAATTTTCAGTCGATTCTCTCGGCGGAAAACGATATTATATCTCGTTTATCAATGAATTTTCTCGACACGCCTGGGTCTCTTTCCTCCGAAATAAGAATGATGCCTTCTTCGCAATCAGGAATTTTGTCAATCAAATACAGAACCAATACGGGGTCACGATTAAGAAATTTTTTTTCTGACAATGGCGGAGAATATATAGACGTTAGAGTCGAAAATTTCATGAGCAAATGTGGCATTATTCTCCTGAAGTCTCCTGCTTATGAGCACGAATCGAACGGGGTTGCCGAGCGCTTCAACAGAACCATTGTCACCAAAGCTCGAGCTATGCTTCTTGATTTTCCCAAATTCCTCTGGACAGAATCAATTGCCACCGCGGTCTACTTGTATAATTGAACACCTCACCGGACTATCGATTACCGATCTCCGCTTGAATTATTAGATAATACACCTCCACCGGCGGTCTCACACCTCCATAGATTTGGTTGTAAGGTCTTTGTTCACATCCCAGTTGAGTCTAGACCCAGCGGATCTAAACTACAGCCAAGAGCAATGGAGGGCTACTTTGTAGGTTATACTGATTCATCAAAAGTCTTTCGAATATACTTACCTAGTAAACGATCGATTCAAAGCACTCGACAAGTTTTTTTCCCAAAGACAGGGGAAGCAACTCTCGACTCGACAAACCTACCAATTCTAGCTAGTCCAACAATCCAAGACCAAGCCCCGACTACGACGACAGGGGAAGATAATATTAACTTGCCCAATTTACCAAGTCCGAAAAGTCCTCCTAGTCGAGCCACGGTACCGACAACGGAGTCTGTGGAGGCTAATCAAGAAAATCTTCTGAAACAAAACTCATCGCCATTGACTTCCGTCCCTCAATCACCTTCGAGTGAAGCTCCTTCTCGCCCTCAAACACCTGAGGAACCTCAGCTTCCTGGCCAATTCATTGAAACTCCTCAGCCGTATTTGTACAGGCCATCAATGTTCAATCCCTTGCCACAGACACCATTCAGTCAGAATACTGGACTTACGGCTCCGGGTCCTCCTCGCAGAAAACGGCCACCATTCAATCCAGAATTAGGCGCTATTAGAAAAAGCAATCGTGAGCGGAAACAAGCGGACCCTGGTCCAGGAATGGTGCCAAATAATCAACGGTATCAAGCCCATGCTGTTGCAGTCGAGCCGCTATCATATCAGCAAGCAATACAGGCTGATAACTCGGATCTATGGAAGCTCGCGATTGACGAAGAGATGAATGCTCTTGAGAAGAACAGAACTTGGGAAATTGTACCAATTCCTAAGGATCGCAACGTGGTGGGAAGTAAATGGGTTTTCAAAATCAAGCACAAGGCTGATGGATCTATTGAACGATATAAGGCGCGCCTCGTCGCTAAGGGTTTCTCCCAACAACTTGGCGTAGACTATGACGACACATACGCACCAGTTGCACGATTTGATTCCCTCAGACTTCTACTTGCCCTTGCAACCCATAAAAACTGGACTCCAAGGCAATTGGACGTAAAATCAGCTTTCCTATACGGAAAATTAGATCGAGATATATACATGCAGATCCCTGATGGATATAAATTACCAGGTAAATGCTATCTTTTACGGAAAAGCATCTACGGTCTTAAGCAATCCCCTCTTGTCTGGTACAGCACACTCTCTGCGGTACTCAACAAAGACGACTTTGCCCCTACCAATTTTGATCCATGCGTCTTCATTAATCTTAAGACAGAAACTTATCTTGCGATCTATGTTGACGATATTTTGATGTTTGGATCCAATAACAAGCACTTAGATAACATCCAAAATACACTACATTCTAAATTTGAATGCACTGATCTAGGAGTTGTTCACTATATTCTTGGTATTCAAATCAATATCACAGGGCAATTTCTCTCGTTGGGCCAACATTCATACATCTTAAAGATCCTTGAACGATCCGGAATGGCTGACTGTCATCCAGTCGGTACACCTCTCGATCCTGGAACACAGCTTCGAAAAGGAACCCCGGAAGAGCAGATTGATGATACAACCATTTACCAATCTATAATCGGCTCTTTAGTGCATGCATGCGTTGCAACACGACCAGATCTTGCACATGCAGTCACGCTACTCTCTCAATTCTCTTCGTGTCCCAATAACTCGCAGCTTGCAGCGGCTAAACGAGTGCTTCGATATCTGAAAGGGACAGCTGATTGGAATCTCTATTAACCTCGCAGAAATGATTTTATACTTCACGGGTTTACTGATTCGTCATATGGAAATTTTATCGACAATAGAAAATCTTGTTCTGGATATATTTTTCGCCTAGGGGAAGCAACTATCAGCTGGTCATCTAAGAAACAGAAGACAGTCGCTCTATCAACGACAGAAGATGAATACATGGCTATGTCTGATACAGCTCGTCATATGATCTGGATGAAAAACGCTCTCTCGGAACTCACTCAGCCATATAAGCCTATTGTGCATGCGGACTCGAACGGTAGTATAGACCTTTCTCGGAATCACAGGATATCACAACGCTCAAAGCACATCGACATCAGATACCATTTTATCCGATCTCATGTGGATTCTACTTTCAGCCTTGAATACATTCCATCGAGTAATAACCTTGCAGATCTAATCACCAAACAACTCCCCAAGTCAGACCATCAGAGACTATCAGATCTTGTGAGATGCAGTTCTGAGGGGAAGTGTTGTAATTAGTGGGTCCATAACTGCATCAGTAACAGGGGGTAGCCTAGTCATTGCTTAGTACCCCTAAAGTCGCTTAAAGTCACTTAGAGTTTAACAGTTGTAGTCTCCTATATTCTAGCACTTTCTAGCAACATCCACAATGCCTACGCTGTATTGTAGACCCTCTATCAGTTTCTCTTATATTCTATGGCTATCATGGAAGCACTGATTACAACAAGGGTGGATTTTCGTGTATATATTAGGGCCCTCCCAAGCGGATTTGAAAGTAGATGAATTAGAATAATTAATTTACCTTACAGCCTTAGATCATCATATGCTTGTCTGCTGAAAGCCTTCTCTACACGGTATTCTTCACAAGGTGACGTCTCTCCCTATCCATCTACATAGCTTACAATAGGATGAACCCTGGCCGACTTAGGTATCTCTAATTTAAATGCATATTTACCGATGGGTTCAATGATTTTGAATGGCCCCCCTTTTTTGAAATCAAGCTTTTTTGATGGTCGAAGTGTTTTGATATTTCTGTAGTTTAGCCAAACAAGATCTCCGGCTTTAAAGTTTCGGGCCGCGGTTCTATTCTTGTTGGCCTGTTCTTCGTATTCAGCGGAATGCAACTTTATATTTTCAACCACAAATTTTTCGACATTCTTAGCATTCTGTACTAAGTTTTCTGCATCTAAGCGCTCGAAGCGTAATGATGCTGGCACTGGGGAACCTGAAAGTGAGGGAGAAAGTTCATTTCCTGATCTAGGGTGCAGACCGTATACGGCCATGAATGGCGACACACCAGTTACTTGAGAATCATGGTTGTTGATGGCGAATTCAGCCGAGGGCAGATAGCGGGTCCAGTCATTCTGTGCGTAATTAACATAAGCTCTCAAGTATTGCTCGATTCGTGCATTCATTCTTTCAGTTTGCCCATCGGTTTGTGGATGATAAGCAGTTGAGAGGCGTTGATCTATCTCGAGAAGCCTACAAAGCCATTTCCAAAACTCGGCTGTAAACTGTGTACCGCGATCTGAGACAATTGAATCAGGAAGGCCATGAAGTCGAAAGCATTCCTTATAAAATAAATATGCCGTATTCCGTGTTGACAAATCATTGCAGGGAACAATATGTACCTGTTTTGTCATTCGATCAACTATCACAAGCATGGCATTGTACTCTTGATTATTCCAGTCTTTGCTCGCTGGTAAGTCCACAATAAAATCTAGAGCCACGTGACGCCATCTTTCCTTTGCCACAGGGAGCGGGCGGAGAAGGCCTTGAGTGCCTTCACGAGAGGGTTTTATTCTAGAGCAGGTGTGACAATTTCTTACGAATCTTTTCACTTGAGATAGCATTCCATGCCAAAAGAATGTTCTCGTAATTGTCGCGTAAGTTGCTGCAGCTCCTTGATGACCTGAAGCCGGCGAATCGTGAAATGACGTAATCAAATCAGTTGGTAAGGTTTTATCTTGATCGCACTGTGGTACTACTATAGCATCACGATAGTATAGCAGACCGTCCTTCCAAACACACTCTGAAAGAGTAAAATTTTTGACCCTAGGCGTTCCTTGATCTTGTAGAGCTTTAACTACAGATGCTATAGATTCGTCGGATAGGGCCACTCGACGGATACGCTCTACAAAGCACATTGTCTTCTTGGAATGATTAATAACCGCATTCTCTGTCTGGTCTGGCTCCACTACACTCTCATCATCCTCGATTAGTTCGTTGGTCATCAACTGAATGTCTCCCATTCCTGGTGAAAGATTTTCTGGTTTGAGGAGACGCTGTTCTAAGAACCCTTTTAGTTTCGGATCAGCGTCACCACCTGGTCGGGAAAGTGCATCAGCTGGACCGTTCTGGGCCCCCGGGCGGTAACAAATCTTGAAATTGAATCGCGACAAAAATTCGCTCCAGCGCGCTTGGCGACGGCTAAGTAGCCGTGACTTCATGAAATATTCTAAAGCCTTATGGTCGGTGACCACCTCGACTGAGTCCGGCGATCCTTCCAGCTCAGGACGCCATTCCTCAAATGCCTGGACAATTGCGAGAAGCTCTTTGTCATATATCTCGTAATTAGATTCGGCAGGACTCATCTTCCGAGAAAAGAAAGCGACAGGCTTCCAGTTACCGACGTCATCTGGCTGCAACAAAACTCCACCCGTAGCACGATCTGAAGCGTCTGTTTCAAGGCGGGCAGGCCTGTCCCAGTCAAAGTGCTTAAGAACAACATCCTCTCTAAATTTTGACTTAATAAGTTTGAATGCTTCATTCTGGGCCGGACCCCAAGAAAAAAAAGCGTCTTTTTTCATCAAATCCGTTATGGGCACAATTATAGATCCAAAATTGAAAATAAATCGGCGGTAAAAGTTAATAAATCCGACAAATCTAAAAATTTCCTTGGTGGTTTCGGGAGGTTTCCAATTCTCAATTACCTCTAACTTAGAAGGGTCCATTTTAATACCCTCTGTAGTAATGACAAGTCCAAGAAACTTGACGTGCTTTACATGAAATTCACATTTCCTTATATCTATCTGTAACCCAGCTTCTATAAGACGAGCAAGTACCTTTTTCACATGGTTTTGATGGTCTTCAAAGGTTTCACTAAAGATAAGTATATCGTCAATATAAGCTGTACAGAATTCGTCCAGATAGCCTTTCAATGTATCATTAATGTAATTTTGGAAAGAACTAGGAGCATTAGCAAGCCCAAACGGCATTACTAAATATTCATATAGTCCAAACCGGGTCCGGAAGGCAGTCAGGTATTCATCACCTTTGGCAATACGTAATCTGTTGAAGGCTGAAATAACATCTAACTTGGTAAAGAACTTGGCTTTCCCTAGAAGTGACAAAGTCTCTTGAATACGGGGTATAGGATACCGATTCTTGATTGTTATTTCATTCAAGGCCCTGTAATCCACACAAAATCTTAGGCCGCCTCCTGGTTTTTTTACAAATAAAACCGGTGAGGATGCTGGAGACGAACTAGGTCTAATGAATCCTTTTTCTAAATTTTCCCTGATATGCTTTTTTAAAACCTCAAGTTCCTCTCTTGACATACTATATAATGGGCCCCATGGTGCCTCCGAACCTGATTTCAAGATTATACGATGATCACTTGTTCTGTGAGGAGGCAATTTATCAGCTTCGTCCTTGGAAAATACTGGCAGGTATTCGTGATAAATCTTTGGTAGCTTTTCCGATGGGTCAACCTTAGGCTTTTCCCTTAGAGCCTCCTCGATGTCCTCAATTGATATCGCCATGATAGTTTCTTTATTCTGCAGAACAGACTTGCTGAAATTCTCAGGGTCGCAGATCTCTGCTTGATTAATAGGGTCAAAATTTTTAGTAGAAGCCTCTCTTTGTAACCGGACATCATTTGGTGATAATGCGTGAACTACCCTTGACTGATTTAATATATGATCGACACAATTTCGGTCCTTGAACTGAATTGTCTCTTCGGCCCATCTGATATCAGGATTATGGTACTGAAGCCATGGTAGACCAAGAACAATATCAAAATACGCTAGAGTCGTCACGAACAACAAGATAATTTCTAAATGTCCACCTATGTTTAGTTCAACCTTTACCATATGTAGTATTTCACCAGATATGGACTCAGATCCGTCGAAAACTTTTAGGGTGCGAGGTCTCCTCAACGGGATTAGGGTTAAGTTATGGCTGCGCACAAACTTAGAATCTATAAATCCATATGCCGAAGCACCACTGTCAATGAGAGCGAGGGAAGATACTGGAGAAGAATTTTTATTACTAATTAAACAACTTATGACAAAGTGGCCTGTCTTCTCCCATGGCCTTCCCTTGACGGCTACGGATGATATAACTAAGTTTAAACTAGAGCTCCTTGGGCGACTTTTCAAGGAGCTGAGGCTTTTCCCGACTCTGTCATAGATCCCTCATCAAGTAATTCAACAGAGCGTCCCACAAACGGAGGACGTGACGGCTTTTTTGGACAATTCCAAGATTTATGCCCAGCTTCTCCACAATAGTAACAAAGGCCAAGTACTCGACGACGGTTTCTTTCTTCCTGAGATACTGAACCATTTCTTTGTAAGCCTGAGGCGGATAAATCCATCGGGTCACCAGCATCGGGAGCCACCTGGTTTGGACGCGGCTGATTGGGACTAGGAAGCGCCCAAGGGAGGCTAGGTGGCTGTCTGTTACCGTTGCGAGATAAAAAACTTGACAAGGTGCGTTGTCTGTTATCGATGTCCTGCAGTCTAGAAACTGCTTCATCAAAATTGAGATCATCGATATCTCTTTCGTGAACGAGAGCTTTCTTAAGATTGATGCTCATATTGTAAAACACCAGGTCTCGTAGTTGGAAAGAGTCAACATCATATCCAGCAATGGTTGCGTCCCGGCGTATCTCAGCGATCCAACTAGAAAATGGGCGGTTAAGTTGGAAGTTAGCATGTAGTCTATTGGCAGCGTCACGTTTAACATTGGGATCGCTAAAGATAATTGTAAGCTGCTCCCACATCTTAGCCAGAGACGCGAAAGTTAAGACTCCATCCTTCAGCCATGGCTGTAAATGAACCTTACTATTGGGCCCCAACTGTGAATAAATGTATGCCATCTTAGATTGCTCAGATGGGTAACAGGTGGCGTTCACATTAAGCTTTAGCATCACAGATTCTTTCCAAGAGGCAAAATCTTTCTTGTTTCCAGAGAAGGGCTCAGAATCACGTATTTCTGAGGTTCGCAGCATAGGCTCTTGGCTTCTTGATCCTAGTATGTCTACGAGATTACCCAGAAGTCCCTCTGTGTCACGCGAAGACCTCTTATTGGTATTCTGCAAATTCCGACTCTCAAGTTCCTGGATGCGACTGTTGGCTTTATCAAGTTGATCTTTCTGTGAGATAAAATCGACATGGCATTCGGATAATCTTTGAATTAAATCGAGCATCAGGGCAGGCTTGGCATTCACACCCTTAACAAATTGAGAAGGATCCGTCATTCCATTAACTTCTCTCAGCAATTGATCTAATTGATTGACTTGATCTGGAGGGTCAATTGCCATCTCAGACGACAACATGATGGGTTTGTAGAGAGTTTCGAGTAATGTCAAGCGCTGACGTGAATCTGGTGTGACTTGGGTGTGGACGTGACTTGGGCGTGGACGTGACTTGGGCGTGGACGTGACTTGGGCGTGGACGTGACTTGGGCGTGGACGTGACTTGGGCGTGGACGTGACTTGGGCGTGGACGTGACTTGGGCGTGGACGTGACCTGGGCGTGGACGTGACTGATGGATTGATGTGATTAAGAACTACTGAGGATATTGACGACTAATTACTTGGGTGGAAGTAACTGAAGATACAAGACTCGAAACTATCTCACTAAAGTACAAGAAGCATGACAATAAATACAACTTCCAGGCCCCCTGCATGTCAAGCCCCTTGCAAATACATGGAAACAAATCGAATACCTTAGAACGCCAGAATGAGTCCAGACCATCCAGAGAAGAACTTTCCAGAACATGAAAAGAATAGAAATACAGAGGAAGATACGGAAGGCAGTGGAAGCTGCTGGAACCTTGGTGGCAGTTCAACAAGTCACATGACCTTCATATTAGCTAAAGCCCTTATGATCCCTGACAGCTGGGAATTTCGGGAGGTGCTTTCGCCGATGATCTTAACATCTTGATCTACTCCAAATCCACAGAGACAAACTGTCAAGGCTTGAAGTCAACATTTTTAGAATGTCAAACTTGGGCCAGGCGCCACGGCATGGTGTTTGCCCCAAGGAAATTTCACCTCATGCACTTCACCCGATCCCGCAAAAAATTCAACCTCTCAGCATCTATCAGAATTGAGGATAACAAGCTGCACCCACAAACCGAAGTAAAGATCCTTGGATTGTTGCTGGATTCGAAGCTTTCTTGGTCAGCACATGCTCGATTTGCCGTTGACCGAGCCCGAAGTCAATCTGCCGTTTTCGATCGACTCGTTAAGTCTACCTGGGGTCCAACTTTTCTTTCCTCCCGTCGACTGTACACTGCTATAGTCAGGCCTAGTCTTGCATATGCAGCTCCTATTTGGTTCCCGAAAGCAAAACCATCAACCCTTGTCACCAAACTTGAGAAGATTCAGTCCAAATGCCTCCGCGCAATATCCGGGGCGTATAAGGCAACCCCAATTCACCTATTGCATTCAGAGACATTTGTCCCATCCCTCGACCTACACCTTCAACGCCGCACGAATAGCTTTCAAAATCGTTTAGCCAATAGTGATGTTCTCCAGCACCGCGACCTCCTCTGCTCATGGATCAGGCGACGCACAAAACAGAGGACTCCCCGCGGTACTCAGTCTCCAAGCTCTCAGATCGGGTCAGAGTCAGATCTTCACGGCCACTGGGTTCGCCGTTGGGAAGTGAAGCAATCGGGGACAGCATCGAGTCGGTGGGATGCGGTTGTGTGTCCCCCCGACAAGAGGGTCCTAACCCTCCACAAGCACCTCCGCAAGGCCGAGAGCTCTGCTTTGGTTCAATTCCGAACGGGTCGCAACGGCTTAAGAATGTTTTTGAAGAGGGCGAGGGTTGTAGGCATTGAGGATGACACATGTTCTTGCATGCTTGGTAGGGAAAATGCGCGGCATGTTTTGCTCGACTGTCCGATGGAGGACCACCGACGAGGAACACTACGCAGGCTTTTGGATAAGGATGTCCCTCCGAGCGTCGCTTTACTTCGGCTTCTCTCTGATCCTCGCCTTGTTCCGCACACTTCTCGATGGATTGTGGGTCTACAAAGACTCGCACAGTTCCGGAAGGCGGACTTTCTCTTTGCGATTAACGCGGCGTAGGTTCTGAATCTACTAGGGTTGCAATTTGCCATTCAAAATCGTTTGAGGCTGAAGGAGCGACATCAACAACTTGCTTAATTTTGTTTTCTATTTTTTCATTTTCTTGATACCCCGAAGTTAGAGTCTTGGACTGTATGAGTCAGGTTTTTTCTTCCTGTTACAGGTTTTCCTGGAACGACGCACTGATGTACCTCATAGCTCTATATAGCTAAATAGTGTAAGAATATAATAATAATAATAATAATAATAATACGCCTGAATAGGGCCCAAAGCAGCGTTGCTACACAAATAAGGAGTGAGCACATTGGGCTCAACTCGTATTTATATAGAAGGAGAGTCCCAGGAGTCGAATCCCCGAGATGCCAGTGCGGATACCCATCCCAGAATCCAAAACACATGATTATGTGCTGCCCCAGGTGGGCCAAAGGACGATCAGAAGTGATGAGGAAAGCGAAGAATCAGTCTTTCACAGTAATGATGCAAAGCCCGGAAGATATATCCCGGATAACAGAATGGATAATCAAAGAAGGATGGCTAGAACAATTCCGACTCGCGAGAGACGTCGAAAAGCTACTCAAAGAAAGAGAAGATGCGTCAAAGGGTAAGACTTAAAGAAAGGGTGGATATCGCACATGGCGGAACAGAGAGAGCGCACTTACCATAGACCTCCCAGTATGAACTGAAGAAACCAACCAGACAGGTTAGGGGGTTTTCACCGAGAGGTTTCCTCCTATGTACATAAGAAGTTGATAGATTCCTGCATGGGCCACTAAAGGCGCCAAATCAGGTCAATGAAATCAAATTCAAATTCAAAATAATAATAATAATAATAATAATAATAATAATAATAATAATAATAATAATAATAATAATAATAATAATAATAATAATAATAATAATAATAATAATAATAATAATAATAATAATAATAATAATAATAATAATAATAATAATAATAATAATAATAATAATAATAATAATAATAATAATAATAATAATAATAATAATAATAATAATAATAATAATAATAATAATAATAATAATAATAATAATAATAATAATAATAATAATAATAATAATAATAATAATAATAATAATAATAATAATAATAATAATAATAATAATAATAATAATAATAATAATAATAATAATAATAATAATAATAATAATAATAATAATAATAATAATAATAATAATAATAATAATAATAATAATAATAATAATAATAATAATAATAATAATAATAATAATAATAATAATAATAATAATAATAATAATAATAATAATAATAATAATAATAATAATAATAATAATAATAATAATAATAATAATAATAATAATAATAATAATAATAATAATAATAATAATAATAATAATAATAATAATAATAATAATAATAATAATAATAATAATAATAATAATAATAATAATAATAATAATAATAATAATAATAATAATAATAATAATAATAATAATAATAATAATAATAATAATAATAATAATAATAATAATAATAATAATAATAATAATAATAATAATAATAATAATAATAATAATAATAATAATAATAATAATAATAATAATAATAATAATAATAATAATAATAATAATAATAATAATAATAATAATAATAATAATAATAATAATAATAATAATATATTGGAGAAAGAAGTCCATTCTGGTTCATTTAATCCTACCCATTTGACCAACGCTTGACGCTCGCCTTTCCATGTTCGGCACCGAATCACTTCTTCAATATAATATTCTTCTTCCCCGTCGATATTTGCAATTGGCACGGGCTCGTTATCATCAATCTTTTGTGAAGGTAGTGGTTTATCGTCGACGGGAAGTAGCAGATCAACGTGAAATCGGTTGTGAATTTTCCCAGCCACGTTTAATTCAACAACCTCCGGCGATATCACCTTTGTTACTTTATACTTTGCGTGTTGCCACCCTAACTTCTTTGAAGGTTGACCCTCCAATTTGATGTTTCGTAAAAGAAGCCATACCTTATCACCAACCATATATCGCGGGGCGGGTTGTCGATTTTTGTTATAAACTTCCTTATTTCTCTCTTGCACTGCAGCCATGGCAGCTTGCATGAAAGTTGTTACTTTTCTCAACCGTTCCACGAAGTATTCTGCCCTTTCTTTTCCTGAAGACGGAGGGACGGATGAGTCAACGACGTTACTTTGAATAGGGCTTACATGGTATCTGTGAGTAGCGAAGAATGGACTGACGCCTCCCATAGCCCCTAGATTCTGATTGTTGATAGCTATTTGGGCCGCAGGCAAACGAGCTGACCAATCGTGTTGCGTATATGCCACATATGCTCTCAAGTATGTTTGGACTTCCTGGTTCGCTCTTTCTGTCGCGCCGTCAGTTTGTGGGTGGTAGGCCGTACTCAATCTTTGCTCCATCCCAACAAGTTCGCATAGACGCTTCCAGAATTGGCTTGTCTAATTCGATCTTCGGTCGCTTGTAATGGCTTTTGGAAATCCATGGAAGCGCCAGTGACAATTTAGAAATCGCTTTGCACATGACTCCGCATCCATTTTTTTCATGCTCTCTAAAGTAACTGACTTTAATAGTCTATCCGTTATAACCATTATGTTAGTTTTTCCCTCTGATTCGGGAAGATCTACCATTAAATCTATCGATAGTTCTTGGTGGAATTTATCGGGAACCGGCAGTGGCTTCAACAGACCTTGTTTCTGATGTCGCCAAATGGATGACCTTCCACAAATGTGACAGTTCTTACAAAATCGCTTGATGGCTTTGCTGATACCCGGCCAGAAATAGCTCCTTGCAACTTGAGCTAACGTCGAGTCTCTTCCTGGATGTCCTGATACAGCTGCATCATGTATATTCTGTATGAGAGCTGTTGTCAGTGGTTCAAACAGCGGTACCCAGATCCGATCCTGGTAACGAAGAATTCCCTTCTCACGATCGAAGCTACAAGCTGCGATCATTGCCTGTAGAGGTTTTAACTCGCCAGAACCTTCAGTCCGCACCTTCAGGTCTCGAGGCCATGCACGCTCGCCATCTTGGACGGCCTTGATGATCCGAACATAATCGACATCTTCTCGGACTCCTTGATCCCAGAGGGCCTGTAGATCCTCGTTAGTGAAGATTTCATGACCCTCCCCTACTTCTATCCCGCCCAAGCTCATCTTGGTGATTTTAATCGGATCTAATGCCTGTCGCTCTCGGCTCAGTAACCGTGGGTCACCCTCCTTCGGTCTATCCTGGTCCCTGCGGGAAAGAGCATCAGCGCGAGCATTCTCTACTCCATTCCGATATACTAGGCTATATCTGAATCTTGACATGAACTCTGCCCAGCGTATCTGTCTCTCAGTCAATCTTCTTCTAGTAAGGAAGTACTTCAGATTCATCTGATCACTTAGTATTGTAAAAATCTTGCCGAGGCCCCTTAATTCTGCGTCCCATTCTTTCATACACGCTATTATAGCCAGAAGCTCTTTGTCATGAATTTCGTAATTCATTTCTACTCCACTCAGCTTCCGGGAATAGTAGGCCACAGGCTTCCAGGATTCGTCTATCTGTTTCTGAAGGAGACAACCTACTAGAGCATAGCCTGAACAGTCTGCTTCCAGCATCGTTTCTCTGTCAGGGTCCCATTGGGCGAGAGCTGGTTCCTCTAAAAATTTCCTCTTGAGCATGTTAAAAGCCTTTTCTTGCTCTGCACCCCATTTCCATGGAGTACCTTTCCCCGTCAAAGATGTTAACGGTGCACAGATTTCTGAAAATTTCTCTATAAAGCCTCGATAAAAAGTAGCGAAACCTAGAAACCCTCGTAGCCCCTTTGTGGTTGTCGGTGGCTCCCAATTTAAGACGGCCTTGACTTTTTCCGGGTCCATTCTTACTGATGACGATCCTCCTTCGCTGGATATAATGAACCCTAGGTATTTAGTTTTTCTGACACTAAATTCACACTTGTCGATATCTAGGCCTAGGCCCGCTTCCTGCAATTTTTTTAATACCAGACGAACTTTTCCTTCGTGATCTGATCGGCTTCCACCCGTGTATACTAATATATCATCCACATAAGCTGAACAAAAATCATCGAGATACTCGCGCAAGGTCTCGTTGATATATCTCTGGAATGATGCTGGGGCTCCATTTAAACCGAAGGGCATCACCAACCATTCAAAAAGCCCAAGCCTGGTGCGGAAGGCAGTTTTCCATTCATCTCCTTTCTTAATTTGAAGCTTATGGAAAGCCGCTCGTACATCCAGCTTCGTGAACCAAACGGACTTGCTTAATTTGGCCAAGGTTTCCTTAATCAGGGGTAGGGGATACCTATCTGCTTTCGAAATAGCGTTTAAGGCTCGGTAATCTACGCAAAAGCGTAATCCACCTCCAGGTTTACGGACGAATAGTACCGGTGCTCCTGCAGGAGAGTTACTTGCACGGATATAATTTTTATCAAGCAGCTCGTTAAGAGTCTTCCTTAACAGCAATAGTTAATCTCTTGACATACCATATAACGGCCCCCAGGGTATTTCTTTCTCAGGCTCAACTCTAATCTCATGATTGTGACCCGGGCGATGAGGCGGTAATCTATCTATCAAATCCCTCTTGAAAATATTGATAAAGTCTCTGTATTCTTTCGGCAATCTTTCTAGACTCTTATCTGACTTCTTGGCAGGAGCCAGAGCTTTCTGGATATCGGCGAGGGTTATAGAAAATAATTGTACCCCCTTATTACTTGCATATTTTTGAGCTCTCTTAATTGTTGCCAGGAAAACTCCTGCGGATAGACCAGCTATGCTCGTGACAAATCGTGAAGCATCATTGCTTCTCTCTTGAAATCCTTTCTCCCACACCGACAAGGGGGTTTCGTCAACTAAGGCTTTGCGTATATCCATCCGATGATCTTTAGCATGATACACGACATCTTCTCGTTCCATCCAAGGCTTCCCGAGAATAAGCTTATGTGAGAGATGAGGTATAATATAAGCGTGTAACATTGTTTGATAGCCGTCGATATCAAGTATCATTTTCGTCATTTCCGTTATGAATTCCTCGCTCTTCTGCTTACATTCAGTGGCCTCCGTAAGTTTACAAGGCTTTACCTTTATTCTCGGGAGATTCATTTCGCGCACTAGGGAGTTGCTTACGGCAGCGAGACAATCACATCCGCTATCAATCAAGGCAGGTACTGAATAAGAATAATTTAATAACGTATCTATAACAAATGGTGGCCCATTCAGCATCTCAACTGCATCTCGATCTCCAGATGTGCTTTGTCCCATGTCTGATCTACAAACTCCACTTCCTGGCCCCTGAACGCGACTTTGTTCAGAGGCTAACCTTTTAACTCTTCGTTACCAGTCGTCTCACTCGGCGTTAATTCATCCACGTTAGTTAGAATTTGAACGGCAGTTTCTGGTCGTAACGCTGGTAGAAAATAACACTTCGCTATGCGATGACTTTTATTCCCACACCGCAAACATTCTCCCGCTGCTCTTCGCCGATCCAATTCTTCCTGAGAGACCCATTGAGCACGAACTCTATTGATACCAGTCATCTTTGTGTCGCCGTCAGCATCTTTGTTGTTATTATTGGGTGCAACGAATTTTGGACAATATGCCAGCAACGACGGAGCTGTACCTAATAATCTGCCTCCAGCGATGCCCTTAGTACCGTCATCAAACCCTCCCGTCTGGCCAATCGCATAACTCCGCGTTCTTACTAAACCCACTTCTTCGATCTGTGCTCCCACATCCGACAAGAATTCAACCAGCTCATTGAAGATATTTGGGGCAGATCTCCCGACAAGATGATTCCGGGTTGTTTGATTTAACGAATTGTACAGCTGGTAAATCTTATTTTTATTTTCTATGGAAGAACTTGGGCTGCGAGCGAGAAGCTGTTGGAACCGCGGTAGAAAGGACGCTAGACTTTCATCCTTAAACTGCTTACATGCGCAAAAGAGTGCAGCTGCATGTTTTTCTTCATTTCTGTCTCGAAAAGTTTCGTCCATGGCACGCAAAAATCCTAAGGCATCCGTCGACCTCCCATTTGCTATCATTTCCTGGAACTGCCCAGTCACCATATTTTTTGCCGCTCCAGTTATCGAATGGCTAAACAAGTTCATGAAAAAGTCTGAAGGTTCAAGTAGCCTTTTCTCTACCACATCGCGCTGGTAGATGTAGCATAAGATACTGTGCGTGGTCGTCCATTGGCTTGGGTCCTTGTGGTCATACGCCTCTGGCCATTTTAAAGGCTTAAATTTCGTCATTGTACCCTGAGACGATTCGGCTACTGGCGTTGGTCCTAGGTCTTGTAGTCTTTGTTGAGGGACTTCTTGCGTCGATAGTTTTCTTATTTCCTGACGAAGCTCATCCAACTCTGCTTTGTGTTCTACTTCTCTAGTCCTATCCCTTTCTCTTATTTCGTCGAGCCATCCTTTGATATCCCTGTATATGTTGCTCGATTTACTTCCCATGTTAGACTGATTGGACTCAACGTTCCCCATGTTGGTGTCCCCAACGTAATCTCCGCTAGGTAATTTCGAATCCATCGGCGTCAAACTGTTCTCTTCCGGTGTTCTGAAGAAATCCTGACTTCGCTCACTAACTGATCGTGATGATGCTGTCCCTTCACTAGCAGTATCACTTGGTACTTCAATTGTTGGCATCCACTTCTAACGTTCCCCCTTAAGAAGCCCTAAGCCTACCAACTCTGATAGCTTAATAACGGGCAAAAAAGAAATAAATAAAGATACGAATTTATAATGTCACAGAAACCAAGTTGGTCAGAATGTAGTTGATTGAATAAATTCGTATAACGAAAAGAAAAGTCTATGTAACAGAAATATGTACATATAAGTATTAGAGCAATAGGTTTGATTGTCCGACGCTGATATCCTCAGCTAGAGTACGTCGTCCAATGTCAGTTCGTACTTTCGGACACGACCACACGACGTAGTTCGGACTACCGCACGCGTCTTGCACATCTCTCTTCGCGCACTCCGCTAACCTCCCTTAAGTCCGATAACTCTAAGTTATCCTATTCGTACTCGCTTAGGTAACCACCCAAGCTCGAAGATCGGTTAACCCGTGACACATATGTCTGTGAAGAACTTTGTGTCATCCAGCCATTTTACCAATTGAACAGCACCAGTGTAGGTGCCGAAAATAAATGAAGCAGTGTCTGGGTTAGTTCTAAGCGCCTTTGGGAGTCCGTTAGGGCGCAGTCGGCAGTTGAGGATGTGTCTCATAGTCTTGAGGGCGCCACAGCTACAGTGTGTGTGTGCTTTTTCGTCGTTAAATCGCTCATGATAGGGAGCAAAGTCGCCGTGTCCTGAGCGTGCGGCGTAGATATGCGCTAACAGGGGTCTGGTGAGCTTTCGCTCATATGGACATTGTTCTAGGAATCCTATAAGTAGGTCCCGATAATTCTGGCGGATGTGCTGATCCCAGTAGTCTTTTATTGCTGTCCGTATAGCCGCTTTGAACCAAGATTTTATATAGATTAAGGAGAGTAGATGATTGTGAGGAATAGGCCATGATTCATCACGGCACTGATATTAGGTAATATCAGGTGATATCATGTGTCAGGATTAGCGCATACTTAATGCTGTCACGTGAATAATAATCAATTCATGTGTTGTCGCTAATCGAGGTCTAGCCTTCTAGAATCTTCTGTACTTCCGTCTGAACACTAGGGATTTTGGGTTAGGGTTCTATAGGTTTCCATACTATTCTCTCTCTTGTAATGGTTGATGGGCTTCTACAGCATTCTTTAATATTCTATGAATTTCTAAGATGGCCTGGTTGTCGGCCAGATGGCCCTTGTAGAGATGGAGTTAGGCTTGTGTATAAATAGTGGCTTTCCCTCTGTCTCTAGAGGTTCTTCAGACCTGAGTCTTGTTATCTACCGTTGTTCAATATAATCTTGTCTTGATTCACAGTCATTGTCATTGTCTAGATTCATAGTTATTGTTATTGTCTTGTCCACCGAGTTCATAGTCCTCGCCCGTAGTCGACAGCCACAGTCTATGCCAACAGTCCATAGCTTACAGTTCACGTCCAAGGGTTCTTTGATCACACCTAGCCACGCCTCTTACAATGATTTAGTGGCGGTGCACTATTCAAGGCTTCTTTAGCAGCTTTATCTGCCAGAACATTTCCTTTGATACCGGCATGACTAGGAATCCAGCAAATATGAACTTCTCCGGGGATTGTGTGCGGAAGCCGCAAGCGGTGTGGCCATTCAGATGCTCTAGTGGCAAATTTCGAGAATAATTCCTGGGAAGAGCAGGCAGGGATGGAGCTAGGCCTACGTGCGACGTCGAGGTTGTCGAGAAATAACCAGATGTTATTCGCGAAGCGAGCAGAAGGTAGAAGAAGCGCTGTCTCAATCGCTTTTAGAGCTGAGAAGGCCTCTGTGTCAAAAGTACCCAGGGATGGGCTGAGAGGTATACAACTCTTAGAAATAACTCAGCCAGCTTGGTATATCACCACGCCACCACCCACTTTAGTGCAAAGATCTGACCCAAGACGGGAGGCATCTGAGTATGCGATTATGTCATTGAGTGGAATGGAGTTGAGTTGACCCAGTGGTTTGGTGTGTAACAACATGGGCTTCTCAAGTAGCCACTATCGGAATGTTTCAACAGGTTGCCTTGTTTTTTTGTTTGTTTCACGTGGCTTCTTATTTCTATTTTCATGTTTCGTCTCAAGTGTCGCGAATTGTTCATTATAATGTTTCAGAGTCTTTCAATGACAACTCCATGCTTGGAAATTTCTTGAAACAATTATCTTAAGACGTTTGGTTTAATATTGTATCATGATACAGGTGAACATGGATCGGAGGAGATTTTGGTTCTTGGGAAACGGAGCACTGGGAGGACAAAACGGGAAGCATTTTGATTTTATATTAGATTAAATAGAACAGACAGAGCTGGAGAGATTTTTTCTGGGAGATCAGACCTGATATATTCATTTTTCATTACGTGATTCTATTACAGAGTTCATTTTTACTCTCCCTGTATCATACACAGCATTTTCTGGAAGTCCTAAACTTTACATTTTTTATAGCTGGAGTATACACAGCATCTTTTACCGTGATTATCGTTTTCATAGGCACACATTTGGTGACTCGGTTTTTACTGGCATGTTAGCCTTCCTTTGTAATCCAAGGGGGGTCAATGTATGGGTCTATGAACTCTGTTTCGGGCAGACTGAGGATCCAGCCTGAGAAGCGGGAAACGCGCCTGTGATGTTTCAGGACCCAATCAGTCCTTCGTCTGAGAGGATGTGTTTTGTCTAGGCGGTGGACGCGGCAAGCGGCTAGGCATGACTTCCCGTCCAGTTCGATTGAAGGGGGTAGGAGCCCAGCTTCGCGGAATGAAGCAGGGGCAGGTGTCGTGCGGTAAACAGGCAGAATTGCTCTGCAGCTGGTTAGAATAACCTTTTGGAGAATTGAAATATGTCCTTCGACCCTGTTAGAGATAACTTTGTTGCGAGGGTTTATTTTAGAGCGGCCAGGCCACCAAGTTTCGGCACCATAATAGGCAATGGGTAGGATACAAGCATTAGTAGCTTGGCGTAATAGTTTTGGATTCACTCCACGGGTAGTATTGCCGAGGCTGCGGAGGGCATTGGCCACTCTTAAGGCTTTACTCGCCAGGATTCTGACGTGCCATTTGAACGATAGGGTTTTATCGAAGTGTACCCCAAGCCATCTGGTATAAGGACGGATAGTATTCTCAGATATGGAAAAATTTCCATGGTTGATGGAGGGTGTAGAGTTTGGATCTTTATTGGTGCGGCGACGAGAGAAATGCTGTAGTTCGGATTTACCCGGGTCGAAAGTGATTCCCTCCGCCTGGCCCCATTCTAGTACTTTCTTTAATGATTTTCCTAGAGCGACGCTATTTTCTAGCAGAGATTTCCGAGTCTCTATGAGTGCCACGTCATCGACATAGCCAAACTTGCCTAATGTTGAGCCCATCTTAAAAATTGGAGCGACGTAAAGCATGAATAAGATAGGAGATATGGGAGGGCCTTGGGGTAGTCCGCAGTTGACCTGTTGAGGCGGACCAGTTTCACCATCTAGTCGGATTTGAACAGTGCAGTTGGTACCGAATGATGCTACCCATTTGGCGAGATACTCGGGCCAGCTTTGTTCCCTCATGCGGCGTACAAGTCGGCCTGGAAGGACTGCGTCAAAGGCGCCTTTGACGTCTAATGTGAGCATGCTTTCATAGATTAGTGCACTTGATGCTTATATTAATTCTGTTGTCAGATGATTAGTTTCTCGAGTAATTGGATCAATACGAGTCAACCATGCATAGAGGTTGGAAATGAGATCACTAGTCAGGAAGCAGAGGATAATAAGGTCAATCTAGTTCTATCAGGCAAGTCCTTGAATTATCTGGTATGGTTATGCAGTGTAGTAGAGGAGGTCATATATATATATATATATATATATATAGGATCAGCGTGTGAGAGATTTCCTCTGTGTTGAGTATAACGGGGTTTACTTGGTTTAAGGCCTTAAGTCAATAATCAAGTAAAAAATCTCATTCTTCTTCTATCTCCCTCCCTCCTCGGCGGGGGTTAAATAACTAACTTTACAAAAGAGCTTAGCGGCCTTTTTACTGCACGTGATATAAATACTACATGTATAAGGAAACAATGAATGTGGAACCCAATTAATAGGTTTATAAACTAACACTCTGCACGCAACGTCTTCTGAATATAAATTCGCCATATACCTTTCACATCTCTTCCTTGGGAAGACCAATTTACTTCAATTCCAAACCCTTACTTTTCTCCTTACGCTTCTTCCTCATTTTGTCTTTCCCTTGGGAAGACCACATCCATTATCTCACCTCAGATCTCGTTATCACATTTACCTCCTTCACCAGTGCCCCACGGAACGCCGATTACCCTCTCTCTGAGACATGCTCGCAGTACGCCCTTCGTTTAGGGCCCTCTCAACATCGTGAGTGAGACAAGTTGTAAGGTCTACTGCAGATCTTCCTGGGAGAGCTCCAAATTGTTGGCTGGCAAGTATCTTTTCCTGGACAGCGATCCAAGTAATACGTCTTGCAAGTAGTCGTTCTAGGCCCTTTCCAAGTACCGAAAGGAGTGGGATAGGACGATATGAGCGTGGGGAAGAAAGGTCCGACTTGTTAGGCTTTTGAAGCATTACTAAGACTGCATGGCGGAAGCATTTGGGGTGATGTCCTAAAGATAGGCAGGCATTAAATAAGAGAGCCACGTGCTCTTCAACGAGTGGCCATGCATGGCGAAGGATGGTGGTTGATATCTCGTCACTACCAGGAGCTTTATTCCCGACTTTGAGAATTGATTCTTGTATTTCGTGTCAGGTTAGCGGACGAAACGAAATATTGCGTACTTGGACCGATGGAGCATCCATGGGAATATCCTCTACATGAGCGAGGTTGGCCAGAAGATTGCTGGCAAGGACCTCCCTTTTTTCGTCTGAAGAGGTTGAAAGAGGCTTTTCCGGAAACCTGGGGTCTTTGAGAGGGCATGAACGATGTGAGCCTGACGATTTATGCCATTTATTCATAGCGAGAACATCCTTACTGGTGCTGGCTGTTTCGATTTTAGACAAATAGAAGGCTTTCTTAGCACCCTTGAGAGCCTTGCAATATGCTTTTCTCTCTTCATCGAACTCATCCATGGTCATAGGGTGTCGCAGGCGGCTTTTATATCTTTGGCGGGCAAGCTTGCAAGCTTTATTCCACCAAGGGTTCCCGATACCGTGGCCTAGAGAGCGCCGAGCTGCCCTGCGTATGCAAGGTGAATGGCTTCTGTCACTTCCGAGGACAGGCGGTCTAAAGATTCTTGTGTGTGGGAGGGGGGAGGGGAGGTGACACTTTTGATGGCGGTAGAGAGTAGACAGTAGAAGAGTTCAGTGTCTAGCGTGTCTATTCTGAGCTTCTGGAGAGTTTCGTTGTAGCCGGACCAGTCGACTGTGGAAAGAAGTGTGGCGTGATCGGATGTCGTGTCTATATGAGTTGCAATAGCGCACTTGGTGATTGGGATTAGGGGGCCTGACCCGAATGCCAGGTCGAGCACGTTCCCGCGGCTGTGCGTCGGTACATCTATCGGAGAGAGGAGAGTAAGATTGTGCTCGTCGATTCTTTCGAGGAAAATTTCCGCCCCTGGTGAGGGGCTCCGTGGCCAAGACGGCTGCCATCTTGTGTGGTGTAGGTTAAAGTCTCCCATAAGGAGAAGACTGCCTTGGAAGGGGAGGGGAAGAGGTAAGAGTGACTGGAGCGCACTCTCGCCACTGGAGCCGATTGGGGCGTTGTAGACATTTAGAATGTGCAGCGATTTCCCAGTAGGTGAGAGAAGTCGGAGAAGCAATAGATCACTGGAGGAAGCCGTATGACATTGTTCTGAGCGCAGGCCAGACCCTTTCCGGACATAGGACATAACCTGGGGACGAGACATCGACCAATCATGAATTGGGGAAAATGTTTCATTTGATGGGTGGTATTTAGTTATGCGTCTAGCGCGATCTCTGAAGATGTAAGGTTCTTGGATTAGGATAACATCTGCATAGATTCGCTGTGCTTTGTTTAGCGCGATTTCATGCGCTTGGGCTCCTCTGCCAACATTTACGGAAATAATGTTAAGTAACTTGGGTGATTTTCTTTTCTGGATTTTGCAAGTCATTATAACTGCATGTTGTTATCACTCTGCGGCTCTTCAACAAGAGCTTCATACGAATTCCTAGAAATGATCGATTTAGGGGATGCCATGGGAGCTGTTGCTATAACGATCGACTCTTTGGGAGTAGATGCTACAGTTTTATCTGGATTTTCAACTTGAGTCTTGGGAAGACGAGTGGTGAGGAAGTTTGCGCATCCAGCTACTGCTTGTCTCTGGATCCGTGCTTCGGAGTTGATCTGGCGGACTGCGCTAACCTGTGTCTTGGACTTTGGCGGGCCAGAGGCCGTGGGACGAAGCTCACAGTTCGTGTCATCTGCAGGATGTGGTCCGTGACAGTGGATGCAACAATTGGGACAGGTATGCTGATCATTCGCCCCGCAGAGGTTGCCGTGTTCGTTTTCGAGATGTTGTGATGGCCCACATAGGCGGCACTTAGGAGGGGAAACGCAGGTGCGTGCGTTGCGCCAGAGCCAACAACGGATGCATTGCATTACTGAGAAACGCCAAGGGAGGATTCGAGTGATTGTTCGGCACCCAAAAAGGTAGAGAATGCGCGACAGGCGTCGGTGTGAATCTGGGAAACGGACGATCCATGCTGTCGAAGATGAAGATGGATTTAACTCATTCTCTAGCGAAGGCGTTATTGCCACTGGGGCTACACCCGCAGCAGCAGTAAGCGCCTCTTCAATCGCAGCAGATGTGACTGGTTGTAGTCGGTATATCAAATCCTTGTCTAGTGTGCCATATGTTCTGGGGACATATTCGATTCTATATGAGGTCCGTGGGGACGCATTTTCAACCGGGGCATCCCCGAAGGTTCGAACCATGGCTATCTTTTCCTTAAGTTTTGAGGTTTCCCCGTGTTTTGGGCACAAGGCGAATCCAGACTTTGTAGGCTGCACAGTTGTGAGGAGAGAGCTATCATTCCCGAGTTTGGCTTTGAGGTTGCATTGTATTGCGTAAGCAGAAAGATCTCTTAGTTTATCGCCTTCTGGTATCCGGACAAATAGACGATCATCAGAACGATGCGGTTGCGATTGTGGTTGAGTTTACAATCCAGAGTGTGTAGGGCAGTTATTGCGTGGAATTTTTGTATTAGCAGTGCGGATGCTGGAACCTTGACGAGCTGCGTTAGCGTATGATGCAGTAGGCGGCTTCCTCTTATTACGGCTAGACTCTGCATGTGAGACTATGTCCAACGCAGGAGCAGAAGCGCCTCTCATATATGCCTCAAAATGATGTAAAGCAACTTTGGCAAGGTCTTTAATGAAGTTCTTTAGAGCCATAGCTTTGTTAGGAGGTAAAGAGTTAGGAATGCAGTGGTTGTCGAGGATGTATGAGATGTCACCGAATAAACTCTGCGCTTCCTTTGTGCAGGTTTCGAGTGCATTAAAACACTCCTTTAGAGCGTTATTTATAGGAAGGGGAGGTGAATTCGTGAAGGGATCGCCTCGAGGTTCATTGTCATATTGTAGTGACCACACCGGCTCGTTTGGTGGGCTATTGCTGGGAGTGTCCCAGTCCATATCTAAACTGGGATGGGGACCGACCGACGCAGGTTGCTGGGCCAGATTGGTTTCCTTTGAAGGCCGTAATGTGTGCGAAGCACGTGTAGAGGATACTGGTTTGGGTAGAATAGAAGGTTTTTGGTGTGACCTGCGGTGGCTGAGTGCCGCAGATGTCTTAGTAAGGTGGTGTAAGGTCCTTAGAGGAGCCACCATGGTGAGAAGTATACGTTTGATGAGATGTGGTTGTCTTTAGTGTTTGTGGCTCAACTTGTTGTAAAATAAACAGTCCAGCATCCCACGCGATGCGCGTCTCACACCGACTCGTACACTGTCACGCGATCGTCATCATCTCATATGTTATATTTAGATTTCCCACTTAATGTCTATTTATATCATCTATAATTATGGATGGTACAAGCTAACAGCTACATATATGAGCGTCTTACACCTAAGTATTCTGGGGGAAACATTCAGGTTTAGGACTTACTCATACCATGATAATATTGTTATATTGGGACATCAATGTCTATCATGAATTATGCTAATTAAAGTCCCATAAGGGTTACACTCCTGTATATAACGAGCTCTCTTCTCCTTCAGAATTCTTCAGTCAATCACATTGCTGAATATCTCTGAAGGAATCTCTCTCTTTGTCATCTCACCTATTCTATAATAGCCTCACTTATCTCAAACACTACGCTGCTTCTCTTACACAGATATCTTGACGTCTCGCCTCTCCGATCTGTCCACATTACATTAGGTTATGACCCCGGGTTCTGCCTCTTCCACAATGTCCACCGAAAACGTTTCCATTTCAGTCGGCTCTCTCAAAGCCAACCTTCCAGTTCTCTCTTCACAGTCTCACTACCGCACGTGGGCTCAAACTTGGCAGGTTGTTCTAATGGGCTCTGATTATTGGGGCGTTGTCACAGACTTTGCTGGCGACAAGGAAACTCGCCCACCAATGGCCGACGATAAAGCAACTGTCGAAACTAAAAGAACACGTAACTTAGAAATAAGAGCTTACGACAAAAAGAACAATTCAGCACTCGCTGCAATTCTCGCTGGAGTCTCCACTGAGCTCCAAAGAATCGTGGCAGGCTTCGTCGCCCAAGAAGAATCCGCTCGTCTCGCCTGGAAAGCTTTGAAAAATAAGTTCGACCACGAAACGACCATATCTACTTTAGAACTTTTCAATTCTCTTGTGGAATAAAAAATGGATGAATGGGATAGCATCTCGGATCATATCTCGAACTTTGAAACCACTTATTCGCACATCTTTAATCGCTGTTCTGAATCATCAAGAGAGGAAGCAAAGCATCTAAAACTCTTCCTTGATTCTGATTCCGTCAAAACCATGTCTCTTCTTCGCACTCTCCCTCCTTCTTTCGAAAATGTTGTGGACAATCTCATGTCCAAAGATCGAATTACATTCGCTGATGTCAATAAGCGTCTACTCGACATTCAGTCCTCTCGATCCTCTACCTCTGGTGACTCCAAGGCCTATTCGGTTAAGGAAAAGCCAATCCACAACGAAAAGAAAAAAGAAAAGAATGCTCCTGGTGCAAGTCTAGGAAAAAGAAATACCAAGGACATCAACATATAGAATGCAGGCAATTAAAAGCGTTTAAAGAATCAGAGGAACGCAAAAAAGGCAAGGAAAGGGCCCACGTTGTCAAGCCTAACGTCTCAGACACGAGTTCAGTTCAACATCTCGACTTCGCTGTTGAAAAAGCCTTCGTCTCTCGCTCCTCTAGCTCCCACCCATGGATTCTTGACTCCGGTGCCTCTGCTCATATGTCGCCCTTCAGAGAAGATTTCGCCTCGTTGTCTCCCAAGCAAGGCACTGTTGAAATAGCATCCGGCTCACTAATCCCTATACATGGCTCCGGTAAAACCGAAATTGATCTCTGTCTCAGTAACCGCCGAGTTATTGCGGCAACCTTCGACAAAGTTCTTTTCGTACCTAAGCTTGGGGATAGGTTATTATCAGAATCCCAACTGGAAAGGAATGGTTTCTCGATTTTATCGTGTAATGGTCATCGACGTGTCTTGAAAAACAATGAAGAATTTTTGTATGCTAGAGCCAATAGTTCAGGACAGTATATCGTCCAAACTGGTAATGAAAAATCTGCTTTTGCCTCCTATTTTGAAGCTCATGAAGCGCTTGGTCATCCAGGAACCAATGTCATGTCTCAGATGCGAAAATTTGATCCTTCAATCCCAGAAAAGCCTGAATCCTTCTCTTGCACTGCTTGCCTTCTGTTTAAATCAAAACACAAAGTCCCAAAGTCTACGCATAAGCGCGCCTCCAAGGCATTCGATCTCATCCACTCTGACTTGTCTGGACGCTTCTCTGTCAAATCACTTGGCGGAAAAGAATACTACATCACCTTCATAGACGACTGCACACGGCATGCTTGGATTTACTTTCTCAAGCAGAAATCAGATGCTTTAACCTCCATTAAGCAGTTCGTTAACATGATCAAGACCCAGTTCGATAAACCCATTAAAGCTTTTCAAACTGATAATGGTGGTGAGTATGTCAACTCAGATGTTGAAAAATTCCTTGCAGAAACTGGTACTGTTACGCGAAACTCCCCAGCATACTCACATGAGTCAAATGGTATCGCTGAACGATTCAATCAAACAATTGTTACCAAGGCACGCACAATGCTCATGGACCACGGAAAATTTCTCTGGGCCGAAGCAATCTCAAAGGCAGTTTATCTTTATAATCGACTCCCTCATCGAAGCATTAATGGCCAATCTCCGCTTGAGGCTCTAACTAGCCATCCCTTCACCTCGATCACTCACCTCCGCCCTTTTGGCTCAAAGGCTTTCGTTCACATTCCTGTCGAAGCCAGACCTGCCGGTTCAAAGTTGATGCCCAGGGCTCTGGAAGGTATACTTGTAGGTTACACTTACTCCTCCAAAATGTTCCGAATTTATATTCCATCCAAACGTTCTATGATATTATCAAGAGATGTCGTTTTCTCTCCTCTCAACCAAGGGTAAGTATCTCTTGATATCGATACTCCGAATCAGAAATCATCAATGAACTCTTCACCTCCAACTCCGTCAACTGGAGAGCTTTCTCCTATTCTCTCAGCCCAATCACATCGTCCAACTACTCCACCAGAACTTACTAATATTCCGGGTTGTTATTTCGATTCACCTACACCTCTGCCTTCACCTATTGTCCCCAATTCATCTGGACATAAAATTCAAGCGATTACAGCTCCCGGTCCCCGTAGAAGCACCAGAGAAAGGAGACAACCAGATCGATACGGAGACTTTTTGGCACATGTAGCCATCACCGAACCAACTACTCACAAACAGGCTATGATAGCTGACGATGCTGAGCTCTGGAAAGAAGCTATTGACGAAGAAATGGACGCACTTCAGCGAAACAACACCTGGGATATTGTTCCTCGACCCAAAGATCGCGCTGTTGTAGGCTCACGATGGGTTTTTAAGGTAAAACACAAAGCAGATGGATCTGTTGAAAGGTATAAGGCACGGCTGGTTGCTAAAGGATTCTCTCAAATTCCCGGTACAGACTTCGAAGAAACCTATGCACCAGTGGCTCGTTTCGATTCCCTCCGCCTTCTCCTCGCCCTTGCTGCTCACAATAATTGGAACGTTCATCAAATGGATGTAAAATCGGCCTTCCTTTACGGAAAATTGGATCGCGACATATACATGGAGATTCCTGATGGGTTTAAGGAACATCAAAAGGTATATAAGTTGCGTAAATGTATCTACGGTTTGAAACAATCTCCCCTTGTATGGTACTCAACATTAAAAGCTGCCATTACCAAGTATGGATTCGTCTCAACAAATTTCAACCCATGCGTCTTCGTCCACGATAAGACCGACGTCTATATTGCTGTTTACGTCGACGACATTTTGATCTCTGGCTCCAATCCCAAGATTATAGAAGAAATCCGACAATTCCTACACTCTGAATTTGAATGTAAGGACCTCGGCCAAGCTCACTTTATTCTCGGAATCGAAGTAGAAATCACCCCACAAGGCATATCGCTTAGCCAACATTCATACTTTCTCAAAGTCCTTAAAAGGTTCGGCATGCTTGATTGTCATCCTGTAGGTACTCCTCTCGAAGCAAATAGCCATCTTCAACAAGTCGCTCCTGCGGATCAAATTGACCAAATCACTTCATATCAATCTCTTATAGGCTCACTGATGTATGGACATATTGGTACACGACCTGACCTTGCTTTTCCTGTTACACACCTCTCCCAATTCTCCTCTTGTCCCGGCCAAGTCCACCTAGCTGCCGCCAAACGAGTCCTACGATACCTGAAAGGTACCATTGACAAGAAACTCTTTTTTCCCAGAAAACATGATTCTACTATTCACGGCTTTGCAGATTCCTCCTGGGGTAATAATCTCGATGATCGTAAATCATATTCTGGGTACGTTTTTCGTCTAGGGGAAGCCTCAATTTCATGGTGTTCCCAGAAACAGAAAGCTATTGCTCTTTCTACTACTGAAGCAGAATATATGGCAGTCTGTCTTTCCTCGCGCCATATGATCTGGCTTACTAGAGCGATGAAAGAACTCCGGCAAAGTTATGGTGCAATCCTCCACGCAGACTCGACAGGAGCAATAGATCTTTCGCAAAATAATAAAGTAACTCAACGCTCGAAACATATCGACATTCAATATCTTTTCACTAGAGATCATATCGGTAAAGATTTTGCGATTGAATACATACCATCTTCCGAAAATTTGGCTGATCTATTAACCAAGGCCCTGCCTAAATCGACTCACGAATTTCTAGCTCAACGGATTTCGATGCAGTCCTGAGGGGAAGTGTTGTAAAATAAACAGTCCAGCATCCCACGCGATGCGCGTCTCACACCGACTCGTACACTGTCACGCGATCGTCATCATCTCATATGTTATATTTAGATTTCCCACTTAATGTCTATTTATATCATCTATAATTATGGATGGTACAAGCTAACAGCTACATATATGAGCGTCTTACACCTAAGTATTCTGGGGGAAACATTCAGGTTTAGGACTTACTCATACCATGATAATATTGTTATATTGGGACATCAATGTCTATCATGAATTATGCTAATTAAAGTCCCATAAGGGTTACACTCCTGTATATAACGAGCTCTCTTCTCCTTCAGAATTCTTCAGTCAATCACATTGCTGAATATCTCTGAAGGAATCTCTCTCTTTGTCATCTCACCTATTCTATAATAGCCTCACTTATCTCAAACACTACGCTGCTTCTCTTACACAGATATCTTGACGTCTCGCCTCTCCGATCTGTCCACATTACATTAACCCTTACAGGTCATTTTGCGAGTAAGAGTAAGCATTGCAAGTGTAAATGGTTGAATTTCAATGAATATTTTCAACACTTATACCGGGACCCACTATTGAGTTATAGAGGGACGACTGTAGTGATTTGTATTAAAACGGTTTAGCGTTTTTACCAACCTCACCACTTATACAGTGGAGCCCCTCTTAGCTAACAGTGGGTCCCGGTATAATTACTGGAGAGATCCATTGAAATTTTACAGCTTATATTTGCCATACTTACCTCTGCGCGCAAAATGACCTGAAAGGGTAAGTGTTGCAAATATAAAAGTCCAAGTTACAATGAATCTTTTAAACATTCTTACCGGGACCCACTATTAGCTAAGAGGGGATCTACTTTATTTATTTATTTATTTATTTATTTATTTATTTATTTATTTATTTATTTATTTATTTATTTATTTATTTATTTATTTATTTATTTATTTATTTATTTATTTATTTATTTATTTATTTATTTATTTATTTATTTATTTATTTATTTATTTATTTATTTATTTATTTATTTATTTATTTATTTATTTATTTATTTATTTATTTATTTATTTATTTATTTATTTATTTATTTATTTATTTATTTATTTATTTATTTATTTATTTATTTATTTATTTATTTATTTATTTATTTATTTATTTATTTATTTATTTATTTATTTATTTATTTATTTATTTATTTATTTATTTATTTATTTATTTATTTATTTATTTATTTATTTATTTATTTATTTATTTATTTATTTATTTATTTATTTATTTATTTATTTATTTATTTATTTATTTATTTATTTATTTATTTTTAGAGGTCTACTGGGCTATATCAAAGGCTACAGCCCCATCCCTAGGGGGACACGGTGACTATTATATTCTACATTCTTTTCCATCCTATGCGAAGCCATCAAGCCTTTACACAAACTAGATAAGTTACTGTGAGCGCTGTGCAGCATATCCCTCACAAAGGTTGATTAATTGGCACGGATTGGGCAGATTTCTGTCAGAAACCTACTCCTCTCCAATATAACAGAAAAACACTTAGCACCACGGGAGGAGCCGAGAAGAAAATCTAGTGTGCCCAAACTTTGACGGTGGCCATTAGAGGCCAATCTTATTTGAACGAGAGGGCAAAAAACTAAATGGGTGACTAATTTGTTACCTCCAAAAGAGCAGGTCACGAGGGCATCACCATGTTGGAACCTATTGTGGTATGCACGGAAATCGCCATGTCCGGTTCTGCATTGAATGAGATACCCAAGATTCCGGCGGGGAAGACGGAGCTCCTCGGGGGGCTTTATAGGAAACGGCATCCCCAATTCACAATATGTGGACGGCGCTTGGTTTTGCCACCATGCAGAAGTCAGGTCCCAAATGTGCTTTTTGGTCTTTGCGCGGGCTCCAGCGAGAGATGCGGCGGGGGGAGCCGGTTGGCGGGCCGCCTCTCCAGCCAGCTTGTCTGCTAGCTCATTCCAAGGGATGCCGACGTGGCCAGGAGACCACATCACGTTAACCTTACCAGGAGCCGCAATTGATGATATTCTCCTGGTGGGCCACTTGGAGTCAAGATGTCGAAAATCAAGAATTTCTTGCTGCGAGGTTTTCGAGGGTGATACATCAAGAAGACGTCGAGCTGCCTCTTGGTTGTCTAAGATGACGTGGATGTTGGTAGCCAAGTGGATAGTGGGAGCCGCTGTAGCAGCCTTGAGCCCTGCAAGGGCGCCGATCACTTCGGAGTCATAAACCTCAAAGTCGGGGCCTAGCGGAATTTTCACTTTTGATAGGGTGATTCCCTTGTGGATAACGACGGCACCTGCCCCAGCAGATCCATCTTTTTGTTTGGAGCCGTCCGAGAAGATAAGGATGTCCCAAGGAGGTAACTCGCTAATACGTCGGGAAGAAGCTTCGAGGGAGAGATCAGTCCGGGTAAGGATTGGAGAGGCTCTATACGAGGACGGTACGAGCCGAGGGCGGGGAAAAGGGGAAATGAGCAGTAATTTTTCCGTTAGACGGGTGTGGGCGCGGGGCTCCTTAGATCTTTTAGCAACAGGGTGAAAGTCGTCGGCGGCGGCTAGTTTAATGGCAGAGTTGAGGCGCGTCTCCTCAAGAAGAATGTGTGCAGGTTTGAGTCAAACCTCCCTTAATAGCGCTGCAATCGAAGTAGTTTTGTATACCGGAAGAATTGCTCTAGCCATATTGACCAGAGCTTGAGACACCGTGGCTACTAGGTGTTGAGACCGGGTAGAAGTGAGGCGGCCGCGGCGGTTGTAGGTATGGCCACGCCACCAAACCTCAGCGCCGTACAGAAGCACAGGGAGGGCCGCAGCCAGGGCTGCAGTGCGCAGAAAGGATGTGGGTACACCACGGTTGGTATTTCCAAGCTGCCGTATGTGTGCACTGACCCGTTGCGTCTTGGCGCTCCATTCTTGCACATGTCTTTTAAAAGAGAGCTTCGTGTCAAGGAAGACGCCTAGCCACCTCAAAGTTGGTTGGCGGTCATTAAGACGCCGTTGATAGCTACCGGAGAAGGAGGCTGGCGGGATCTATGAAGATGCAGTAGCTCCGTCTTGCTTTCTGCCAGAGAGAGTCCATTCTGACCGCACCAGCGGGTGATGCTCTCAATCCTATTGCCAGTCAAACGAGAAGTATCGACCAGAGATTTTGCGACCGAAAGGATCGCCACGTTGTCAACGTAGCCAAAAGTAGGAAACCCGAGTTTGAATAAGGGCTCGAGGAAGAGAAGAAAAAGTATAGGGGATGCAGGGGACCCTTGAGGCAGTCCGTGCGGAATATCCAAGAAGTCGCCAACGTAGTCGTCCACTCTGAGGCGGGCTTTTCTATGAGAGGCGAAGGATGCGGCCCAATTAGCATATGCTGAAGGCCATCCCTGTTCGCAAAGCCGGACGAAGAGGCGGCCAGGTTGGATACTATCGAAAGCACTTTGAATATCGAGGGTGGCGAGAGTGCACACCTGCTTTGCCTCCCATGCTTTTTCGACATCGTGAACTAGAAATTCAACGAGATCCATGGCGGATCTTCTAGGAAGCGCTCCGAATTGCGTTGGGGAGATAACTCGATTCGACAAGGCCCAGAAAGCAAGGCGTCTTGGGATGAGGCGTTCCAGCCCTTTGCCGAGAGCTGGGAGAAGGGAGATTGGTCTCCAGTTAGTGGGGTTGGAGAGGTCATCCTTGTGTGGCTTAGGAATAATCACCGCTTCGGCGCGGCGGAAGATACTGGGATGGTGACCATGAGCCAGACAGAGACTGTAAAGGTGGACAATCCACGAGCGCCATGAATCAACCCCCCAAACGAGGCGGAGAGCTGAGACCAATAATTGATCATGACCCGGGGTTGTTGATGAAACTTCCAGAAGACAGTTACGTACCTCATCTTCACCTACGGAGAGAGGTGCGGGGATCGCTCGCAGTGAGCATGTAGGGGTGTTAAAGGGGACATCCAGTTGGCTAGTTGCGCGGGCAAGCTTAGTGCGAAAGAATATGTCTGCACGCTCAGTCGGGGTGCTGTATGTGATACCCTGAAAAAGAATTGGAGGGGGACCAAATCGACTAGATATCTTGCGCCAACCGACAACTTGATGGGCCTCCAGAATCGAAGACACGTTGTCTAATTTGGCTCGCATATGTTCCCGTTTGGCTCGTCTAACAGCATTCTGGAAGTTTTTATGAGCCACGCTAATGAGGTCTTGGTCCCCGCTGTGGCATGATTCAAGATATTGGCGGCGGTAGTCTGAGCATTCGTGATTCCAATAATCTTTGCATGGGACACACGCGGGCCTTGGCGGGTTAGCTGAAAGTAAGATTGCTGAGAGAGTGGCGATGCCTGATATAGTCACCGTGTCTAAGAGCTAGGGTGAAGGGTCTTTAAGAGGAAAGCTGGGAGGTGCGGTAGCGGAGAGCGCCTGGCGAAATACTTCGGCATTCTTGCTGTTAAAGTTGGGCAGTTTTAGCGGTGGATGGCGCCTTTGAGATGGCGAGAGCTGAACGAAGCCGGCGATTGTCTCGTGGTCAGGAGTTGAATGTGCCTCCGAAGCTACTCGGGCTGAGAGTCCTTCCATGTTCGTGAGTACAAGGTCAAGGACATGGCCGGCACGATTGGTGGGAGCTCCGTAAGGCACTGCCGACCTCAGTGAATGAACGTCAATCCATTCGATGAGGGTGCTGACGCCGGACGAACGGGACACTTTGGGCTCCCAAAGTTCGTGGTGAAGATTGAAGTCTCCCACAATTATTGTGTTTGGTTTAATCGGCCATTGTAGGAGTGTGCATAGGCTTTCGGGCATGGGAGCTTGAGGCTGTCGGTAAACGTTGATGATCTCTATGAGGGGAGAGCTCTGGAGACGAAGGGCAATAATATCGGGTGAGAGACCAGAATCTAACTGAACAGATCGGAGGCTGGACTTTTTGCGGACATAGGTCAGAACGCGCGGGCGCGCATTTTTCCAGTCCAGGTTAGGAGGAGTGAAGGTGACGTATGCAGGATGAGACTTAGTCACATTCTTGAGATTTATTCTTTTTGTCCAAGGCTCTTGAACAAAGATCACATCATATTTTCCCTGAAATGCAGCTTATAAGAGAATGAGGTGAGAAGATCCACCACGCCCAACGTTTGCTTGAAGGAAACGGAGGCGAGGCGGGGGGGTGCTCCTGAAATAAGCTCTACTGCTCATGAGAAGTACTGTTGGAGGCTAGGCTGGTGACATGCTCGTCTAGGTCTATTTCCATAAATCCATCCGAAGAAGATGTTAATGACGTGAACCGGTTTTGGGTGGATGCAGGTGCACGTAGGGAAGAGGAGGAGGCTTCAGTGGAAGGAGTTGGCGCGCTGGAGCTGCCTTCTAAGGTAGCGGTAGCACTAGCGGCAGCGGCAGCAGCCTCTGCGCGGCGTTCCTTTCGAAGGTTAATACGGTTACGAGATCGGAGTTCCGCAATCGTCTTTTCTGAAGGATTGATGAGTTTGCCCTTGAAGGGGCGGGGGCGGAGAGGGCACTTATGGTCGTCTGCGGAATGTGGCCCGAGGCAGTTAATGCATCGGCGTTGGTGGCAGCACTCACCACGGTGGCGAAGAGCGCCGCAAAGGGCGCACAAAGCTTGAGTGCGGCACCGAGAGGAAGCATGGAAGCGAAAGCACGCGTCGCACTGAACTACCTTTGGATTAGGAATGTAGCGTCGAGAAGGGGCGCTGTTAACGATCCGAAAAGTCGGCACCTCTTTTGGGAAGAAGATGACCGCTGTGTGCAGAGGATCATGACAATCTTCATGCAACGACCAGTGGGGGCCAGATGGAGCGACGCCTGTCTGAGCCTGGGCAATGCTTTTGACGTCATCAAGTGTGGTGGGGACCACGTTGGAGACCGGGTTCCAGATAGTGCGCGGGATACGCTTGACAACATACCCGATGTGGTCCTCAATTTGAATGAGGGATCCAGAGAGAGACGCCTTTATCGAGTCAGCGTTATCCAACGCCAGTTTCCGCGATGTGTCGGACGAAAATAAGATGATGAATCCATTTGAGCTGCGAGAAACGGAGACTATGCCATCCTTAAGCCCAGGAACAATGCGAGTGAAAGCAGCCTTGACTGAAGTTGCGTCTGCTCTGAGAAGTGGAGCTTCCTCCGAGAGAGGAAAGATAGGCTTTGAGGCCTGTAGTAGATGCAGCCTGTTTAGGAGCTGGCGTGTAAAAAGGACGGTGTTTTGCGTTGGGAGGGGCCGAGGACGACGCATGAGTAGGGAGATTGGTGGCAGGAGGGGCGGCGGCGGTCGCTGCCCAGCTTTGAGGTTGCTTTGGCATGGGAACGGGAGGTCGTGATGGTAAATTTTGGCTGGGCTTGGGAAGGGGACTCGCCGTCTTGGGTTGTCTTAGAGTATCGTGTCACATAGGGTGCCCAGAGGCAACCGCAAGTAGAAACGCGTCCATTTGCTCGCGCACGAAGATTTTGATGAGAGGATCAGCCTCTTCAACGGCTAACCAGAACTTGTTGTGAAAATTTTGAACCCAGGTAGCTCGACCCTTTGCCACACGTTGGACAAGTTCGAGCTCATCAGCGACGCGCTGGGCCAAGAGAGGTGGGTGTTACGATTTGGCCATCGCGAGCGCAATGTCCAAACAAAAATGCTCTTAATCAGTATCAAATTAGAAGGAGGGTTGTGTATATGAATGTATTCAGGTAGATGATCAATGACGTTCCTGCGGCATACATGAAGAGGGGATCTACTGTATGAAGAATAGTATGTGCAGGTCATATTGATTGCACATGACTACCTTATGTAAAGCTGGACGTTCTAATTTCATGATAGCAATCATTTCAACACAGTATGCCTCTTCTTGAACACAGTTGTAATGTAATGTGGACAGATCGGAGAGGCGAGACGTCAAGATATCTGTGTAAGAGAAGCAGCGTAGTGTTTGAGATAAGTGAGGCTATTATAGAATAGGTGAGATGACAAAGAGAGAGATTCCTTCAGAGATATTCAGCAATGTGATTGACTGAAGAATTCTGAAGGAGAAGAGAGCTCGTTATATACAGGAGTGTAACCCTTATGGGACTTTAATTAGCATAATTCATGATAGACATTGATGTCCCAATATAACAATATTATCATGGTATGAGTAAGTCCTAAACCTGAATGTTTCCCCCAGAATACTTAGGTGTAAGACGCTCATATGTGTAGCTGTTAGCTTGTACCATCCATAATTATAGATGATATAAATAGACATTAAGTGGGAAATCTAAATATAACATATGAGATGATGACGATCGCGTGACAGTGTACGAGTCGGTGTGAGACGCGCATCGCGTGGGATGCTGGACTGTTTATTTTACAACACTTCCCCTCAGGACTGCATCGAAATCCGTTGAGCTAGAAATTCGTGAGTCGATTTAGGCAGGGCCTTGGTTAATAGATCAGCCAAATTTTCGGAAGATGGTATGTATTCAATCGCAAAATCTTTACCGATATGATCTCTAGTGAAAAGATATTGAATGTCGATATGTTTCGAGCGTTGAGTTACTTTATTATTTTGCGAAAGATCTATTGCTCCTGTCGAGTCTGCGTGGAGGATTGCACCATAACTTTGCCGGAGTTCTTTCATCGCTCTAGTAAGCCAGATCATATGGCGCGAGGAAAGACAGACTGCCATATATTCTGCTTCAGTAGTAGAAAGAGCAATAGCTTTCTGTTTCTGGGAACACCATGAAATTGAGGCTTACCCTAGACGAAAAACGTACCCAGAATATGATTTACGATCATCGAGATTATTACCCCAGGAGGAATCTGCAAAGCCGTGAATAGTAGAATCATGTTTTCTGGGAAAAAAGAGTTTCTTGTCAATGGTACCTTTCAGGTATCGTAGGACTCGTTTGGCGGCAGCTAGGTGGACTTGGCCGGGACAAGAGGAGAATTGGGAGAGGTGTGTAACAGGAAAAGCAAGGTCAGGTCGTGTACCAATATGTCCATACATCAGTGAGCCTATAAGAGATTGATATGAAGTGATTTGGTCAATTTGATCCGCAGGAGCGACTTGTTGAAGATGGCTATTTGCTTCGAGAGGAGTACCTACAGGATGACAATCAAGCATGCCGAACCTTTTAAGGACTTTGAGAAAGTATGAATGTTGGCTAAGCGATATGCCTTGTGGGGTGATTTCTACTTCGATTCCGAGAATAAAGTGAGCTTGGCCGAGGTCCTTACATTCAAATTCAGAGTGTAGGAATTGTCGGATTTCTTCTATAATCTTGGGATTGGAGCCAGAGATCAAAATGTCGTCGACGTAAACAGCAATATAGACGTCGGTCTTATCGTGGACGAAGACGCATGGGTTGAAATTTGTTGAGACGAATCCATACTTGGTAATGGCAGCTTTTAATGTTGAGTACCATACAAGGTGAGATTGTTTCAAACCGTAGATACATTTACGCAACTTATATACCTTTTGATGTTCCTTAAACCCATCAGGAATCTCCATGTATATGTCGCGATCCAATTTTCCGTAAAGGAAGGCCGATTTTACATCCATTTGATGAACGTTCCAATTATTGTGAGCAGCAAGGGCGAGGAGAAGGCGGAGGGAATCGAAACGAGCCACTGGTGCATAGGTTTCTTCGAAGTCTGTACCGGGAATTTGAGAGAATCCTTTAGCAACCAGCCGTGCCTTATACCTTTCAACAGATCCATCTGCTTTGTGTTTTACCTTAAAAACCCATCGTGAGCCTACAACAGCGCGATCTTTGGGTCGAGGAACAATATCCCAGGTGTTGTTTCGCTGAAGTGCGTCCATTTCTTCGTCAATAGCTTCTTTCCAGAGCTCAGCATCGTCAGCTATCATAGCCTGTTTGTGAGTAGTTGGTTCGGTGATGGCTACATGTGCCAAAAAGTCTCCGTATCGATCTGGTTGTCTCCTTTCTCTGGTGCTTCTACGGGGACCGGGAGCTGTAATCGCTTGAATTTTATGTCCAGATGAATTGGGGACAATAGGTGAAGGCAGAGGTGTAGGTGAATCGAAATAACAACCCGGAATATTAGTAAGTTCTGGTGGAGTAGTTGGACGATGTGATTGGGCTGAGAGAATAGGAGAAAGCTCTCCAGTTGACGGAGTTGGAGGTGAAGAGTTCATTGATGATTTCTGATTCGGAGTATCGATATCAAGAGATACTTCCCCTTGGTTGAGAGGAGAGAAAACGACATCTCTTGATAATATCATAGAACGTTTGGATGGAATATAAATTCGGAACATTTTGGAGGAGTAAGTGTAACCTACAAGTATACCTTCCAGAGCCCTGGGCATCAACTTTGAACCGGCAGGTCTGGCTTCGACAGGAATGTGAACGAAAGCCTTTGAGCCAAAAGGGCGGAGGTGAGTGATCGAGGTGAAGGGATGGCTAGTTAGAGCCTCAAGCGGAGATTGGCCATTAATGCTTCGATGAGGGAGTCGATTATAAAGATAAACTGCCTTTGAGATTGCTTCGGCCCAGAGAAATTTTCCGTGGTCCATGAGCATTGTGCGTGCCTTGGTAACAATTGTTTGATTGAATCGTTCAGCGATACCATTTGACTCATGTGAGTATGCTGGGGAGTTTCGCGTAACAGTACCAGTTTCTGCAAGGAATTTTTCAACATCTGAGTTGACATACTCACCACCATTATCAGTTTGAAAAGCTTTAATGGGTTTATCGAACTGGGTCTTGATCATGTTAACGAACTGCTTAATGGAGGTTAAAGCATCTGATTTCTGCTTGAGAAAGTAAATCCAAGCATGCCGTGTGCAGTCGTCTATGAAGGTGATGTAGTATTCTTTTCCGCCAAGTGATTTGACAGAGAAGCGTCCAGACAAGTCAGAGTGGATGAGATCGAATGCCTTGGAGGCGCGCTTATGCGTAGACTTTGGGACTTTGTGTTTTGATTTAAACAGAAGGCAAGCAGTGCAAGAGAAGGATTCAGGCTTTTCTGGGATTGAAGGATCAAATTTTCGCATCTGAGACATGACATTGGTTCCTGGATGACCAAGCGCTTCATGAGCTTCAAAATAGGAGGCAAAAGCAGATTTTTCATTACCAGTTTGGACGATATACTGTCCTGAACTATTGGCTCTAGCATACAAAAATTCTTCATTGTTTTTCAAGACACGTCGATGACCATTACACGATAAAATCGAGAAACCATTCCTTTCCAGTTGGGATTCTGATAATAACCTATCCCCAAGCTTAGGTACGAAAAGAACTTTGTCGAAGGTTGCCGCAATAACTCGGCGGTTACTGAGACAGAGATCAATTTCGGTTTTACCGGAGCCATGTATAGGGATTAGTGAGCCGGATGCTATTTCAACAGTGCCTTGCTTGGGAGACAACGAGGCGAAATCTTCTCTGAAGGGCGACATATGAGCAGAGGCACCGGAGTCAAGAATCCATGGGTGGGAGCTAGAGGAGCGAGAGACGAAGGCTTTTTCAACAGCGAAGTCGAGATGTTGAACTGAACTCGTGTCTGAGACGTTAGGCTTGACAACGTGGGCCCTTTCCTTGCCTTTTTTGCGTTCCTCTGATTCTTTAAACGCTTTTAATTGCCTGCATTCTATATGTTGATGTCCTTGGTATTTCTTTTTCCTAGACTTGCACCAGGAGCATTCTTTTCTTTTTTCTTTTCGTTGTGGATTGGCTTTTCCTTAACCGAATAGGCCTTGGAGTCACCAGAGGTAGAGGATCGAGAGGACTGAATGTCGAGTAGACGCTTATTGACATCAGCGAATGTAATTCGATCTTTGGACATGAGATTGTCCACAACATTTTCGAAAGAAGGAGGGAGAGTGCGAAGAAGAGACATGGTTTTGACGGAATCAGAATCAAGGAAGAGTTTTAGATGCTTTGCTTCCTCTCTTGATGATTCAGAACAGCGATTAAAGATGTGCGAATAAGTGGTTTCAAAGTTCGAGATATGATCCGAGATGCTATCCCCTTCATCCATTTTTAATTCCACAAGAGAATTGAAAAGTTCTAAAGTAGATATGGTCGTTTCGTGGTCGAACTTATTTTTCAAAGCTTTCCAGGCGAGACGAGCGGATTCTTCTTGGGCGACGAAGCCTGCCACGATTCTTTGGAGCTCAGTGGAGACTCCAGCGAGAATTGCAGCGAGTGCTGAATTGTTCTTTTTGTCGTAAGCTCTTATTTCTAAGTTACGTGTTCTTTTAGTTTCGACAGTTGCTTTATCGTCGGCCATTGGTGGGCGAGTTTCCTTGTCGCCAGCAAAGTCTGTGACAACGCCCCAATAATCAGAGCCCATTAGAACAACCTGCCAAGTTTGAGCCCACGTGCGGTAGTGAGACTGTGAAGAGAGAACTGGAAGGTTGGCTTTGAGAGAGCCGACTGAAATGGAAACGTTTTCGGTGGACATTGTGGAAGAGGCAGAACCCGGGGTCATAACCTAATGTAATGTGGACAGATCGGAGAGGCGAGACGTCAAGATATCTGTGTAAGAGAAGCAGCGTAGTGTTTGAGATAAGTGAGGCTATTATAGAATAGGTGAGATGACAAAGAGAGAGATTCCTTCAGAGATATTCAGCAATGTGATTGACTGAAGAATTCTGAAGGAGAAGAGAGCTCGTTATATACAGGAGTGTAACCCTTATGGGACTTTAATTAGCATAATTCATGATAGACATTGATGTCCCAATATAACAATATTATCATGGTATGAGTAAGTCCTAAACCTGAATGTTTCCCCCAGAATACTTAGGTGTAAGACGCTCATATGTGTAGCTGTTAGCTCGTACCATCCATAATTATAGATGATATAAATAGACATTAAGTGGGAAATCTAAATATAACATATGAGATGATGACGATCGCGTGACAGTGTACGAGTCGGTGTGAGACGCGCATCGCGTGGGATGCTGTACTGTTTATTTTACAACAAGGGTAAGTGTTGCAAATATAAAAGTCCAAATTACAATGAATATTTTCAACACTTATACCGGGACCCCCTATCGAGTTAGAGAGGGACGACTGTAGTATGGAATCTTCAGGAATCTCAGAAGAGCCTAAGCAAGGATATTAGTAGTAGTTTTGTTTATTCGTGCTATGTAGAGTCTAAGACTATTATTTCACTAGGGCTTCTCTCTGACCCAGATCACACCTTTTACAGTGGTTCTACCCCCTTTTACCTCGAACCTAAGATCATTGAAACATTGACCCATGACGAGTAGCCATTTAGCTCAGTAATTACCCATAGAATTCAACCACCTTTTCTACGGAACCTTCTGCTCAAAATAAAATTGAAAAAGATCAGCCATGGAAACCGGTAAGCGGGAAAAAGTCTCAAAAAACCTGCAACTCCAGCCAGGCGAGGCCTAGACACCAGAGCCACACGAGGTGCGTATCCCCATCTGTATCTCCCTAATATCCCATAGTCCAGATATCCTCCTTATACCGACACCATCAGCGCTCAGGTAGTGGTGCTCTTTCCTCGGGAGACAGTATAATGCCAGAATATCTGTAAACAGTGAGAATTCATCTTGGTAAAAAGGGCCAACTTAGTCTAATCCATCACAACCATAACGGGAGCTGGGTAGGCCCCGGAAACTCGTTTGGATGACTTTTCCTTCGTAACCAAGTAAAGCGTGTTTCTGTAGGCTCTGAAGATAAACTCCAGGTTCGTAGGGGACACCACGTACAGGTAAAAACCCCGTCTTCGTCCCCCGCCTAAGCAAGGATAGAACCTTTGAGAAGGGACAATCACCATGTATATATATTTGTAGTAAGCTTTTACTTGTTCATTCTTAACAGATTCAAATATTAATTCCACCTATTTTCAATAAGCTGCACCAGCGCTCTTGACCAAAGTGTGACAGCTGCTTACAGGATAATTAGGTTGTGCTGGGTAAGTGTTGACTAAGCTAGAGAGACCACCAGGAATTAATGCTATTAGGCCACTTGTTTTTAAAAAAAAAAATAGGAATTGTGCGAGAAAATCTACATCAACATTTTGTGTCAACTGAAACAGCTACTGGCCTTCCTATAATCCACTTCCAATTCTGCGCACTTTTATTCTATCCGACATTGATCCATGGCTTCTGAATCCCGCAATAGCAATGAAAACTCTGTTGTTTCTGAAACGGAGAGCAATCAAGTTCAAATACCACCCTCAAAATTTGTGGTTGTCAAGGTGTACAGCCCTAAAGGAGAAATGACATTGCATCGCCTCTCTTCCTCCACCCCTTTCACATGCGGTCGCTGCAACAAAGAGAAGAAGGCGAAGCTTATTGCTACATATCAAAACCAATGGGACGACCTTCGCTGCAATGGTTGTTATGGGGAGCTTCTCTCAAAACACTGAATGCCTATCGGCAGGGAAGAAATAACACAATAAGTCACATATTCTAGGAAGCGACGTGGTTGAGAATGATTTGAACAAAAAAATTTTGGTTGTACGCTGTTGTTGGCCGCGGCAATGGGACAGGCAGAGTCTCAGAGAGATGGTAATCGGCGTTCCGTGGGGCACTAGTGAATGAGGTAGATGTAATAATGAGGTCTGAGATGAGATAATGGATGTGGTTTCCTCAAGGGAAAGACGCAGTGAGGAAGAAGCGTACGGAGAAAAGTAAGGATTTGGAGTTGAAGTAAATCAGTCTTCCCAAGGAAGAGATGTGAAAGGTATGTGGTGAATATGTATTCAGAAGACGTTGCGTGCAGAGGAAATCTCTCACACGCTGAACCTATATATATATATATATATATATATATGACCTCCTCTACTACACTGCATAACCATACTAGACAACTCAAGGACTTGCATAATAGAACTAGAATGACCTTATTATCCTCTGCTTCCTGACTAGTGATCTCATTTCCAACTTCCATGCATGGTTGACTCGTATTGATCCAATTGCTCGAGAAACTAATAATCCGACAACAGAATTAATTTCAGCATCAAGTGCACTAATCTATGAAACAGAGGTGGTTAAGCTGCTTGAGGAGGCGTAGCTAAAGGCTAACTCGAAAGGCTGTGATAACAGAACAACACGGTAGGAGGCATGGTCAAGCTGGTGGAATCTTGTATTTTCGTTGTTGTGCAGCCCTTTGGAGATAGTTGTTGACGTTGGATACTGCACGTACTGTTAGTATCTCTGCGAGGAAACGTAAAATGAATCGGATTAGAAAATTAATTGTTCAATTGAATCAAGAGTATTATAAATCTAGGGATCGAAGACATCTGACCTATTCCTTATGTACATATTTCCCTTCAAAATAGATCCCCTTTGCAGTCTAATGCCTTCCCATCCTACATGCCATTTAATGATGGACTGTATGCCGCTCAAGGAGTTACTCTTTCAGTGGCTCTTTGCTTGCCGCACTAGCGTAAACGAGGATTAGCGCTAAGCCTAAAAGTCCCCTACCACCTTGTGATACCTCAGGCATTAGCCTTGTACCACATTGGCTTCAGACCTTTAACAATTTCCTTAGGATAGGAAATCAGACTGATATATCAGCATGGTCGTGTAATTTGAATTGAATAAGCTTGTCCCTTCATGTTGGGGTTACTCATTATCAATGCTGTAGGGTTAGGATTAAGCAGTGTGAAAGGCCTGAGCTTAGGGACTTAGAGAAAATCAAAATTTCAGAAAACAGTCATTTTCTGACCAAATCTTTCAACAGCGCCATCAGAACCATTTTAAATTTTCTAAAATTTTGATAGATGACATTTAACTCTAGTAAAAATATCCTTAGTGAGTCTGGAATTGATAGAGCGATAATTGCAGCTTCTAATGGCAGTCAAACAGTTATTTGTTTCTTTCTTGGCAAATTGCATCTGTGGCGCATTTCACTTGCCATAGTTTTGAAGCCTCATAACACTACACATATAGGCCATTAATTAAGAACCACAAAACAAGTTATGATATTAAGTCCAAGTGATATGTTCTAAAATCAGTGCAATTAAACAATTGGCCTCTAAGGCAAGTGTTATAACCTTCGGTAGCTCAATCTCTCCGAGTATCATATATCACGTGATCTATCACACTACTGTAACCATCAATATCGTCTGTAGATAGAAACCTATCTTTGAGTCATCAATCTAATCTACATCAACCTTTTGTTTCTGCTCCTAGTAGTGAAGAAATCTCAGTATATCTTGGCTAACAGGTTATACCCCCTCTGCGCTTCCGTTATTAAATACTCAGCGTACAGACTTGTATTAGATTTATTCATTGATTGTTTATTCAACATGTCAACTCCAACCATAACTCCCTCGAATCTTCGACCTGGAGACATGGCTCTCCCTCCAAATTTGAAACTCCAAGGTGTCGCAAATCTTAAAGTTTGGAAATCACTTTTAGAAGCTACGTTACGTGGTAATGGGCTTTATAACTATATTATTCCAACTACTGTGGAAGGCTCAGGTTTTAAGAATGGAAATGCTGACTTTGCGGCATGGTCCAGAAATAACGAGATTGTCAAACTAGTCATTGCCACAAACATCGATTCTGATCTTATACCACTTGTTATGGATGAGCTCACCGCCTCTGCTAGCTACACGAAATTATGTGATTTCCTTGAAGGAAATGGCTTGGCAGCCCTGGAAAGTACCCTCGTGGACTTCCTAAATCTCACTGAAAACTTTGATAAGTTTCCTTCTGTTAGAGACTATATCCTGGCACACAAGGCCGTTGTCGATAGACTTGCCTCTCTTGGGCATTCTTGGACAGATAGAGTCTATGGTTTACTTTTCATTCGTGCGGCAGCCACTTCATATCCGCAATGGGCTACGAATCAGCGCTACTATTATAACATCTCGTCAGAAGAAACTCCCGCGCCTGGCACTCTTTATATGACCTTGCAAACCGAGACCCGCTTAGCAGAAATTGCTGTTTCAGCGCCAGCTGCACCAATTTCTCAAGCTAATGCCATTGGTGCCGCAGATAAAAAGCCCAAAAGAGAGAGAAAGTCTAAAGGTCCTTGTGACTGGTGTTCGGGACAGCATTTTTCTGACGGCTGCTTTCTAAAATATCCTGACAAACTTGCTGCCTTCAAGAAAAGACATCCAACATGGGAGTATAAGGAAAATCCTGCATTACGTGCAGAATTTCAGCAACGTCAATCTGCAATGAACTCTGTACACTATACTGGCTTTGATGCGCGCTTTGAAAACTATAATCCATGCGAACAACAACCTTTCGATTTTCAAGCCCACTTTTCTCATCACCTCGCTTCCTCTATAACAGAAGAAGTTAACACAGCTTTTGATGAACGCCTCGAAAATTATACGGATAAAATTACTCATGCTAACATGGCCCTAAAGTTCAACACTATTGCGCGTCAATATGACTATTCTACTTGCCAAGATAAGAATTCTAAGGTTAAATCCTCGTCCGTCCTCCCTACAGACTCTACTTTTGTAAACCTTTTGAGTCAGGCCTCACGCGATATCTGGCTTCATGATGATGGAGCTTCTGTCCATATTACAAATAATATTAATGCGTTTTACCGCTATCGTTCTCTCAAGAATCATTCTCCTGTTATGACAGGTGGTGGTTCAGTCTATCCTACCGGTATTGGATATATCAAGCTACGGCTTCTACGCACTGATAACTCTGTTCATGAGACTATCATCGAAAACGTTTTGTACATTCCTGGCTTTCCTATTAACATTTATTCAGGCTGGCTACATGATTTAAAAGATGGATGGGATAAACATCGAGTACTATATAATGCCGACGGCTCTGAATTTTGTCAACTTCTTCGAGGACCTAATTGCCTACACTTGCGGCTGGCTTATCCTGCCTACAATCTTAATCAAAAAGACCAAGCAATGACTTCTTCCTTCTCTAACGCTTTGCTTAAATCATCGCATATTTTTCCTGCCGCTATATATGACGCCCCCGTCACTCTGGAACTGCTCCATCGACGTTTAGGACACATCAGCTTTCAAAATGTCAAACAAACTGTGGAACGTACCCACGGCCTGTCTTATAAATCTCGTGCATCTGATTTGGAGCTTGACGTATCTCGTCTTTGTGAGCCCTGCGAATTTGGAAAACCAAAGAAAACAATCCGCCGCTTTCCAAGGGAACGGGAAATTAATTGGGGAGACAGATTTTATACGGACGTCTTTTTTGTTAACCCCCCAGGATATAACAAACACACTGCAGGCGTCATATTTACAGATGGTAATACTAATGGACGTTACGGCTTTACTTATGAAGAAAAGAAAAATGCATTTGATGCACTAGTGACTTTTGTGAGGCTCTTCCGCACCCAAAATGCATTTTTACCAAAGTGTATACGTCTTGACGGTGGCAAAGAGTTTGGGGGTGATAAAATGATTAAATTCTGCCAACAATATGGCATCAAAGTAGAATTTAGCACTGCGTACTTCCATGAGCAAGGTGGCCCTCAAGAACGCTCCAATCGCACAGTTCTAGACCCTATGCGTTGTATAATAGCCGATATGAAAATACCTCTCTTTCTATGGCCGGAAATCTTTTTGGCAGTTATTTATCTGCTGAATCGTGTCTCTACCAGTATTAATGAAAAAATGACTCCTTACGAAGCTCAATCTCAAGCTGTTTCTCCTGGAAAATCGAATCATAAACCCGACCTCTCAAATATTCGGGTCCTGGGATGCCGTGTCCTTGTTTACATTCCTAGTGAGCGACGCGTTAATACGGAAAAATTGAATCCGCGTGCTGAAGAAGGAATCCTTGTTGGATTTGAAGGACAATATATTTATCGTTGTTGGATCCCTTCCCGCCCGCTCGGTTTCAAACTTGTGCGCTCGTCTCACCTCCGTTTCTTTGAAGGTCGTTTTCAGCATATTTCGTCAGATTCATCTCCTCCCATACAAGTTGAAGCTGATGAACCTGCTGCTCAACAAGACTATTCGCTCCCGGAACGTCGCTTGTCCCCTGTCCAGTCGACGCTGGACAACACAGTTGTCCCAATTTTAAACGCACGAAATCAAATGCCTCATGAAGACGACCCTTTTTACCAGTCGTTTCCTGAGGAACCAAAAAGGGGCCGCGGTCGCCCTCTTGGTTCAAAAAATAAACCCAAAGATACGATTGATCTCGACGTCGTTGATTTATCCCGGGATCAACATAATGGTCGAATGACCAAAAGTAAGACTAAGTGCTCAGTTTCACAGCATATTCCACTTGAAAACAACCCAACCTCTGCTCTTTTCCTTCATGCATATTTCTCTGCGCTCAAATCAGATGGGGATCCCAGTACTTTTCGCTCTGCCATGAATTCCACTGAAGCCCCTCTTTGGAAACAATCCATGGAGGAAGAATTATCGGCTCTGTCTGATAACAATACATGGATTGTGATACCACGTTCCGAGCTTCCAGATGGTCGAAAACTCATTTCTGGTCGTTGGGTGTATAAAACTAAAAGAGGTAAAGATGGGCAACTAACTAGATATAAATCTCGCTATGTTGCTAGAGATTTTCTACAAGAAGAAGGGTTAGACTATCATTCCACTTTCGCCAGTACTGCTATTTCTAGCGTCTGGAAAGCAATCCTTGCACTAGCTGCATTTAACGACTGGGAAGTTGATCAAATGAATGTAGTAACAGCATTTCTAAACCCCGACGTCGATACAGATATTTTTGTTACTTGCCCCGATGGAATGATTTCTCCACATAGAACACCTCTAGATAAATGGATGTGTAAACTCCGTAAAGCGCTTTATGGTTTGAAACAATCTCCATATTTATGGCAATCCAAACTACGTTTTGAGTTGGCAAAATTTCAATATAAGCCGCTCTTACATGACACCTCTGTTTACTATAGAAAACAACATGGCTGTTATCTTGTTACCCACGTTGATGATTTTCTTCTCGTTGGGCCTAAACAGGGTGTCAGTTCTCTACGAAAATTTCTTCTTTCAACGTTCAAAATGGTTGACATGGGGACTGCTGAATTCTTTGTCGGAGTTCGTATTGTTCCTGTGCGTTCAAATCGTACGCTCTATTTGCACCAGGATGCATTTATCAACAAAATAATTAATAAGTTTGGTTTTGCTAAATCCCATTCAGTTGACAGTCCCATGCTACCAGCTCAACACCTCATTCCTTCTGACAATCACGCCACAAATTCCGAAATTTCTCTCTATGGGTCAATGGTTGGATCAGCTATGTATGCTGCTTCCCAAACAAGGCCTGATATTGCATATACTTTATCACAGCTTTGTAGATTTCTAGCAAATCCTTCATCTGTCCACATAAACGCTGCTCGGCGCCTTTTTCAATACCTACGTGGAACTATTAACTTGGGCTTAAAATACGGACAGGGCCCTGACCTCACATTACATGGATATACCGATTCGGACTATGCTGGGGATCCTGTCACTAGGCGATCTCACGGCGGATATGCTTTCTTCTTAAAAGGTGGTTGTTTTTCTTGGAAGTCATATGCTATGAAAAGGGTGACATCTTCCTCTACGATGGCTGAAGTATATGCAATGGCTGAAGCAGGAAAAGAAGCTATCTTTTTACGCAACCTTTTCAGCAATTTAGACGTTAACTCGCATGACGTCAAATCTATTACGTGCTATTATGATAACCAACCCGGCTATAACCAAATTCAAGGACAAGGAATTACTCAGAAGTCTAAGCACTATGATGTGCCTCTCTTTCTCCTTAGAGAATACATTCAAGATGGCTTTCTAAAATTGAGTTGGAAATCTGGGGTGGAAAACTCGGCTGACGGTTTCACCAAAGCTCTTTCTCCCGTTTTGTTTCGTACACTTATCCATCAGCTTAATATGGCTAATTTAATGTCGGACAAATGAGCTTTAAATAAGAGTGTCGAGATTGGGGGGTGTGTTATAACCTTCGGTAGCTCAATCTCTCCGAGTATCATATATCACGTGATCTATCACACTACTGTAACCATCAATATCATCTGTAGATAGAAACCTATCTTTGAGTCATCAATCTAATCTACATCAACCTTCTGTTTCTGCTCCTAGTAGTGAAGAAATCTCAGTATATCTTGGCTAACAGCAAGTGTTATCCCTATAAAAATACCATGTACAATTGTAAAACAGAAGCTGCAATATCGGGGGTTCCTGATCCTGAAAGTAAACATGTAATTATTTGTAATTCACTACTGATTCAGTAGATTTATCAAGTTGATGTTCAGGTGCTCAAAGAATGGTGTTAGAATTTTCAGTATTTTATTGTTGGCAATACTTCAAAAGTCAGGCATAAACTCCAGATGTCAGCACTTTTTTGCGTACGAAAGTCTAAGATATAAGGCATCAACTTGATTTTGAGCCAACAATAAGAAACAATCACTTGAGCATTCAAATGCGACGAATAGACGGATTTTATTCGGGTTTCCCAAGCGCCTCTGGTGGAAGAGGCTCCAGCACCTCATCCCCCATCAGCACAGCCAGCACAGCCAGCACAGCCAGCATCGTCGTCATCCCCAATTTCCCTTCCGCCATCACCTCACCCTTCCACTTCTCAAGTCACCAGAACTGTTCAGGCGAACCGGCCAATCTTACAACCAGTTCCTCCCTCAAAACGTGCAGAGCCGCAGAGTACATTCTCGGCCACCGATATATTAGAAAGCGAGCCTGACCTAGCTCCCGCGTACCCACCCAAGGAACTTGTTGAAATAATCAGGTCTCGTCAACGTCAGGAGAGAGCCTGGCACATACAACTTTCGATTTGTTCAGGCTTAATTTGCAACATTGATAGCACGCTCTCCCCCTACAAAGGAGAGTTAGAAAAAGAGGAAGCCGAGACTATCCGCAGCTATTTGCATCAAGCTATCGCTCGTCTCGTTGCCTCGGAGAAGGCCCCGTTGCCCCCTCCTATTCCAACACAATCGAAACCCCCCCGAGCTACGAATAATACAGGTAGCAAGGAAAAAGTAATACGGAATCCAGTACCAGTGGCCACACCTACAATAAGCCCGTTTCGCGGCCCAAATCACACAACTTCAAAACCAGGACCTGATAAACAGCCAATAAGTATTCCTCCAACAGAAAATACTTGGGCAAAAGTAGCCCATAATGGTTACAGGAGAGCTAAAGCAACGGCTGTCTTACAAACAATTCCATCTTCTTCTCCATCTTCACGGGCTAGATGCCAACCTGCATCGTCTATGCTCCCCACAAATGCCAAAGCTAGCCGCAGCAAACTTAGTGAGAAATTTGACAACAGATTTTTTATTCGCCTCCCATTAAGCCCTGAATGGCGAAAACTATCTCCGACTGGCCTCCGCAATGCAATCATCGAACGGATGTCGGTCTCAACCACCACCATTGGGCTGATACAACCAGTACGATCTGGCTTTGCTCTCAGCCCAAGTAATGCACAGGCACGCGAAGAACTTCTCAAGGCCTCTGGTAAACTTTTCCTCTCAGGAGCTACCTTGGAGCCAGCTACCAACTGGGTCAGTCTTCTTGTGCCCACAGTTTCCAGGGTCATCTACACTTTAAAGGAACGGTTGGAAGTCACGGGCGCTTTGCTTGCGGACGAAATTGAACGGGTATCATCTATATGTCCCGCCGCCGTCAAACCATACGGTATGAATAATTTGGAGGCTCCTCCCTGCACATGGCTAGCTCTTTTCACAAAGGCTCCATAGCCGGGTTTCTGAGTATTCGAGGAATCAGGACTCGTCAGGCCTTTCAAGAAGCAACGCCACTTGGACTTCTGCAAACAGTGCAACGGACACCACTCCGCTAAATACTGTTCACGAGCTCCCTCGTGTGGTAATTGCGGCTCAACCATGCACTGCCAGGAGTCTTGCCGAACACCAACCAAATGCGGAAATTGCGGTGGTCCACACCGCTTAGATAGTCATAGATGCCTTGCCAGACCCACTCGTGCTAGGCCACCATGAAAAGAACAACTTAAAGTCTACCGCCAGGCAGGTGAACGTGAATACTAAGCATTTGCCAGAGCTAGAGCAGCAGAAGAAAGAGCTACCGCCGTTACTGATCAAACCCCAGACATTGAAGCTGATAACACTCCAACACCATCCGACGAGGATGTGTCGGGTGATCAAATGCGTTACTGAAGGGCCCCTCACAAGCCCGTCGACAACCTCTTTATTTTCTTTAGTTCATGTCCATAAATGTAGGAAGAGGAGGATCTGTACACGATATCGCGCTAACCGGCACATGCGACCCAAAACTTGATGTTCTATTGATTCAAGAACCATGTTGGTCAGGGTACACCAAGTCGCATCCTTATTTTGATCGCCATATTCCTTTCGGAGGTGCTCACTTCAGACCGCGGGCCATAACTTATACCCGAAAGAATTCCAAAAAATTGATAGCAGTTCAGAAATTTCCCCTTCATCCCACTGGCAATCACTGCTGGGTGATAGTGAATGGCGTCACGTTTCTAAACGTGTACAAATCGCCACAGGATTCTTTAGCCGCCAAACTCTTAGTAGAATGGACCCCACAATTAAAGTCTATTGCGTTCGGCGACTTCAATGCAGTACATAGGACTTAGCAACCCGGTGCTTCTGACCCCCATGGCCAGGGCGAAGCAATCGAAAAGTGGGCTGAGGATCATAATCTGACCCGATTAATAGTTGGTGAACCCACCCACCGCGCTGGAAATACTCTAGACTTAGCCTGGACAAATATTAGCGGCACAAGTGCATGGGTTGATCGTGAGGAATGTGTTACTAGTGATCATCTACCCATCCGTGGTCTAATCCCTGACTGTGACCGGGTAACAGTCAGTCCGACAGGTCCGCTCAGGGTTTCAAAGAATAACCTGCCTCAATTTGCCAAGGTGGTTGCGCAATGGATTCCGCCTGTTCCTTCCCTAAATACAATTGATGAAGTGGAGGATTTCGCACATGACCTTATCAAAACATTGACTGACGCACTGAGAGCAGTTGGTAAGCATCCGAATCGGAAAAGCGGTAGGTCCGCGCCTTGGTGGACCCTAGAATGCAAGGAAGCCCACCTAGAATATCGAGCTGCAGTGTTAGAATCCGAGCGCACTATGCTTGAAAAGGCTTTTAGAGAGGTGGTCGCCAAGGCTAAACACGAGTACTGGAAGAAACGCATCGAATCGATGCACACTCCCTCTGATGTTTTCAACCTCATGGGCTGGCTGACCCCAAGACAGGAAATAATTCCACCTCCACTCTTGCACAACGGGAATTTTATCTCAAACCAAGCTGAGCGTGCAACAGTCTTACGAGATAGTCTCCTGGCTCGTCACCAAGCGTCAGACGACTTACCCAACTTTACAAAATCAAATGAAGGCCATATCCTGTGGACATATGATCTGACCGAGTCGGAAGTACGGGCATGCACAATTGGAAGCGGAAACACCTGCCCAGGGGCAGATAGGATCTTAGTGGAACTTCTTGCTACTTGCTGGGACAGTATCGGATTACATGTCACCCGGCTATATCGTGCATGTCTCCGGCTTGGATACCATCCGTCCTGTTTCCAGCTAGCAGAGATAGTATTTCTTCCAAAGCCTGGTTGGGATCCATCAACGACTAGAGGATGGAGGTCAATTGCGCTTCTTTCTTGCCTCGCGAAGGGTCTTGAAAGAATTATCGCCAAGCGAATGTCCTATCATGCCATCACATCAGATGTAGTAGGTCGCCAACAATTTGGCGCACTGCCTAAGCGATCGGCAACTGAACTTGTCTCTTGCGTGGTGCACGACATAGAGGAGGCTCGCTCACAGGGATGGGCCGCGACATTTTTAACACTGGATGTGCAGGGCGCTTTTGACGCTGTCTTACATGACAGGTTGTTACAACGAATTCAAGTACAAGGCTGGCCTGCTTCTATTCTCCGCTGGACTTCGTCATTTCTCAGCAACAGGAGAGTGCAGGTACGCTACCAAGGCGGGGTCACAAGCCCAAAGAAGCTAGAGTGTAGAGTACCGCAAGGTTCTCCCATCTCCTCCCTTTTATTTCTTCTTTATATGGCAGAACCATTGCGCAGTGGTAATCCTCGAGCAAGGTTTGGGTACGCCGATGATATAGGGATCCTGGGAATTAAACCTACTAATGTGGAATCCGCTTTAGCTGCTCAACGGGAAGTGGACAGCTTGCTGGGATGGGCAAAGGAGAATGCCGTCTCATTTGATACTGGGAAATTGGAAGTAATTCATTTTAAGTGTCGTCGCCGAGTTGGGCCGATAGGTATCCTCGTCAAAGACTCTAGAATTGAACCCGCTGAACATATACGTTGGCTTGGAGTCCATCTTGATTCAAAACTATCTTTTAAACGCCACGTTGCCACGTGGTGCAGCAAAGCACTTAAAATGGCTCAGCACATGAGAAGACTAAACCCAGTAAAGCGAGGAGCAACCCCCGGGGCTTTAGTAACCGCTGTCAATACATGCGTCATTCCAGTTGCCACATTTGGAGCAGAGATGTGGTGGCCAGGAATATCTGGACCATCGAGACATGGAAATTTAATCCCTCCTACTTCTTTTCTGTGTGGCTTAATCGATAAGTCATTACATTTAGCACTAAGAGCCGCACTTCCAGTATGGAGGACAACACCCAACGCAGTGCTTCACAGGGAAGCAGGGATACCTGCAGCAAAAGTTCTCCTGGAAGGAAATCGACTCCGACTGGCAGCACGACTAAATTCCCTGGACAGTGCTCACCCGCTGTGCAGTAGAGCAAGTTCTTGCCCCAACTCAACAAAACACAAATACAAGAAGAGGCCTAGACCGTCGCAACAGCCCGAGATTTTAATGATGCGGATCCAACGAGCCATTCGGCAACTTACTCCATGCGAAGATGCAGAGCCACTAACGTTTCCAGAATATCCTCCAAAGTTAGGTACGAAGGTGGAAGGATTAGCTGAACATCGCATCTGGGCTGCGTCAATATCATTATCAGATATTTGCGCCTACTCGGATGGCTCATCAGAAGGCCATAGTCGCTCCTCCTGGGGCTTTGTCTTACAACGTGAGGGCATTACATTCAAGACGGGACATGGTACCCTACATGGTGGAGAAGTCTATGATGCCGAACTCTACGGGGCGACTGCCGCTCTAGAAGCAGCACTATCCGTGAGGGAAAATAACGAAAAGATTTACGTTTTGCTAGATAATCAGGCGGCAGTCCTAGCCTTAGAAACTGGGAGAACCTCTTCTAGCCTCCTTCTCATACGTGTTTTTCACGAAGTCGCCAAGAAAGCTAATGCTCACATTAGGTGGGTGCCAAGATACTAGGGGATAAGTGGGAATGAGGAAGCGGATGCAGCAGCCAGAGCTGCACTCCAGGAACTTCCCCTCGCCATACACAGCCTGGCTACATTACCCTAGCATACCTTCGTAGGCTTATGCAGCAGTATCGGCAGAATCTGATAGACTGTTGGTGGTCATCTGTTTGTCCAGCTCGATATAAAGATCTAGACCTTCAAATGCGTCGCCGCAAGCCCCCTGAGTTAAATCTTCCTCGGTTGCTTCTCCAGAGGCTAATTGCAGCAAGATCAGGGCATGGCGATTTTGCGGAATACCATCGCAGGTTCCATCACGTAAATGTAGTTCTTGACTGCGCCTGTGGGCTGGAAAAATATCCCACACATTTTGTTCGTTGCCGAATACACGCCAGTCACACGCGTAAGCTCAGGAAAGGTAGAACCATCAATGATTTTATTAGTCATCTTCTTGGACCAGACGGTCATGAGAAGTTTGCGGAATTTGCAAAGACTACAGGTTGTTTCGAGATCATACCTACAGACTTGTTCTCTGCTGGACGCGAGAACAGTTAATTTTAGACTGCTAGGTCGTAAGAGCGGCGGGTTAGACATAGTGTGGGAAGCACTAGGCTGATCCTTTATTACGGTGTGGCGGCTTACTATTTCTTTATTTTTCAGTAACTTAGCTACTTGTATTAATATCTATTTATTTTGAATTTTTTGAATATGATTTCAATTAACCCGATCAGGAAACCCAAGGGCCCATGCAGGTGACTAAAAACTATAATATTTACACGAAAGGGAAACCTATGCGGTGAAAACCCTCTCCATCTGTACAAATTTGGTCTGTGATTCTTCTGTTTACCTACAGGAAGTGCAAAACCACTATACGTTTTCAATTTAGCATCCTCTCCTTATTTCTGTTTCTGTCCAATTAAGTATCCTTCCGTCTCAACGATACATTACTTTCTATCGATCGACTGGAATTTTCCGGGGTCTTCCGGGCCGCCTTGGTTCCTGTGCCTTGTCGTTAGTACTTGTCAGTTTCGTCGCTGCAGAAGTCGTTGTCTTCTTGGAGCTGCCAACAATCTGCCAATCGTTGGCGTGCTTTTTTGACTGGTCTTCGGGCGCCAGGTATTTGCCGGAGTCGTGTACCCGGATTGCTGCTGTTCTTGCTTTTTCTGCTATTCGAAGTGGGCAGCTCATCTCCCACGCTTGATGTTTTCTGCCGCAGTTGCAGCATTGAACTTCCAGATTGCCCGTACACTGCCGGGTGTTGTGCTGTCCCGCACAATTACCACACTTGGCGACAGCAGTACAGTTTCTGGCGATGTGGCCATATCTTTGACAGTTGAAACACTGCAGGAGCCGGAATCCCGACCTATAGATTTCCGCCGCTTTCAACTCGTATTTCCACATTACCCCCTTCATGATTGCCATATCTGCTTGTTCAGCCCCATCGAACCAGAGGATGAGGGAGCCGGTGGTTTTTCCTGGTGTTTTCCTTCTTTTCAGCAAAGCCGCTTTTTGTATTGTAATTCCCTTCAAATATTGCCGGTTCGTCTGCTGGAGCTCCTTTATCTGTTCTGGCTTCTCGGGGTCAAAAGAGAATGGCATGTCGTGGATGAGAACTTGAAAGCTTGGCATTGCTACATGTGCTGTTGATGAGAGCTTCTGTACCCATTCCCTTTGCTTCATCATACTCTGCTGGGTCTTCTGCCCCATGAAGTAAGCCTTCACCTGTCCATTCCCCATCTGCTTTGCTCCGATAACTTCTTCTCTACCTATTCTTTTCACCAACTCTTCACTTGATAGCTCTGCAATCTCTTGTTTCTCCATTTCATCTTCTATCCTTATTTTTGACCCCTTGACTCCTTTTCCAGCAACTTTTGCCCATGTCGGAACTGAAATATCTTTTGAAATTTGGATTTGGGCAATTGTTGCCTTGATATCCTTTATCTCCTGTAATATCACCTTCATTGTGGTTAGATCCTCTGTTGGGCTTGGGTTGGAAGTTTTCGCGTTTTCTTCAATTTGTGTCTATAGACCTATGATTGTGTCGAACGCCTCCTTGAACATATCCTTGTACTCCTTTATGGGCCAAAGAGTTGAGGACTCGCTGTAAAACTTCAACATCTGCAGGGTCTCTTCGACAGCTGAGAAAACTTTTTCCGGTTCATCGCCACTCTTACTAGAGTCGCAAACGTCCATATCTTAGCGACTGCGGCCTTCATCTGCTTTTCCTTTCGGATTCTGAACTCTGTCCATCGTCTGATTCTATCGATACTAATATTGATATCAAAACAATGGGGTAGATTTTCGACTTCTGTTGATGTTTTTTTCTTATCTATTTATTTGTTTATTAATTTAGATATCAGGTGCGAACGAGTTGGGCACGCCTTGAGATATGATCCCTGCCGGCTCCACCGGTCCTGCACATTTAGACTTAGGGCTTCGGCTTAGAACCTCAAAATACAAACAAACAAACAAATCACTTGAGCATTGCGCGACGATTAATTTTACATTTTGAAATAGAATTCAAATAAAAAAATTAATTATTATCGTGGTCACAATTTCAAATTTATCTCAATAATGTTTAGGGCTCAGATATTGATGTCGGAATGTTTGAGTATTTTATTGTTGACTCTCTCAAAAAAGTCAGGCAATGACTGCAGATGTCAGCAGTTTTTTGCGTTCGAAAGTCTAAGATTTAAGGCACCAACTTGATTTTGAGCCAATGTCAACATTCAATTAGAAAAATATTACCCAACGGTATTAATCATATTGTGAGGGAACAAGCCAAGAAGATATAGATATCTGTGGATGGGACAAGTATTAACGAGATAGGTCCTGGCCCTGCAGCCCTGCGCTTCGCTCCTAGGCAGGGGTTCCACGCGTCGCTTCGGAAGTGGGACATTGACTATGGCTGGTAATACTGTTCATCTGTGATATAGGTTGTGGGATTGAGGTCTATGGAAGTATATAGGTCCTTTGTCACCTGAGGCAGAGGCAAGAAATTAGTTATTAGATGTTTCGGTAGTCAGCTTGGATCACATGAAATGAAAGGAGACATGTTGGTTATTTTAAGTTGCGAGGTTAGCGTGGTTAACATGAAGTGGAAGGGAATGTTCGTTGTGTTATTTTGCGTTAATCAGCTTGGTTCACATGGAATGAAAGAGAAGATGTTGCCTTTTATAAAGTTAGATGAGAAGCGTGTAGAGTGAAGCTTCTATCTGGTACTTGGGAAGTAAAAAGGCGTGTGATTTGTTTAAGCCAGACTTAGGTCAAAATTGTTTTGGCTTCAAGATAGTTGTTGCGTAGGTGTATGTTTGGAGCCCGTCCGGGTAACATGTATATGGAGTATGTGTAAGTTCAATTCCTTACTTGAAATTTTCGAGTGATATGCGTGACTTCAATGGTTGTGGTTAATTGTTTGGAGTAAAGTGGGTTTTTGCCAGTTAGAGATAGTTCCGTAACTTGTAAATCTATGTCCTGATCATAAAATATTGTGAATAATCTTGTAGTTTCTGTGGCAGATGCAATGAAGAGGTAATGTGTTGTTCGAAATGCGTGAAAGTGGGTTAATAGAACGTGCAGGATTTTCAGTGATGTTAGTAGTTGGGTGGTCCGGATGTTAAATGAGTACTCATCTTGCATCTGCAGTCGAGGAATCTCGCATTCAAGGCTTGATAATCCAAGTGCATCATTATATCGAGTTTGGACCATAAAATTATGGAAGCTATACATGTAGCAGTTAATATTATACTTCAAGTTATTTTATTGGTGATGCAGTGTTAAAGTCGTCTTCTGGAAGGTTATGATATGTCTTGACACACTTTTGATAGGCGTTCATTGATTTAAAATATTTCTTGTTGAAGGTAACCGGGACGTTATAGTTATACTTTGGAAGGACGTTGTTTAATCTGTATATAAATCGGTGAGAGTCGGCATATTCCTCTTCTTTTGTGCGTGTCGAGTATTGATTCTAATAGTATGAACAGAAATCCTATGATGTATTTTGCAAAAGCATTTGTCATTGTTTATAACTTTTATGACGACAATCTAATTCTTTCTTTTGTAGAAGAATTTCACTGCAAGCTAGAAGCTGTCTGTAAAGTTTGGGAATTCTCTTTTTTGTATACCGATAACAGATATAAACTTGTGGCACATGCACGTAGCCGGCGGAGGATTTGTTTTTTTTAATTGGCAGTATACAGTCGTGTGTGAGTCGTCGATACAGATTCGATAACTGTAAAATGTGTATGGTGTTCTGACTACAAAATTATTATTTAAATATTTTACTCAAAGAATACAGACTTACTTGTTGATGGTTAAAAATCTTGTGGTGACATCGTTTGAAATGAGATGATTTGTCGAAAGATAAGGACAATTGTGAGGAGAGTAGAGGTAAGATGAGAAAAATTAGTTGTTTGTGCGGATGCAGACTTCCTGGGGTTGAAAAATAAGCGATACGCTATCATTACGTAAGAATTTTCAAATAGTACAAAAAAAAAGTATTAAGAAAGTGACGTGTCCATCTTGCTTAATAACATATGATTTGAAAAAAAAATTATAATGGTATATATTCAGTTGTAACATGTGCGGACTCTGCCTTGATAAGTGGCAATGAATCATTACGTCGCCATTTTTTTTATTTTTTTTTTTATTACTTTGCGTCGTGCCTGCGCGCAGCATGTGATACAAGGTACCACGTGCCGGTTAGCTCAGCCTCGTAGAAAGCTACCCGACGTGCTGGCGTCTTTAGAGACCCAGCATTTTCTAAAGGGGCCTAGATCTATCCATCTAGCGCCTTACTATACAATTATTTTACAAAGAAACGAACTCTTCCTCTGAGCCGCTTTAAGTTTATCTAGTAGAGATACATCTACAGGATTTATACGGGGATAAGTACTTGTCAGTGAAAGTACAGGATATAAATACGGTGGGAGGTGATTACCCAAAGGGTAGCTCTGTGATCGGTTAAAAATCTGTCGTTTCAATGGCGAAGTTGTATTTCGTCGAAAAAGAGAGTTTTCTTCACCCACTTTCCGAAGGCGAGTGCGCCATCTTTCGAGCCTAAGATCCAACGGATACCTGTAGGCGGGTGTCGAGGTCCGTCAAGTCTCGCCCGAAGGCGGCCGAGCTGGCAGAAGAAGAAGTGATCCGGGGTTTTTTCTTCTCCACAGGTACATTCTAGTAAGGCATCATCGTGGTAAAACCTCCGGTGGTAGTCGGCAAAGTCGCCATGTCCTGTACGAGCTGCAATAACATTACGTCGCCATTGAAAGACTATGAACCACATACTGACCCTAATGATCACGTTGACTGAATAGCGCAACTACTCTACCCCCAGGGTAAGTTTTCAGTATGCACTAAAACCTCGTTCATGAATATTATCCCCACTGGTCTTACGTAATCCCTGCTAGTCTTTACACCAAAAGAAATTGAAAATGATGGCCTGAGTGATCAGGCTTTTTACTTGACTGCTGCTTTATCACTTTCTCCCCCTCCCTCACCTACGCACTTCTGAAGACACCGTTGCTGTTACTGTCTACAGAATCATCATCATCATCATCATCATCAGCATTTTCATCTAAGAGAATCAATAAATCGTTACTCTTAACATTTAGCATATTTCATAGGCAAATTATTCTTTAAAAGATAAGCCAGGTACAACCAGCAGCTCACACAAACAACGCCAAACGATTAAACAGAGATCAGCGTCCCCAGTTAAGCCCAATTTTCATGGTAAATAAATATCTGAGGTAACACCTCTAAATCAAAACTGTCCACGATTCGGGAATGAATCAGACAAATATTGCAAAACAACTCGGCACATCTCGAAACCAGGTCAGATACACCCTTTGTACTCCGTACATTGAACCCAAGAAAGCTGCAGGTCGGCCCCCAACACTGTCCTCTTCTGACGTTGTCCGGATTGAGGCTTTCATAACATCATTCTCTGAAGGTCGTCGAATGTCATGGTTTGAACTTGCCCATGGCCCCTTTCGGGATTTTGGAATGAGTGAAAGGGTTATTCAAAACGAGCTAAAAAAGGGGGTTACTAACGTCATCCAGCGCTGAAAAAGCTTCCCCTTTCTGAAGAGGTTAAAAGGAAGCGTCGGGAGTGGGCCGAAGCCCACAAGGACTGGACTGTTGAAGATTGGATGGCGATTCTTTGGATTGATGAGACCTGGGCCACAGACGGCCAACTTAAGAGAGAATGGGTAACGCGAAAGTTTGGTATCATTGTACCTCAACTAATAAAAAATACCGATCTAACTCTCAGTTCAAGATGGATAAAGAAGTCAACGCCACCTGCGTAGTGGAGAAGGTGAGAAAGAGTCTTGGCTGGATGTTTTGGGGAAGTTTTGCAGGGAAAGAGGAAGGTCCTTGCCTTTTCTGGGAGAAGGAATGGGGGTCTATTACCTCAGAATCATACTCTCAGAGAATTGTACCGCTGATTGATGGAAAAGTGAGCATGAGACCATGGGTTTCTGTGATGCAGGACAATGCTCCTTCTCACAGCGCAGCGGGAACAATCGAAGAGTTCCGGGAGAGTTTAATTACTCCGATCGACTGGCCTCCGTATTCTCCCGACCTGAATCCAATTAAGCACGTATGGGATAGTATGAAAGACTACATACAGTACCATTACCAGAAATTGGAAAGGGGAAGGCAGCGATCATACGATGAACCTTGAGGAATAGTGAAAGAGGCATGGAATGACCCGACTAAGCCGGATAAGCTTGAGAAGCTTATCAGAAGCATGCCCACGAGATGTGAGGCAGTCATACTTGCTCAAGGCGGGCCTGTAAATTATTAAATCTGCTATGTAAAGTAAATTTGCAAGTACTTGTTTATCTGAAATTGGTTAAATTCAAAAAATGTTACCAATTTGAGTTAAGCTTGTGAACTAGTGCCAATGTTGAAAACCTCTGTCGGGCAAAAACACCATACAAATAATCCCTGTCAGAATGTCTGAAAACCTTATCTCAGGAAAGATGCTACCTAACTAGGCTTAAAGGATCCGATTTCGCCCCACAAATTGGATCCACTGGTGAAAACTTACCCTTGGGGTAGAGTAATTGAATGATTTAATTTATTAATAATATTACTTATCCTTAATCGGACAGAAGCAGAAATAAGGAGAGAATGCTAAATTGAAAACGTATAGTGGTTTGGCACTTCCTGTAGGTAAACAGAAGAATCACAGTCCAAATTTGTACAGATGGAGAGGGTTTTCACCGTATAGGTTTCCCTTTCGTGTAAACATTATAGTTTTTAGTCACCTGCATGGGCCCTTGGGTTTCCTGATCGGGTTAATTGAAATCAAATTCAAATTCAAATATTACTTATCTACTCTCATGATAGGGTATTGTTCGTTGATCCGCTTCTTATAGGGTACAGGGGTTAAAGCGGGGATAAAGTGGAGATAAAGTGGTGATATTCCAGGTTACCTCACGATAGATCCACAGTATCCCTGTTAGCTTCAAATTTTAAAATCTTATGGCCTAAGGCATAAGAGATATGCATCTGTATATGAAGCCCAACGCCCACCTTCATGCCTGCACCTTTCTTCACTCGCGCACACCTGAGGTCGTTTCGTTTAAATCATTGTCAGCTATTTACTATAATTTTGCTCAACGGCATACTTTTATTTCATTCATCTATCTAATTTTTACTTCATGTGAGTGCATCTGAACCTTAAGTCAACTACTTTAGAAGATTTTAATTTACTGTACTAGATTGCCGCAAAGATGGATTCACCTCAACAACCTTCTCCATCATCAGCATCTCCTACTTATGCAAAACGCCTAACACAAACTCAACGTATTCAAGTAAGTCTGAAATCTACAAATTGATAAGGTTAAGAGAGTAACATGTGCAGGTTAGAACCTTGGCCAGTGAGGGACACAGTTACGTCAAAATCTCTCAACGCCTTGGGATTACATGGCGACAGGTACAATACACCATGAGCGTTGAAAATACCGAGCCTCAGTACTCCAGTGGTAGGCCACCTATTCTAAGTAGTTCCCAGGTCGATGAAATAGAATTTTTCGTCTGTTTATCATCGGAAAATCGTCGGATGTCATTTTTCCAACTTGCACATTTTATATTTCGGCACTTTGGTGTGAGCGAGAATGTGATCCGACGTGAACTGGCAAAGAGGGGATATGCACGCAGGATTGCACGATTAAAACCTCCTATCTCTTCAGTCAACAAACTGAAGAGATATGAGTTTGCCAGAATACATCTCCACTGGCGGAAGGAACATTGGATGAGAGTCCTCTGGTCCGACGAGACTTGGGCTATGAATGGTCGGCAAAGTGATCGTTGGGTCACAAGAAAGGTCAGTAGTCCCTTAAAGGCTCCTAAGATTTAGAGTTCCCTTGAGCTAAGTTTAAGTCAAAGATTGGGGAAGAGTACGAAGATACCTGTGTCCTAGCCAAGACGCGGAGGAGAGTTGGGTGGATGTTCTGGGGATCTTTCTTTGGACGACAGAAGGGGCCTTGCCTGATTTGGGAGAAGGAGTGGGGCCATATCACTGCGGCCAGTTACTGCGAGAGGATAGTGCCTCTCATAGAGAGTGCGGTCTTTCGGGAACCAGGACTAGATGTGATGCAGGACAACGCCCCTCCTCACAAGTCGAGGCAAACTATGCGTGAGTTTGAAAGGAGGAATATTTCTCTAATGGAGTGGCCGCCATATTCTCCTGATTTAAATCCGATAGAAACTTTGTGGAGTTATATGAAAGCGTACATGGAGCGTCTTTATCCAGCGTTGGATCAAGGGGGCAGCGGAGTCAAGGGCATCTTCGTCAAATAGTGAACGAGGCGTGGGATCTGGGGTTTAATGGGGATGACTTGGAGAAACTGATAGATTCGATGCCCCGAAGAATCAGAGCCGTTTACGAAGCTGAAGGCGGATATGTAAATTATTAGCTAGATAGAAGTATAATTTATTTATGAAATGTATTAATGAATTAAAAAGTGAATAGAGGGCTATAATGGACCAAAAAAGCAAAACCAACGAATATTTCGTTGTGAAATTTTTGCCATACAAATTTAAAGTTTAGGTGGAGAGATCTACTTATCGTCATGCTAATTCAAGTTAGTAAAAGCCTATATACCCTGTAAAAGTCGAATTTTAGCGCCTATACACGATTAATACCGTAGTATCAGAGTATACATGAAGCCATTGACTAGTCCCAAAATAACTTAGTTTCTAATCCCTCTAAAATGTTCTAAGATATTTTGACTAAGAGAGAAAACTCTTTGACATAGGTGTTGAGATGGTCTGTGCTGTATTAATTTAAAGCCCATGTACAGACTAGTGCTAGTACTTCTTGTACTATTAATTTTAATATTATTGATCTGCATTATAATTTTGCCGATCTTAGTCTTGTTAACCCTTGTGGTAGTAATTTATTTATTTATACCCAATTTATTTTATTGTATAATTTGTATATTTATGTATAATTTGTGTATAAAGATAATTAATGTATAATTTATATTAATGTAGAATTTATGTATATATTCTATATTTGTGTTGTTTGTGTATATTCATAATTTATGTATTATTTGTGTATATGTATACTTTATAGAACAACAGTGATAATTGTATTTTATGTTGATTTATATTCTTAAGTGTTAATCTTATTGTAGCTCCATTTATAATAATTTTCGGCTAATATTATTCTATTTTTACTTATATTAAACTTTACGCCCACTACGTGTAATGATCACTTGGTGGGGTCTCAATAATGCTTAGGAGTTCAACTTCTGTATTCAACTTACTATCAGTGTCAAACACCTACTGGCTCGCGGAAGTCCCAGACTTTATCTCTAACGAGCGATCATGTACGTGAACAATAACAACCTAAAGGTACAGGGTATTCCTAGTCCCATTTTGCCTGACTCCAATCCATAACGCCCCAAAATAACTCCTGGTCAATAGCCCTGTCTCATGATGTGAAATTGCCATGTAACAACTTATTCGCAATAACTTATTTATTTGTTTTTAATGTCTACCGAGCGCTAGTTATAACTAAAGCCCCATCCCTAGGGGGACAGGGTGACTGCGAAATGTTATACAACGAATATAGTGTGGTGGCAGAAGCGCCATTAAGATACATGCAGATACTGCGAGCGCTATGCAGCGGATTCTTCACATCGCTGGCTTAACTGGGACGGATGGGGCAGATTTCTGATAGAAACCTAACCTTCTCCAATATGGTGGCGAAACGCTTAGCTCCATGGGAGGTGCCGAGAAGAAAATCAAGTGAGCCCAGACTTCGACGGTGACCAGCCGAAGCCAGTCTTTCTCGCATGAGGGGGCAAAATACTAAGTGGGTGATTGACTTATTAGCCCCGCAGCAACAAGTCAGAAGGGCATCATTATGGTGAAACCTTTCGTGATAAGCACGAAAGTCACCATGTCCAGTACAACATTAGATTAAATACCCAAGATAACGGCGAGGTAGTCGTAGTTCCTTTGGAGGTTTTTTGGGAAATGGCATACCCAACTCACAATAAGTAGGGGGAGCATGAGATTGCCACCATGCTGTGGTCATATCCCATATCTGCCTTTGTATCTTTGCACGGATTCCGGCAAGGGATGCGCCAGGGGGAGCTGGTTGACGGGCAGCCTCTCCTGCCAACTTGTCGGCCAACTCGTTACCAGGAATGCCCATGTGACCGGGGGACCACATTACTTGAACCTTGCCAGGAGATGCAATAGGAAGAATTCTCCTCGTAGGCCAGCGAGAAGCGAGATCCCGAAATTCCAAAATCTCCATTTGCGAAGATTTAGAGGGTGAGGCTTCGAGAAGGCGGTGTGCAGCCTCTTGGTTGTCAAGAATTACATTAATGTTGGTTGCAAAATGTGTCGAAGGTGCTGCTATGGCAGCCTTAAGGCCTGCTAGAGCGCCGATGATCTCGGAGTCGTAGACCTCAAAGTCGGGACCTAGGGGCACTTTCACTTCAGTTATAGTGATATCTCTGTGCAGAACTACGGCACCTGCCCCAGCAGAACCGTTCGCCAGCTTTGAGCCGTCCGAAAAGACGAGAATATCCCATGGTGGCAGCTCTCTAATGCGCTCAGCAAATTCTTGGGCAGAGAAATCAGCTCGAGACTGATTGAGAGGGGATTTATAGGAAGGAGGAAAAAGCTGGGGTCGAGAGATGGGAGGAACGAGCTTTAATTTTTCCGTAAGGCGAGTTTGTGGGCGGGAGACGGTGGATCTTCTAACCAAAGGATGAAAACAGTCCACGGCGGCCAGTCTAACAGCAGAGCGGAGGCGAATCTCCTCAAGTAATATATGAGCAGGCTTGAGCCACACTTCCCCTAGGAGTGCCGAAGTAGGCGTGGTCTTGTATACCGGTAAAATCGCTCGGTCCAGGGTGACTAGAGCTCGAGAGATCATGTCTACCAGGTGCTGAGATCGGGTAGATGTTGGACGTCCTCGACGGAGGAAAGTGTGACCGCGCCACCAAACCTCGACACCGTATAATAGAACGGGTAGCGCCGCAGCTAGGGCTGCAGTGCGTAGAAAAGTTGTTGGTACACCACGATTGGTATTTCCAAGCTGTCGTATGTGGGCACTGATTCGTTGCGTTTTAGCACTCCATTCTTGTACATGTTGTTTGAAAAAGAGCTTAGTGTCGAGGAAGACGCCAAGCCACCTCAGAGTAGAACTGGTAGTTCTTAGGACGTCATTAACAATTACCGGTGGAGAGGGTTGACGGGATCTGTGAAGATGTATGATTTCTGTTTTGTTTTCCGCCAAAGAGGGTCCGTTCTGACCGCACCAATGGGTGATGCTTCCAACATTGTTAGTGGTCAGACGAGAAGTGTCGACTAGCGTTTTAGCGACCGAGAGGATTGCTACGTCGTCTACGTATCCAAATGTGGGAAACCCGAGTTTGAATAAAGGCTCGAGAAAGAGGAGGAAAAGTATTGGGGAAGCAGGGGACCCTTGGGGCAAGCCGTGCGGAATTTCCAAGAAATCACCTACAAAATCATCCACTCTGAGGCGAGCCTTCCTGCAAGAGGCAAAGGAAGCAGCCCAATTCACGTATGGTAAAGGCCATCCCTGCTCACGCAAACGAACACGAAGACGGCCGGGCTGTATACTATCGAAAGCACTTTGGATATCAAGGGTGGCGAGAGTGCAAACTTGCTTTGTCCCCCACGCCTTTTCGACATCGTGAACCAGACATTCCACAAGATCCATGGCAGACCTTCCAGGTAGCGCTCCAAATTGCGTCGGGGAGATGATACGATTTGACAAGGCCCAGAAGGCAAAGCGTTTTGCAAAGAGACGTTCCAGCCACTTCACAATAACTGGGAGAAGCGAAATCGGACGCCAATTGGCGGGGTCAGTAAGATCGTCCTTGTGTGGTTTAGGAATAACTACCACTTCAGCGCGGCGGAAGATGCTGGGATGGTGACCATGTTCCAAACATAGGCTGTAAAGCTGAACAATCCACGAGCGCCACCTATCCACTCCCCATACAAGGCGGATGGCTGAGACAGAGAGGTGGTCGTGTCCCGGAGTAGTTGACGAAACTTCCAGAAGACAGTGGCGTACTTCATCTTCGTCTACGGATAGAGGAGCAGGGATCGCACGCAGTGGGCAGGTAGGGGTATTCCTGGGTATATCCGGCTGACCCATAGAGCGGGCCAGCTTAGTTCGAAAGAATATGTCTGCACGCTCGGTCGGGGTGCTGAAGGTGACACCTTGATGAATAATTGGAGGGGGAACAAAGCAACTTGATAGCTTCCGCCATCGAACAACTTTATGGGCTTCCAGGATCGAAGCCACATTATCCAACATGGAGCGCTTATGTTCGCGTTTGGCTCGTCTATCAGACTTCCGAAAATTATTGTGTGCCTCGCTAATGAGATCTTGGTCACCGCTATGGCGAGCTTCGAGATACTGACGACGTTGGTCCGAGCATTCGCAATTCCAAAAGTCTTTGCATGGGACGCAGGCAGGCCTCGGCGGGTTAGCTGCAAGCAGCATTGCCGAGAGAGAGGCAATGCCCGATGAAGTCACCGCGTCCAGGCGCTGAGAGGTTGGGTCTCCAATAGGAAGGCTAGGAGGTGCGGTAGCGGAGAGGGCAAGACAAAATACCTCAGCGTTCTCGTCGTTGAGTTTGGGCAGCTTCAGCGTTGGGTGACGTCTAGATGACGAGAGTTGGACGAAGCCGGATATCGTCTAGTGATCGGAAGTGGAATGTGTCTCCGGGTCCACTCGGGCTGAAAGTCCTTCCATGTTCGTGAGTACTAGGTCGAGGACGTGGCCAGCTCGGTGTGTAGGAGCTCCGTAAGGCAATGCCGACCTCAGAGAATAGTTGTCAATCCATTCAACAAAGTTGCTGACGCCAGACGAACGGGAGACGTTGGGCTCCCATAGTTCGTGATGAAGATTAAAATCTCCCACGACTATGGTATTCGGTTGAACCGGCCAGCTTAAAAGTGCCTCGAGACTCTCTGGCATTTGAGCTTGAGGTTGTCGGTATACGTTTATGATCTCTAATGAAGGAGAGCTCTGGAGACGGAGGGCGATGATATCAGGTGAAAGACCACAGTCCAGCTGGATAGGTCGGAGATTAGATTTCTTTCGGACATAGGTTAAAACGCGCGGGCGCGAATTTTTCCAGTCACGATTAGGAGGAGTGAAAATGACCTAAGCCGGATGGGCCTTGGTTACGTTCTTAGAGTTTATTGTTTTAGTCCAGGGTTCTTGGACAAAGATTACATCATACTTGCCGTGAAATGCAGCTTGAAGAAGAATGAGGTGAGAAGATCCACCACGCCCAACGTTTGCTTGAAGGAAACGAAGGCGAGGCGGGGGGGAGCTCCTTAAAAAGGCTCTATTGCTCATGGGAAGTACTAGTGGAGGAGTTGGGAGCTTGCTCGTCTAGGTCTACTTCCATAGACCCGTCCGAAGCAGAAGCAAGAGGCGTGAAGCTGTTCTGGCTAGCAGAAGGCATAGTTTGAGGAGGGACAGAGGGGACTTCCGTCGATAGAGTCGGTGCGTTGGACTTGTCGGGAGAGGAAGTTACGACGGCAGCAGCTGCGCGACGTTGTTTCCGGAGCTTATTACGGTTCTGTGAACGGAGGTCTGTAACCGCTTTTTCTGAAGGGTGAATAAGTTTGCCCTTGAAAGGGCGAGGGCGGAGAGGGCAACTTGAGTCGTCTGCAGAATGTGGCCCTAGGCAGTTAATGCAACGACAGAGTTGGTGGCATTCTCCGTCGTGGCGAAGGGTACCGCAACGAACGCACAACGCTTGAGTGCGGTAGCGAGAGGACTGGTGAAACCCAAAGCAAGCATCGCATTGGACTACCTTTGGGTTAGGGATGTACCGTCGAGAAGGGGCGCTGTCAACAATTCGAAACGTGGACACCTCTTTAGGAAAGAAAATAACAGCCGTGTGCAGAGGATTTCGTCGATCTTCATGTATAGACCATTGGGCGCCCGATGGAGCGACGCCTGTCTGTGACTGGGCAATGCTCTTGACATCATCAAGCGTGGTTGGAACCAGATTTGAGGCCGGATTCCAGATAGTGCGTGGGATACGCTTGACAACGTGCCCAATGCGATCCTCAATTTGGATTAGAGAGCCCGAGAGAGACGCTCTTATAGAGTCAGCATTGTCCAACGCAATTTTCAGCGATGCATCTGACGAGAAGGCGACGGTGAAACCGCTGGAGCAGCGAGAAACGGAGGCGATTCCATCCTTGAGACCAGGAACGATGTGGATGAAAGCAGACTTGACTGCAGTTACGTCTGCTCTGAGAAGTGGAGCTTCTTCAAAGAGACGGAAGATGGCTTTGGGACCCTTGGTGATAGCAGTTTGTTTAGAAACAGGCGTGCTAGAGGGGCGAGACGTTGTGTTGGGTCGGGCCGAAGACGGCACCGGAGGGCCAGTGGCAGGATGGCCTGCAGCGGTCGCTGCCCAACTCTGCGGTTGCTTAGCTGTAGGGATAGGAGGTCGAGCTGGTACGCTTTGGCTGGGCTTGGGTAAGGAGCCCGATGATTTAGGTTGTCTTTGGTTGTCGTGTCGCATAGGATGCCCGGAAGCAACCGCAAGGAGAAACGCGTCCATTTGCTCGCGCACGAAGGACTGGATGAGGGGATCGGCCTCTTCGACGGCTGACCAAAACTTGATATGGAAGGATTGAACCCAAGTAGCTCGACCCTTCGCAACGCGCTGAACAAGCTCGAGCTCTTCAGCGACGCGCTGGGCCAAAGGGGGTGGTTGTTGTGATTTGGCCATCACGAGCGCGATGCCCAAACGAAAATGCACTTGATAGGTATCGAATGAGAAATCGAATTAGAGTGAACAGCAGGAGAGGAATAAGGAGACGTGATGGATGTCTGTTGTATGTGCTGATTAAGACTGCTAATATTATTCTATATTCTTACACCAATACTCTTTCCTAACTTGGAATCACGTTACGCCACATACCACGTACCTGCACCTTGCGAACTTTTTCACACTCTCGCAGCAAAAACATAAATACATAACCGATTCAACAGTAATCCCTGTAGAATTTATGATGGACATCCAGATAAGATACAGTCGTCCCTCTCTAACTTGATAGTGGGTCCCGGTATAAGTGTTGAAAATATTCATTCTAACTTGGACTTTTATATTTACAACACTTACCCTTACAGGTAATTTTGCGGGCATGGGTAAGTATTGCAAATGTAAATGGTTGAATTTCAATGAATATTTTCAACACTTATACCGGGACCAACTATCGAGTTAGAGAGGGACGACTGTATAGACAACTCACCAGGCTTGCTATTGCATATTGACGATAGTACGAGCCCCGAGTGTCACCTGCCTAATAAGCTTAGAACCTTAATGTGAAAGCCACGACGCCGAGCAGAATTGCAAAGGCTACTATTTGTCATAATGCGAACTTATTACCAACGCCACCCCGCGCCTAAATTTCTGGTGATACTATTTGGCAAAAAAGATAGAGTACCTAAAAAGTAAATTAAATTCATCAAAACCCCATTACTCTAGAAAGTACCAAAAATTTATTGGCTCGGAAAAAATCAAACAGCTATCAGTTCGCTTTTAATTAAAATATCTTGATAAGTGATCTGTAACGGTTTGCTTGTTATAGTTTGTCTGTGTCATGTTTCTGGAGAGCGTGGTAATTCGCTTGCGAGCGAGGAATAGAGACTAAACTAAGGAATGTACTGCGTTAGTGGGTTGGCGTAGAAACGCGCTCTACAAGCAGAAACAAAGATAGGAGTCTGAATACGGAAAGAGAAACTTAAATGAATCTTAGGACTGAAGCAATCAATACCACTTTTACACAACCCGTCACAATTCTGCGGAGGTTTGGCCAAAAGTTGCTGAGACCACCCGGGAGACATAGAAAATAATGCTTAAAATAATGGAATAGAAAGAGAAATATCTGATCTACATGTTAAACATAAATTCTAAAGGAATTCGTTTTGAATCGGTTGTATGTTTATATTTTTGCTGTGAGAGCGTGAGAAAGTGCGCAAGATACTGGTGAACGACGTTACATTTGTTTTTGAATTTGATTGTATTTGATCCGATTCGACGCCTTCAATGGCTCACGCAGATTTATATCAAACTCTTTTTTTTTAAAAACTGGAGGAAAGCTACCAGTGAAGCCACCCTTAATCTACAGTAGAACCCCTCTTAGCTAATAGTGGGTCCCGGTATAATTACTGAAGAGATTCATGGAAATTTTACCGTTTATATTTGCAATACTTACCCATGCGCGCAAAATGACCTCTAAGGGTAAGTGTTGCACAATTAAGTATCAAAAATAAAATAAATCTCAACATTAATTATACTGGGGCCCACTATTAGCTAAGAGGGGTTCTACTGTATCAAGTAGAATCCTAGAGTTCCTGCCCTGGCCTTGGAAGTGAGATTACACTGTCATTCTTGGTGTGATATCTGTTGATACAAAAGAGACTTGGCTGAAGCTCTGTGCCAAGAGATATTTCTCCTCGTGTCTCTAAAGTATTTCAGGGTTATGTGTTTCAATTCAGGTAATAATTTAGGGTGATAGTTTTTATTACTATAGTTCTTGTTTCAAGGGGCTCAGCTGATTCATCATGAGAGATATGTTGAAGTAGATAGTAGTGGTTGTGTTTATTCGTGCTATGTAGAGTCAAAGACTATTATAACACGAGGGCTCCTCTCTGACTCAGGTCACACCTTCTACAGTGCTCCTATCCCCTTTTACCTCGAACCTAAGATCATTGACACATTGACCCATCACGGGTAACTATTTAACTCAGTAATTACCCGTAGAATTCAACCACCTTTTCTGTGGAACCTTCTGCTCAAAAAAATTGAAAAAGAGCAGCCATGGAAACCAGTACGCGGGAAAAAGTCTCAAAAAAACCTGCAACTCCAGCCAGGCGAGGCCTAGACACCAGAGCCACACGAGGTGCGTATCCCCATCTGTATCTCCCTAATATCCCATAGTCCAGATATCCTCCTTAAACCGACATCACCAGCGCTCAGGTAGCGGTGCTCTTTCCTCGGGAGACAGTATAATGCCAGACTATCTGTAGACAGTGAGAATTCATCTAGGTAAAAAGGGCCAACTTAGTCTAATCCATCACCACCATAACGGGAGCTGGGTAGGCCCCGGAAACTCGTTTGGATGACTTTTCCTCCGTAACCAAGTAAAGCGTGTTTCTGTAGGCTCTGAAGATAAAGTCCATGTTGGTAGGAGGCACCACGTACATGTAGAAACACCGTCTTCGCCCCCCCCAATTGTCTAGGTAAAGCTTTGCAGTATTCTGGACTTCAGGATCGGCTATAGCTCTTTGTCTTAATGTTATATTGCGACATTGGCGTGGCTATGAGGTTTTCTTCTCTTGAACTACCGTGATTTTTCTAATCTCTTTTTATCTCTTGCCCCGGCCATGACCCATATCGGGGATCCATACGTGAGCTGCGGTCTCACTTTCGTGCTGTGCAACAGCTATGCTTTGAAGGAATTCCCTCCCCAAATCGACTTTGCCAATATATTCATCAACTGTAATTTAATTTCAGGCTCTTGCTGAACCTTCTTTATGTCGGCACCCCAATTCAACTTGAGATCGAATCGGATTCCGAGGATTCGGAGGGATGATTGAGATGCCGTAATGTGGCCCTGTATCTTCGTATCGGCCTCTAAGTTACGCTTCTTCCTGTTCTGGAAAATACGTTAGCGGGTAAATATCTGGTGTCAATTTGAACCCATTGCTCTAGGCCGACGATTCGCAGGTGCGATGCTGCTGCACCAATGTAAGCAGTTTTCTTCCGCTGTGTCTGACCCGGTCACCGTTTTTGTGACATCTACAAATCTTACTTGTGTAGATAGTTTTTTTCATGCTCCGAAACTAGTGTACCTGTACAGAATAGGTAAGAATAAAGCGTGAGTGTACTCTGATACTACGGTATTAATCGTGTATAGGCGCTAAAATTCGACTTTTACAGGGTATATAGGCTTTTACTAACTTGAATTAGCATGACGATAAGTAGATCTCCCCACCTAAACTTTAAATTTGTATGGCAAAAATTTCACAACGAAATATTCGTTGGTTTTGCTTTTTTGGTCCATTATAGCCCTCTATTCACTTTTTAATTCATTAATACATTTCATAAATAAATTATACTTCTATCTAGCTAATAATTTACATATCCGCCTTCAGCTTCGTAAACGGCTCTGATTCTTCGGGGCATCGAATCTATCAGTTTCTCCAAGTCATCCCCATTACACCCCAGATCCCACGCCTCGTTCACTATTTGACGAAGATGCCCTTGACTCCGCTGCCCCCCTTGATCCAACGCTGGATAAAGACGCTCCATGTACGCTTTCATATAACTCCACAAAGTTTCTATCGGATTTAAATCAGGAGAATATGGCGGCCACTCCATTAGAGAAATATTCCTCCTTTCAAACTCACGCATAGTTTGCCTCGACTTGTGAGGAGGGGCGTTGTCCTGCATCACATCTAGTCCTGGTTCCCGAAAGACCGCACTCTCTATGAGAGGCACTATCCTCTCGCAGTAACTGGCCGCAGTGATATGGCCCCACTCCTTCTCCCAAATCAGGCAAGGCCCCTTCTGTCGTCCAAAGAAAGATCCCCAGAACATCCACCCAACTCTCCTCCGCGTCTTGGCTAGGACACAGGTATCTTCGTACTCTTCCCCAATCTTTGACTTAAACTTAGCTCAAGGGAACTCTAAATCTTAGGAGCCTTTAAGGGACTACTGACCTTTCTTGTGACCCAACGATCACTTTGCCGACCATTCATAGCCCAAGTCTCGTCGGACCAGAGGACTCTCATCCAATGTTCCTTCCGCCAGTGGAGATGTATTCTGGCAAACTCATATCTCTTCAGTTTGTTGACTGAAGAGATAGGAGGTTTTAATCGTGCAATCCTGCGTGCATATCCCCTCTTTGCCAGTTCACGTCGGATCACATTCTCGCTCACACCAAAGTGCCGAAATATAAAATGTGCAAGTTGGAAAAATGACATCCGACGATTTTCCGATGATAAACAGACGAAAAATTCTATTTCATCGACCTGGGAACTACTTAGAATAGGTGGCCTACCACTGGAGTACTGAGGCTCGGTATTTTCAACGCTCATGGTGTATTGTACCTGTCGCCATGTAATCCCAAGGCGTTGAGAGATTTTGACGTAACTGTGTCCCTCACTGGCCAAGGTTCTAACCTGCACATGTTACTCTCTTAACCTTATCAATTTGTAGATTTCAGACTTACTTGAATACGTTGAGTTTGTGTTAGGCGTTTTGCATAAGTAGGAGATGCTGATGATGGAGAAGGTTGTTGAGGTGAATCCATCTTTGCGGCAATCTAGTACAGTAAATTAAAATCTTCTAAAGTAGTTGACTTAAGGTTCAGATGCACTCACATGAAGTAAAAATTAGATAGATGAATGAAATAAAAGTATGCCGTTGAGCAAAATTATAGTAAATAGCTGACAATGATTTAAACGAAACGACCTCAGGTGTGCGCGAGTGAAGAAAGGTGCAGGCATGAAGGTGGGCGTTGGGCTTCATATACAGATGCATATCTCTTATGCCTTAGGCCATAAGATTTTAAAATTTGAAGCTAACAGGGATACTGTGGATCTATCGTGAGGTAACCTGGAATATCACCACTTTATCTCCACTTTATCCCCGCTTTAACCCCTGTACCCTATAAGAAGCGGATCAACGAACAATACCCTATCATGAGAGTAAATAGAGGAAGTTTTCCCCTGAGAAAAAGAACAACGAAGAACAGCCCAAATATACATCATACCCAATCTACAAAATTATTCAACCACAATATTTCTTGGTTAGAAAATTATACCCTTTGAAACAAAAGTTATTTCTCCTAGTAAATGTATACGCTTCCACCATAATTAATTAAACCTCGAATCTGCTACTTGATTTTTAATAAAATGACACCAATTGTAAAAAATCAAGTAGCAGATTCAAGATTTAATTAGGTATGGTGGAAGCGTATACATTTACTGGGAGAAATAACTTTTGTTTCAAAGGGTATAATTTTCTAACCAAGAAATATTGTGGTTGAATAATTTTGTAGATTGGGTATGATGTATATTTGGGCTGTTTTTCGTTGTTCTTTTTGTCAGGGGAAAACTTCCTCTATTTATACATGAATTCATTGACTAGTCCCAAAATAACTTAGTTTCTAATCACTCTAAAATGTTCTAAGATATTTTGACTAAGAGAGAAACTCTTTGACGTAGGTGTTGAGATGGTCTGTGCTGTATTAATTTAGAACCCATGCACAGACTAGTGTTAGTATTTATTTATTTATTTATACTATTTAAGGTCCTAGGCATACGCCCTAATGTCCACTTTGGGTCCAGGACCGGCGGAGCCGGTAAGGATCATGGCCTCAGACATGCCCTACTCGTTCACACCCGCTATTTACATAAAATGTATGATCAAGAAACGTAACAACAGCAACAAAAAAAAAGAACAACTAAAATTATAAAAATAAAATAAAAATGAAAAGGAAAAGGAAATATTAAAGAAAGTAACAAATAATAGGGTTATCTCAGCATTTCTCACACCAAGTTCTAACCCGCCATCTCATATGTTGGCCTTTTATCATATACCCTCCTCGCGTCCAGCTGAGGATAAGTGAGTCGGTTGGTCATTGAAGCAACCTGTAACCTTTGCAAATTCGGAGAATTTCTTCAAGCAATTATGCCCTAAGAGCTGCTTTCTAAAGTTATCGATGGTCAAACCATTTCGAAGTTTGCGCACTTGATTTGCGTATCTTCGGCATGTTATAAAATGTGTCGGAGTAGTCTCCTGTCCACAGGCGCATTCGAGTTCGGCGTCTACGTGTTTTAAGCGGCGGTGGTATGCCGCAAAGTCACCATGCCCAGTTCTGGCAGCTATCAATCTATGAAGCAGCCGCTGAGATAGTGTAAGTTCGGGTGGCTTTCTCCGTCGCATTTTCAAATCTAGGTCTTGGTACCTCGGAGAGCAAACGTCGGACCACCACTTTTCCACCAACTGTTGGCGATGCTGCTGCATAATTCGACGTAAATATGCTAAGCTAATGTAGTTTGGTTGAGTTTGTCTCTCAGGCAAATCTCTTAGAGCAGTACGCGCTTCCGCGTCTGCTTCTTTGTTCCCACTAATCTTAGAGTGACCTGGCACCCATCTAAACTCTGCATTTATAGACCTCGCTAAACAGTGAAATAATCTTGTTAGCCGAATACTGGATGCTGATTTTCCAGTTGTTAAAGCCATTACTGCGGCCTGGTTATCGAGAAGAATATATATCTTCTCACTATTGTTTCTCGCGGACAAAGCTTCATGAAGCGCAATGGTCGCACCATAGACCTCTGCATCGTAGACCTCACCACCATATAACACCCCATGACCCTTTCGAAAGGTTATTCCCCCACGTTGCAAGGCGAACCCCCAAGATGATCGACCAGGTGTTACGGGCTGTGCCCATCTAGGGGATGGTCACAAGGACCATCCCAGCCTAAACTTGAGCATGGGTGCGTATCGGCATCCGGGTGCATGTCGGCGTCCGGGTACGTATCGGCGTTCAGGTGCGGAGGGTATCCACGGACCACCGGAAAAGAGGATTGCCGCCCTCGAAGGTCGGACGGTAATGGATGCGCTCCGACACCGCTCTCAGGAACCGAGGGTGTTGGGGGATTCGCGACTAGGTCTAGTGGAGGAACTCAGGGCTACGGGGAAAGGAGTTTGGGGGCGTTACGAGGGTTGCGATGGGGACTGAGAGTAGCGTCATACTAGGGGAACCACTGTAGTATTTAGTAAGAGGAGTGGCCAGTATGTAGACTCCAAGAGAATTTATTATCTTTATTTGGTATCCGATTTGTTCGTGAATAACGACCTTCTAAGCGATCCCCTTACACCAGGACCTTCTGATGATCCGTCTGAGTAAGCACATAAATCAGTAGGAGCAATTGTGCTCAACCATCGCTCGTGGTTTATTAATCCGTTTGTCTTTGATCCAAGTATTTGAGTGTAGACTGGTGCTGATAACGGCTCCGGAGCTTCCGATTGAGGTAGTTGATGATAAGTACGCTGAACACGGGACATTTGTGTTTCAGGCTTATTTGAAAATCTTGTTTTTCTTTTGAATTTCATGGTGCCTACATTAGGACACACACTCGCTCTTATTCTTAGAGGATGGCGGTCATCGAGTGAATTAACACGAGCCGCAAGTCGTAGACGATACCCTTCTAAAAGTATGTGTGCTGGAGGAATGCCTCCTTCCCGATGTAGGACTACATTCGGAGTAGTTCTCCACACAGGTAGTGCAGCTCTTAGTGCTTTGATTATGACTTTGTTAATAAGCTCACAGTGAAATGACGTAGGGGGTCTAACGGCTCCCGATACAGAGGGACGAGACAAGCCTGGCCACCACACTTCTGCTCCATACGTTGCTACTGGGATCACATATGAATCTACAGCAGTTATTAGGGCTTTTGGGGATGCTCCTCGTTTAACGGAGTTTAGACGTCGCAGACTAGTGTTAGTACTTCTTGTACTATTAATTTTAATATTATTGATCTGCATTATAAGTTTGCCGATCTTAGTCTTGTTAACCCTTGTGGTAGTAATTTATTTATTTATACCAAATTTATTTAATTGTATAAGTTGTATATTTATGTATAATTTGTGTATAAAGATAATTAATGTATTATTTATATTTATGTAGAATTTATGTATATATTCTATAATTGTGTTATTTGTGTATATTCATAATTTATGTATATATTCTATAATTGTGTTATTTGTGTATATTCATAATTTATGTATTATTTGTGTATATGTATACTTTAGAGTACAACAGTGATTATTGTATTTTATGTTGATTTATATTCTTGAGTGTTATTCTTATTGTAGCTCCGTTTATAATTATTTTCGGCTAATATTATTCTATATTCTTACACATTTGATAGCCTATAGTCGGCTGGCAAAGTCAAACTCATCGCCTTCACGCGGTGCCAGCTGTATACACCCAGTATGTTCGCATAACTGGAATAGCCGAAATTAGTCGCAGCTCATTCGGAGTTGGAGGCCCGCAGGACACTCTGGGTCGATGGCTCCTCAGCCTGTCAACAATTCTCTTCGACAAGACCCGGACTCAACCAGCCCTGCGTCTCTCACGCCCAGGAATCTTCTCAACTGGAACCCAATTCCTCTGGAAATCACCCGGAAAACCCAGTCTCATCGTAACCCTGAAGAAACACCCACATATAACCCCCCCCCCCCCCGATGTTATGGACACCCGACCGAGGATTCAAGTCGTGGTGTTGTGCTGGGGATTGGTAGTCATAGCTCACCTGGCTAGTGAGACATAGGCTAGGGCACATGGGTGCACGTAGCAGGGAATATTGTGTTCTAGGCATGACATGCACGGATGCCAGAAGAGCCGGTGTCCAGATGATGAATCATCTGGACATAGGTGTCAAGCAGTCCACACTATGATCTTGCATAACAATAACGGTCAATGACGAGCGCATGATATGAATTGGGCTGGCAGTGTGATAACTTCGGTCAGGTCTTAAGTGAGGATATTGAGGTATAAATAGGGAATGAATTCCCTCACTTTAATTCGTCACTCACATCTACTTTAGACACATTTCTCAAGTATTACTACTTCACGCATTTATTCCAACAAACTATCCTTAGCTGCCTTCACTTAAGTATGTTCCCAAATCATACACCTGGTAAAACACGTGGAGCAAAAATTTGGGAAGGCAGACATGACGTACTTATCACTTTGGGCAAGAAATCTGAAGGAATATCTACTAGAAAAAGATAGACCGGTATTGAGATGCGGGAGAAGAAGGAAAAGGATTCGGAGAAGGAATCATGAAGAATATTTGACTGTGATGCGTTGTGCGTGTGCCGGAGCAAAGTCTGAAAAAGTGCTGCCGATACTTTAAGTACCGGGATAAATAACATGTTTCTAACCCGCCCTGTGCTCTAGACTGCTGGCGCTGTTTCAGCTGGCAAGTACATTCTTGGAATGGCACGACCCTAGTCGATCGGTTTTTTGTTTCAAGGGTTTCCGGTCGATGAATCACATCTGGATCAACTGTTGGGGAGAGCAGTTGGTAACTGAGAAACGTGGGATTAGTGATCCGAGACAGATGATCGAAGGATGGAATTGGCTCGGGGGATTCTCATGGAGTGTGGGTGAGGAGGGAACATCTACGTGGTTGGAGTCTTTCGGGAGACCGACGCGTCGGGTAACCCTAGATAGGCTCAGCTAACCGGTTCATGATCCTTAGGAATGTGTGCTATGCGCTGGCACGACGCAATAAGTAATAAAAAAAATACGTTTCACATGAAATTCCACTGCCACGTGTGCACTAAATATTCTCATCAACATACCGAAGTCAAATTTGTAACAATATAACGCGCATGATAGTGAGAGCATTTCTGGATTAATTCTAAGCCAATCGACTGCAGTCCTCGAAAAATACTCTGTTTCTTCATTTATTCATCATATTAATTTGACTTTACGCCTTATTGGCCCACGTAGGCATTATCAGAAGGTATCTAATATACACAGAACGATCCAGTTATGACACTTGGAACACTTATACTCGGATTTTGTTTGCAGATACCACTACGAGAATAGCGTTTGTTTGTAGTGGTGTCTATCGTGCTATGTAGAGTCCAAGACTATTATAACACGAGGGCTCCTCTCTGACCCAGGTCACACCTTCTACAATGCCCCTATCCCCTTTTACCTCGAACTTAAGATCATTGACACATTGACTCATGACGGGTAACCATTTAGCTCAGTAATTACCCGTAGAATTCAACCACCTTTTCTGAGGAACCTTCGGCTCAAAATAAAATTGAAAAAGAGCAGCCATGGAAACCAGTACGCGGGAAAAAGTCTCAAAAAAACCTGCAACTCCAGCCAGGCGAGGCCTAGACACCAGAGCCACACGAGGTGCGTATCCCTATCTGTATCTCCACAATATCCCATAGTCCAGATATCCTCCTTATACCGACACCACCAGCGCTCAGGTAGCGGTGCTCTTTCCTCGGGAGACAGTATAATGCCAGACTATCTGTAGACAGTGAGAATTCATCTTGGTAAAAAGGGCCAACTTAGTCTAATCCATTACCACCATATGTTGTGCTGACTCGGTTATGACTCAAGGATATCTGGAGTTTGAAGCTTATGGATAACGTGCCAAGTGACAGAGTTGCTGAAACTAATGAGTCATGTATAACATCTTCTTTTATACAATAGTAGAACTCGCATTGCAGTTTCATAGTAGGCATCGGATATTTGATATTGGAGGAAAGATGTATATAGATACTGCCATAGTCAGAGCAGCAAGAATAACAGTCTCCATCGTGACCATCAAGGCGATATTCCATCCACTATACGCATTCAGTATAATCATTTATATCGTACTTACCATTCATTCACACCATTGACTATTCCATCGAAGGACAGCTCCATCACTAGACAAGTCGCCAACCACTCCACATCCCATTCAAACTTATAACACCATAACGAGAGCTGGGTAGGCCCCGGAAACTCGTTTGGATGACTTTTCCTCCGTAACCAAGTAAAGCGTGTTTCTGTAGGCTCTGAAGATAAACTCCAGGTTCGTAGGGGACACCACGTACAGGTAGAAACGCCGTCTTCGTCCCCCACGAGAATAGCGTCTTACGCCATGTACACTCTTCCGCGAATACCCATCATAGGTGGGAAGCGAGAAAAACCAATGAATATCTGGGTATGCTTTCGTCATTCCACGATTACAGTATCACCGCGAGATAAGTGGTGAGAGGGTTTTGCTGGATTCCAACAAGCTTTCAACAGTCTCAAGCCGGGCATGTGTCCAAGCAACCCAGACTCTACTTGGGAGTACGGCTCGAACAGTGTACCACTGTACCATTAGACCTATACGGCCGAATCGTACCAGCTAACTAATGTAGACCTGTTGGATTTAGGCGAGATCGGAACATCTCCAGGGTCACTCGCTTGGAACGCCTCCCGACTTAGTTACCCGGATCAATATCCGCACCGTCCGCTCGGCATAAAAGCGACGTCATTCACTACGGCTAACTACCCGGTCCTTCCACCCGCTACCGTCCAGGCTTGGACCAGTCGGATTATCACTGAGCCGATTACTTTACCTATATAACAATAATTAACAAATATTATTGTTAACCAGTAGTGATCATTCCGGCATTCGTCCGGAATCCTACGAGATTTCTTTAAGCACGCGTCTACAGTCCTACGGGTAATCTTTTGATACTCATCCGGTTGGAGGTTGAGACTTTGGGGGTTATAGACGCGAAGCTGAATGCTGAGAATTGGCACTTGTAGATATGTATATATACATATACTGGTATCTTGTTGATAAAATGTAATTACTTCTTTAGATTTGATATGCTTAAAGAAATGTATTTTTCCTAAATTCAACAAGACCACCGCCTGTATATCCTCCAACACCATCTATTGCCGAAAGATCTCGAGCAATCAAAGCCACAGTGCCAGATTTCTTACATGTCATTCCGACGTCAAAGTAACGACACGTTTCACACAAGAAAGGTCCCCGACCATGAGCCATACCAAGCTCTGGTACGTGATTCAATGTACTAGTCTGGAAAGAACAATATGAAAAAAGGGTTGATCTACTTTAGATTTCGCCGATCCAAAGTGATACACATAAAACAGATACACTTAGAAGCCCTCTAATTTCAAATATACCAGTGTCAAACCATTCATCTCTGAATCGGATTTACCTACTTGTCACAGTTCGAGAACAGAACGCCGGAGCAATTTTGTCGGTACGGTAAATTAATTATTAAACTATCTAGAGGAAAAAGGGTATCTTCGACATGAGAAATAGGAACAATATATGTAGATTTCTTGCCACTAACTCCCATGTTTATTTCCTTACAGTCAGACCCTCTAGTTTGTCAGAGATTCGTGTGTACTTATCCTTATCATCATCCTTTGTGTTATCGTACATATCTAACATGATTTTTAGGGTCGGATGGTGCAGTGGTACACTATCTGGGCCGTTCTTCCAAGTAGAGTCTGGGTAGCTTGGACACATGCCCCACTTGAGACAGGAGAAAGCTGGTTCGAATCCAGCAAGACCCTCACACCACTTCTCTCGCGGTGATACTGTATTCGTAGAATGACGAAAGCATGCTCAGATAGCCACAGGTTTTTCTCGCTTTTCCCTGTGGTGGGTATTCACGGAAGAGGGTACATGTCGTAAGGCGTTATTCTCGTAGTGGTATCTGCAAATGAAATCTGAGTATGAGTGTTCCAAACGTCAAACAGAGTTATTCTGCGTCACATACATATCTTCCGTAATCATTCGCGTCATAGCCTCAGGCTGCATACGCAAAAATGATTTAAAAAAAAAAACATGATTTTTAGTACTCGCCTGCGGACGTCTGTGCCTGCGCTAGCTAGCATATGCTTAGGTAACTATCGGCTTACAAGCCGTAATACTATTGGATAAGTCCACGATGATATTTTAGTCTCGGAATCCATTGAAATCACACAATCAGTTAACGAAATAAATTCAAATGAATTACACCGTATTCCATCTTGACAGCAGCAATTACCCGCATTAGGAATCCAGTTGATATTATGATTTTTGATTCCTACCCAGTCTCTTAATGCCCGTCTATGAAAGAATCTAGCCAAAAATAATCAGACGGATTAATTGAAAGAGGTGTGTTCGACATCGGGGAAAGATTTAAATGTCTAAAAATATTCGATTATTTGGAAGCCGATTCATTGATCAAATAAAATACGAGGGTACACAAAAGGCTTTTGGATACACGAGATTGGTAGCACAGGCCTTCAAGAATGCAGGAAAAAGAAAATATCCGACTCAGGCTCCAAGAATTTGGAGAGTCGGCCAACGATTAATATTGGCTATTTCATAAATGTAAACTGAATTGGCTGTTAATCTGCGAGATGTTTCTCAGGCCTGTACTCAATCTACTACTAAATCAGAAAGACGCATTTTTATTCGAGCTCTCATGGACACTCGACTCAATTTAGACATCGTATCAAAATACTTTTTGCCACTTTGTGAAATAACAGAGGCTCGCACTAGTTGTTTTGGACCCTGCCACAATCATCACATTGAAAAATTACTGATGATTGTTTCACAACTCAACTCGATTTTACTTTTCAACAAGACTCCAACAGATATATTTGGTCTACTCACTGAAGATTCGGATTGTATCGGGCAGTGGTATACTTTGCTAGGCTTTCAGCAAAACCATGCGAACTTTCAGACAAGAGCCAATCATAATTTAATGGTAATATCATGACTCAAATAAAACGCCCAATCGAAACATCAAAGCTATCCCACCTAAACAAATTTAATCTACTGAAAAGCGACAAATCATCTACATTAGAGCTACTTATTTTGCAGTCATTTAGAGGCCGAGCGTCGCATACGATTGTAAAATAATAGCAATATGTACGCCTCATACTCTCCGAGCTATGTATTATCCTTTTTTTATGAGACGGCTAATTAAGTGTCTAGCGTGGCAAAAAAATTCTCTTGCCCTTAAGTTTCCCGAACTTGACTTACGAACCGTACGGCTTCTGGCATGTATCGACTCCTCGTTTGTCAAGACAACTCTTGAAAATTACTATTGTCAACGACGATGGCCATAATAACAGCAATATCAGTGCCAATAGTTCCAGTAAAACAGTAGGAATAGTAATCGCAGCATATTCAAGAGTATTAAGATGTCAATAAATCAGGAATAACTTCTCTAACTTGACGAGTCAAACTCTGATTGAAAAAATTTAGAAATGCGGACAAGACTACCATGTATTTGTTTCCCAAGTCACAATGAGGCCTGGAACTCTGCCACGTGACTTACCTATTTTGACGGCCTCTGACATTTTTTGCCAATATTCAGGACTATTCCTCCCGATTTGGATTCGTCATTATACTGGTATTTTAATAACGGAAGTCGGAAAAGCAACCTGTTGAGGTTACAATCACTTAAATCTCAGATGACATCGAGGGAGAAAGAAAATTCTGTAATCGTGAAATAGGAAGGTTTTAATCACTTCCCACCAGACACAGAGTGTACTATTTAAACTAATTATATAGACAGAGATAAGCTCGAAGAGTTTTCGCGTTTGTTATGGTCAAAGCGCAACCTTGTTCCAACATACAAACTCATAGTTATCACGTGTATCATTAGATCTCTGCCGGATACTGTAAGCTAGGAATACTCATTTCAATATGAAGAAGTACAAATATTGGGCTATTTTCGTTCATCGGCAATTTATTGAATGTTGACTGGTAATTAAATGTCTATTACCAACTGAGCTCTATGCTCTTCCCTTAGGATCCGATGCCGCTGTATCAACAAAGGCAACTTTGGATCAATTTATTGCGTTCCCCCGTAACAACAAAAAGATACCTTTGAATTTATACGTGGTCTCTCATTCTCTACATGACAGCCTTGTTAAACTAGGCACAACTCAAGAGGAGGGGCTCGCGAGAGACATGATGTGTCTACGAAAGTCATGCGAAAGAAGGTAGACATCCGAGATATTTTGGATTTAGGGTAATTAGATCCCTGCAAAATTCATTACGAAGTAAAAACCATGCATTACCTTGCAAAACTGTGTGGAAAAATCACTTCGCATTGAATGCCGACGGGTTGGCGAGAACAGATAACGGTGTCACTGTCTAGGGAGAAGTCTTTCGGCGGCGGGAATTTTGTTGTATTTATATCCTTTTAAGATTACTTTTTCTTTTTGTTTGTTGCTCATGTCGGGAATTATCTTGGTTTTTCAATTGTGAATAGACTCTCCTGATTTGAGAAAGTATCTGAAACAGACCAAGGATGTGAACCTTAGATATCTTTTATCACTTAGGGCTTGAGAAGAAGAGATAGATAAGCTCAACTGTAATTAGCGCGATTTCAACTGCTACAGCAAACCGTTATACTCATTCATTTCATTAGCCTCCACCAAAATTAGAAAAAACTCTAACGAAAGCTCACGCAAGTACAGACATTTTTCGAAGCCATTTTTACCCACGGTGGCTAAATCTTATTACTGCAAGAAGTGCTGTCATATGACAGATTCAATGGATCAATGTTGGTTATGATTACTTGTGGTTTAGCGTGCATACTCAATCGCACGTCGTCCCATCATTATCCCCCACTCATTCACTCCTATCCAGCTGTTCCCTACAATTCTGTTCCTCCAATTCGACACCTATTAAGTGCACTTTAGTTTGGTCATCACGCCCGTGATAGCCAAATCACAACATCCACCTCCTCTGGCTCAGCGCGTTGCGAAGGGTCGAGCTACCTGGGTTCAATCCTTCTACGACAAGTTTTGGTCAGCTGTTGAAGAGGCTGATCCTCTCATCCACTCCTTCGTGCACGAGCAGATGGACGCGTTTCTCTCTGCGGTTGCTTCCGGGCACTCTATGCGACACGTCTCTCCGAATCAGCCTAAGCCGGCAAGCCCCTTACCCAAGCCTAGCCAAAACATTCTGTCGGTTAAATCGCAGTTCTCACGGTCGAGACTAGGAATATTCGTAAAATCGGATTTTTATTCTATCTCTCTAAGGAAAGTAACATTGTATGTGATGTGCCCCTTTTAGGGGCGGAAGAGTTTACGCACAGACTAGTTCATAAGATAGACTAGACACAATTCGGGGATTAATCCGAATTATGTATATCATTCCAACACATTCCCTCACGACCTCCTCTACCCAAGCCATCTCAACCTCATAATTGGGCAGCGACCGCCGCTCGCCAATCGGCTCCTGTCCCCTCGGCCTCGGCCCAACCCGTTTCCAACAATCGATTCCCTCGAAATACTGCGCAAAAGCCTACTGTAATATCTAAGGGCCCCAGAGCCACCTTTCGCCTGCCCGAAGAAGCACCCCTCCTCAAAGCTGATGCGACATCAGTCAAAACTGCTCTTATAAAAATCGTCCCCGGTCTCAAGGACGGTATCGCCTCTGTTTCCCGCAGCTCAAGCGGATTTAGCATTGCGTTTTCGTCCGAAGGATCGCTCACACTTACTATGGAACATGCTGACTCCATCAAGGCCTCTCTTTCAGGAGCTTTACATCAATTTGAGGATCGCGTTAGTTATGTCGTCAAACGTATTCCACACACCATATGGAATCCGATGCCCAATCTTGTTTCCTTTACGCTCGATGACGTCAAGAATATTGCCCAGGCACAGACAGGCGTCGCCCCATCCAGCGCTCACTGGTTACTGCACGAGAATCGTTACGATCCTTTTCATATGGCTGTTATCTTCTTTCCAAAGGAAGTTCCCACTTTTCGCATTGTTGATAGCGCCCCGTCTCGGCGCTACATCGCCAACCCTAAGGTAGTCCAGCGCGAAGCTTGCTTCGGGTTTCATCAATCCTCCCGCGGCCGGATCCAAGCTTTATGCGCCTTCTATGGCACTATCTGCCATCAAGGGGAGTGCTCTCACCTCCGTTGGGGTATCAATTGCCTGGGACCATATCCCGCGGACGATCACTTCTGCCCCCTTCGCCCTCGCCCTTACAAGGGCAAGTGTCAGAGTCCAAGCATTAATTATCCTTGGAGCGACCCATTTGGGTTTGTAGCAATAGAGTATCTGGCGTTTTGTGTTACGAATGAAGGGTACAGGGTTCTGGCGTGTTGGTGTATGACAATAGGTGTCAACTTCAAGAAGCAAATTTCCTTTGTTGACATCTTTCCTTGATTGTTTGAGATTCTCTTCACGTGTATATAATAGGGCTCTGGGCTGCTCACTAGAGACCTCACGCTTTGTCTTCTGTCAATCTTAGACTATTGAGTTCATTCGTCCTCCAATTATCTGTGCCCGCTAGTCCCGACTAGCATCCGCACCCCTCCCCTCTATATTTCCTAACTCCCACATTTTCGCACTCCCGCGCACCCGCATTCCCGACTACTCCGGCCTTCACCGTACGCAAAGTGCTCAACCTTTCATTCTCCACGCCCTACAAGCAATTGTGCCGGCCACAATTGTGACAGCAAGCTTATTCAGCCCTCCGACAAAGAGGTTACGGAACTACGACCGAGCAACCGTAATAGGCTCCGCAAGGCTCACCGTGCTGAAGTAGCAGCAGCGGCAGCCACTTCTACCACTAATGGCACTACAGCTTCTGGCCCTGTCAGCGCCCATGGTCCGTCTCTTGCCACTGGAGCTTCCATTAGCGTCTCACAACATACTCCTCCCACCAACCTGAATAGGTTTTCCGCTCTCGAAAATGCCTCGTCTCACTCTATGGAAATAGATTCAGAAGAACAAGCCCCTGATAATACTCTTGGTCTTACTCCACATAAATAAAAGAGCTTATTTCAGGAGTACCCCACCCCCCGCGTCTTCGTCTCCTTCAAGCAAACGTTGGACGCGGTGAATCTTCTCACATTATTCTATTAGAAGCCGCATTCAAAAATAATCATGATGTAGTTTTTGTCCAGGAGCCCTGGACAAAAATAATAAATTTGAAGAACGTTAGCAAGTCTCATCCAGCTTACATCACCTTTACTCCTCCCGACCGAGACTGGAAACTTACGCGCCCACGCGTGCTCACATATCTTCGGAAAAAATCAAACCTCCGCGCAATTCAGCTGGACAGTGGACCTTCACCAGATATTATAGCCCTCCTTCAATGTTCTCCTCAAGTAGAGGTCATCAACGTCTACCGGCAAACTCAAGCACATATGCCTGAGAGTCTCTACCCACTCCTAAACTGGCCAGTGAAGCCGAACCCCAAAATTGTTGGAGATTTTAATTTCCATCACGAGTTATGGGAGCCTAATGTGTTTCGGTCGTCCGGAGTCGGTAGATTTATCGACTGAATTGATAATAATTTTTTGAGGTTGGCTTTACCATATGGTGCCCCCACCCATCGGGCTGGTCACGTTCTCGACCTAGTTTTAACCAATATTGAAGGACTCCTGGCTCATGTAGACCCCGTGTCCCATTCGACTTCTGAACACTAAAAAATAGCTAGCCCCGTCTATCTCTCTTCAGCTCAAATGCGCTACCCGTCAATGAGACTACCTAAATTTACCGCCGAAAATGCGGAAATATTTAACCAAGCACTCACAGCTTTCCCTCCTATTCTCCCTTTCAACAATCCCAACCCTTAGCTCCTAGATGCGGCGGCCTCCTCGGGGATCGCCGTCCTATCGGCCATACTACTTACAGCTAACCCACCGAGGCCCGCATGCGTGCCATGTAAGGATTATTGGAACTTCGAATGCTCTGACCAACGCCGACTGTATGTTGAAGCCCGCAACAGCGGGGATCCGGATCGTATTAGCGAGGAACACCGAAACTTCCGCAGAACTGTCAAGCGGACTAAGAGAGAGTATATGCGCTCTAAGCTGGATAGTATGTCTTCGGTTCTGGAAGCCCATAGAGTGGTTGGATGGCGAAGGTTTGCCAGTCGCTTCGGCCCTCTAATACGATATCAAAGGGCCACCTACAGTACTCCAACTGAGCGTGCTGACGTGTTTTTTCGTACGAAACTTGCTCGCGAAATCAGGGAGCTAGACTTTCCCGTGGTTACCCCTACTTGTGCATTACGAGCTATTCCCGCACCCCCCTCACTGGACGAAGATAAAATTCGTTATTATCTTCTTGATACGTCGTCCATAACCCCAGGTCATGACTATCTCTCGTTTGCTGCTCTTCGCCATGTCTGGCAAGTCTGTACTTGGCGTTCGTGGATCGTAGCCTTATTTAGGCTCTGCCTAGAATACAGGTATCATCCAAACATATTTCGTCGTGCTGAAATTGTGTTTATACCAAAACCTCATAAGGATGATCTTACACGCCCTGCCAACTGGCGACCAATTTCGCTCTTCCCTGTTCTCGGTAAAGGGCTAGAACGGCTTTTTGCCCATCGTTTCGCTTTCTGGGCTCTATCGAGTCGCATTATCTCTCCAACGCAGCTCAAAGGCCTTCCTGGCATATCTGCCAGGGATTTTGTTGAGAGACTCATCCACGATGTCGAGAAGGCATGGGAAGTGAAACAGGTTTGCACTCTGGCTACTCTTGATGTCGAAAGTGCTTTTGACAGCATCCAGCCTGGCCGTCTTTCCGCCCACTTGCGCGAACAAGGATGGCCACTACCATACATTAACTGGGCGGCATCTTTCGCTTCAGGTAGGAAAGCTTGTCTCCGAGTGGACGGTTTTGTTAGTGAATTCTTGGATATTCCGCACTGCTCACTGCAGGGATCCCCCACTTCACCTATTCTTTTTCTGCTCTTCCTTGAACCTTTATTTAAGTTCGACTTCCCTACCTTTGGATACTTGGATGACGTAGCGATCCTTTCTGTAGCTAAGACTCTAGCCGAAACCTCACGCTTGACTGCCGCCAGGATTGAAGCAGTTACCCAATAGTGTAAAATAAACGGACTCTTGTTAGCCGAAAACAAGATGGAGATCTTACATCTCCATAGAACCCGTCAGCTTTCTCCATCTCCAACAATTAATGGCGTTGTAAGATACATAAAACCAACTTTAAAGTTGATAGGCGTCCTTCTCAATACCAAGCTTTCCTTCAGAGAACACGTTCAATTTTGGAGTGCCAAGACACAACGTATCAGCGCCCACATACGTAAGCTTGGCAACACTTATCGTGGGGTACCCGTTGCTTTTCTCCGCTCGGCAGCCCTTGCGGCGGCGTTACCGGTACTATTTTACGATGCGGAGGCTTGGTGGCGTGGTCAATCTTACAGCCGCCATAGCCGCCAAATCTCGACTCGGTCCCAACACCTCGTAGACATGATTTCCAGAGCTCTAGTCACCTCGGCCCGAGCGATTCTACCAGTATACAGAACCACCCCCACTACAGCACTGCTAAGAGAGGTATGCCTCAAGCCCGCTCATATAATACTCGAGGAGGTGCGCCTCCGCTCTGCTGTTAGATTAGCTGGCGCAGACAGCTTTCATCCTTCTTTTAGAAGATTAATCGAACCCCGAGCACACACACGCCTCACCGTGAAGCTAAAGCTCGTCCTACGCTCCCCTCGCCCTCAGCTTTTACCACCCTCACACAAAGCCTATCTTAATCGCTCTCGAGTACACTTCTTCGCCCAAGAAGTTTTTGAGCGTATCAGAGCACTGCCAGCATGGGATATAATCGTCTTCTCAAACGGCTCTAAGCAAACCGACGGGTTTACTGGTGCTGGCGCTGTCGTCGTTCACAAAGATATCATTTTATCTAAAATGAGGGTGCCCCTTGGCCCTGATTTTCAGGTTTATAACTCCGAGATCACTGACGCTCTAACAGGGTTCAAAGCCGCTGTAGCAGTCGCTAACAATCATCTCGCAACTAACATCCACGTTATATTAGACAATCAGGAGGCAGCACAACGCCTCCTGGATATCTCTCCTTCCAAGTCTTCGCAAGCCGAAATTTTGGAATTTAGGAATCTAGCATCTCGCTGGCCTACGAGGAGATTTCTTCCCTCTGCGGCCCCTGGCAAGGTCCAAGTCATGTGGTCTCCAGGCCATATTAGCATCCCTGGCAATGAGCTGGCTAACAAGTTGGCCAGAGAAGCAGCAAGACAATCGACTCCTCCCGGCGCATCGCTTGCCGGTGTCCGAGCAAAGACACAAAGACGAATATGGAACCTGATAAACGAATGGTGGCAGAATCATGCCTCCTCCACCTACTGTGAGTTAGGAATGCCATTTACTAAGAAGCCACTAGAAGAGCTTCGACTCTCTCGCAATCTCCTTGGCTATTTAATTCAATGCCGGACTGGACACGGTGACTTTCGCGCCTATCATCAAAGATTCCAACATGAAGATGCCCCCAATACTTATTCCCGCGGGGCCGACAAGTCTGCTACCCACTTGGTTTTTTGTCCCCTCGTGCGGGAGAGATTAGCGTCTACTGGTCTTCGTCGAAGCCTGGGACCTCACGATTTTCTTCTTGGCACCTCCTGTGGTGCTATGCGCTTTGTCTCTAGTGTAGAGAAGTCTAGACTTCTATCGGAAATCTGCCCTATCCGTGCTGGATAACCTAATCGAGTGAGGTATCCGCTGTATAGCGCTCGCTGCAACTTCTAGAAATTTTCCAAAGCCTCGTGGCATCCACTAGTGTAGCAATATTTAGAGTTAGTGTTGGTGTCACCATGTCCCCTCTGAGATGGGACAGCATCGTAGATTATGTCCGGTAGACTTTAAAAATAAATAAATTGTGGTTTAGCGTGGTGTTCGCTTAATTTGTGTAATTAAAGACTTTCTTTTAGTTAGATCTTACTTTCTAGCTTTACTAAACCTTAACACGAGTTCTTGCCTGCCCTATAGTGGGATTCTTAACAAGTGCTGTACCATAAGATTTTGTCTCTGTCAGAGAGAGGTAAGAGGAACGATAATGCCGTAAGTATCATCATTACGGGATGTTTTTCGATAATATTAGATATCAGATCGAAGTGAGATGTTCAAAAAAACCCCCTTGGAAATAGCATCAAAAGCAATCATATAAACATATACAAGCAAGTCGCGTTATAAGAATGCTGCAAAACAACTTCTTTTAAGGGTAAGACGCGATAACCATAGAACAGAATTTGATTTGCCTTGTATGTGACTAGTAAAAGGATTACCACGGTAAATGATGCTGTGTATGATACAGCTATAATAAAAACTGCCTGTTGCAGATGATCAGAGGGGAAAAAGAGGCCGTGTATGATACAGCAAGAGACTCTGTGATAAGAATCACGCAAGAAAAGATATATGCTAGATATGATCTAGCGGAAGATTGAGCTCTGTAGTTGAAGAGTCTTGAATCAGAAGTATCTCCATTTTTCTAAAGTCCAAATTTTCCCTTAGTTATATTAAACCAGACCCATGTTTGCACTAGAAAAAACTCCTTGATCTGTGGTCACTTGTATCAGAATACGACATTTACCAAATATCTGAACCCATCGTTTCAAGAAATCGTCAAGCATAAAGCTGTCATTGAAACCACTGAAACATTGCGACGAAAATTATCAGTACATGAGATAAAACGAGTAAGTAAAATAATAATCAGTAACCCTTTATGAAACAAGTAAAAAAACTAGGAAAACTATGCTGATATTCCTAAAACAATCATATGCGAAGTCCATGTTGTTTTATACCTCGAACAATAGTCTGATTTTTTAAAACTGAGGATGTGATGAGATATCAGGATAAAAGTTATCCTTACAGCACGACTTTCCTGTACATCAATTGATAAGATTCTGTCGTAAAAGGCTAATTACAGCAGTAGATAATGAGCGCCGAGGACGGCATGACCAACAAGAATAGCGAAGAGGCACCTTATTCCTATTTCTCGTTGCACGATCAAGACTTGATCCAAATTTTACAACAATATTCTTACGCCATGCAGCTGCTTCGGATTGTGTTGCACCTGAGCATGTTGTCTTAGGAAACCAACTGATTAGAAGAAAGCCCTAACGCCTACAATTGGTAACGTTGAGTGTCGATATCTAGAACGCACCTGAATGAAAATCGAGTGTAGAAACTTTTGGACGGGAGTTTTTTTTGTAATAAGCTGATAAAAATACCCCCAAAAATACCATCGAAAAGAGCCCTCACGTGTCGATTCCCGGGTAAATATTTTGTCTCTTGATAGGTGCGAAGAAGACCGACTGGCCTTTTTGTACCCCAATTTTATCTAGGCTTTGTCGAGATTCAGAGTGTTGCGGGATCAATTTTTGTCGCTGCCAACAGATCAAATCCCAAAAAATCAGTCACTTTTGTAATCCTGGAACCAAGTAGCGGGACTCCCTCTCTCTATATGATTATGTGCATGGTCAGATTTTACCCCTATTCTAACCCCAGCAATTTTGATCCCTGTCCTTTGAATGACACTGGTGTTGCCAATGCTCTCTTCGAGGTTTTAGCCCGCAATTCAGAGCTACTATTTAGCAAATCCAATGAATCGTTAAAAGATATCCTCCGCATGTCGACTTTCACTTGATGCTAAGCATCCGTCGTCACTTCGACAAGTATCATGGCCTAATCAATATGATACATTTTTGATCATAAAACACCTCATTTACCATCAAGATGCACGTAAAACGTACCAATTCACACACAGCTCGATTTCCCCCCGTCAATTCATCCCACAATGATAAATATCTGAACCTTCCTGCTGAGATTGATCACCCCGCAGCATGTCCTACAGATAGGAGCCCTAAGCCAGCATAGTCTGACAAAACGCCTAGAACCTCTCCGTCACAACATGAGCACCCGCACCGGCAGAAAGTGAAACGATCCGCGACCTCGTCGCGCTAGCTTGATATGTTCGGAGAAGAAGACGGTGAAAAGACAAGCAGGAGCGGGATAATTCCCCGTCACCCACTTCAGACAAGTTTCATAGTCGTCGTGGACTCCATCTCCTGAAATATTGAGAAATCTGCCCACGTATCACGAGAATGTCTCGTCCACCCACCATTCGTGAGCCCATGAATTTTTGGCAAGACCGACGTTCCGGGAATCCGAAGATTAAATCGGTTGAGGTTGCATTCATTCTCCATTTAACTAGGCTGAACATCGATCCACAAACACGACTCGGATTATGGCTTCAATGCCTCTCAACTTTCTTTTGCGTGCTTGATAGCGTCAGGCTCGCCGTGGTGATGTTAATTATGCGGAGTATTTTATATAGTGACTACCTCTGTGCGGAATAATGTTAATCGGAAATTTGTATAGAGCAGCGCTGCCTATGAGGAGAAACTGATTAACTACAGTGAGATAGTTAGAAGTTGGCTAAGAAGTAGTTTGCAGCAGTTGAAGTGGAAGCAACCCAAATTCATTTAATCAGCATATCGCCATCTTCCAGTAGAGCCCTCGTCAAACGCCGTTGTATATGGGCATAGATTTTCTAAGCGTATGGAGAACTGTACTCATACGATCGATTTATGTCAGGTACATAAAGTTTCACTCACAGACCGGGTTGTACCATAGATGTGACCCTCATGGTATGAGGGATAACGAAAAGGAGTTTGCTTATATCTAGTATACATTCCCGAATGCCTCGTACTGTTGACTAGCAACCAAGAGAACGAATTTGAGAAATAATGATTATATGCATTTAAACTCCCTCCATGACTTCATTTGATGGTGCCTAAACGCCCGTCCAAAAAGCCGAACAATAACGTGTCCAGCGAAAAAAAATTTCCATTCATCATTAGAACATAAACTCATACAATTGGCGCCCCTACAGCTTCCATCTCCTTCAGATAACCCTCCCATCCCTCAATCACGCCAATATAAAACTCTATATTCGCATTTGCTAGCCCGCCAAGCTGAACTTTGAATTCTGATCTTTTTATTCTTTCAAAATCCGAAACTTCTCTCACTACTTCTTCGTCAAAAGCTTCTGATACTTTTTTTGCTTCTTCAACGCCTCCAACGAGCGCCTGAATACGTAATTCTAGCTTCCTGAGCCTTTCTTTACGACTCTGTTCGTGATCAACGCCTCTCACATCTTCAATCTTTCTTGCTAAATAACCACTGGCTCCTGTATGACCGCCGCCTCCGTTAGGCTTGGCCACAATATCACGGTCTCCGGTGCTTTTATTTAAATACTCGGTTAATTGTTCATAGTCTAATTGCTTCTGCTCGCGCATTTTCAACAGATTTTTTACTGCTGCTGAATATGCCAGCATATCCCGCAGACTTCCCAGGTAATCATGATCCCAGGTCCGCCGAAGTGCGCCTAGTCCTTGGGATATCCCTTCTAATTGTCGTGAGAATGCAGCCCCACTCAGTTCGACTCCCGGTTCTAGGATGATGAGATGCTGAAATTGTTCAGCAAGTTCTTTTAAGTCAGTTTCAAGGTCTCCTTCTCGACGTGACACACGAGCTACAATTTTTTCGATATAGCTGAGATCTTCATCTAGTTTATCAGATCTCTCTCGCACATCAATAAATCGTTGGTCAGGTTTATGAACTTTAGTAAACGCATTGATAAATGTATCCGTTAGCCCGTCAAAGACGCCTCCCGTCTCGTTGCCAATGCCCAAGCCTCCTCGATGTGGCCGGGTCTTCATCGTTGCATTCCAGTCTGTACTTTCAAGAAATATTATCAATAAGGCGCTGCGGCGTAATATCGGATGGAGTGTAAGACGAAAAAGAAAGCGAGTAAGTGAGTTTGCCCGTCGCTCAGTAAAGTCCGGACCAAATCGGTCCCCGCGAACATATGCAAGGCTGTTTTTTTCTGGTACCGGCGGAACAGCACATGTTGGATACTCGCGTGCCAGAGTTTTGTACAGAAAGACAAAGTCCGTAAACCGTCTGCGAACGGAAGTGGTTGGTTTCTGAAATGATACAAAATTTGTCTGGAGATGTTAGTTCGCCCACAAAGTTAGCAAGAGTAAAATTACGTTTGTTGTAACTAGATAGGAAACGTAGGTATCCTTGGTACCAGGATTTTCTTTGATGGGATGCGTAACCTTGCACTCTATCACACCTTCTCCGACACCAGCGAGGTCTAATGAGTCAGCATTACGACTTAGTTGGCCGCTGGTCAGCTTTGCTGGGAGTAAAGAGTCATCAAGAGAGGCCTGTACATCCGGGGTAGTTGGAGATGCAGCTTGGGCGAGAGGCTGAGGCGATTGCCAGATTTCCGCAAAACCATCGTGTTCTTCCATCACGATGGAATTTAGCGCCAGGTTTGGACAGAGATGAGAATGCAGATGTGAATCATTCATGCAGCACCTCAGATATATCGAGCCGGTCTGCTACAGTAACGCCGGTGTAATTGTCAGCTGTGAGAACCGCAGTTTAACGTCACGTAAATATTGGTGAGAAGTGGTGGCGCGGATAAATCACCCTAGTGCTCCTTCCCAATCAAGAGACTCGTTGTGTTCTGGGCTCGCCAGAGGGAGTTGTCACCTTGAGAAATTGGCTCCGAAACACCAACTTGTCGAGGAAATCCGATGTCGATACTGACGATTACAGTTCGCCTTTAGCACCTGCTAAATTCGCCCCATAAAAAATATCTTTTTATTTTTTGTTACAATCTTGACCTTAAGCAGATAATCTCTGCCCCATTTGTACTGAAAAATTTACTACTCTACGTATATTCTCATTCTTTTCTATTATTTTGATGCATCGAAGTTTAAATGAAAAAAAATTGCGACAAGAAAGTGCTTCAGATGTATTTTTTAAATAGGGAAGGTAGGTCGCAAGACATTGGCCAAATCAGTGCCGTGCAGGTAGAATATTATGTGAGTGTGCAAGTGATTTGGGCCGCGCACAGCAGATTGGCTTAAAACTGGGCCGAATAGCCTTGTCTAACCACATTGTGGAGAGATCAACAAGAGCATTAACTTACTTTGTGTGGAAAAGCTTCCTATGAGATGAGTGTATTAAAAGGCAGTTTTCTTTTAAGATCAGTCTTGTGTAACGTGCTTTACTACTTGGACGCTCACTATTACATGAGCGTGTCTTTTGATTGGCCGGTTTCTTTACATAAGCAAGAATTCCACTTGAACGTTCATAACGTGCTTGACCACTTGGCCGGTCACTTTTCTTAAACGAGCTCTTCTCTCGGCCTGTTCCTCTGCAAATTACCCGGCCAAGTGGTAGAGCTCGTTATGGAGTTTGATGTACTGATGGTATACCGTAAGGGCCGTTATACCGAGTAGAGTCTGTAGCTCAGAGACATAGTCTAACAGTGACAGGAGAAAGCTTGTTCGAACCTAGCGAGACCCTCAAACCATAATCTCTCGCGGTGATGCTTTATTTTTATTTTTTGATTGCTTACTACGTCGTGCCGGCGCACAGTACACGACCCTAAAGATCATATACCGGTTAGCTGAGCCTATCTAGGGTTACCCGACGCGTCAGTCTCCCGAAAGACTCCAACCATGTTGATGTTCCCTCCTCACCCACACTCCATGAGATTCCCCCGAGCCAATTCCATCCTTCGATCATCTGTCCCGGATCACTGATCCCATGTTTCTCAGTTACCAACTGCTCTCCCCAACAGTTGATCCAGATGTGATTCATCGACCGGAAACCCTTGAAACAAAAAACCGATCGACTAGGGTGGTGCCATTCCAAGAATGTACTTTGCCAGCTGAAGCAGCGCCAGCAGTCTAGAGCACAGGGCGGGTTAGAAACATGTTATTTATCCCGGTACTTAAAGTATCGGCAGCACTTTTTCAGACTTTGCTCCGGCACACGCACAACGCATCACAGTCAAATATTCTTCATGATTCCTTCTCCGAACCCTTTTCCTTCTTCTCCCGCATCTCAATACCGGTCTATCTTTTTCTAGTAGATATTCCTCCAGATTTCTTCCCAAAGGTGAACCGTGTGTGACTTCTCCCTTCCCAAATTTTTGCTCCAAGACTTAAATTCTCCGATGGGTGTTGGTGTGAACATGGTGTGATGTCGATACATAGTCACGTGACATAATGAAAGCTTATGTAACCTTAGTTGCCCCGGTGTTACTCCTTCGCTTGTTGATAAATAGTAGGCTTATCTGTTACTGGGCAACCAAGGAGTATAAGTTTAAATTAAAGGATGACTACAGTTGTAACCCCAATTAATTAACGTTGACACACAATTTAAATCTATCGATCGATCATGAAATCGAGCATCATCTAGTAATTCAATAATTGTATGCAATCCTTCTATCCGCTGCGATCTCATAACCTTTTACAGGTGTCCATAACATCGGGAGCGTGTATGTGTGTGTTTATCCAGGAAGAGGATGATACTGGGTGTTTCAGGTGATATCTGGAGGATCGGGGCTCCAGTTGAAAAGATTTGTGGGCGTGAGAGACTTAGGGTTTGTTGGGTCCGGGCTTGAAGAGAATTATTCACAATCTGAGGAGCCATAAGTTGGGATTATGTTGCGGGCTTCCAGCCTCGAATGAGTTGCGACTTTTCTTGGCTACTCCAGATATACGAACATAATGGGCATCCACAGCCGGCATCGCGTGAAGGTGAAGAGTTTGATTTTGCCAGCCTCGCGGTGATACTTAAGTCTGCGAATGATGATTGTTTGTAGTTGTGTTTAATAGTGCTATGTAGAGTCAAAGACCATTATAATGTTAGGGCTCCTCTAACCCAGGCCATCCCTCCTACAGTGCCCCTATCCCCTTTAACCTCGGATCTAGGATCATTGATACATTGACCCACGACGGGTAGCCATTTAGCTCAATAATTTCCCGTAGAATTCGGGAATTTTACACGTGAGGTGCCCAAATGGTAAATGTTGTGCGGAGCATGAAGTTTAATTTGGTCAGGAACTAGCTATTTATTTATTTATTTTTTACAAGTCTACCGGGCTTCAGCTACGCCTAGGGCCCCGTCCCGGAGGGGATATGGTGACAAATATGTACTAAACTAATTAACAATAAATGGGGAGCCAAAAGGCCTTGGAAACTGAATTCGTGAAAGTGTAGTGAGCGCTGTACAGCGGGACTCTCACATAGACATAAGTCAGACGGGACGGATCGGGCAAATCTCCGATAGGAATTTTGTCTTCTCCAAAACAGGGGAAAAACGCTTGGCACCACGGGAGGTGCCGAGAAGCAAATCTAGTGTCCCTAGGCTTCTTCGGTGACCAGTTGAGGCTAGTCTCTCTCGAACTAGGGGGCAGAAAACTAGGTGGGTAATTGACTTGTCACCCCCGCAGGAACAAGTCAAGTATGCATCTTTGTGACGGAATCGGTCGTGATAAGCGCGAAAGTCTCCATGTCCGGTTCGGCATTGAATAAGGTATCCAAGATTACGGCGGGGGAGTCGTAGCTCCTCGGGGGGCTTCTTGGGAAATGGCATCCCTAATTCACAGTAGGTGGAAGGAGCATGACTTTGCCACCATGCGGAAGTCAGGTCCCATATTGTCAGGAATAGGCCATGATTCATTGCGGCACTGATATTAGGTAATATCAGGTGATATCATGTGTCAGGATTAGCGCATACTTAATGCTGTCACGTGAATAATAATCAATTCACGTGTTGTCGCTAATCGAGGTCTAGCCTTCTAGAATCTTCTGTACTTCCGTCTGAACACTAGGGATTTTGGGTTAGGGTTCTATAGGTTTCCATACTATTCTCTCTCTTGTAATGGTTGATGGACTTCTACAGCATTCTTTAATATTCTATGTATTTCTAAGATGGCCTGGTTGTCGGCCAGATGGCCCTTGTAGAGATGGAGTTAGGCTTGTGTATAAATAGTGGCTTTCCCTCTGTCTCTAGAGGTTCTTCAGACCTGAGTCTTGTTATCTACCGTTGTTCAATATAATCTTGTCTTGATTCACAGTCATTGTCATTGTCTAGATTCATAGTTATTGTTATTGTCTTGTCCACCGAGTTCATAGTCCTCGCCCGTAGTCCACAGCCACAGTCTACGCCAACAGTCCATAGCTTACAGTTCACGTCCAAGGGTTCTTTGATCACACCTAGCCACGCCTCTTACACATATATACTGTTTCATCTTTGTCCGGGCTCCAGCGAGAGATGCAGCAGGAGGAGTCGGTTGGCGGGCAGCCTCGCCAGCTAACTTATCGGCTAATTCATTACCAGGGATCCCCATATGGCCAGGTGACCACATCACGTGGACTTTACCAGGGGCTGCAATTGGCAGAATTCTCCTTGAGTGTAAGAGGGCAAAGGATTAGAGTAAACTCGACAAATCAATACCACAAAGATAATTTATTTATTTTAACTTGGTTCTATCCACAAGAGATCAGCCCCCGTAATATACTCCTAGGACGCCGCTGCCTACAGTTACTCCTTCCCTAGATAGAACCCTCTAGAAACTACCCGAGTCCTCTTCCTTAACCCCTCATCGTCCCTACTAGACTCCCGGTTCCCCGGCTCCAATCTAAACTATTGTGATAAGCAATGCTCCCTGATCACCCTGAAACCGTCGCGGTACGCGCATCCTCTGTTTAATTATGATAGCCGCCGAGCGCTAAGTCCACTTTGGGTTTCGGCGCTAGAGGTACTGCCTTTCGCTTAAGCCCCCCTCGTAGGCCCACTTGAGTTACCGGGGTGGTCCCCTGGACCAGCTCCACAATCGGGCAAAGCCCATAACATTGAGGGCCACTGAGAGGCGAGTTTTCGGAATTCGAATATTTCTTGCTGTGAGGATTTGGAGGGTGTTGCATCGAGAAGGCGTCGCGTTGCCTCTTGATTGTCTAGAATTACATGGATATTAGTTGCCAGGTGGGTAGAGGGACCTGCTATGGCAGCATTAAGTCCTGCGAGAGCACCGACAATCTCAGAGTCGTAGACCTCAAAGTCGGGGCCTAGCGGGACTCTCACTGTTGCTACGGTTATTCCCTTGTGGAGAACGACGGCACCTGCCCCAGCAGATCCATCTTTTTGTTTGGAGCCGTCGGAGAAGACGAGGATGTCCCATGGTGGAAGGTTTCTGATACGCCGAGAAGCTTCTTCAGAGGAGAGTTCAGCCCGGGTTAGAGTTTGGGGGGCTCTATACGAGGGCGTTACAAGCTGAGGACGGGGAAAGCGCGGAACGAGCTGAGCCTTTCCAGTTAAGCGGGTATGCGCCCGGGAGTCATTGGATCTTTTGACCAGGGGGTGAAAGTGGTCAGCGGCGGCTATTTTAACAGCAGAGTTGAGGCGCGTCTCTTCGAGTAGAATATGTGTTGGTTTGAGCCACACCTCCCTTAGGAGTGCTACAGTGGGAGTGGTTTTGTATACTGGTAGGATTGCTCTAGCCAAATTGACCAGAGCTCGAGTGACCATGGATACAAGGTGTTGGGATCGGGTAGGAGTCAAGCGGCCATGCCGGATATAGGTGTTTTCACGCCACCAAACCTCCGCACCGTACAAAAGGACCGGTAGCGCCGCAGCTAGGGCTGCAGTACGCAGAAAAGTTGTTGGTACACCACGGTTGGTATTTCCAAGCTGTCGAATGTGGGCGCTAATCCGTTGCGATTTGGCACTCCATTCCTGCACATGTTGTTTGAAAGAGAGCTTGGTGTCGAGGAAGACGCCTAGCCACCTCAGAGTAGAGTTGGTAGTTCTTAAGTTGCCATTAATGGTTACCGGAGGAGGAGGTTGACGGGATCTATGAATATGTAGTATTTCGGTCTTATTTTCTGCCAGAGAGAGTCCGTTCTGATCACACCATCAGGTGATGCTTTCAACACTGTTGGCGGTTAGACGAGAAGTATCGACCAGAGTTTTTGCGACCGAAAGGATCGCTACGTCGTCTACATATCCATAAGTAGGAAACCCTAATTTGAACAAAGGCTCGAGATAGAGGAGGAAAAGTATCGGGGAAGCGGGGGAACCTTGGGGCAAACCATGCGTGTCAGAGTCCGCCCAACCACAAATTAATCCTGGATGATGTACCTTTGACTTGTTGTATTTGGATATCATGGCGTTTCGGATTGTAATTATCGGATGGAGGTGTGTCTTCTTGAGTGGAATACCGTGGCGTTTAGGATCATAAGGGTTGATGTGTCCCCTTGAGTGAATTTCCTTTACTATGCACTTTCCTTTCAATTGTTTGAGATTTCCTTGAGATGTATATAATAGTGCTCTAGGCCACTCACTAGACGCTCACGCTCTGTCTTCGGTCAATCAATTACCATTTGGTTCAATACCTCGTTCATTCATCTTCGTGCCCGCTAGCTTCCACTAGCACCCGCACTACCCGTGATCATCCCATCACCCCTGCATCCCCGCGTCCCCACAGACTACGCCATTGATCAACTCTATAGACACAAACCACGAACCACGTTTCCAGCGATTATCTTCACCCTACAAGCAATTGTGCTAGACACAATTGTGACAATGCGGAATATCCAAGAAGTTACCAACAAAATCGTCTATTCTGAGGTGAGCTTTCCTGCAACAAGAAAAGGAAGCAGCCCAATTTACGTATGGTAAAGGCCATCCCTGTTCGCGAATGCGAAGACGAATGCGAAGACGGCCAGGCTGGATGCTATCGAAAGCACTCTGGATATCGAGGGTAGCGAGAGTGCACACTTGCTTTGTTTCCCACGCTTTTTCGACATCGTGAACCAGACATTCTACGAGGTCCATAGCAGATCTTCCAGGCAGAGCTCCGAAATGCGTTGGGGAGATAATGCGGTTTGACAATGCCCAAAAGGCAAAGCGTCTGGCAAGGAGGCGTTCCAGCCCCTTCCCGAGGACTGGGAGAAGCGAAATCGGTCGCCAATTCGCGGGGTTAGTGAGATAGTCCTTGTGTGGTTTAGGAATAACCCCCACTTCGGCGCGGCGGAAGATGCTGGGATGGTGACCATATGTGAGGCAGAGGCTGTAAAGTTTAACAATCCACGAGCGCCATGTATCCACTCCCCATACCTAGCGAAGAGCTGAGACAGAAAGATGGTCGTGTCCCGGAGTGGTTGACGAAACCTCCAGAAGACAGTGGCGCACTTCATCTTCGTCTATAGAGAGAGGTGCGGGGATCGCACGCAGTGGGCAGGTGGGAGTATCCTTGGGTAAATCTGGTTGACCAATTGCGCGGGTAAGCTTAGTTCGAAAGAATATGTCTGCCCGCTCGGTCGGGGTGCTATATGTGACACCTTGGAAGTGGATTGGGGGGGGGGCCAAAGCGACTAGATAACTTCCGCCATCCAACAACTTTATGGGCCTCCAGGATCGAAGACACATTATCCAACTTGGAGCGCTTGTGTTCTCGTTTAGCTCGTCTTACGGATTTTCGGAAACTATTGTGTGCCTCGCTAATGAGATTAGGATCACCGCTATGGCGAGCTTCGAGGTACCGGCGTCGTTGGTCTGAGCATTCGTCATTCCAATAATCTTTGCATGGAACGCATGCAGGCCTCGGAGGGTTAGCTGCCAGCAAAATTGTCGAGAGAGCGGCGATACCCGATGAAGTCACCGCGTCCAGCCGCTGGGGAGTTGGTTCAAAGGAAAGACTAGGAGGAGCGGTGGCGGAGAGGGCTAACCTAAATACTTCAGCGTTCTCATCGTTGAGTTTGGGCAGCTTCCGCGTAGCGTGCCGCCTTTGAGATGACAAGAGTTGGACGAACCCGGATATCGTCTCATGGTCGGAAGTTGAATGTGCCTCCGGATCTACACGAGCAGAAAGTCCTTCCATGTTCGTAAGTACTAGGTCGAGTACATGGCCGGCACGATGAGTGGGAGCACCGTAAGGTACTGCCGACCTCAGAGAATAGCTATCAATCCAATCAACAAAGCTGCTGACGCCAGACGAACGGGAAACGTTAGGCTCCCACAATTCGTGGTGAAGGTTAAAATCTCCCACAATTATGGTATTCGGTTTGATCGGCCAACTTAGGAGTGCGCTGAGACTCTCAGGCATCGGAGCTTGAGGTGGACGGTATACATTTATGACCTCTAAAGAAGGAGAGCACTGAAGACGGAGGATAATGATATCGGGTGAGAAACCACAATCCAGCTGGATAGGACGGAGGTTTGATTTCTTTCGTACATAGGTGATAACGCGCGGGCGCGCATTTTTCCAGTCACGGTTAGGAGGAGTAAAGATGACGTAGGCTGGATGGGACTTGGTTACGTTCTTTAGGTTGATTGTTTGTGTCCAGGGCTCTTGGACAAAGATCACGTCATACTTACCTTGAAATGCGGCTTGTAAAAGGATGAGGTGAGAAGATCCACCACACCCAACGTCTGCTTGGAGGAAACGGAGGCGAGGCGGGGGGGAACTCCTGAAATAGGCTCTATTGCTCATAGGAAGTGCTATTAGAAGTATTGATGGTGGTTTGCTCATGTAGGTCTACATCCATAGAACTATCCGGGGCAGATGCAAGCGGTGTGAAGCTATTCTGGCTGGCAGAAGGCGTGCGTTTAGAAGGGACAGAGGGAGTTTCCGTCGAGAGAGTCGCTGCACTAGAGCTGCTAGGAGAGGTGGAGGTGGCAGGGGTGGTAGCAGTGGCAGCAGCTGCCTCTGCGCGACGCTCTTTCCTGAGATTATTACGATTCCGTGAACGGAGTTCCGTTATCGCTTTTTCCGAAGGATGAATCAGTTTTCCCTTGAAAGGGCGAGGACGTAAAGGGCAGTTAGGGTCGTCTGCTGAATGAGGCCCCAGGCAGTTGATACACCGACAAAGATGACGGCATTCTCCGTGGTGGCGAAGTGCACCGCAGCGAGCGCACAATGCTTGAGTACAGCAGCGAGAGGATTGGTGAAACCCGAAACAAGCATCACACTGGACTACATTCGGGTTAGGGATATAGCGTCGGGAAGGGGCGCTGTCAACAATTCGAAAAGTTGACACCTCTTTAGGAAAGAAAATAACTGCCGTATGCAGTGGATCATGGCGATCTTCATGTAAAGACCAGTGGGCGCTAGATGGAGCGACGCCAGTCTGTGCCTGGGCAATGCTCTTGACGTCATCGAGCGTGGCGGGAACCAAATTAGAGACCGGATTCCAGATAGTGCGTGGGATACGCTTCACAACATACCCGATGCGGTCCTCAAGTTGAGCAAGGGAACCGGAAAGAGACGCCTTTATGGAGTCGGCGTTGTCCATCGCAATTTTTAGCGATGCATCAGACGAGAAAATGACGTTGAAACCATTTGCGCAGCGAGTAACGGAGGCAATTCCGTCCTTAAGGTCGGGCACAATGTGAATGAAAGCAGCCTTGACTGCTGTGGTGTCTGCTCTGAGAAGTGGAGCTTCCTCTGAGAGGCGGAACATAGCCTTGGGGCGCTTGGTGGTTGCAGATTGTTTTGGAACAGGCGCGCGAGAGGGGTGATGTGTTGTGTTGGGTCGCAACGACGACGACGCCGGGGGGATGTTGGCGGGAGGGCCTGCGGCGGTCGCTGCCTAACTTTGAGTTTTCTTCGATGTAGGGGCGGGGGGTCGTGGTGGGATGCTTTGGCTGGGCTTGGGTAAGGAGCCCGACGATTTGGGTTGTATCTGGCTGTTGGGTCGCATAGGGTGCCCAGAAGCAACCGCTAAGAGAAACGCGTCCATTTGCTCGCGCACGAAGGACTGAATGAGAGGATCAGCCTCTTCAACGGCTGACCAAAACTTGGTGTGAAAGGATTGAACCCAAGTAGCTCGACCCTTTGCCACGCGCTGGACGAGCTGAAGCTCGTCAGCGACGCGCTGGGCCAAGGGAGGTGGTTGTTGTGATTTGGCCATCACGAACGCGATGGCCGAACTAAAATGCACTTCTGTAGGAATCGACTTGTAGGAATCGATTTAGAGGGAATAGCTGGATAGGAATAGGAAGACGTGAGCGGTACGTAAATGTAGTATCGGTATGTGTGCTTGTCAGGAACTAGCTATGTACATGTACATAATTGCATATGAAATTTATGTCACGTGATAACCAAGGTTCCTGTATTTCAGTAAACATAAGGTGCTAAATCGATAAACGTAAGGTGCCACCAGGAAAAAAAGAACTACTACCATTACACCATTTGTACAAGCGCCTCTAGTAACAAATCTAAATGTGATATGATATACTTAATCATACTACAACAGACAATAATCAGACCTACATTGATCAGCAACAGTTGCTACCTGAGAGGGCTGGCAACCGATCCGCGGTGCCGGTTGTCTTCCTATCCATGTATGTAAATAAACAAATCGCCAGAGTGCTCATACGATTTGGATCCGCTCCACCACAAACTCAAACCCACGGTTGATAAAGACCTCTGTTAAAAAAATTTTTCTGTTAATTTTAAGAACCCTAAATTCATTCCTGCAAAATTTAACAATCTCCTTGAAAAAAACGAGATTGATGCTGTCGGAAAAGGGGAAATCATGAAGTAACTTCTGTCACGATGGAAAGAGTTCATGTGATAACATGAAGAATTTAGAATCAATCAAACACCGAAAAACGCCTGTAGCACCAGAAGTTGACGTTGTGACAAATGACTTAGCTCTAAAAAGAAAAGAATGTCAGCAGTAGGCAAGATATGTTGAAGTAGCCGGTGATAAGATTCATGAACACCAGTCTCACAACTTCCAAATATTAGGCTAACTTCCAGTGTAATAGTGGGATCTGTTAATCATCGACGCGCAAGCCTCAGTCGACATGACAAACCGCCGTGACGCGGCGTAAAAGCAGTAGAGCACGACGAAGTTATCGAGATCGGAGAACTTAGATAGCGTTTCAAACTGGGGAATAGAATCTATGACCTTTAGGTATCCATTGCAGAACTTTTGATCAAATACTACACATGTAAATTTTTTGCAGCGATTATGTTTCATTTTTTTTTGATCCTCTAGTTAATTATCGACGATGTTGAATCATTGTGTTTTTTATTTTTTATTTTTTTAATATTATACGCGACAGACCTGTGGCGGCCCTACACTTCTGTGGAGTCCGACGCGAGTGAAGCCGGGTCGGATCAGGTTAACTACCGATACCTCGTCCCACTTTAATGACCGAGAAAATAAAAGACTACTACAGTAAAACTTCTCTAACACGATAGTGGGTCCCGGCATAAGTGTTGAAAATATTCATTGTAACTTGCACTTTTATATTTGCAACACTTACCCTTACAGGTCATTTTGCGTGCAGGGGCAAGTATTGCAAATATAAAAGTGCAAGTTACAATGAATATTTTCAACACTTATGCCGGGACCCACTATCGTGTTAGAGAAGTTTTACTGTAAACATGTGTTGTACATGCGGATCCTAGCCCCCGGGATAACAAAAGAAAAAATTTAAATGCGTCCTTGCTTTGCTTCCTGCATTGTTGCGCCTCGGCCACCGCGCACCCGAGTCTAATTCTTATAAGTTGAATCATTGTGTTGACGCTTCACGATTAATCAAATTCGTTTATGTACATGTATGGATACGCAGACAAACGGCACCGTGGATCGGTTGCTAGCCCTTTCAGGTAGCAAGCGTGTGCATCTGTGGTCATTTGGGGTTACTGTATACAGACCCATTTTAATTATGACGTAATCCCATACTCTAAATATTCAGCTCGGCAGCTAGTGTTGAGGAGGATATACACAGGAGAGACTACTCAACGAGCTTGCTGTTGCCAATACATATATTGTGTGACAGTACGAGCCCAGAGGTGTGATCCTGTTAAGTCTAAGATACACAAAAATAGCTATTTTTGTTGGGAAACCCCCATACATATAATAGAATCGAATTTCACATCGTTCAGCTCTTTGAAGACAAGATGACATACCCAAAGAGTGACGTTCAAGAAGAACTCTCGGGTTATCCACCATTTGGAGTGGCTGGCATGCCTTTGTTGAATCCGACCTCCTTGGGACTTAACAAACGCATCAATGAAATGGGCGACAACATTGATCAAGCTCTTGAGGGGATACGAAAAGACATCGGCAATCTAACAGCTGATGTAAATCAAACTAAAACCAACGTAGCTGAAATCCTGCGCATTCTGAAAACTAATTCTGTCAACACAGAAACCAAAGCTGAAGAAACAAACAAGCAGGAGATCAAAAGTGGAATCGACAAGAACAAAGAAAAAGAATCGCCGAAATTGGAACCACTTATTGAAAGCAAGTACTATCCGAATGGTGCATTAAACCTGCACCCAAAGAGGAATTGTTCGTTTTCAACGAGGGAGGAAAAGGAAGTGCGAGAAATCTGGCCTCAAATTGTTCTGCCTCACGAAGCTGAAGGTTACGGCGAAGCTGCCGACAAAAACAAAGTCGCATTACCAAGCCATCTCCGTTTAGTTCGGGCCGATAGAAAGGTGTTTAAAAGCTAGGTGATATACAAGATCTACTTCGAATAGCGTTGGTGCCATACCGTTTGTGGCCGAGAAGAGTGGCTTCCGAATTAAGTGGTGATTTTCAGCAGGTGTCAATATGGGTGAACAGGTGGCAAGTCTCTTTGGTAGAGCTTGTCATGGCCATAATAAACGTTCTGCGACATCATGGTTGTCTATTCGACTCAGTGACCAGCTTCACGATGCTCCTTCCGCACCGTGATGAAGCTTACATTAATTTCGCATGGCGTTTGAGGGATGCGTTTTACATGCTGCCTTTGGAACAACAGGAAATGAAAGGGATTTGGCATGTGTTAGTGGGAAAGCTGCAGGAATACCTGCCATCGACATGGCTATCGATCTGTGACTTGGTGCAACCGGGTATGCACGCCAGTGAACTCATCGAGCTGGTAGTGCAACGGGCCCAACTAGTGACACGGGTTGCGGTGGAGAGTAGAATTTACAGCATACCTGAAGTTACAGTTAACCTCGAAGGACACTCGGCTCCTCATTATGAGCTCAAAGTTTCGGAATCTACACCGTCAAAACCAGGTGTGGCACAGATTGTCCAACCAAACGCAGTGGCTCCACGAACCCAAATCTCGGATCCGCAAAATGATGACCGAATGGTTTTCCCGACAAATGAACCGCGCATAACTCAAGACAACTACGCCGCGCAAGAAAGGGATAACACATGTTTCAATTGTGGAAAAACTGGACACTGGGCAATGAATTGTCGAAGCAAAAATAAACAAATGAACACTGTCAAAACAGCCGAAGGTGAAGAGGTCACGATAAAAGGAAAGTTGTTCAAGTCCCCGAAATTCGCACAAAAAGCTAGGAAAACGTTTGAAAAATACAAGAAAAACAAGCGTGATCGTGCGCACTTGGTGGAACAGGAGCTTACCGATGACAGTTCTCAAGATTCAATTTCACCAGTTGACCGAATTGAAGGGGAACATCATGATGTAGCATCATTGCTTGAAGCTATTGTGAACGAAATCGACAACCAATAGGACAGCCAGAGCGCTCACTTGGTGGAAGTGGACGCTGGCATAAATCATTCACCACCACCGCTACGCGATAAGCCTGACCGTGAAGGAACTGGTGAGCCGCATAATATATTTCTTGCAGAACTACTTTCTAAAAAGAAATTTACTGTTTTTTTCGACTACGGATGTGTCAGTTGTTACGTCTCTGAATCTTTATCTAAATCACTTCCATCGTATACTTCAGCAAAAGCGACAACTATGACTGGTGTTGGGGGAGTAGGACCTAGAATTGTTCGCGATGTTCTTCTAACTGGCCGATTTATATCAAAAACCGGTAAAAGTAATGTGTTTCGTGTCTCTTGTGGAATTGTGCCGGATCAAACGTTCCCGGGTGATCTTACTCTGGGAAAAGGAATATTTCACAAATGGGGTATAAGGTGTACCGGTGACACACGGAAATCAGAAGAAGAATCGATTACATTAGTTAACTTCACTGGAAAGCCTACATTGAAACCCATTAGAAACTCAGCTACGAAAAACGTATCGCAAAATCGTAATTTCCGACAGTTTGTTGCTATTACATCAAATGAATCACTTTCAATTGATGCCAATTCACCGCTTTCTGTTAAGTGGCACGAGGACACTTCAACACACGATCTTCGGATTGTCGCTTACCTCAAGCACTACACTAAATCGTTTCCTGGTGTATTTGATATTAGGTTTCGTAAATCTTCAGCCGCGATTAAAACGGAGCATACCATCGATACAGGTAATTCATCACCAGTAAAACTACCGCCCGGACGCTACAGCCCACCTCAAGAAAATGCTCTCAGGGACTTTGTGAAAAAACATGAAGGTACAATCTTAAGGAAATCAAAAAGCCCTTGGGGAGCTCCTGCGTTACTCACGCCAAAAAAACCGCCTGGAACTACTATTCGCGCCCCTTCCGATCCAACAATTTGGCGTTTCTGCTGCGATTACCGCGAACTCAACCGTGTAACAAAAAAACATGCACACCCTCTTCCCAACTTGATGGACCAAATTCAACGTGCTGCGGGTCATAAATATTACTGTTTTATTGACTTAAAAGATGGATTTTGGCAAGTACCAATTGCGCAGAAAGACCGTGAAAAGAACGCATTTGTTACTCCATTTGGAATCTACGAATGGGTCGTTTTGCCCTTTGGATTATGTAACGCTCCCGCAACTTTTCAAGCGTTAATGGAGGAAATTCTTGGAAATATGCGTGAATACACATCTGGACTTTTAGACGATATCGCCATTTGGGGTGACACAATAGAACAATTGCACGAACGCACCTTACTGGTCCTCAATCAACTTGCCAACTATGGCATGGTTGTGAATTGCCCTAAGTCAAAACTTTTTGTTACCAAAGGTGTATTTCTTGGATTTGTTGTCTCAGAAAAAGGAATTGAAGCCGATCCCGCCAAATTAAAAGCTGTTCGCGACCTACCGATGCCCACTACAACAACTCAAATACGCGGATTTGTTAACGCTGCAGGATACTTTAGGCACCTCATTCGAAACTTTTCTAAACTTGCAGCTCCTCTTACTGAATTGACAGGTGGTCCTAAAAACCAACCTATCAAACTCAACGAAGAGGCCGAAAAAGCGTGGCATCAAATGCGTGATGCGCTAACTACAACTCCAGTTGTTAAGGTTCTCTCTTGGCTACTGTCAACCATAATAGAGTCTGATAGTAGTAAATCGCATGTTGGCGCCGCTTTACTTCAACCACACCTATATGATAATCAAAGTGTTCTTCATCCTGTAGCCTATTTCTCCAAGAAAATTAACGAAACTCAAACACGTTACGCATCACAAGAACGTGAACTTCTTGGAATCATGCTCTCGTTACAGCATTGGAGACATTGGGTTGAAGGAGGCGACGTCACTGTTATTACCGACCACGAATCGCTAAAAACTATCAACAATAAGTCAGAACAACCAGCTAGAATTATACGCTTCCTCGATGCCATTGAGCACTATGGCATTCGGGTTATTTATAGGCCAGGTAAGGCGAACGTACTTGCAGATTATCTAAGCCGTCCCGAACCTGAGTCCTCCGCTTTTCCAGCTATAAACGACGAAAACGACGAAGGAGATGATGGCTTACAGAGAAAAAGGATTGTCAACCACCCGCATGAATTAAATCGACTGGACTTACAAGCAATTTTCGAAAATTTACAGTTAAATACACCCTTACCATCTAACAAAACAGCAGACTGGGCTAAAAAGAACTTTACCATTTACGAAGGATTGTTGCATGAATATGTGAGTACAAAAGATCAGCAGGTGATCCTCCAAATGCTGCAGGCACAGCGCCTAACTCTGCTCTATTGGTGCCGGTAATTGAATACGAAGATCTGTGCAGTCATGCAAAGAACTTTCATACCGATCTCGGACATGCGACGGTAGGGATTGTTCTAAAACACTTATTAACTCGATTTTGGCACCCAGAGATCGTTCTCGCCGCTCAACAAACTGTGATTTCATGCCCTCTCTGTCAGCTGATGAAAAAACCAAATCCTGTGCTGCCCAACCTTAAGCCTATACCACCTCCGCCCCCATTACATCGGTGGGCAATAGACTTTACAGCCGTCAATAGCTTGAATCTATTAGTTGCAATCGAATATGCAACAGGCTGGGTAGAAGTTAGAATCACTCCAGGTACCAGATTTGAAGACACAATTCCGCTGCTCGAATATATATGCTACACTTTCGGAGCACCTCGTGAGTGGATTTCTGACAACGCCGGCTGCTTTACAAGTGCAGCTGCGCGAGAGTGGCATCAGCGAAATGGATCTGAAGTGAAACCTGTCACTCCAATTCGCCCTCGAGGAAACGGGAAAGTAGAGAAGGCCAATGGTGACTTAAAGCACGCTATCGTCCGTGAGCACATGGAAAACCCAAATCAGAGCCTACATCATTTAGTTTTCCGAGCCCAAAGACTCCACAACCGCACCGTTGGACCAAGTGGATATAGTCCATTCTTTCTAATGTTTGGCACACAACCTCCCGAAGTACCGGACGCCACTCGACGTCCCGATGCTGCCTCCTACGTACGCGAGCCAACTGAAAAAGAAGACATCGAATTTGCCAAATCACTTGCAGAGAATCATGAAGCACCAGTGGCGCGTGCTCGGGAGAATAGTTTACGAGCATCGCAAGATAAAATTCGAGCCTATCTGCAAGAAAAAAAAGCATTATTACGTACCTACGCACCTGGTGATTGGGTTTTGCGCGTCCGGCAAAGAAAGCACAAGCACGAACCTTTTTACGACGGTCCTTGGCAAATTATTGGCTGCCACGTAAATAATACCTACAGCATCAAAAGCCCAGGAGGATTGAGACTGGAATCTCGGTATAACGGAACCAATTTGTTCCCAGCATATGTGGACGACCACCAACCAGTACAAAGTTTGTGGTACGCGAGTAAGACGCAGTTGGAACGAGACAGGCAACGGTTACGGGAAGCAGCAAATATCGGAGGATAATGAAAGAGTAGCATGATAGGTAAGTGCGGATATTTTTTTTTGGATTAAATGTTTCGTCGATTGAGGACAATCGATTTGTCGAAGGGAATGGTTTGTGCATCTGTGGTCATTTGGGGTTACTGTATACAGACCCATTTTAATTATGACGTAATCCCATACTGTAAATATTCAGCTCGGCAGCTAGTGTTGAGGAGGATATACACAGGAGAGACTACTCAACGAGCTTGCTGTTGCCAATACATATATTGTGTGACAGTACGAGCCCAGAGGTGTGATCCTGTTAAGTCTAAGATACACAACCGTTGCTGATCATTGTAGATCTGATTACCATGTGGAAGGCGCCTTCCGTCTACCGATTTAGCACCTTTTGTTTACCATTTTGGCACCTTACGTGTAACATTCCCGGTAGAATTCAGCCATCTTTTCTGTGGAACCTTCTGTTCAAAAAAAAGAGAAAAAGAGCAGCCATGGAAACCGGTACGCGGCAAAAAGTCTCAAAAAACCTGCAACTCCAACCAGGTGTAAGGGGGCAAAGGATTAGAGTAAACTCGACAAATCAATACCACAAAGATAATTTATTTATTTTAACTTGGTTCTATCCACAAGAGATCAGCCCCCGTAATATACTCCTAGGACGCCGCTGCCTACAGTTACTCCTTCCCTAGATAGAACCCTCTAGAAACTACCCGAGTCCTCTTCCTTAACCCCTCATCGTCCCTACTAGACTCCCGGTTCCCCGGCTCCAATCTAAACTATTGTGATAAGCAATGCTCCCTGATCACCCTGAAACCGTCGCGGTACGCGCATCCTCTGTTTAATTATGATAGCCGCCGAGCGCTAAGTCCCCTTTGGGTTTCGGCGCTAGAGGTACTGCCTTTCGCTTAAGCCCCCCTCGTGGGCCCACTTGAGTTACCGGGGTGGTCCCCTGGACCAGCTCCACAATCGGGCAAAGCCCATAACACCAGGTGAGGCCTAAACACCAAAGCCACACGAGGTGCGTATCCCCATCTGTATCTCCCTAATATCCCATAGTCCAGATATCCTCCTTATACCAACATCACCAGCGCTCAGGTAGCGGTGCTCTTTCCTCGGGAGACAGTATAATGCCAGGATATCTGTAAGCAGTGAGAATTCATCTTGGTAAAAAGGGCCAACTTAGTCTAATCCATCACCACCATAACTGGGGCTGGGTAGGACCCGGAAACTCGTTTGGATGACTTTTCCTCCGTAAACAAGTAAAGCGTGTTTCTGTAGGCTCTGAAGATAAACTCCAGGTTCGTAGGGGATACCACGTACAGGTAGAAACGCCGTCTTTGTCACCCCCTTAGAATGATGAAAGTATACCTAGTTAAACACGGGATTCACATTTTTCCCGAGGTGTGTACTTACGGAAGAAGTTACATACCGCAAGGGTAAACTTCGTAATGGTATCTGCAAATTAAACCTAGACATGAGTGTTCCAAACGTCCAAACTGAAATCGTTTACAGACAATTTGTGTCTTCCGAAAATACCTGCGTGGGCCAATAAGGCATGAAATCAGGTCGATGAAGAATAAAACACATAAAATTATCGCGTATAAGCCTGGGGCTGTGCCACAAATAATTACGAAAGATTCATATTTTTTTGTTGAGTAACACAGTGTAACGTTTGGTACACTCATACTCGAACTTCAATTGCAGGTACAATTACGAGGATAGCACCTTACGATACGCAACCTCTCCTGTAAAAACCTTCCACAGGGAAAAGCCTGATAATTAGTTTTTATCTATGTATGCTTTCATCATTCTACGATTACAGTGCCATCGCGAGAGATTCTGGTTTCAAAGTGTAGCTAGATTAGAACTAGCTTTTTCATGTCTTAAGTGGGCTAAATGTCCAAGCTTTCCAGCACTACTTAAAAGAACGGCCTGGATGGTGTACCACTGCACCATCCAGCCCATAACTTCTGAACAGATGAAGAAAAAAATCGTTCCTGTATGAGTATAAGCCTTTTTTCGTTGCTCCCTGCTATTTTTACATTTATCATCCGTAGATAGATCAACAAGAAAATTGTCGAAATTATACTCAGAGCCTCTATCGCCGATGCATTCAAATATCTGAAGCGAATCAATCAGTAGTGGTGCAGCATCATCGATGTGATTACTGATAAGACCAATGTTCCTAGTCTACCTAGATAAAAGTTTCATACATTGGTGTGACGTTATTGTTTAAATGAATATTTAGACCTCGTTTATACATTATTTGGATCTATTAGAGGTATCGTCCTCGAATCATTAGGGTGACTGCTCTACATTCAAACCTCCCAAACATATCCTTCTACCAGGTATTTATTTGCGTACTAATTGCCTCCGAATCCTTGTATATATGCCTCTCATTCAATTTTGTGCACATCGTGTCGTAAGCCGCAGCCATGTCATTACCAACAGAAGAACTGTATTGCTCTGATAAGAAAAAGACGTTATCATTCAAACACTTGAGCTAAATAATTTGAGAGCCTTTACCTATCGACTCATGTCGGTATTTGAGGGAGAACAGCTCATTGAATTTCGTATCTTCGATAACAGCTTTCGAACTCCATTTATAGCTACGTTTTTACAGCATTACAGACTAAGACCTCGAGGTGGCTCGTAGCTATGAGAGTAAACGAGTTTCTACCTTCATAGCCTCATCATAGAGAGTAATATTCATTTAGTTGCCCGCAGCTTTTTGGTAGGTCAGCCACAAAATCTGCGAAAATAAGTAAAGTTCATCAATTTAATGAATGCACCTTAGAATTTGGAAAGGCTGAGCTATCTAAAACCTTGTTAAGAATTAATGAGGGGTTCAAATATAATGTCAAATGACACATAAACCGTACTGAAAATTAAAGTTTCTATGTATATAAACCTAGAATTAGTTCAGGCTCAGAAGGGATGCACAGTCACCTGATAACTATAGAGTGAGAGAATAGATTTTAGAATAAATCTGATATTCGCCACTATTTCCCACTACTAAGAGATATAAGAGTAGAAGTAATAGCCCAAGAGAAAATGAATTTCGAGCAGTAAAGCTTGATCGAATGACAGCGCTGCTATTCTAAAATCACACGTTTATTAAAGACCCAATTTTTACCTATTTCTGATTTTCACTTTGATTCATGGCTCCTTTTTGACAGTCGGAGATTCATTCTTTTCTGCATTTTTAAGGTCAATAGCTTCAGCTTCTATTCGTTTCTCCTCTTTTTCATCGATATCTTCGTCGTCTCGGGGAGTAGCTCGTCCTGATTCTTTATTCTCTTCATCTTGTTCATTCTCTTCCTCAATAAGATCTTGCTGCTCTTTGAGTACTTCAAGACGCTGCTTATTAGTAGCCGCACCTTCTGCACTATTAACTTCAAGCTCAATTTCATGGAACAGCTCTTCAGGAATGGACGAGAGAACTCCAGTAAGAGCATCAATTTGACTGTTGAATTCGGATTCGGAGTTTCCTGATGCATACATGAACGCATTGCTTAACACGAGAAGAGTTGAGGGGACGCCATGCTTCAGTCGAAGATCCAACCAGGTTTGTAAATCATCTCGGAGTCGCCCAGGAGAGGCTCCATGAGTACGGAGACCTCGACTCATACATGCAACATGTAGTTCCGGCACAGACAAGCTATCAACACCTTCAAAACTGATCGCACGGTCGTCTCGCTTAATCTGGCGCATGCGATGTCGGACTTGGTATCGGAGCATCATATCTGTGCCGAATGTATTGAGGTTCATATATTTACACATGCCTACAAGCTGTGGCCTAGAAAGATTGTCCAACGTCAGATCATCTTTAAAGATCTTGCACACATTAATAACTTCGGAAGGAGACGGGGATTCACCAGTCGCACGTAGTTTGCGAAAGAATTGAGTGAACTCATCCTTTTGAGCTGTGGCTGGCGAAAGTGGTAGTCCAGTTTCCTTAAGGGTATCTCGGAGGAAATTACTAACTTCTTTTCTTGTTTTGCGTAAAATTGTGACTTTGGTATCTTTGGATTTTTGCCCCTCATAAGTGCTCGGGAGCATGTTTGGGAATATCTTTAATGCCACTGGAAGTAGTAGCTCAGCGAAGGGAACCAACACAAATACCGAAAAAGGAACTAAGCGGGCTATATCTTGTACAGTTCTTTGAAGTTGCTTGTTCTCCCTTCGACTGAGTTCATAACCAGCAGCCATCTTAAAAGCTAGCCTTGTACTAATCCTAATCTCTACAGCCAGCAATTTCGTTCCATCCCAATAATGGCGAGCTTCTTTCTTGATTTTCTGCATCAATGTCAATTTCTTCTCCGGTTTTTTTAATTCTTTTTCTTCGTCTCTTTCCTTTCCAGCTGATTCAGATAACGAGGTTTCCATAATGTTTGGTTTGTGCACCACAATCTGCTCCTCGATACGAGAACTTGTCGTTGACTGTGATAACTCCACTGGACTCGCTGCCGCTTGGTTTGGTGGTTGACCAACATGTTTTTTGCTCAAAGCTACTTTCCGTGCCTGCTCCGTCTTAAATCCAGGAGGAGGAATTGTGGATACAGTCGTAGATGTGTGAGTGTCCGTCGAGATTCTGCGAGAAGATGTAAGACTGGCGAGAACAGATATCTGACATAGGTGCTTCCCTCCATTTCTCCCGAGACGTGTGGGGTATACAGGTGATATCCTTAGTTGATTTATGTTATATACTGAAGAATATGAGAGTTTGCCACTGTTAACAAGAATGAATTATATGAACCTACGGTGCATAAAAGGTGATCGAGCGGCACTGCGGACTATTTTCGCAGAGCTCATGGTGCAAAATTCTGTCCAAGATCGTCTCGACAACCAAGATTTTAAGCTGTGAGTAATTCCTCTATTTCAAAATATGTTTTGCATTTTTCGAGTCATCATTGTCGCCAGGTTAAGTCTCACGTCTGTAGCAATCCATCTTTTAGAATCTTTCATAAAACAATCTGGATAGGAATATCACGTGCATCAAAGGTTCCTTATGTATCAAGTGACGTCACGTGTACAGTCAAAAGTACCGATGTATCACCTTTTGCCTACGTCACATACCTCTAAGAAAAGCTGCTTGTGTGTGGGAATATGATACTCAAGACGATGTTTCGAACCTTGTCAACCCTTACATTCGCTGCTCTTGCAAAACTGACATCAAAATTTCCATGTTTTGACAAAAATCTTGTCAAAGGCTCAACAAATACAGTCTCATGAGCTTGGTGTATAGCTTGTTGCTTCTCCCCTCAAATTTTTCGTGTTTGCATGCGGACTTCACCGACCACAAAGACACACGACTAGTCAATCAATAAGAAACTTAATGGACTCAGAAAGAATTTGTTTTCGTCCATGTATCTTGTAATCTAAAGGCCCAAACCTTTCACAATTAATTGGCTACGAAAATGATGTCCTAACTTCTTCTGACATTAGATGGCGTTTTACCGGCTACCCTTTCCACCATTATCTTTCGTGAAAATCCCTCTTTCTACACTGCCGTCCGGCTTTGAACATCTACGATATGTCATGCTTTGGATACAGCTTCACTTTTGACATTACAGCTTTCATCTACGAGCCTCTGATGATCTAGGCGTCTGGCAGGTTTATAGATATTGGCTTTAAATAACTGTAAATTTGTGAGACGACAGAACTCATTGGATCGTTCCATCAACACCAACATTGAATAGATGGAGCCATAAACACAATGTTTGGAAGTCTAGAGAGTGATTGCAGTTGGAGTCCACAGCTATTCGAGGAAGGAATTGGTGCGAATACAGCAGTTTCAATGAAGACTTTCACTCTGATTCTCAGCCTGGAGCAATTTGATGTTGAGGTTTCAGATTTTTCGAATATCTAGCAAAACACGAGAAATGTTTATCATGAAACCAAAAAATTTTCAACTACAGTGGGAAGGTGAAGACAATATACTCACCATAGCCAAGGATACATGTATAGTGGCCCCCAAAATTTTCGAATGGGAATGCTATTGTGCATAGATCTCACATTAACTCAACAACAACCTATCAAATAACGATAATTCTAGATTTTTACACATGCTGAATCGCTTCTTTACAGCTTTGATGTTTTTCCCTAGATGACCTTATTGAAATTGGAAATTTTGGGAGCTCTTAATTTCTCCAAGGCACTCGATCTTTTTAAGCACGCGATTTTAAGCCCAGATAGAACGTACCTCATTCATCCGAACAGGTTCAAAGTAGATAAAACTTTGATCTTTTAGTGCATACAGATATTGAAATGGGTCTTCCACCACCTTGAACCATTTATGCAAGGAATTTTAAATTTTTCCGAAATGAGAAAACTCTTACAAGATAAGGTATCTTTGAAAGTACCCTGCTTAATTTGAACTAGAATTTGTAGATGTAGCGGAATTCTCGATACTTGCTAGATCTGTGGTAATCATATGTCGAGGACTAGTTCAAATCACACGTTAGAGTTGGTACGGTGGTGACCACACAAGATAACGCCTCGAGACCAGCGAACTCTTAGTCGTTTAGCAGCAAATGGCGGAAGTCAAACGACAGTTAAAGCGATAGAAATGCTAGATTTGGAAAGAGAAGTGAAAGCTTCACTCAAGGCGATCTTGTGGGTTCTAAAAGAATATGGTCTACGAGCTGCGAAAAAAGTTGAGGAAAGCAAAGCTGCCTGGAACACAACAGAGAGCTTGAACGCAATGGACCTTAAAACACGAATTTTGGACCCTCTAAAATTGGAAAAAGATCATTTAGTTGGTTGAAACACATATTGGTAGATCAAATCATCATAGTATCAGATATGTCTGTTCTAAAGATCCAAGAATTTGTCCTGCAGAAGCGATTGAAGGGGTGCTGAAGTTTAGGAGTATCGTGATAATTTTGAGGATGCATGTTCTAATTTGGCACCGGTAGGATGAGTTTTGTCGAGAGTAGGATGAACTCGGAATCTTTAATTAGCATCCTGAATACTTGTTTGTTGCCAACTATGAAGTCGAGAGCAGCTCCTTCTCAAATCCAAAAACGATGCTCTTTTCAATAAGATGACAACCCGAAATATACTTTTCGGGCGAAAAAAGAATTCTTTAGTAATGCAGGGCGTCATGTATATCACCATGAATTAGCCATCTCAATCGTCTGATTTTACCCTAATTGAATGCCTCTGGGCTATGGTCAACTGCCGATATAGATACCTTGGAAATGCCAAGACTTGACAACATATCTAATTTCAATGCTCTCAGTAATGAAAAAAATATCATAATTATGCAAATCAAGAATTATCAATTTTTGATGGGTTGTTATTGGGTCCTTGTAAGATGTAAGCACGACAGTTGAAGAATTTTACTGAGAGTTCACAGTCACTGCCACATCTGATACTTGATTGCACCTATTTTAAGGGAGAGAGAAAAAAGGATTTCATGACTAGAAACATTAAATCTGGCCATACTATTCAAGACCACAGTTGGTAGCCACTACCTTTTGAAATTATTACAATCTAGTCGGTGCATTGTGATACAGAAATTTCCAAAATTTGAATTTTACAATATGGTTGAGGAAATTTAGGGTCCCTGTAGTTCCCTTCTATTTTCTATATCATAGTGTACATGTACCAGTACATGTATGTTTAGTGTGTCTCGACCAACCCCGATCGACGACACGAACTGGTACATGTACATTACAGAAGCATCACCATAATAATAAGAATACTTCTACATGTAGCATCTACCGGCAGACAGTTGGCTGGAAACTTATACGGTCGAGTAACTACGTCAGAACTTTAGATACGTGATTCAATATCCTGAGGTTTTCTGGCATGTGTTTTCCAAGTGCATGTAAATGTAAGCTTCCGGAAACAAAGTCTTACATAAAGCTGCAAAAGACCTGACTCTGGTGAAAATGATTCCACTCTTCATTTAAAATATCTTTAACATTCTCTACTGCTACGACTGCGCGGCAGCAGGGTTGATTATTTAAATCGTGACTTACGCCTCTGTAGATGACTGCTACTGCCGTTACTGATTCACCTCCCGATCCATGGAAACTCCATATCTCTCATCTGATTATAAAGTGATTCGAGCTCATGCTCATGGAGTAAGTTGTCGAGGAGAGCCCGAGTGGCAATTGAGGCGTCAGTGTTGGTGGACATGATGGGTATTGGAAATTTTTGTTGTTGTGTAATCAAGTTGAGGCCCTGTCTGTGTGGTTCGTGAAAACACTGAATTGATGTTCAGTCGATCGCTTGCCCGACTAACTGTTGCTGGGATTTGATTAGTCATCCGAAGGTACCTTTCGTTTAACATTTTACTCGTCATCGTCACATACTATGTCACTAAGATAAAATTCGTCTCCCTGTCAATTAAAAGTGGATCTTATATAGAGTATCAGGGTCACTTCGTTTTTTTTGCATGTAGTATTGCAGTCCTAGATATTGTTACTAAGTAGCGCTAATTCCCCCTGACTAGTAACAATACTTAGAGCTGCAATACTATATGCAAGTAAAACTAATTGACCCTGATACTCTGTAGAAGATCCACTTTTAATTGACAGGGGGACGAACTTTATCGTAGTGATATAGTACATGACCAGGCGAAAATTATGGCGTGCGGGTTTTGCGGGATTCGAACTAGCTTTCTGCTGTATCAAGTGGGGTGCGTGCCTCTGCTACCCAGACTCTACTTGATCGAACGGTCCGCACAGCGCAGTGAGGCACCGTCCGGGCCAACAAGCTTAAATCGAGCTACCCCTTACTTCAGGGACACTTGGTTTCGTTCATGTGACGGATAATCTTACAAGTCGATTTCTCTGTCAGGGCTTAAAGCTCTACGCGCCTCGAGGAGGGATATTGTGTACCGATGTCTGTCGATATTAACTGGGAGGCCTTGACAAATGGACCCGAGGGTATTGCTTTGGCAGAAAATATTCGAGACTTCATCCATGAAAAATTTCAGACAGTAAATCTCCCAAGCTTCATTAAGTCGGTGAAAGTACATACGTTTGAACTTGGCTCTATCGCCCCAGAGATTGAGATAAACGATATATGCGATCCCTTACCTGATTTCTACGAAGATATCGAAGGTGACAAGAGTGAGATTGAAGGAGGAAATGCCAGCGATGATGAAATAAGCTTCAAAGCTCATGAAGAAGAAAATCTGCGGGAAAAGAGAAGAACAGAGCGAGATGAAAGAACGACGAACAGTTCGTTTCCATCTGTAGACAATAACTTAGCCGGTTCCAGGTTTAGATATAGCCCTGACGCTCCAGGCGCCAGTACACCTGCTATCCCAGGTGGAACCTCGAATCTAAATTATTTCCATTCTCAGTTGGCTACTGGGTTCTCTGGAACTCAAACACCCCTCGCAGCGGTTGCAGGTGCACACTTACCTAATGGCTGGCCAGATTATACACGATCTCCCTTACATAAAAAAGAAACCCGTTATGGGCCAAGCGAGAGCTCAATATCACCGCCCTCGACGATAAATCAAGATTTAAGAGAAAAAGCAAGCGTCTCCACTTTGGTATCATCGGCGAATACTCGGCCTCATACCCGTGATGGGCTTGGAGAAGAGACAGCTGGCGAAAAGTCATCAACCACATCAATCTCACACCGAAATTTTCGCGAATCGAGGGTAGAAGACGTCCAGATCGTATTTCGAGTTCGCTATTCTGGTGACGTCAAGCTCTCTCTAACTACAGAAATATTGCTTGATTATCCTATGCCTAGCTTTGTAGGTATCCCTGTAAAACTAAACATCACGGGATTATCCTTTGATGGCGTTGCTGTGCTTGCTTCTATAAGGAAGAGAATCCACTTTTGTTTCCTATCGCCTGAAGATGCAATCGCCATAATTGGAGCTGACTCATCCGAAGATAATCAACCGAAAGAGAGTAAAGTAGGTTGTCTACTCCAAGAGATCAAAGTTGAAAGCGAGATTGGTAAACGAGAGAGTGGGAAGCAAGTCCTTAAAAACGTGGGAAAAGTTGAAAGGTTTGTCCTTGAGCAAGTTAGGCGTATATTTGAGGACGAGTTTGTATATCCTAGCTTTTGGACGGTCTTAGTGTAAATTTACCTTGTAAAAAGAATCTATTCCGAACAAAAATCGTATTTAGATATTATCGTCACATACGATACGTGTACAGTGATGGAATAGGAAATATGGTGAAAAGGCTCTAAACTGGGGATATTTCGCTTCTTAGCATCCATACTAGGTAGTCTAAAGGCCTTAAATTCACGAAATTTTGGTATATGGATGAACATGTCCACCGTGTGACGGCTGGCAAGCCTTAATATGATCTGTAGACTATGCTTGGTAGCGCAGTCTTAGGCTTATGCAGAGGGGCACCTAGGGAATCTGATCATGTGATATTGGTTAGGTAATGAGCGTATATTTTGTAGTATTTGCCTCAGGCAGAAGTGTTACAGAGTATGGAATATTTGACCTTGTAATTACTGGAGTTTACTCTCCAAAGATTTACTATAGATTACCATAGTCTATATCAATTGCCTTACGCTTGTATAGCCCAACCGTGACATATAGTAAATCTTTTCTTACCATTCTAACAACTGCGGTTCGAAATATACAATCGGCGTTTGTCAATGAACAGTGATGACTCAGTAAGGTCGAAAACGTCGGATTGAGATAATATTTTCGGAAGTTTGAAGGCGACTGCGGTCTTCGAATAGATTCAGCCTTCAGAGGTTCGAAGACGATTGAGGTCTTGGAATTGGTTCAGCATTCAGAAGTTTGGAGACGACTGCGGTCCTCGAACAAATTCAGCATTCAGAGGTTCGAAGACGATTGAGGTCTTGGAATTGGTTCAGCATTCAGAAGCTTGGAGACGACTGCGGTCCTCGAACAAATTCAGCATTCAGAGGTTCGAAGACGATTGAGGTCTTGGAATTGGTTCAGCATTCAGAAGCTTGGAGACGACTGCGGGCCTCGGACAAATTCAGCTCTCAGAAGTTTGGGAAAGATTAGAATCCCCTAATTTGTTCAGTGTTTAAAAGATTGGAGACGACTGCGGTGCTCGAATAAATTCCATACCAGTTAATCAGTAGTCAAGAATATCCTAGATTCATTCAGAAAAAAATTAAAAGAAAACTCTACTTGTCTACAATAATCGACGTAGTTTTGCATTAGCTATCAATATGGCTGAAAATAATTTGAGCATTTTTCAGCAAAGAGCAAGCGAGAAGTTGAAATATCAAAACTGCAGAGCTAAGTGGAAGACACGAGAGCAACTGGCTATACTAAGAAAAAACAAGAGTTGTTTCCGGTGTGAACGTTGGGGTTGCAACACCAAGGTTTGCCCCCTCTTACCGGCTACAAATCCAGCAGATGATACTTCTAAAATTCTATCGGCTGGCCTGACAGAGCCCGAGAAGTTACTTACCAAGCAGACGACTGAGATGAATACGAGTCCGTTCCTCATTAATGCACTACTCGATGAAGCCACCATGGTACAAGCGTTAGTTGATAGTGGATGTCTATGCTCGGGCATTATTGATGATAAGCTCGCGACTCGGCTGGAGCTACCGCGTCTCCGCATAAGCCCGCGATCACTTGAGACAGTAGAAAACTCAACAGTTGATAAGCCCATAGTTGACGCCATAACATATGTTTCTCTTGACTTGGATGGATTTGTAACGCCGAAGCTTTGGTTATATAGGGTGCCAGGAAGTACGTACCAGATGATCCTTGGCAAGAAGTGGCTAGAAGATCAAGATGCAGTGATACATTCTAAGGAACAGCGATTGGAGCTTAGAGAGAGTGGCAAGTCAGTCTATAGCGTACAACGATGGCAAACAGAATTAGAGGGTGTTCCAAGACCGATAGCCGCATCGGTGGAAACACTGAAGAATATGGTTGGGACGGTTCCGGTCTGTAAAGCGACTATAGGAGATATCAACAAGGCACTTCGAGGTAAGCCAAACCTGAGTGTCGAAGAGGCGCGAAAACGCCTACCAAAGGAAGTTCAGGAGTTTGCTCACCTATTTGCTGATGATGGTGGCGCTATCGAACTGCCTCCATCGCGTGGAGCCTTGGACCACGCAATTAATCTTCGGCATGAAAATGGTAAACCCTTGTCACCACCATGGGGCCCACTATATAGCATGTCGCGAGAGGAACTATTAGTGCTGAGAAAGACACTGACTGACCTTCAAAATAAAGGATGGATTCGGCCGAGTAGCTCGCCAGCGGCAGCGCCGGTTCTGTTTGCCAAGAAGCCAAACGGCGGTCTTAGATTCTGTGTGGATTACCGAGGACTGAATGCGATAACTCTCCCAGATCGGTATCCACTGCCATTGTTTAAGGAGACGTTGCGACAACTGTCTAAGGCAAAATGGTTTACCAAACTAGATGTAAAGTCAGCATTCCATCGTCTACGAATTAGAGAGTGAGATGAGTGGATAACTGCGTTTCGTTGCCGATTTGGCCTATTCGAATGGCTCGTGACCCCTTTTGGCCTAGCAAATGCCCCAGCGACTTTCCAACGGTACATCAACGAGCAGCTCCGGGAGCATCTTGACGTAGATGCCACGGCCTACATGGATGATATCTTAGTTTATACAGATAGAAACGAAGAAGGACATTGGGCAACGGTCCGTACAATCCTCAGCAAGCTGGATCGTGCAGGCCTCTATCTGGATATCGATAAATGCGATTTTCTATGCAAAGAAGTCAAGTACTTGGGTTTTATCATTCGTGCAGGCAAAAGCGTAAGTGTCGATCAGGCAAAGGTAAAAGCTATTCTAGAGTGGCAGGCACCAACTTCAGTAAAGGGTGTGAGATCCTTTTTAGGGTTTGCAAATTTTTACAGATGCTTTGTCAATGGGTTCTCCAAAATTGCAGCTCCTTTAATTAATTTGACCAAGAAGCAGTCGGTGTGGCGATGGGGACCAGACGAAGACAAATCTTTCAAAAAGCTGAAAGAAATCTTCTCATCGGAGCCAGTGCTTGCCCAGTGGGATCCGGACAGAGATACTGTTTTGGAAGCGGATTGTTCAGGGTATGCGCTGGGTGGATGTCTCTCCCAAAGAGATGATCAGCGAAGGTTACGACCGGTTGCATACTACTCAAAGCGATTGAGCAGTGCAGAGTGTAACTATCCTATTCACGATAAGGAAATGTTAGCTATCGTTGCTTGTATGCAGGAATGGCAAGCGGAGCTGCAGTCCGTCGCAAAGCCATTTGTGATTTTAACTGACCATAAAAATTTGAGTTACTTTGCAACAAAGCGTTTACTCAATGAACGTCAAGCTAGGTATAACGATGTGCTGCAGCGGTTTCAATACTGCCTTAAATGGCGGTCAGGAAGTGCAAGCGAGAGACCTGATGCTCTATCGCGCCGCGATCAAGATAAGCCGAGAGGAATCAATGACGAGCGAACAGCAGGACGAATCATGCAGCTCCTCCCAACCATTTCTCTCAGCCCCGCGAACGCTGAAAGTAACCATGAAAAAAATAATCTGAAGGACCCAGCGGCCCAGGCTCGCCTGTTTGAAGATGAAATGATGCAAAATCTTTGGAAACAAGGGGTTGAATCAGACAAGAATTGGAGAAGGGCACGCGATGCGGTATTGTCAGGTGAAAGAGGGTTTCCACCGGATATTGCGGAGAAAATGAGGGCTAATATCGCTGAGTGCACAGTTGCCGCAGATGGAGTTCTGCGAGGCCGGGAAAACCGTATCTGGGTGCCGGATTATGAACCGTTACGAACGGCAATAATTCAACAAACGCATGACAGTCATTTGACAGGTCATCCGGGGCGAGATACCACAATTGGACTGATTTTACGGCGGTGGGTTTGGCCGAAATTGAGGGAATCAGTACGACGATTTATCCGGAACTGTGATGTTTGCGGCCGTACGACCATTTGGCGAGAGGCAAAAGCGGGGTTTCTGCGGCCACTGCCGATTCCAGAACGCATTGGTAGCGAGTTGACTATTGATTTTGTGACGGATCTCCCAAAATCGCAGAACTGCACCAACATGATGGTCATCACGGACAGGCTATCGAAAGATATCTTTGTGTTTGGAACAGACTCTATGGCATCTCAAGCGTGTGCTGAAATATTTGTGGACCGGTATTATCGGTATTTTGGGTTCCCTCGTTTTTTGACCAGCGACAGGGGTAGTGACTGGCTTAGTCATTTCTGGACAACATTTTGTCAACGAACAGGTATTAAACAAAGGCTAACCACAGCGTATCACCCACAATCAAACGCAAGTGAGAGGGCCAATCAGGAGATTTATAAATACCTGAGAGCATTTACTTGTTATGCACAAGATGACTGGATGGGATTATTACCACTGGCTCAACTGGCCCTGAACGCGCGACCAAACTCAGCTATTGGAGGCATGAGTCCATTTTTTCTGCGGAATGGATATGATTTAGACCCATTGATAGAACCAATATCAGACCATGATAAAGGTCGACACCCAGGAAAGTTATCAGGTGAGAAATATGTGCAGCGACTTCGAGATGCCCAAGATTATGCCCAAGCGGCTATGGCCTCAGCCCAGCAACGATATGAAGGTAATGCAAATCAGCTTCGCCGACAGTCAGAAAGATTTAAAATTGGGGACAAGGTCTGGCTGAATCTGAAAAATGTTAAGACACCACAATTATCAAAAAAATTAGCATGGCAACATGCAAAGTATGAGGTGATGGCGGTTCCCGACGCACTGACAGTGGAATTAAATGTGCCAGGAAATATCCACAAACGATTTCATGTCGACTTAATAAAACGAGTCGGAAACGACCCGTTACCAAGCCAAACGCAGGATGATAGACAGAACCCACCGGTACTTGATGATCTGGAAGAGCCTGAATATGAAGTAGAATCTATACTTCGAGCGCGGACAGTAAAACGCGGACGTGGAACATACCGGCAGGCGCTTGTCAAGTGGATCGGATGGATTGACCCAACATGGGAGCCAATTGAATCCGTGCAAGAAACTAAAGCGCTAGAAGAATTTGAGGCTCAGTATGGGAATATAAAATCAAATGATGGCCCCCCTCAAAATAGCGTTGGAGCGTTTGTCGGGCCCGCTGAAAAAGCAACAAAACAACAACGAAAGGCACGGATTTACCCAGGCAAATAGCTTGTTGAGGAGAGAGGGGCAATGTGACGGCTGGCAAGCCTTAATATGATCTGTAGACTATGCTTGGTAGCGCAGTCTTAGGCTTATGCAGAGGGGCACCTAGGGAATCTGATCATGTGATATTGGTTAGGTAATGAGCGTATATTTTGTAGTATTTGCCTCAGGCAGAAGTGTTACAGAGTATGGAATATTTGACCTTGTAATTACTGGAGTTTACTCTCCAAAGATTTACTATAGATTACCATAGTCTATATCAATTGCCTTACGCTTGTATAGCCCAACCGTGACACACCGGATGAGTTAGATATATGTACATGTAAGTTTAGGAGTAGTAATCAGAGTTATCTTTGAAACTCGCTAGTAAGAAGTTGTAACATGACATTTCTGAAGCCCTTCACTAATTCAGGTCAAAAAAAATCAGCATTATTCCAGTACCCAATAACGTACAGTAGAGCCTGTCAAAAACCCATGGTGGGCCTCGATCTAATTATTGTAAATATTCATTGTAATTTTAATATTTGTGTTTGATTTTATTTTATTTCATTTCATTCAACCCGATCAGGCACCCTATGGGCTTTACAGGTGGCTATCAACTAATATATGTACATGTGGGGAAACCTTACCAGTGAAAATACCTCGATTCTGCCTGGTTTATTCTTTAGTTCTTTCGTGTACCTTCAGGAAGTGCAATTTGCCTCGTTGGCAGGTGCCTTTTATGAGAAGAAAAATTCACCCTCCTTCTTAGGGGTCGCAGTGGTTTTCCTTGCTGATGTTGTCGATGATGACGCTCGGGAAGTAGTATCGATCAAAAATGTCGTGACGGTGGATGAGGATGTGGGTTGGACTTTACGCGAGCGTCCAAGACCCCTTTTGACTTCCTCCGGAATCTGTTTGGTAGCCATTGTAGACCCCTAGTCGTTATTGGTGTTTACCGCTGTTGCTATTGTTTTTGCCGTAAAAGTTGACGTTGATGATTACCTTTTCCGTCTAATCTTCGCTATTTTTCCAAGAGTTCATACATAGCCCTTTGGACGCTGGCTTTGTATGTCGTGTAGCTAGGACACGGCCTTTTCTGCCAAAACTTGTGTACTTTGTGTTACGGAATCACAATCACTAGTAATGTAGATCTCTACACATATGCTTCAGGGGTATTATTATCACGTGTACAGGTACTAGTGTAGTGTAAAACAGAATGGATCTTGGAAGAAGATTGTGGAAGAAGAAAAAATGAATTGATTGATCCCCCTTTCCTATTCCTCTCTCTACCTCTATATACCTGCTCTCCTTGTTTCCCAGAAATATCTCTGTAAGAAGTTATCTAAGTATAGTAGTAAAAATGAGTATCAGTAATCGATAGTAAAACTAATAATAACTCCCGTGTGAACTCCAATGAATCATGAAACATATTTGCCTTGCCCGAAGATGTCGTAATGAAAATATCTATCTCAATCACGCCTGAAGTGTTGACATGAATCATGCCTGAGGTATTAATATGAAACTTACCTGAGGTGTTCACATGATTCATGTCTGACACCAGTTTACCCCAACTTATAGTCAACTGACTTATGAAGACAATAGACGTCCTTATAATAGACTATGTCTCAAGCTAGAGGTTACCGATTCATACAATAGGTCGTAATTTAGGTTGACATGTAGTTATGTCAACCGCCCTTTCCTTTCCTCTCTTTTACCTGTATAGAATTATAATAGATTTTGTTTACGCCGTTTGATTGATTAAATCGCGCACCGTTCCGTGACATATTATAATTCTATACCTTCTCCCTCTAGAAACGCAAGGACTTGCAATCTGATGGGAGGTGAAGATTCTCGTACTCATATCGCTCTACCCCCGAATACCATTATGTCTGCCGGAAAGTCTTTTGATAAATGGCCAAAGTGGTCTGGAAAATCTTTAGATTTTGCCACATTTCAAATATCTCTAGAAGGAATCTCCTCAGATGACCAGATAACAAAAGGTCTGGGTAGTGCCAAAGCATTTTGCTACGGCGTCTTCACTCATTCACTACCCACTGACGCCCAAAAACGTGTGGCGCCGTGGATGAAACAACAGAAGAAAGCCAACGAATGGAATACAGATGAATTCTTGATACATTTAAAAGAGCTATTCGTTGATAAGGATGCATCTTCTAAAGCGCAGGCAGCCTTAAATAAACTTCACCGAGGACATCGCCAATCTTTTGCCCAGTTCAGAAGCATCTTCGAACAACTCTGTTCTGAAGCAGATGAGCTTGCCCCGATGGGCCCCTCCAAGATCGAAAGGATGAAAGACGCCTTGCAACCATATCTACGCGCGGGCCTAGCATACCGTAAAGGAGTTTCTAAAACAAACTATGAACAATTCGTTGTCGAGGTCCAAGATCTTGCTAACGAGTTGGAAACTATACCTCAGTTTGGAACTTCCCGTGGATCTATACAAGTAGTCCAAAATTATGACAATCAACCCCATCGCACTATGGATGCCGTACCAAAAGAAAGTTTCTCCCCACCTCAAAATCTTCCGGCCGCTCCTACACCTATCCACGACCGCGACGGCGATACTATAATGACAGATATAAGCGCACTGCAAGGGCAAGTAGCATCTCTCTTAGCAGCTTTCAGTAGAAACGAGGGAAAGGGGCATACCAGGAACACTGCCAGATCATCAGATAATCGACCCTTTCCTCCTAATTTGTCTCAGAGCGAGCGCAACCGCCTAATTGATTCGGGTCGGTGTGAAAGATGTGGTTGTTCTCCCTCCCATCGTTGGAGCGAATGCCAGTTCAGAAATTTTCAAAACAATCCCACGCCAAAAAAGTACAGCTCACATAGACGAGCGGGCTTAAACACTGTCAGTACCGATTTAGCTTCAAGTTATTCCCTCTCCAATGATTCGGGAAACGAGTAACCTCTGGGCGAAGTCGTGTTCAGAGGTTGGGAAGTTGTGATTCTTTTGGTGTCAAACTAGATAGACAGCCGACAATTGAAGAGTTCCATGAGGCAAAGAAAAGAATGGATAACAGACCTTTCTTAATAGAAGCATTCATAAATGACCATTTTTTTGTTCCCGCTCTTTTTGACTCAGGTTGTCTCCCATACGCTGCATTTAGTAAAGATATCGCTAAGAAATACAAATTACCACGCGTTCCTATAGAAAAAAGAGAACTAAAACTAGCCAAAGTAGACGTAAATCCTTATAAGATCAGCCACGTAACTTATGTAACATTAGATATTCAAGGGCGAAGAGAACGGCTTTGGGGATATCTCATTCGCGACCTACAGTATGACTTAATCCTAGGAAAAGGTTGGGCTGAAAGAAATAAAGTCATCTACGAAGCCGGCAAACATACCTTACACATGGGACAAGAAAACCAGCAGGTCACAGTTCACGAAGTAGGCTGGATGAAAAAGGATCATATCCTTAACAAAACTAGGTACATCCAAGAAGGAAAGCTTGTCTCTGCTCTAGTCTTTTCTTCATTTACGAAGCGAGTACAGAAATCCAATGGTGATCTTATCCTGGCTTCTGTAACAATCGCCGACATAAATAAAACCCTCGAAAAACTAAGTAAAACGCGTCCTAAACTGACAACAGAAGCTATCCGCCAAAAACTGCCGGAGAAACTCCAAGGACTAGAAGATATATTTAAAGATAACTCCAAAGAATTGCCTCCCCATCGACCAGGCCATGACATTGAAATAAATTTGGAGAAGGATGAGACTGGCAAGGAAAAGGCACCGCCCTACGGACCCCTATACGATATGTCAAAGGAGGAGTTGTTAGTATTACGCAAAACCCTTGCAGATCTTCTTGATAAGGGAAGGATTCGAGCAAGCGCCTCACCAGCAAGCTCTCCTGTATTGTTTGCCAAGAAACCAGGCGGTGGCCTTCGATTCTGTGTTGATTATCGCGGCCTCAACGCTATCACCAAAAAGGACCGATATCCATTACCGTTAATTCGTGAAACCCTTCGCCAATTAGCCAAGGCTCGTTGGTTCACGAAAGTTGATGTTCGAACGGCTTTTCATCGTTTAAGAATCAAAGAAGGTGACGAATGGAAGACTGCTTATCGTTCGCGACAAGGTCTCTTCGAATGGCTTGTTTGCCCATTCGGACTTTGTGGAGCGCCTGCAACGTTTCAGAGGTTTATTAACCACACCTTACAAGAGTTCTTAGACGTCTTCTGCTCCGCTTATATCGACAATGTCATAATATATACCGATGGAGACCTCAATGATCACTATGAAAAAGTTCGCAAAGTGATCAATTCCTTAAAAGAAGCTGGACTAGTATTAGACATTGACAAGTGCGACTTTGGAGTGAAGCAAACAAAATATTTAGGGTTCATCATTGAAGCAGGTAACGGCGTCAAAGTTGATCCTGATAAAATAAATGCCATAGTTAAATGGGAAGAACCAGAAAATGTTTCAGGCATATGCTCATTTCTCGGATTTGCTAACTTCTACCGTGAATTCATACCAAATTTTTCTTCAGTTTGTGAACCACTTAATAGTCTCACAAAAAAAGGAGCAGCTTGGGAATGGAATGAAAATCAGACTTCAGCATTCAAACAGCTAAAGCAATTACTTATCAGCGCGCCAGTCCTCACGATGTTTGACCCTGATGCGGAGACCATCATGGAAGCAGACTCTTCGGGATATTCTATAGGTGGAGTTATTTCGCAAGTTGATGAAAAAGGCCGACTTCGTCCGGTAGGGTTTTTTTCAAGAAAGTTGACTCCAGCCGAAGCCAACTATCAAATCCATGACAAGGAACTATTATCCATTGTAGCTACTATGAGACATTTTAGAGGCGAATTAAGAAGTTTCGAACGTCCTTTTATTGTGTTTTCAGATCACCGAAACCTCCGCTACTTTATGACAACTCGGCAGTTATCGGAAAGACAAGTTCGATGGGCAGAAGAACTCAGCAGTTTCAATTTTGAGATTCGATTTAGACCAGGAACCGAATCCGCCAAACCAGATATTCTCTCAAGAAAACCTGAATTTAAGCCAAAGGATGTGAATGATGAGCGGCTGAAAAAAAGAGAATTCCAACTTCTTAATCAGAGATGGATATCACCAATAAGTAAAGCTAAAGATTTAAGTTACTCGAGTCTCTCAGCTGTAATCACTCGACACCAAAGTCTAATGCAACAAACTGACAAAATTCAACAAAATTCTACGCCCAGTGGCAAACCATCCGTAAAACCCTTCAATAGCAGCGTTCCTACCGATAATATAATCATCAATATACCCCCTAAAGGAACTAATCTCTTTGACGTAAAAGAACTCCAAACACTATGGGATCGAGCTATCAAGGAAGATCCTATCTACCGCAAGATTTACGCTAGTGTAGCAAATAAAGAACGATCTCTACCTCCGTCAGCTCCTAACTCAATCCAAATGCCAGACTGCAATCTGGACGAGCAGCTAAACTTGACGTACCGCGAAGCACTTTGGGTTCCTGAGTGGGAGCCCTTACGTACTGCCTTGATCCAACGTGTGCATGACTCTCATGTAACTGGACACCCAGGTCGTGATGTAACCCTGGCGATCCTATCCCGAGATTTATTTTGGCCACAACAATATAAAGACGTTAAGAGGTTTGTCAGGAACTGTCATGTATGTGGAAGATCAAAAGTCTGGCGACAGTCGACACAAGGCTTATTACGACCGCTGCCAGTCCCTGAACGTTTTCATGACGAGCTAGCTATAGATTTCATGACCGACCTTCCATTAACAAAAAATAACGAAAAATTTCTAATGGTTATTCATGATCGGTTACTTGGTGGTGCTACTTTAGAAGCAATGGATACAATGGAAGCCGAATCCTGTGCTGAGCGCTTCGTCCAATGTCACTGGAGATATCACGGGTTCCCAAGCTTTCTTACTTCAGATAGAGGATCCAATTGGATCGGGCGATTTTGGCGCAGATTATGTCAACTAGTTGGCATTAAGCAACGCCTTTCGACTGCTTTTCACCCTCAAACTGACGGGGGAACGGAAAGAATGAACCAGGAGGTAATTACATACCTGCGTGCCTATATTTCTTATGCACAAGATGACTGGGCAAAACTTCTCCCGTCGGCAATGGTAGCAATTAATAATAGAGATAGCTCCAAAACTGGGACCAGCCCTTTTTTCTTAACTCATGGCTACCATATTAATCCTATCCAACGTCGAATTCCCTCTTCTACTTCTGCTAAAGACCCCAAAGCGAGAGCCAATGCCTTTGTTAATCGCCTCTATGATGGTCAGGAGCTTGCAAGAGCAGCCATGATAACTGCTCAACACATGATGGAAAAAAATGCAAACAGGCATCGAAAACCTGCAGATAAACTCAAAGTTGGCGATAAGGTTTGGCTAAATCTGAAAAATATCACAACACCTCAGCTGAAGAAATTTTCATGGACAAATGCTAAGTACAAAGTAATTAAAGAAGTGACTCCTGATGTCTACGAACTTGACGTGCCCAGCGGCATCCACCCAAGGTTTTTTGTCGATCTCCTTCGCAGAGATCCATGTGATCCTTTACCGTCGCAAGTAACTGACGATAGTCAACCTCCACCTTTACTTGATGGAAAGCATCCACTGTACGCTGTCGAAAAGATTTTACGAGCAAAACTCATCAATGGCAAAAGGTTCGTCTGCGTCAAATGGATAGACTACAAAGAGACTACCTGGGAACCAAGAGAAAATCTCATTCTAACAGATGCGTTCAAAAGCTTTGTGAAAGAATACAGAGAAGGCGAGGATGTTGGAGAGCCTAATACGGGAACCTATACAGGATCCAGAGGAAAAAAATCTCGGAGGAGAGAGGTGATGTTACGGAATCACAATCACTAGTAATGTAGATCTCTACACATATGTTTCAGGGGTATTATTATCACGTGTACAGGTACTGGTGTAGTTATGTCAACCGCCCTTTCCTTTCCTCTCTTTTACCTGTATAGAATTATAATAGATTTTGTTTACGCCGTTTGATTGATTAAATCGCGCACCGTTCCCTGACACTTTGCCACATTTGCAGCATAACAGCGTCTTCTTTGGACAGTCCCTGGTTTAGGGAGTTTCCGCACACTCTCTACATCTCTTCGCCGTGTTGCAGGAAGCCTGAGTGTGTCCCCATTAGCAGTAGTTGAAACATTGCTTAACTTGAGCCTGGGGTGAGTAGAGCTGGGCCATGTACAGTACTGAATTGATAAAAATAACGATTCTTGTCACTTCATGCTGAAGAGCCTCTATTGGCAGGCATACGATTGCCGATCCTCGCGTGGTGCTATTTTTTCTTGACTAATAGTGCTCCTTCCTGTCATGGAGCTATCCTACCCTGCTAATCTTGATTGAAGGAACCCTGACTTTGGTCGCTCTTTCGATGTCGTTTATTAATCTTACATTATTTGCATGCTTTCCATTTTCGATTGTTATCTCCAATGAGACTCCCACAATTTTCATGGAGAAAAGATGCTTCAAGACACATAACTCCTTTGGTTAGGCCATGCTCAGGGCGGTATCGCGCTGAAAACCCGATTGTACAAACACATCAGTGTCGTTGCTCCGCAGATGCCTTACAGCGTATGCTCCCAAGATGTGTGTAATTGCCTTAGTAAGCAGCTCCGCCGGCTGGATTTTTCTAAACCTCACATTCGAAATCTGACTGCTGCTGTTGTTGCTGAGGGTGCAACGATTGACGCGTAAGTTGGTCGGTTTCCAGGCCCCGTGCCGTTTGTGGAGTCATTTTCCGGGTAGGCTCCTCAAGACTCCTCTTGACTACCTTCTCCGAGGCCAGCATCCTTTCTTCCATTAGTGGAGTTCTCAGCTTTATTTCTAAAGCTATAACATGAAACTTTAATGTTTCATAGGTCTTATCCGCAATTATCAAAATAAGTGATGACTCCTTCGCCCCTGTTGTTACTATTGAAGTTTGAGGATGTACATGCTCTATATACTTAGGGGCTTCAGTCAAATAAGAACTGTTATCTCCGAAGGGTATGAAGAATACTTGGGTTTTGCTCACCAATGGGTTTTGCAGACGCTTGGGTAGTATTAGCTGAAGGGATGCGAAAGTTATCTCAAGTATCCGTTAACTTATTGGGTTAATCTATGTACAGACATGAATGTATTTATACAGGATCAATCGATTCTAGAAGCTTCGTGACTATCTCATAACTAGTAAAATCTTATCAGTTACTTCTAGGAGATTCCATGTGATGCCATTCCCATCTTATTTTAGTCCTCTCTAGTAACTTTCATCGGCGGTCTGTAAACCCTGCACAAACCGATCCTAACCGAGTTCAGTGTGATCAGCGTTTTTTCACAACAGTTACTATGTAGGCCCTCACTTGTACCTTGTATCAAATTAAGAACTTTATGTCATCCACATTGACACCCAACAAACGCCCGAGGCAATCAGGGCTGTTTTTGCTGCCGCTCCATTTTACGTTATGGTTTCGGTATTTGATGTTGTTGCCACGAAGAGTCTTCATATTACTTCCCATGCCCCCCATAACAGAGTACAGCAAGTTTTATAATGGAAACTTGTTAAGATAAAAGCAAAAAGATCGAGTTCAATACTAAAAATGTACAATAACTTCCATAGAACGTGATGCAGCTTTTGATAAAATGTGGTTATTGTGACGTTTATTAGGTCAATGGATAACGTGCAGCCACGCACCCTAAAGTTCCCTATTGGGATATAAGACCTCGGAAAGCGTACGCTATCCTCAGTCGGTAGAACTAAGATAATTCATTCTTGACGTTGAACATTCATACTAAGGAGGCATTCGCTGGCACCACTCCAGGGTTACACTCGTTGAGACTTACGCCCCGCTTCTCCTCTCAATCGTGAACACCTGCCCAAGGAAAAAACAAAGTAAAAACCTCAGACTCCTCAGTATGCTTCGTTATCCTGTCCTTCGCAACCGCGCGAGATGTAATCTCACAAAGTCCTTGTATCTTGTCGTAGTAGGTGTTCAGGCTACATGACTTTCAACTTGGACATGACCCAAATAGCGGATCACATCACTATCTTTTGTTGATTTGGGCCTTGGCACGCAATAGACTCTCGAAGTTGTGGTATCCCCTCATAATCCCCTTTCAAAAACTCTATCCTCCCTCCACATCCTGCTTACTTGTCCATCTGTCTCTTATAAAATCCCTACTTGAGCCGTATCCCCCCTCGATTGTTACGAGCAATCTTCCTTCCCAAATTTGTGCCATGCGACTTTCATCCTCCACCGGGTATCCATGTCATCGAGGGCGCATATTTGGGGATCTCGACAAGTTAAGAGCCGCATCAATTTCATCAGGAGTGGTCCAAAGTAGGAAGATAATCGATAGGTTGTAAAGTTGACAGAGATGCATGTGAGATTGAAGTCAAGCATTGGCAGAGAGGACTCTTGACGTGTTGAGAGGGCTCCGACTGAGAATGCTTGTGGACCTCTGACACTGATCTTATGCGACTCCTCTTGGCTATCTCAAATATGCTGAGAACATTTTGAACGTCTAAAGTCGGCACCGCGTGAAGGTGAGGAGTTTAACTTTGCCGGCCAATAAAATGTGGTGTTTTTTACAGTTTTAGTTTACTATACTTACCAATGCACGCAGAATGGCCTGTAGGGAAGATGGCCACGGAATCACCCCGAGTCGGATGGTGCAGTGGTACACTGTCCGGGCCGTTCTCCCTAATAGAGTCAGGGTAACTTGGACACATGCCCCACGTGAGACAGGAGACAGCTGATTTGAATCCAGCAAGACCCTCACGCCACATCTCTCGCGGTGATAATGTATTCGTAGGATGACGAAAGCATACTCAGATAACCATTGGTTTTTCTCCCTTTTCCCTGTGGTGGATATTCACAGAAGAGGGTACATCGCGTAAGTCTTAGTGGTATTTGCAAATGAAATCTGATACTGAGTGTTCCAGACGTCGAACTGAGTCATTCTGCGAAATATACATAAGCTCGGCTATATAGTTCTCGCGCACCCCACCAAAATCCCCCCACTCTAGAAAAATCTTCCTAACTATCCACACTCTTCTTCAAAATGAATGCCCGTGAGACAGCTATTAATTCTGCCATCAGTGATCTCAATGCAGGGATTTTTTTGAGCCAACGCGCTGCTGCAAAGGAATATAAAATCCCTGAATCTACACTTCGAGGTCGGATGAAAGGCCGCACAAATTCTCAGCTCAGTCATCAATTCCAGCAAAGATTGACTAAAGAACAGAAGAAAATGTTAGTAGAGTGGAAACTTGACCTTGATGCGCGCGGTTATCCCCCCTCCTTCCCTCGAGCTCGAGAAATGGCCAGTCAAATTATGTTGATGAACAGTGACCAAAATCCGGCTGGCAAGCTCTGGTTACCACACTTCAATAAGAGGAATCCAAGTATAACCTCAGTTGTTGGGAGGAAAATTGAAATGTCACGTGCAAATGTAGCCACACCAGAACGGATACGGGCTTTCCTAGAGCTGTTTGAGTCGACTAGAAGGCGGCTTAATGTGCAGACGGCGAATATTTGGAATATGGACGAGACGGGAGTCGCACTAGGTGTTTGTACTAACACTAGAGTGATCGCAAGTAGCAAGAAAAAAAAGACCAACATCAAGTCCCCAGAAAATCGCGAAGGGGTCTCAGTAATTGAGTGTGTATGAGCGGCAGGTCGAAAGCTACGATGTGGTGTGATTTTTAAGGATCAAAGTCTACAAACATCTTGGTTTCCTTCAAAATCTGTACCGGACTGGCTCTATATCACTTCAGAGAATGGCTGGACATCAAAAGCTATTGGAACGGAGTGGTTACGTCGCATCTTTATACCTGAAACAGCACCTCAGCTCAATCAACATCGTCTCCTTCTCCTTGACGGCCATGGCAGCCATGTTGATGTTGAATTTCTGTGGCTATGCAAACAGAATAAAGTTGAGCTTCTATTCTTGCCTCCACATGCAACTCACATATTGCAGCCTCTAGATTTATCGGTATTCTCTGTCGTAAAGTCAAGATACAGGAATCAGATCCGTGAGCTTGCCCGCCTCGACGACTTTGCGCCTGTCAAGAAGGAACGATTTATCATATACTACCATAAAGCTAGAGAAGAAGGCCTTTCTGAGAAGGTAATTCGAGCCGGCTGGCGCGCCGCTGGTATCTGTCCGTTCAATATAGATGGTGTGATAAAGTCTTCACAAATTTTATGCCGCCCTGTGATCCCTCCAGTGCAGTCTCAGGCCCAAGAGTCCCTGAATATCATTCATCGAACACCACAGAGAGCACAAGATGTATATTTGTCTCGGAGATCGCTGCAAAAATCTGAAAATTTATCGAGATCTATTCGGCTCGTATTACAAAAAGCAGGTAAGGCGATTTCAACGGCAAATGCTCGAGCAGCACGACAAGAGGAAGAACTATTTCAGCTCAGACATCAACTTCAGACCACTACCTCCACGAGGAAGCGTAAAATAATACAAGTAGACCTAAATGAAAGGTTTGCCAACATAGATAGTATCAAGAGTGCGATAGACGAAACAGCTGCTGTAGAAGCTCGGCGCTCCTCATCTACTGTAGAGCGAGCCGTAAAAATCACCCCGAGGGTACAGGCGATTCCCAGCTTCAGTTCAATGTACAATGAATGGCAATTAGAGTAGAAGTTTTAGAAATAAAATAGATTTTTCTACATGGGGACATTTTGGTGGGGTGCGCGAGAACTATATAGCCGAGCTTATCTTCCGTAATCATTCGCGTCATAGCCTCATGCTGCATACGCTAAAATTATTTAAAAAAAAATCTTCATCATCTTTGAAGTCTTTTCGCCTGAGTTTTAGTTGGATAGGTCAATTACTTGAAAGAGGTTTAGTTTCAGGACCTCGTCTAAATGAGCCAAATCAACAGATTGTGAAAATCGCCACGCAAAATATCTTTGTTAGATCTCTATATCGGCGTGTACTATGCCAAATGAGGAATAAGAGGCCCATAATTGACCCCACTGTGCCAAGTCTACCCTAACAGTACTGTGTTAACAACAGAGCAAGTCCAAGATAAAATCAGTCTATTGTAAAGGTATTACTGAAAAAACTATCTACTGTGACAACCATTAAATACATACACACTGTTCCTAATATTCTAGAACTTTCTCCATGGTTCCTTAATTCCGTGTGTTGCTTGGTCGTGCCGCTGATTCATTCTATTCTATTGTGTCCAGCATATTCCATGCCATTCTATGGCATTCTTTACTCTATTGCAGGGGTAAATAGTGAAGGAAACCCCTGAATGCCAAGATCTGACAGGGATTATACAATATGCCATTGGCTGCAATATTTTGACCATACCAAATCCGACAATGGCTGAACCTTATTTGTATGGGAAATTTTGCGTGATAAAAGAAGTGTAGGAGATCCCTGTAACTCGTTGAAATGATGATATTCTATTCGAAAGTGCTAGCTTTTATCAAGTATTAAATACATTTTTACCAATAATTTAGCATCATTAATAAGGAATCGAACCTCCTCTTGCTCTGATGACTGCCTGGCACCTTTCTGGCATGCTCTCTACAAGCGTAGCCAGTTTCTCCTGAGAAATTGACTCCCATGCCTCTAGGACTGCATTACGGAGCACTTCTAGATGGATTACCAGAATCAAATTCTGGGTGGTGCTCTTCAATATGGGATTTCATCATATCCCACACTGACTCAATTGGATTCAGGTCTGGGGAATATGACGGCCAGACTATGAAATCTACCCCCCTTGATGACAGCTCTCTTTTCGTACGTTGAGCAGAATGGGCAGGAGCACCATCCTGCATAAAGAGAAGAGGGCCGTGAGAGTCAATTGGTTGTGTTGCCGCGTGGATTAAAGGAACAATCCTCTGGCAGTAACTCTCCGCTTTTATAGTCCCCCAATCCCTACTCCAGAAGAGGGCAGGGCCCTTCTGGTTCCCATAAAAGGAGCCCCAGAACATCCAACCACGCTTTCGAGGACCTTTTCGAACCAGGCAAGTGTGATAATATGTCTCCTCGGGCTCAAAAATTAGATTAATGCAGTTGATACATGGCTGAGATCTGGACTCACCTTCCTCGAAACCCATACTCTTGTGTGACGTTCACCAGTGACCCAAGTCTCATCAGACCAAAGAATTTGGGACCACTGTTCAGGTGTCCAAGAAGAGTGTTCTTCCGCCCACTCTAATCTTTTCCTCATATGTGCAGGCGTTAGAGTAGGCTTCGCTTGAGCAATGCAACGCTTGAACCCTCTTCTCTCAAGAGCACTTTTGACTGCGATTTGGCCACAATTCCAGTGGGAAAACTTAGCAGCAAGCTCCAGGTGGCTCATCTGGCGGGCCTCACTTGAAGACGTGACAAACTCTTCAAGCTCAACTTCCTGCTGAGCGTTCAAGGCGTGGGGTCGGCCATTTCGCTTTTTGGGCGTCAGACATTGCCTTGCAAGGGCATATTGTACCCTTCTTTCGGTGATACCGAGTTGATTACCGATGGCGAGATGAGTAAAACCAAGGCCACGTAACGTGTATATCTGGACTCGCTGATCCCTAGAAAGCTGGCTCCGTGATCTTGGAGTAGTGGGAGATGCTGGGGTGCTCATTTTTCTTCGCAGTTTATCGTGAGGATATAGGTTATTCGATATGTCGTGTCAACCGATTTAGTGTGGTACGAGGATGCTGTGCAACTATCGAACATAAGAGAGAAGGTACAAGGAAGAAGGAATGCCTCGGTTGCCTTATTGCCTTAGTCTAGCCATTTTTGTAGCGCTAAAATCGGAATGTCAGGGATAGCCCATGTAAATTACACAGAATGTGGGGCTACACTTCTTGCCCCTGTAATAGAGTACAAGATGATGACGTACAAAATTAACGATAGTAAGTAACAATCTTTAGGGCTAAGATACTGTGCACTATGGTATGGGAAATCGAGAGTCCCTGTAGTCACCTTCGATTATTTCTTTTGTCCCTAGTATCACATAAAGTTTGGCCGAATTAGGGACAAATACAATCACAGATAGAGACTACAGGGACCTTCGATTTCCCATACCTAGTGTTTGTTTGTTTGTAGTGGTATTTATTCGTGCTATGTATAGTCCCAGACCATTATAACACTAGGGCTCCTCTCTGACCCAGGCCACACCTTTTACAGTGCTCCTATCCCCTTTTACCTCGAACCTAAGATCATTGATACATTGACCCATGACGGGTAGCCATTTAGCTCAGTAATTACCCGTAGAATTCAACCACCTTTTCTACCGAACCTTCTGCTCCAAAAAAAATTGAAAAAGAGCAGCCATGGAAACCGGTACGCGGGAAAAAGTCTCAAAAAACCTGCAGCCCCAGCCAGGCGAGGCCTAGACACCAGAGCCACACGAGGTGCGTATCCCCATCTGTATCTCCCTAATATCCCATAGTCCAGATATCCTCCTTATACCGACACCACCAGCGCTCAGGTAGCGGTGCTCTTTCCTCGGGAGACAGTATAATGCCAGAATATCTGTAAACAGTGAGAATTCATCTTAGTAAAAAGAGCCAACTTAGTCTGATCCATCATCACCATAACGGGAGCCGGGTACGCCCCGGAAACTCGTTTGGGTGACTTTTCCTCCATGACCAAGTGATGCGTGTTTCTGTTGGCTCTGAAGATAAACTCCAGGTTCGTAAGGGACACCACGTACAGGTGGAAACGCCGTCTTCGTCCCCCCCATACCTAGTGTATATACTCCGATATAACCCTGAACTCTATACCTTATCCCATACGAATTTGTCAGGGGCTAGGGATGAAATTTATTCTTATATGGTGACGGAACATTGTTCCCCGCCCTCAGGTTCATTCAGTCCTCGCTTAATCTGTGCGCTAGTGAATGCTAGCGGCAGCACTAGTCCATATTAGAAAACGCTAGTTTTAATTGGGAAGCATCTATGATTCCGGATTTCATGGTTGATTGCCTATGGTACCACTGTCTGATCGACGCGTCCTGGGTAGTGATGTTTCGAGTTTATCGCGATCTTTTTGTTCAGTCATCATATGATACCTACCTTTCTAAGTACATAGCTACTCACGATAAGTTTTTCAAGCTGTGATATCAGTTACCATCCGTTGCAGAGCTCCCATTACTTGTAACTACCTACACTTGTTAACCACGCAGAATTCATCATGGTATCAAGGGCACGCAAAGCGCGTATGAAGCGTATTCGTCAAGGATAAGACACGAACCGACACGTCAGAACGCAGACAACCACTTCTGAGAGCTCACTTCCTCGCCTTCTAGACCCAGAAAGTTCAATCATCAGCAGTACTAGAGAAGACTCTGGTGGAGAAACCCTAGGAGAAGAGAATAATGGAGTCCGGTTCTGGGACTCTGACGCCGAAGAATGCAACACGGACACTGAAGTTGAGGACTTGGGTGGAGACTCGGACATGGACCATGAAGGTATGTCTAGTAAATCATGAGTCACAAGCGGCAAGCCTTGAAAGAAGTCTAACAAGCTGGTGCAGATGATGTTGAGATTGAAACCGAGACGAACACCCAAGGGAAGAGAACACTGTCGTGGGCTGCAGATGCTGATAAGCATTTGAGGGGAAGTTATGGCAACGGATCTCGTTCAGCTGGGAAGAGAGCTAGAAAACACGCAAAAGAATTGCAGTCCGAGGCTGCAAAGTCTTTCAATATCAAAGTATTGTTCAATCGTCAACGTGACTTGAATTTATCATTTCCCACGATGCATGACGATGTGACTGTGAGGCCCTCCCTCCACGATGCTCCACCAGTATTAAGTTATCCAAATTATAAACCTACATCAAGTTGATGTAAGCATTGTATCATAATATTTAATGACTTTGGGGTAGGTTGTTGCGCCAAGCGTCTCTTGTCTGTGCAGGATAACTTCTCACAGCAAAAGAACGCAATTGAGGAAGCTGTGCCAAGTTCCTCAAATGGGCGGTATCACAGGATTCTATACTATCCTAAGTACCACTGTGAACTGAAACACATAGAGCACTACTGGTGTGGGTGTAAGCAGAATGCGCGGATGATGTGCGAGTACAATATTGATTACCTTCGCATACAGCTGCCTCTCATCTTGGCGAGTGTCCAACAGCACGATCTCGGCAAACTACCACAGATGCTGGAGAAAGATAAAGTTGTATCGAGAAGGGATTGATTTTGGTTCGACAGAGTGGAAACTCAGAATCACGCATCATAAGCCCTACACAGATGGGGAGGATAGGTAGTAGCGCGAAGGGCACGTTAATCATGTTCATGGCACATTATGCCGTTGTCAATCTGTGAGAATTTGGGGTTACATAACCATATTTGGTGCGATCTCATTGGCTGCTCTATGTGGCGTTTGTGGCGCTACTGTGTCGCTGGGGGGGTCCAATATTTTTTCCCTCACCAAAATAGGTCCCACTTGTAACAATAATAAGTCCACGTCGCTCGCGTTGATTGCTTAATCCCCGCAAAGATTTGTTCATCTAATGGTTATCTATCGATTCACGCCAGCTCTTTGTAATTGAAGGCTTGTAGAGGTTGCCGTTTTTTTTTGAAAATGTGGTGTTTTGACATTTTCATGAGGGCGGGGAACAAAGTTCCGACACCATACCAGGGCAGAGATACGATACACCGATAGAAGTTTGTTTCATGGCTTGAGCTATGTCGAGACGATTATGGAACAACACAAGCAAGCTTGACTAGAACTACTTTTTTTTCTAGGGAAAGCGCTACAGGCGATCCTTACTATAAGTACAGTGGTCCCTGTGTAATTATTGTCAAGATATACATGAGTTTTCCCAATTACATTTGTGTTACTTACCTTTGCATATTAAATGACAAGTAGGTGTAAGTATTGCAAATATAAATGGTAAAATTCATGTAAATATTAACAATTGCACCGGGTCTCACTGTGCTTATATCGAGGATCCTCTTCCCAGAATTTGTGACGCTACTCTATCTGACCAGTGGGATTAGGGCTGCACCGAGGTGTAATTAACAGCCTATCCGCCTTTTGCGGGTAGCTTCTACATTACTATCATCTTCATTCCATTCTGCTATATCCATCCTTTTACACTACAAGTTTCATATGAGAATACCCTACCGCTTCCACATCATATACCTAGCAAAACGATCCGTAATATCTCTCTTAGGTTTTTATCAATAGGTGTATCCTTTTTCCAGTAAGTTATATAATATATACCTGCATCAGATACCTAGTCTAACTAACCTAGATAAGATCAGGCAACTAAGCGCGAGCGCGGTGTATGTGGCAGATCTCTCATCTAAGTTCGCAACAATAAAAATTTTTCACAATGTATGAACACCTTCAGGCATATGCACCTTTACCTCACAGTTATGTGCCACGCCCGATTGGTGCTACCATCAACCTTGATGAGGTATGGCTCTACAGAATTTCCCGCTTATCCCAATAGTTCAACTCTACAGGACTAACTGGAACTAAGGAGGTAAAACTTACAGAGACAAGAGCTGCACGGGACCTTCAAGACTCTCTGGCCGAAGTGTTTAGCATAATTATCACTCTAGATGAGATTGAAAAAGCCTATCTCAAGGACGCTATCTTAGAAAGCGATTATACCGAGATCTGTGATCGACTTCTGAAGCAATACAACGCCATCCTCAAAGATGAAGTCTTAGTCCGGGAATTTGTAGACCTGGAAACCTTTAAGAAAGCTTGGGATGTACGTGTACCCTTTATTTTTCGACATCGTGCTGACTTAAACTCACAGATGGAAGTACCTAGAGCTACGGAACGTATTCGTATCGGTTTACCGAGCACTGTAGCAGTTCCATCTCTCGATACGTTTGCCGCAAAGGGTGTTAACACAAATGGGGCCCTAATCCTTGAAGCCACTCAAGATTTTATAACTTTTCTTGATGCACTCAAGTTAGGGTTACACGCAAAAGACCAGCTACATCCTCTGCTATCCGATGTCATCCAAAGCATCAATAAAGTTACTGATCAGGATTTTGAATCGAGAGGAAAGATTGTTCAGTGGTTAATTGTGCTTAATCAAATGAAGGCTACCGAGGAAGTGAGCAAAGACCAGGCAAGAGAAATGGAGTTGGATATGAATTCTGCTTACCAAGGATTCAAAGCTACTTTAAAGTAGGATTTGAAGCCCCCTAGCATATACATCAGAGAAATTTGCTTCGCTATGTTTGTTTGATGCTATGGGAGAGGATTCACGTGTTCAACCCTTGGGGCTAGCACCGGCGGCGTCAGAACGTGCACAATAGTTTATTTGCGAGGCTGATGTACAATACTTGCGAGGCTGGCACGGTCAAGACCATTATGGTGCTTTTTTTAATCATTTCAGCGTATGCAGCCTGAGGGTATGACGCGAATGATTACGTAGGATATGTATATTTCGCAAAATGACTCAGTTTGACGTTTGGAACACTCATACTCAAATTTCATTCGCAGACACCACTACGAGAATAACGCCTTACGACATGTACCCTCTTCCGTGACTACCAGCCACAGGGAAAAGCGAGAAAAACATGTGGTTATCTGAGTACTCTTCCGTCATCCTAGGAATACAATACCACCGCGAGAGAAGTGGTGTGATGGTCTTGCTGGATTCAAATCAGCTGTCTCCTGTCTCAAGTGGGGCATGTGTCCAAGCTATCCAGAATCTACTTGGGAGAAAGGCCCGGACCATGTACTACTGCACTATCTTACTGGTTTCACAAGTTCTAAATATCTATCGATGCTCTGTAGGTTGTCTTCTCTTCTTGAAGACAATCTATACCACCAGATCTGAAATCGTCGATCAATCTTCCATTCTCATTACCGTGACATATTGTCTACCGGATATCGCAATTATTTACATCCCTCGTGCGTGGATAGCTTCAATAACCTACCTTTGACCGAATTTTAGATACACTTAAACCTACTTTCATTTAGATTCAACCTACCTTAAAAAAACTAAAAAAAACTCTCCCAATTCACAAATTTAATTATTTTTAAAAAAAAGTTATATCTGTTCATTTATTTTATTTAATTTTTTTCGCAACAAACGGAAAATAACCCTTGGATTCCGGAGGGCGTTGGCATGCTACACTCTCAAGCCCCTTCTTACATAGGCCAATTCAATTATTAGGATACTTACTTCACTCAAAGGATTCCCCTTCTCTACTCTGTTCCCAATCAGAATCTTTTCATGGCAGCCTTGCAAAACGGTATCCAGGACTCGAACGCTATACAACTTAGTGCGGAAATAATGGATCTCGCCTACTCATACGCACAACTTGGTAAGGAAAACTTGAGGCACAAAAAATGACTACGATACATTATTCGAAGAGAATCAGGAACTTGTCGACACTGTCACAGAACCCCAGAAACAAAAGAAATCATCCAGCCGGAGTCCCTCGCAGCTAGAACAGTAGAATACTTCACTCCAACAAATAAATTCAGAACCAGGAGCAGCAAATTGAGAACCTCAATAACCAACTTGCTGCTTCCCGGCAGAGCGCTACTGCTTCAATACGAACAGCTGAACATCCTGATCCCGAAGTCTTCTCCGCAAATGACGTCGTACTACGTAAAGAGCTGCCACTATTTATTCGAAAAATTCATATGAAATTTATTGCGGATAATGACTGGTACCGAAACGAGCAGAGTAAGATGCTCTATCTAGTCTCACGCTTTGAAGGCAAAGCCTATTCAACAATTGCATACGGCATAAATCGAGATGGCACGTTCAAATTTACTTCTTGTAACGCCATTCTAGTTCTTCTCAAACAAGTTTTTGCCGATGTTGACGAGCGCAATGCCGCCCGGCGGAAAATTTTAACAATCAAGCAGGGTTAGAAGGACTTAGCAACACATATTTCTGACTGTTTTGAAGTAGCTCAGAAAACAGAGCTTGCTGATGATGCCCTCATCAACCATCTTTATGACTCATTGCATCCAACCATAGCATCTCACATTCAGAATCGTGTGATGTTACGCTAGCTCTTACCAGCAGACCTAACGGCCTATCTTGTTGAGGTCCGATATGTCGATGCCGTCCTGCGCCCTTCTAACCCTAATTATCACGAAGCTAAATCAGCGGTAGATATATACCGTACCTTGACTCCAACTAGGTTCAAATCTAGCACCCTTCCCGCAGGGGAACCAATGGACTTTAGAGCAACAAAGCTCGGCAATAAAATTCCCTAGACTGCAACAGATGCTGTCAGTCATTGAGTCCCTAGAAATCAGGCCGAGAAGTGTGCTAAACGTACGTACTGCTTCAAGAATAATTTATTCAGCTGGTGCTATGAACCTGGACACCGGGCACGAATTTGCGCTGAAGCGCCGTGGAATATGGATAAGTCCAGATCAGCAGAAAATGAGACAGTGGTTGAGCAGGAAAAAGCCTAGTCTCTGAGATTAGTCGCGATCAGAGACCTAATCAGATTAAGTCTTACAAAACATCAGTCAAAACTATATTAGAGAAAGAAAAGTTATTAAGTTCATGTACCAGTTATGAAGCAATCTCGCAGATTTTGTCCTTGTCAACCCCGCATAATCACCACCTTCTCTCGTTTGTCATAGAATCAAATAGAATGAGCAATCAAATACAAGCATTTCTTGATTGTGGTGCTACTGATCGATTTTATGAATTTGATTCTGCGCAACGTAAAGGTCTACCTATCAACAAACTTCCACAGCCCCGACAGCTCTATCTCGTTGATGGTAGGCTAGTCGCCCAAATTACTCATTCGACGACCCTCAAACTCAAAATCCAAGACTGTGAGGGATCCATGTATTTTTTCTCACGAATCTCGGTAAATATGAGCTTATTCTTGGCCGTAAGTGGCTCCGGAGGCACAATACCGTCATCAACTAGCCAAAAAACACTGTCTGGTTTAACTTGAGCTATTGCAGAGAAAATTGCCTTCCGGCTCGAATCAATAATATTATTATTCCTAGTTAAACAAAGCCGCGACTGCTGCACAACATCCCACGTTCTCCTATCACTTAATTGCTTTCTTTTATTGAATTCTCCCCATCAATTACTCTGGTGATCCATCTTTAATTCCTTGGAAAGATGGTGGGATCTGGGGTTGGTGGTTCGAGGATCACTGCGAACGACGCGCCGCAGAGAGCGACAACGGCAAACCTAGCCAAAAAGAATGGGAAAGTACCTCAGCATATAGATGCGTTCGGAAAGATCGTGGCTGTACTCAGAAAAGTGAAGGGTAGTCTCAAATCTGGATCGAAAGTTTCTATGACGGAAAAGGAGGTGGATGAAGCAATGGAAGCTCTAAACATTTGCCGAGAGGAATGGCAGAAGAATTCTTGCAAATCAACACCACTGGAGGATCGCATGCTGGCCTTAGAAGAGGCTGTTAAGAGAGGATTTAAAGCGGTTAACCAGCAGTCCACTACGCCACCAGCGGTGCCTCCTACTAAGCTATCATACGCGGCAGCGCTGATAACGCCTGCCAATTGACCAGCGGTTCGTATTAGGGTAAACGGTGCGGGGGAAATGCAACCAGGACAGCTGCTATCAGTGGCACAAAAGCATATCATCGGAGCCTATGCAGTTCGACAGCTAAGAAGTCAGGATACTGAGGTATTCGTGCAGACTGCCTCTCAACGTGACGCTGCTCTTAAAATGCCCCAGCCAGATGAGTTTAAAGTCCTGCGCCAGGATTACACTGTGGAAATTCCTGGCGTTCCACTTACAACTAAGATACAGGCAGGGAAAAGCGCGGACAATGGGACGTTAATCGAGTCAATCACTGAAGCAACCAGGGCTAGGATTCCAGGGCTTAAGATAAACCGCATCCGATGGTTACACAATGGGAAGGAATTAGAAAGGGCAAAAAAGAATGGACATACCAGGGGTACAGTAGTTCTAAGTCTGCCGTCGGAGTCCATACAAAGGGAGGTGGTACGCAAGGGCATTGTCCTCAATTCCATGCTCTACACTGCCCAACTGTGGGTGCCATGTGCACAAATAAGGCAATGTTACAGGAGTAGCCAGTTGGGCCACACTCAGGCTTCATGTAGTAAGGCCGCAAGATGTGGTGGATGTGCGGGGAATCACGAAACAAGAGACTGCCCAAAGGAAAGAGTTTCTTGCTGTAATTGTGGCAAACCGCATTACTCATGGCAGAGAGCGGCATGTCAAACGTTCCAGGTGTACAAGGCCAATGTAAAGCGGGTGAGACAGGATCTGCTAGCACGAACGGCTGTCAGAGGTTGTAAGCTACTTAGTCATGTGACAGGGGTTTGAGCCACATTGTGGCGTTAGATATTCTGGCTGTTTCTCTGTAGCTCTACAAACTTCTTTATTATCCCATTCTAGAAATATGTTTATGAGCCACAATGACCTGGGGAGTTCTGGTGGATTCTATGGTGTTCTATGGTATTCTATGATGCCCTTTGTTCTATTTACCTGTGCAGGAGTTCTAGATGGTTCTTTCAGTGGCTTGTTGGACCATGTCCTAAAATGTATATATAGCTGTCCTTACTGTACCTCTGAAGTCTCCAGATCAGAGTCTTGTATTTATCTTTACTTATTGAAGAATCTGTGTTACGGGATAGATCCCCGAGGCTTATTCTGGCTGCGCCAGAACGTCATTATTCGCGAGGCTAACCGCTAGCAAGGCTGGTATCGCCAAGACCATTATTGGCGAGGCGGATATGTCGATACTCGCAAGGCTGGCCCTTATATTAAAATGGCTGGAATCCGTATTTAACAACACCACTAATCACGAGGTTGGAGATCGCAGTAATAATAGTTACAAGCAGGCTCTATGCAGGGAGCGCAAATGTGTATATATATGAGAAGGGAAATTCTTCCTAAGTTCTTTCAGTAGATTAGAACAATTAATTGATTTTATATTTGGACTTGCTCTGGTGTTTACCACCATCAATTGATCCCGCAACAAATTATTCTAATCTCCTTTTTTTATTTGTATGAGAATATCAGTCCCATACGACACGGAATCATCAACAACAGAATCATCCGAAGACGAGTGCCTTTCAGCAATCGAGTCTTTCAATAACAGATCACCACACGACTCGGCAGAGCAGTTAGTAGTGCGCAGAAGCACCGAAACCCGGAGTCACACAAACAGTATATTGGAAGAGACATATCTTCATCAGAAAACATATAACTACCCGGAAATGACGGAATCTATGACATTAGACGGGTTAACATCATCATCGTCATCTTCCAGCTCACCAGACACAAGCCCAGCACAGACTATATCTTCCAGAGTCAACGAGGCGCTCGCAACACTTCCCGTGGATGTGAAAGAATACCTCAATCAAATTCTGACGGGCCAATCCACTTCTTCCGGTATTAATTCCTCATGTACTTCAATTTCCGATAATACGATGCCTCAAAGAGAAATGAAGCGAGATCCTACATTCGACAAATGGGACGGAAAGCCTACATCCTGAACACCTCATTTTCACTTCCTAAAAGTCCAATGCAGAGTTTATGGGCCTTCATTGGGATCAGAGGAGGCTCTATGCATGAAAATATACAGTAGCATTCCTGAACCTCAAAGACAAAGGATTCGCGGATATTGGATTAGATGTGGCGATAAAGAGAAATTCAATTCGAAGGAATTTCTAATTGAATGCAATAAAGAATACTTCGATAAGATTGGAGCCCAGAAGGCGAAAAAGAAACTTCTCTCCATGAGACAAGGAGAAAGCCAGATATTTAGGGAATTCTTGCAAGAATGGGAAATGCAATTGGAGTACGCCAGTGGAAGCGAATGGCCAGACTCCATCAAAATAAATTTCTTACAGATCGCACTAAGCGACAAAATCCAGGATAAATCTTCGGTCCTAAGACTACCAGTCGACGACTATCGGGCGTGGGTAGACTCTGTGACGGTAACGGCAGTCATTATGGAAAATAGAGAAAAATTTAGACAGCGCGGCGAAGCAACTGTCACACAATATGTCAATCGTCGCGGTCTGATGACATCTGAATACATGGCGGCCGCGACTAGCTCAAATTATCAAGCCTCATCGCCCCCTTCCACCACCGACTTTGAAGGCGACATATCAATGGGAGGTATGAAACTCGACTTGAATGCCTTGGCTACCTTAGTTGCGAAGGCAAATGCTAGCTCTGCGGGTAAGCCAGGAAAAGGGCCAAAGATAGCCGCACCATGGCGCACCGTATCTGAAGTCGCAGAATTGCGCGAAAAGAAATTATGCCTACGTTGCAAAAAACCTGGGCATCAGTCGCGATTTTGCCAGCTTTATGGCCCTCCTCGTCGCCCCACGCAAGTAAACAACCTGCAAAATGCATTCTCCGCCATTGTGGATGATTCTGCGTGCGATTCGGGAAAAGACTAACCTTCAGGCACAGTCGCGTCTTGAGGAAAGGGAGTTTAGGAGGGAAGGCTTGTTTGTCTGAAAATAAGGTACAAAAATTGATTGACCAATTGCATGGAACGCCAGTGTTCATAGATACTTTTATAAATTCCACTGCTGTCCCTGCATTGGTAGATCTAGGCTGTACAATTTACTCTGTTTTCAGTAATAAACTTGTGACTCGACTCAATCTCCCGCGTATAAAAGTTCCGCCAAAGGAGCTAAGATTAGCCAAAGATTCCGATACGACATCAAAAATTATGGTGGACGAGATATGCTGTGCGGAGATTGATCTGGATGGAAGGTCAGAAACTATCTGCGGATATATTATCGAAGGCCTAGCACATGACCTGATCCTTGGTGAGCCTTGGATGAGATACAATAACGTTATTTATAAAGCCCGAGAAAGATTCCTGTTCCTAGAAAGGGAAAATCATATTATTCGCACTCACAGCTCGCACCAACCAAAAATCGACATTGAAATGGTCCGACATACGGAAATGACAGCTTATCTGAAACGAACATGTCGAAAGAGTCAGTTACAGGGCGAAGAAGAAAGCATACTCTCAGTATACGCAGCGTCAATCCACGATATTAACAAAATGTTAGCGCCAAAGAAAAAAATGACAAGAGAAGAGATACTTCATAAACTGCCAGAACAATTGCGACACCATTATGTCGCGTTTGAAGCAGATAAAAACAATAAAAGTGATTTACCGCCGAATCGACCCGGGGTAGATCTAGCAATCGAGCTCGAAAAAGACAATCAAGGTCGTGTCAAGGACATTCCTAAGGGGCCCTTATACGGTATGTCACGTGACGAATTACTCTGCTTGCGGAAAGAAATCACTGAGCTTCTTGATCGAAATTGGATCCGAGCTAGCAGCTCACCGGGAGGAGCCCCGGTTCTTTTTGTAAAAAAACCAGGTGGAGGACTTCGTTTTTGCGTTGATTATCGGGCCTTGAACGCCATTACAAGAAAAGACCGTTACCCTCTTCCCTTACTTAAGGAAACCTTCCGAAATATCTCTCAAGCTCGTTGGTTCACGAAAATCGACGTTAGCGTAGCTTTTCATAGGATCCGAGTCAAAGAGGGAGATGAGTGGAAAACTGCATTCCAAACACGACTTGGGAAGTTCGAATGGTTAGTAATGCCTTTCGGTCTGACAGGCGCCCCAGCAGGGTGGCAGCGGTGGATAAATGATCTTCTCCGTGATTTCCTTGATGATTTTTGCACTGCATACCCAGACGACGTACTTATATGGAGCGATGGTAGTAAAAATGACCATCTAGAAAAAGTTAACAAGATTCTCCAAAAATGGAGGGAGGCAGGGTTAAAACTTGACCTTAAAAAGTGCGACTTTGCCGTTAAGACGGTTAAATATCTAGGGTTTATTGTTACAGCAGAAAAAGGTATCTCGGTGGATCCAGAAAAAATTGAAGCTGTAGAAAAGTGGGAGCTCCCCCAGACTCAGACAGCAGTGCGCAGTTTCTTAGGGTTTGCTAATTTTTACCGGGACTTTATTGAAGATTTTGCAAGTCTAAGCGCACCCCTTCAGCGATACACCAAGAAAGACTTCTCAGGAAAAGGGAAGCTCCAGCTAGATACCGAAGCACGCCAAGCAGTCGAGAAGCTCAAGAAACTCTTTATCACAGCACCCATTCTCGCACTTTTTGACCCTGACCTAAAAACAGTACTCGAAACTGATTGCTCAGGCTGGGCAATGGGAGGCTGTCTATCGCAGTGGGACTCAGCAGGTAAGCTACGACCTGTCGGATATTTCTCTAAGAAGCTTTCACCCTGCGAGTGCAACTACGATATACACGACAAGGAGTTGCTGGCAATAATCCGTTCAGTGGAGTTTTGGCGATCGGAAATCATGTCTCTTAAACATCAACTTGATATATTAACAGACCACAAGAACTTGCAGTACTTTTCTACAAAAAGAACGTTATCCGAAAGACAAATTCGCTGGAAGTCTATCCTCGATAATTTGCCGAATATTAAATTGCGCTATCGACCTGGAAAGGAAGCAAGCCGGCCTGATGCTTTGTCAAGGTTAGAACAAGATGCTCCAAAAGATCCTAGTCACCCTGGCCTTCGACATCGAGACCAACAACTCTTAAACCCGGGCTGGATAGCGTTAACCGAGCATTCCAACGCCTCAGGAAACGATGATGAAGAAAGCGAAATCAAACCACCATTTGAAGATGAAGAACTCAACATGCTGTGGAAAGAAGGTATTAAGTCTGATGGACAATATCGTGATATCAAAAATGCACTTCTTCGTGAGGAGCGTTGCTTTCCCCCTTCTGTGACAGCCAAAATATCAATTGCAGAGTGTCAAATTGACGAAAAGGGTTATATTAGGTGGAGAGATCGACTTCTCATTCCAATTTACGAACCCCTACAGACTGCCCTCATTCATCATGCTCACGATTCTCCTGTCACTGGACACCCTGGGCAAGAAGCAACATTGAGCATCTTAAGTAGAGATGTTACAGGTCTGATGTCTGAGGTATCATAAGGTTAGGGAGGGGGCATATTAGCCAGGTACTGGGCTCATAGTGAAGTAATGCCTGAGGCATTATAAAGTTTAGAAGAAGACTTAGAGGCTTGGCGCCGATTCTCATTTACGCTAGTGTTGCAAGGATAGGACTTCTGGAGGAGTAACTCTTGAACAGCATGAGAATTGTCATTTAAATTATATTAAGGTTGATTAGGCGTTCGGATGTAAGGGGATTTAATATTAGATGGAAACATGTACATAAAGGATAGGGTAGATGTCCTTTGGTCTTTAGATTTATAATATTCTTTGATTTGATGCTCATTTTTATCTACTTCTGAGATACTTCAGCCTCGACTATTACATTATAATAAATCTCCTTTCTTACTGGTAATCCGTACCAGCAAGATTCGAAGTGAAGACGGAATTATAGTCGCTCGTAAGGTGTGAAGGGCAGTGCGGTCTCGCTGTCGCGGAATACGGTGCCACAAACTATGTATATTTATCTACAAAGATTCAAGAGATATAAAGGAAGGGGGAGTGCACTTTATAAAAAAAAAACCGTGACGCGGTCCCTGCTGTTACCCCACCAACCAATAGCCACAACACAACCACTAGCCACAGCATAACCAGGGCGCAGCCCGTGACATAAGGAGCCTGTTGAAATTGCTCGCAAGGAGCAAAATTTATGACTATTGCCGCTCTTGAGGAGCAGAATTCATTATTTTCACCTCGTTGAAAGAACGCGGATTCCTCCCCAAATTGTTGGGATACATGACGTACGGCGAACCATCGGATTCAAGCAGTGATATAGAAATAACGGACGCCCCAACATCAAACAAAACTCGATCCAATTCTGACGTATCAGTCAAGAAGGAGTCACTTCATTGCACCATGGACAGCGCCGACAACATCATACTCCAGAAGTTGGACTTAATGATGGAGTTTATGAATGGGATGAAGCAAAAGATCGAAATCCAGGAAGCCAAGATAGAGGCTCAAGCTGAGACTATTCAATGTCTGAAGAAGGGGAAAGAAGTTGAGGAACGAAGGCCAAATGTTGACACTGATAAGATGGACATTGACCGACAGCCTGTTGCTGATGATAACAGACCACGCCACCGGACAGGAGAGCTGAAATCGTTCAGCGGGGAGCGCTCAGAGTGGGTGGCCTGGAGAACGGAAGCACAGACAAAGCTGAGAACGGACGGCCGAGCAATTGGGAACGATGAGGAGCAGTTTGGGTACTTGTACATGCATCTACAAACGAGCGCCCAAAGAAGAATCCAAAAATGGTACAATATGTGCCTGAAACTTAGTACTAATTGCAATCCAGTCGCTTTCTTTGACAGAGCTGAGGGTACGTTCGGGGATCCCAATGAGAAGAAAAATGCCTGAACTTTGTTGAATGCGACTAAACAGGAAGCCAACGAGTCATTTTCAGATTTTGTAACCCGCTTTGAAGAACTCCTTGCTCAGGCAGGGGGCGAGGAATGGCCACAAGATTTTCAGGTGAATACGTTGGAGGAAGCCTTGAACAAGGAAATGCAGTCACGATTAGTGTCGTACAAGCTTGAGGACACATCATACTACACCTTTCGAGCGGCGTGTCTGTCTATAGACGCCAAACTACAAGCGATGAGAATGAGATCACGAATAGGGAACGCCACAAGCATAAACCCGGCGTCATCATCGTCTTCTGCCAGTAGTCAAAGAGCGGGTTCGAGGCCCAACAATATTAATCGAGAACGAGCGCCTTGGGTTTCTATGGAAGAAAGAGAGAGACGTCGGCAAGAAGGGCTCTGCCTTCGGTGCGGAGGGTCTAACCATCATCAGCAAAGATGTAGATTTCGAAGCGCTCTGGATCCTCGGAGGGGCGGTAATCCTCAAATCAATGAAGTGAGGCGTATTGAGGGGATTGAGGGATCGCAACAGCACTTGATGATTGATGCAGCTCGCGGCAACTCGGAAAATGTGTAGCTCCTGGAGAAAGTCGCCCCTGGGAGCATAGGATTGATGTATCGGTAGATAGAAAAATTAAACATTCATCTCCTACATCATGCGCGGAACAGAGTACATGTGAGACCAAGAAATCGTGTGTTGAAACTTCGAGCAACAAAATATCAAAATTGGATAACCTAGAGAAATTTATTAGCACTGAGAAAGTCATTGGGACACGGAATATTCAGCATGATTCCAGTTGGCAGCCACCTGGCGTAGTTGAAGAAGAGGAAGAATCCCACGCGAAGGTGTTGGAGAATAAATACAGCAGAAATAAAGTCCATGACACAGTTATTGTTACCAGAGTCGGTAATAAAAGCAATGCTGTAACTCAGATAGAAGCAAGGATGGAAACGGAGCCGATGATGGTTGACGTGCAAGTAAATGATGTATCATATCAAGAAGCGCTAGTAGATACTGGGAATACGTGCTACATTACAATCAGCGATACACTGGCAACGAAATTGGGACTCCCTCGACAAGAACTATTGAGGCCAGGACGGGTTCAAGGAGTGAGCCAGGGGATGGATGAAATGATTACGCATCTTGCCTGGGCAAAGATTGACGTCGGTGGATATCAAATAAAAAAGGCTTACATGTATGTGATACCAAAGCAGCGTTAAGCAATCATCCTGGGACTGAGATGGATGGAAGAGCATGCAGTTACTGTTGACTGCGATAAAAAGTTGTTGAGGTTTCGGGGGTGTGGGATTGAAGTTGGGTCATCAGGCGAAAAATTGCAAACAAATGGTGTTTTATTGAATGCCACTGGGTTCAGTAGGAGTGTTGCTGCAGAGACTACAATAATATTTGCAGCGTCAATGCACGATATTGAAAAAGCTTTAAGCGTTAAAGCGCCGGTGAATCCTCGAGATATCTTGCCGGACTATCTCCTTCCCTTAGTCGAAGCTTTTGAACCAAGGAATACAGCCACGTTGCCACCCCACCGCCCGAACATAGATCATCAAATGCCATTGGAGCTTGATGAGAACGGACATGAGAAGCAAGTTCCATGGGGTCCACTCTACAGTATGTCTCAAGATGAACTGTTGGTTCTACGTAAGACATTAACTGAGCTGCTGGATAAACGATGGATACGACAGAGCAAAAGCCCATGTGGGGCACAGGTACTGTTTGCGAAATAACCAGGAGGTGGGCTGCGATTTTGTGTGGATTATCGCGGTCTAAACGCAGTCACAAGAAAAGATCGTTTTCCAATACCTTTGATAAAAGAGACTTTAGAGGCTGTAGGAAGGTCGAGATGGCTGACAAAATTGGATGTCAGTTCAGCTTTTCATCGAATCAGGATTGCTAAGGGTGAAGAGTGGAAGACGGCAATGCGAACTCGATATGGAACATACGAGTGGTTGGTAACCCCATTTGGCCTGAGTGGAGGTCCAGCAACATTCCAGCGCTACATCAATTCAGTTTTGCAGCAACATCTGGATGAGTTCTGCACAGCGTACATTGATGATGTGCTTATTTTTTCGAACAAATCACGGGCAGATCACCGTGAGAAAGTCAAGTTGGTAGTAAAGAAATTGATGGACGCGGGATTAACAATCGATGTTAAGAAATGCGCATTTGAAGCGCCAAGTGTAACCTACTTAGGTTACATTGTAGAAGCTGGAAAAGGGCTCAGAATGGATCCGTCAAAGATCCAAGCAATTCTGGATTGGCAGGCTCCAACGACGGTGAAAGGAGTTTGAGGATTCCTAGGATTTGCAAATTCTTATCGCATGTTCATCTCGAATTATTCAAGAACAGTGTACCCACTAATTGCGTTGACACGAAAAGGAGTGAAGTTTATTTGGACTAAGGAGTGTGAGGCTGCATTTCAGAGCTTAAAACAGCAATTAATGAAGGATCCCATCTTAGCCCCATTTAACCCCGAAGAACCGACAAGAATTGAGCCAGACGCAAGTAAATAGGCAGTTGGAGGTGTACTTATGCAATGCCAGAATAAAACATATGAAGAACAAAACAACGCAGCAGCAGTATGGCGAACTGTAGCCTACTTCTCGCGAAAGAATTCTCCTGCTGAATGTAACTATGACGTTCATGACAAGGAGCCATTGGCCATCATCCGGTGTATTGAAGATTGGGACTCAGAGCTGAGAAGTCTGGCGCACCCGTTTTGTATTTTAACAGATCACAAAAATTTAGAAGCATTCACTAAAGTACGGGGCAAACCGTTAAACGAGAGACAAATCAGATGGCAAGAAAAGCTTTCCCGTCACCGTTTTGTGCTGCAGTTTCGGCCAGGATCAGAACAAGTTCTAGCAGATCCATTGTCTCGACGTGACTAGGATGTACCAAAAGGAAAAGAGAGAGAAGAAGTTAACAATCTAAAAAGAGTTTTAATACCTCCAGGATTAATAGTTTCACCAGCTTATGTCAGAGTAGATTGTCCATTTGAGGATGAAGAAATGAATAGGTTGTGGCAGTTGGGAGTAGAACAAGACGAAGAGTATCAAGAGTTGATAGAATCGGTGCATCGTGGCGATCAAAAAATGCCTGTTTCAGTCACCCGTGTTCAAATTTCAGAATGCTCGATCGGAGAAGATGGATTGTTGAGATTCCGAGATAGGATATGGATACCAGCATATGAGCCATTGAGAACAAGATTGATACAAATATCTCACGATTCAGCATTAACAGGGCATCCGGGCAGGGATGAAACATACAGAGTTGTATCACGACGCTGGTTTTGGGAAAACATGCTGAGTGATGTGAGAAGATTTGTCCGGAACTGCGATATTTGTGGCGATGCTACTATTTGGCGTCACAAAAAGCAGGGTCTATTAAAGCCATTGCCAGTGCCTGAGAGAATCTGGAATGAAATCACCATCAATTTTATCAGTGGTCTGCCATTATCTAACGGATGTACAACTATTCAAGTTATCACTGACCGTTTAAGTAAAGGAAAGTCGTATGAAGCTGTGAAGGAAGGAGAACTCACCGCAGAAGCCACGGGATCCAGATTTGTGGACAGGCATGTGAGATATCATGGATTCCCGAAAGGTATTGTCAGTGATCGCGGAGTTCAGTGGGTCAATGCCTTCTGGAAACGAGTCTGTGAGTTAATAGGAATCAAGCGACGCCTTTCTACAGCGTATCATCCAGAAATAGATGGCGCAACGGAAAGAGAGAACCAAGAGCTGGAGAGGTATATTAGGTGTTTTGTTTCGTATATGTTGTAATCTGCAACTTTATGCAAGGATCAGCATATTAGCTGGTCGGCATAAGCCCGGGTACATGGGGTCGTGCACTAGCCTGAGAACTAGGGTACGTCAGACTTGTAATTGAGTATGGAATGGAATGGAATAGAATAACATGGATTGGGGATCAGGTGAACACTCGATCACGGTGAATGGACCCTGGCAAGAGCATGTATATATTATGAGGTCCATTCCCTCTATTGTAATGTAAGCGTTTTTAGTTATTCTATTGTGAGTTTACAACAGTTACAACTCATTCCTCGACATCATTACCTTCTCACCTTCAAGGTAGTAATATACCCCGTAAGCGCTCATAATTGTAACAGGTTATGAGCCCGGTGGCTTCTTATGTCTTAGGCTAACGGGTCAAGATGAACTATATTACTACGTCCACCGAATCCCCATTGCTCGTACTCGGCTCGGGCGTCGGCATTTCCCAGTGGATCACGAATTTGCAATCTGCGTTGGTCTAAAAGCGCTGTTTGGGGCATGTTTTTCATAACATCCCGTTGATTAAACCAGCGATCTGCCCAGAGGAGCCGACAATGACTGCCGACAATGCAAAATCATTCAAGGAGATTTATTCAGCATACGAGGAAGCAGCGGTTAGGTGGACCGAAGGAGAGATCGTGGCGAAGCAAATTGTCGTCAATATGATCAGCAAGGAAATTCGACCCCAGAATTTCGTGAATATGACGGCCAAGCAGATCTTCGACCATGTCAGCAATGTCAGAGAGCAAGGCGCAACTACCCCGTGGGAGACAGCCGTTCGGAACCTTCTGTCTACGAGGTTCACGTCGACAGCAAATAATTACTGCAATGAGTTTATGCAGAATTTTTTGGACGTGAACAGTGCCGCAGAAAGTATGATGCCAACCATACCCGGAAGTTCGAAGGATACGCAACGTAACATTTTCGAGATTAGTCCCGGATTTGCTGGTTTCATGTTTGTCATGGGAACTGAAGGGATAGATTGGTTGGACACATGGCGGCAAACCAAGGTCTATGACGAAAAAAAAACCGGTATGTGTCGTTGGACACCATGATGTCGACACTCCGGCAAGTCGCGAAGGTGAAGGAGGCCCGGTCTAGCGGAGGACAAGTTGCTTTCGGAAAGGAAAATGGGCGGGGTAACGGAAAGGGAAAGGATGGTGGTATAAGTGGAGACTCTGAAGCACTTTGTACCCGCTGCAAACATAATAAACACAAGAACAAAAACTGTTTCAAGCAGCACCCTGAGCTCCGAAGGAAATATAGGAACGTTTCAGCGAAGGCCGCGTCTAGTTTGAAGGATATGGCCGGCGAAAGTGAAGACGAAGATAGCAATGGTCAGTTTGATTTAGGTACCATAGCTAGAGCAGGCGCTAGCCTTAAAAACCGTTTACTTTATGATTCTGGTGCATCGCACCATTTTATGCGCCGTAAAGATGATTTTGTTGAGATTAAGAAACTAGCCAAGCCATTTGAGTTCGATCAAGCTGTAGGGAATTCATCGCTGACTCATAAGGGAACTTGTCGTCTACAAATTGGAAATCTATCATTAGATTTACGAAATGCGCTACACTCACCTAAATCGGCCTGCGATATTGTATCAGCAGTGAGGTTAATGAGGGATCATGGAATTGTAGCAGCAAGACAAAATCAGATTCTCGTTCGGATCAACAGTGAAGGCCCTGACATACCGGTAGCTAAGTTGGTCAGCATTGAAGGCGTCCTATTTATTCAACCATTAGATCGATTCCCACGGCATAAGGAGGGTCTAAGTATTGCGGCTCCAGGTCTAGCAAGGATTCCACGCGCGACTAATGCGCAGAGATGGCACCAAAGATTGGGCCATGTCGATCAAGAGATTCTTAAGAAAACTGCGCAATGCTCATTAGATCTTGAGGGAATAGACTTATCGGATTTATTGACATGCGAGACGTGCCATTTGAGTAAAGCACAGAGGTTTGTCTCGAGAGAACCACGACCTACTCCAGGAGAGCCGTTAGATGAGGTTTTTGTTGATACTGTGGGCAAGTTAACTGCGGCAATCAATGGACATCAGTATGCTGTGATTCTAACTGATGCTAAAACTCGAATGAGATGGGTGATAACTACTCAGACCAAGGATGTGATCGCACAGGAATTGCTCCAGTGGATTGAACTTCAATACAATCAATTTGGGAAGCGCGTTCGAATAATATTCCGAGATGGTGGCTCAGAATTCAACCGCGTAAAGGAATATTGTGATCAGCATGGGATTCGAACAGACACATCGGCACCATACACGCCAGAGCAGAATGGGGCAGCTGAGGCCGCCAATAAAGTCATATTAAGAAGGGCGCGATCTATGTTGATTGATGCACGAATGCCGCCTTGTTTTTGGCCCTGGGCGATGGAGCACTCCTGTTTTATCAACAATAGGTTGTATTGTTTGCGCACCAAGAAAGTGCCAATTGTTGATTTTCTAGAGGGTTTGAGGCAGCCGCACAATGAGAAAATCGATTTTACTCCGCTTCCCCGATTTGGCTGTCGGGCATACAAGTTAATAAATCCAAAACCCGGTAAATTTGAAGCGAGAGCAGAAAAGGGGTGGTTCATGGGCTTCCAGAAGAATACAAGCAAGAACTACTTAATTTACCACCCACACTGGTCAACCAAGCAAGAATGGAGATGGGTTGAAAGCTTAACGCCTCATGTAACATTTGACGAGGAAATCATGTTTGGGGATATGCTCAGTGCTAAAGACCAAGAGAGATCTTCTCGATACTGGATCAGTGGAAATGTTCTACCCATGGAAAGGACGGCACCAGTCAGCAATTTAGTGCCTCCGCAAGGTACTCAAACTTCACAGTTTGAAGGGGAGAGTACATCACGTGCATCGGCACCACAAGGAATCAAAATCTCGAGTAACCATCCACCAGAATCAGCATCTCCAAGACCTGATATACCTCCGATACATGGTAAACCAGTGTCACGGAACGGCCCGCTGAAGCTAGTCGTTTCGGCTTGAATTCATTTAGTTCTTTTGCATAAATTTTATTCACATATTGTCTTTAATTAATTGGCGTGAGTTTTCATGCATTTTGTCGATCTTCATCAATGGCTTCAATGACGTTGATAAATTATTTTGCCGATCGTCACTAATTACTTAATATTGTTATTATTGTTGGACTTTTCCTGTTGATCGTTATTAACAACGATTGAACTCCAGACATTGCATAGTTCTATGGAATTCTATTTCAATCGACGGTATTTTGGGTGTTCTACAATATTCGCTGACGTTCGATGGGATGGGGTTCTATTAACCAGTACTAGGGAATGTACTAGGTAGACTCATGTATAAATAGTGGTTAGGCCTTCTAGTTGAAAGCTCTCCAGCTTTCAGTCTTGTATTTATTCTACGTATCTAGTCTAGTCAGGATTCAAGAAGTCAGGTTATCCACATCTACACTTGTCATTTGTTACAAAAGCTTACGTGACATTATCTGGTATTGTCAGTGTCCCAGAGTTCCAGGTATTCAGTATTTCAAGAGATTGTTCACCAAGATCAAGCCCAAGCTAAACCATCAAGATCCAAGTACAAGGAGTCACGACAACCAGAGGCTCCTATCCCGCCAGCAGTCGAATCAGACATCCCGAAAACGCCAATAGTGCCAACTATACCGGATAATGTATGGCAACACAGCACACATATTGAGCAGGAAGTCAATGGTATATCGGAAGTTCTACAGCTTCACAATGGTCATGAAAGACATCCAAGGTCGCCGTCTTCAGTAAGTTCGGATTATAATAGTTGTGATGACATGCCCCACGGACCTTAACAGGATACAACTGAACTCGATAATCAGACAGAAGAGCTAGGTAGCGAAGCGGTTTCACAATTGAAGGAGCTCAACTCATCAGATGTTTTAGAGGATGAAGGTGAAAAAGACATAGACAAGATAATGACACACTGGGACCCAATTCGTCAACTAGCAGGTCAGAAACGGGATCACTCTCCAGAACCCCACATCACGCGTAGTAAAAGGGGCAGACCTATAAAAAGGGTAGATTACTACAAGCTGCATCATGGAAAGACTGCAAAGTCAACCGCTGACCCAAAGACATGGACCGAGGCCATGACAGGTACAGATGCAGAGAAGTGGCGAGAAGCCGCCACGGAAGAGTTTCGCTCCCTAAAGGAAAAAGGAGCTATAAGTATTATCAATCGGAGTGAACAACCAAAAGGACGCACTTTGATGAAGTGTAAGAGGGTATTCAAGAAGAAGTACAATGCGGACGGAACATTGGATAAGTACCGGGCAAGGTGTACCGTCAAAGGCTTCACTCAACAATCAGAGATTGATTACCAGGAAACATTTGCGCCAACACCGCGATCAGATACTAGCCGTATCATGTTATCACTTGCACACAGTTTTGGCTGGGACCGACGTCAAGGAGATGTCCCAGTTGCATTCCTAAACCCGGACCTCGACGTGGACTTGTACATGGAACTACCAGAAGGCTTCAAAAGAGAAAATCATATCATACAAATCAAAAAGGGTCTGTATGGGCTGAAACAAGCAGCAGCACTATGGTATGACGATGTGAAAGCATTTCTTGGGACACAAGGCATGTTCCCAACAACGTCTGACGTGTGCCTATATACGAATAAGCTGAAGGATCTATTTGCGATCGTCCATGTTGATGATTTTCAAGTCATGGGGCCCAATCTAAGGAAAATAGATCAGCTAACGAGTGCTCTGTACAAGAAGTACAAGTTGAAAACGGTCAAAACGGATCTCTTCCTCGGCATAAAGATAAGCAATCCAGCTAAGGATGTTCTTAAACTCTCTCAGGGACAGTATGCGCGTAAATTATTGGAGAGACATGGGCTGGCAGACTGTAAGGTGGCGAAATCTCCGATGGAGCGACTGATGGAGCCCAACAGCTCAGTATGCTCGGAGCAATCAAGGACAGAATATAACTCCATAATTGGGGGGTTACAGTATCTGGCGAACAACACCCGTCCAGACATAGCGCATTCAGTCAACCATCTCGCACGATTTTTATCCAACCCATCAGAAGAACATCACAAGGCGGCACGAAGAGTGTTGCGCTACATTGCAGGAGATCCCGACAAAGGAATAATTTTTTCGCGGGTAAGGGCAAGCCTAAGCTCGAGGCTTACTCTGATGCAGACTTTTCAGGAGATCCATCAACAAGTAGATCAACTTCAAGATCTCTTGTTATGCTGTCATCTGGACCAGTTAGTTAGAGATCTCATCTGTAGAGGGACGTTGTACTTTTAACTACGGAAGCAGAATACCTTGCGGCAACTGAGACATGTCGGCAACTGCAATGGGTCAAGTCACTTCTAGTGGAGCTTTGCTTACAGAATAGTGTCGAGGGATCGATATGCACCGAACTTTACGTAGACAATCAGTCGGCCATATCTCTGATTAAGAACCACGACAATCACAAGAGATCGAAGCACATTGCTCTCAGGAATCATTACTGCCGGCAGCAGTTCATGAGGGGCGCAATAGCAGTGACATATGTTGAATCATCCAAGCAGCTGGCCGACAGTCTGACGAAAGCAAACTCCTCAGTCCATCTATAGAAGTACCATGAGAAGATGACGATTGTTATTGTCAGGGGGAGTGTTGTAATTTGCAACTTTATGCAAGGATCAGCATATTAGCTGGTCGGCATAAGCCCGGGTACATGGGGTCGTGCACTAGCCTGAGAACTAGGGTACGTCAGACTTGTAATTGAGTATGGAATGGAATGGAATAGAATAACATGGATTGGGGATCGGGTGAACACTCGATCACGGTGAATGGACCCTGGCAAGAGCATGTATATATTATGAGGTCCATTCCCTCTATTGTAATGTAAGCGTTTTTAGTTATTCTATTCTGAGTTTACAACAGTTACAAGTCATTCCTCGACATCATTACCTTCTCACCTTCAAGGTAGTAATATACCCCGTAAGCGCTCATAACTGTAACAGTATAGCCAGAAGGACTGGGCAGACCTGTTGCCAGTGGCTGAGTTAGCAGCAAATAACCGAAATAGCGCTTCAACAAGATTTAGTCTATTCTTTCTAACCCATGGATATAATATTGACCCTATCGAAACCCGGGAAGAGGCAGTTAATACAGATAATCCAATAACACCATTTCAGAAAGTAGAAACAATGGTTTCAAAGTTAAGAGAAGCACAACAGATGGCCGAAGCAGCAATGGTTTCTTCTCAGCAAAATCAAGAATCAGCTGCAAATCGGGGAAGAGCTCCAGCCCCAAAGTTTAATGTTGGAGATAAGGTTCGGCTTAATCTTTGTCATATTCAAACAGATAGGCCGTGCAAGAAGTTTGATTGGCTGCATGGCAAATATACAGTTACCAAAGTGGTGGGTAGCTATTATTATCGTCTGGATGTTCCAAGGGCTATTCACAATGTATTCCATACATGTCTGTTAAAGCCAGCTGCGAATGACCCGTTGCCAACACAAACCCAAACAGATCATCAACCACCAGCAATTATATCAAGCGAGTCGGGTGAAGAAGAATGGATGGTGCAAGATATTTTGGAAGTACGTAAGCGCAAGAGTGGTCGAGGATTTCGAAAAGAGGCGTTGGTAAAATGGTCAGGTTATCAGTCACCAACATGGGAGCCCTATCAAAATGTGAGAGATACTGTGGCTATGGAGCGGTTTGAAACTGTCATGAGTAATTCTGGTTTGTGAAGAACCTTGGAGAGGGGAGAGGTAATGTTGCAGGTCTGAAGCCTGAGGTGTAGTAAGGCTGATGCCTGAGGTATCATAAGGTTAGGGAGGGGGCATATTAGCCAGGTACTGGGTTCATAGTGAAGTAATGCCTGCGGCATTATAAAGTTTAGAAGAAGACTTAGAGGCTTGGCGCCGATTCTCATTTACGCTAGTGTTGCAAGGATAGGACTTCTGGAGGAGTAACTCTTGAACAGCATGAGAATTGTTGTCAGAATTTTCCGAGATCTGGACTAGGATTCTTAGGATTGGGATTGGGATTAGGATTGCGAGAACATTAGACAAATCTCGCTTAAGGATTCACGGATTTGTTTACTTTGGACTATTTTTTCAATGCATCCATAGGAAACATTTGTTGATATTGTTTACTTGGATGACTCTGCTTGTCGGTCATAGGGCAAGACATGTGTATATATAGCCAACAAGAACTGCAGAGTTCTTGTTCTTTACGTTTAGTTGTCTAATTATTCATACCATACCTTCAGTCTTCGTGCCTTAGAGCCCACCAGTCCTTTTGCTTTCGAGCCCTTTAGTCCTATTACTTTCGAGCCCTTCAGCCTTCCCTTAGCTCACCTACCCAGTCATCATCGCCTCCGTGCCTTCAGCATACTGACAATTGTCATTTAAATTATATTAAGGTTGATTAGGCGTTCGGATGTAAGGGGATTTAATATTAGATGGAAACATGTACATAAAGGATAGGGTAGATGTCCTTTGGTCTTTAGATTTATTATATTCTTTGATTTGATGCTCATTTTTATCTACTTCTAAGATACTTCAGCCTCGACTATTACAAGAGACTTCTATTGGCCTAGAATGAGCAACATGATTCGCCAATTCGTGAGAAATTGCGACATGTGCGGGCGAACTCACATCTGGCGGGATAAGAAGCGAGGATTTTTAAAACCGTTGCCGATTCCGGAAAGTTTCCACCAAGAAATATTGATCGAGTTTATGACAGATCTCCCGGCTGATAAAGACCAACCACGATACTTAATGGTAATCACTGATAGGTTAAGTAAGGAAATAATATTGGAAGCCATGAAAACAATGTCAGCAGTAGCTTGTGCAGAACGGTTCCTCCAATGCTTTTACTGATTTCACGGATTTCCACGGGCAATAACATCAGATCGTGGAAGCAGTTGGGTAGGGGACTTTTGGAGACGACTTTGTGAGCGGACAGGGATGCAACAAAGGCTCTCGACAGCTTTTCACCCCGAAACCAATGGAGCAACAGAGCGGGCTAACCAAGAGGTACAAGCGTACATCCGTGCTTTTGTCACCTACTCACAGACAAATTGGTCCGAATTACTTCCCGCAGCCCAATTAGCTCTTAATAATAGAGACTCATCTCTGGGATATAGCCCCTTTTTCCTTAATCATGGCTATCATGTATCTCCCATTTCAGCAGCCAAAAGTGCTACCGATAACATAGAGCCAAGGCTTACATCCACGAAATCACGACAAGCGGATGCCTTTGTGAATAAAATTGAAGAGGGACAAGCTCTAGCGCAAGCAGCAATGGCATGGAGACAACAAATGATGGAAGATACAGCAAATTGTGCCCGGCAACAAGCAGTATTATTCAAAGTAGGTGATTTTGCCTGGCTAAACCTTAGAAACATTCCGACTCCTGGACCATCAAAAAAGTCTGCATGGCTACATGCCAAATATAGAGTGGTGAAAATTATCTCCCCTGATGTAGTCGAGCTTGATGTTCCTATTGGCATTCATCCAAGATTTCACGTTGACTTACTCAAACAAGCAGCTAATAATCCGCTTCCTTGACAAAAACAGGATGATTCTCAACCCCCACCCATAAACACTAGCCTACCGCGGGCAGAACAAGAGTTTAAAGTTGAACGCGTTCTAAGGGCCGAGAAACATCCTCGTGGTAGAGGTTTCCGACGGATGTTACTCGTGAAATGGCTCAAACAAGCAGAGCCGACCTGGGAGCCACGTTGCGAATTTGAAGATACATCTGCACTCGATACCTTCGAACAGAAATATGGGACAGGAGACAATGTTGGAGAAAAAGATCTTGGGATGCAAACTGGCAGGCGACGACAACCAAAAAGGGGGGGTGATGTTATGGGATAGATCCCCGAGGCTTATTCTGGCTGCATCAGAACTTCATTATTCGCGAGGCTAACTGCTAGCGAGGCTGGTATCGCCAAGACCATTATTGGCAAGGCGGATTTGTCGATACTCGCAGGCTGGCCCTTATATTAAAATGGCTGGAATCCGTATTTAACAACACCAATAATCACGAGGTTGGAGATCGCAGTAATAATAGTTACAAGCAGGCTCTATGCAGGGAGCACAAATTTGTATATATATGAGAAGGGAAATTCTTCCTAAGTTCTTTCAGTAGATTAGAACAATTAACTGATTTTGTTGCGAATTCATTACTAGTAGGTTACAGGGCAATTGGCTGTTACTGGTTGCTCGGTCGTAACTATGTCTTTATTGTTGTTGCCATGGTTGTTGCCATGGCTGTTACCTTTGTTTATTGTTTACCTATGTACACGGGCACGACTAATGATGTATATAATTGTACCCCTGGCCAAACGCCATATTTTCTTAGTTAGTTGAAATCACAAGTTATTGAAGTCTACCCTGCTCTGCAATATCATTACTGAGGAACACATTACTGTTTTGATAGGTTATGACCACCGGTGCCTTGACTACAATACAAAGTGATAAAGTGTCAAGCAAGAGAACACGCCAACCGTTGACAAACTTCCGCGTCAAGTAAGAGTACGCACCAAATTATCTAACAAGAAAGCCCCGCGTCAAGTAAGAGCACGCACTCAAAAGCCTTAAACAAAGAGTGAAGATGAGTTCAGATCACGAAAGATATGAAAGATTGATACTGTCGAAGAGCAACCATGAGAAATGGTTTCGCAAGATCCAATTCAAAGCTCAGGCAAACGGTTACTTTTACGTAACACAAACCACTAAAGAGGTATTTTCCTGGATTGCACGAGAAGGAGGCGTCATTCGCGAAGAAAAAGCAAAAAAGGATCCTTCATCTACAGACATAAACCCCATGAACAACCTATCTTCCAAGTTTGAGAAACTCGGCGGATCAGTGAACCGAGAGAAGGCGCAGGCATTTGACCGAGATTCTGCTAAATTTTTCTCATTGTTGACAGATTATCTCGTCTATGACGACCAGGCCGTGTTTGATCAATTTGAACGGCCAAACGAAATCTGGAAAAGCCTTAAAGACAAGTATAGCGAAGCTAGTGCTGCATCTGCCTCGCATTTTATGAAGAAAATACAGAAACTCCCGGAAGAATACGACATTGATGCCAAAGGAATAACCAATGCCTGGCAAACGTTGAAAGGGTACGCTGTGAAGCTTGGAAATGCCGATGAGTCTTTTCGGAATGCTTACTCTGAAAAATTCTTGTTTCTCATACTTATCAAGATGTTGTCGGATAAGTACACCTCCTTGCTTGATGGTTTTCGACTCAGACCAGAGTTAACAGCTCAGGAAAAGGTGACTATTCTTGAAGACAAAGAGCGAGACCTGAAAAGTACAGAGCAAGCTTATGCTGTCTTTGATAAGCAACGTCGACGTAGGGAGCACAGGTCTTCAGACGTTTCCATGCCAGACCTGCCGCAAGAGATACTCTGTTACAAGTGTGTTGGAAATTAGTAGGAATCAACCATGGTATCCCTAATTTCCGTTATGACCAGTAAGACCGTTATCAGGGATATGCTTCCAGGATATGATGTTAGCTTTGATGACATCTGAAACATCAGGAAAAGTTTACTGTATCAGTGGAACTCTAGCCTTCGACGAGAGTTGTTCCCTTGACACCGTGTTATATTCTAAACTATGTGAAACGTGTTCACATCAATTTACACGTTAGTATTGTTGTATAGTATTTGTATGTATAAGCATCTGTATATCTTATAGTGATCACAAGTAAAACAAAATCAATTAATAAATTATAACTTAACATATAATTTTTCCATATTCGAAGTTCTTTGATATTTGAATTACACCATACCCAACGATATAACTACTGAATCGCCGGGTCTCTGTTCATATATTATTACAAAGTGTGATGGCGACAATCACCTTGCCAAAGCTTGTCCATTCTCAGACGAGATAAAGGCCTACGGAATAGCTCTCTGAAAAAAATTTGAAAAACGCAACCTGAAGTCGCGTAAAATTAAGCCTCCGAAGACATCTTCTGCCAGAAAAGCAGAAAAGAAGACAAGAAGCAATCGTCCAACCAAGTCTAGATGTTTTACTAGGTATATGATGGGGTACGTACACTTGCGCAGAGTTACTAAAAGGATTCGGATGCTTGAGTAGAACAGGCAATTGCGCGAGTGGTAGGAATGTAAGATTGAATTAAAGATGATGAGAATTATATCTAACAGAAGTGGCGAATCTAAGCCTACTTATACTTCTAAAATCATCCGTGCGCCAACAGAGCAAACAATGCAAACATCAAGTCTTGTGGGACCCACACCTTGTCTAACTAGTCCCAACACTTCATCCTAGCCTTGGTGGTGTCACCTCATCTGCTGCTTATGCAGCCTTGCCATGTCCACTATGCTCCTAGGCACAACACTCCCTCTGTCGGTAACGACCTCCGTCTAGCCTGGTTAGTGGATTGGCACTGGCAATTTAACCTTTGTTAGTGCGTCAGCAAGCTGAAGGTTGGACGGGACATAGGTAACAGTTATCTTGCCATTCTGGTGCTGTTCACGGCAATAGAAGTTCCTGAGCGCTATATGCTTAGACCGCTTATGGTTGTCGTGGTTTTTGATTAGCGAGATTGCTGATTTATTGTCCACATGAAGGTTGGTGCATGCAGCCCCATCAATGCGTTTAGTGAGACCCAGCTCTTGGATTAGTGACTTGACCCACTGGAGCTGGCGGCAGGTTTCAGTAGCTGCCAAGTACTCCGCCTCAGTAGTGGACAGGACGACCTCTCGTTGCAGATACGATTTCCAGCTGATAGGACCTGACGACAATCTGATTAGCATTCCAGATGTTGACCGGCTAGTTGATGGGTCAGCTGCAAAGTCTGCGTCTGTGTATGCTTCGAGAGTTGCTTGATTGTTGCCTCTGTTGAATGTTATACCTTGGTCAGGGTCCTTGGCAATGTACCGGAGTATTTGACGTGCGGCCTGCATGTGTTCATTTGATGGATTAACCAGGAATCTTGCGAGATGATTGACTGCAAATGCAATGTCTGGTCTCGTGTTGTTTGAGAGATATTGTAGTCCTCCAATGCATGAGTTGTACTCTGTCTTTTCATGTGGTGTGCACAACTCATTGTTTGCTTCCATCATGCGCTCCATGGGCGTGTTGGCAGGCCTGCAGTCAGTGAGACCGTGTCTGTTCAGCAGTGTGCGCGCGTATTGGCCTTGAGAGAGTTTGAGAGTCTCGGGGGCTGGATGGCTGATCTCTTTGCCGGGGAAAAGATCCGTACTAACAGTCTTGAGGTTATATTTACGATATAATGCACTCATTAGTAGGTCTATCTTTGACTGATGTGGACTTACTACTTGAAAGTCATCAACATGCATCAGTACAAAGATATCCTTTTCACTGTTAGTGTAAAGACAGATATCAGACGTAGTAAGGAAAAAACCCAGCTGTGCAAGTGTTGACTCGGCATCATCATACCACAATGCTGCTGCTTGTTTTAGTCCATAAAGGCCTTTGCAGAGTCGGATGACGTAGCCATCTTTCTCGTATCCTCTTGGAAGTTCCATAAACAAGTCAATATTGAGGTCAGGGTTGAGGAATGCAGTTGGTACGTCACCTTGTTTTCTATGCCAGCCTAGTTGATGTGCAAGAACGAGAATGATTCGGCCTGTTTCAGGTCTAGGTGTGGGAGCGAAGGTTTCATGGTAGTCAATGCCTTGTCGCTGAGTGAAGCCCTTAGCTGTGGAGCGAGCCTTGTATTTTTCTATGTCGCCGTTTGCGAGAAACTTCTTTTTAAATACCCACTTGCATTTCATGGGCTTGCGGCCTTTGGGTAGTTGCGAGTGTGGGATTATCCGTATGGCTCCCTTCTGCTTCAGAGATTGGAATTCTTCTTCAGCTGCTCTTTTCCAATGTGGGGCTTCTGGGCTGGACATTGCTTCGTCCCATGTTTGTGGGTCAGTTGATGCTTGTGCAGTCATGCCATGGTGTAGTCGATAATAGTCAACACGCTTGACTGCTCTACCGCGTTGTGACCTAGTAATGCCGTCTTCTGGTGAGTGAGGACGCTTGGTACCGGCCATTGGTTGTACTGGATCCCATCCAGTCATGACGTGGTCAAGATGTTCATCCTGCTCAGTCGATTCTGCTTCATCGTCCGAAATTTCCGCAGCGGGTATCTCCCTCTGATTCGCAAGTTGGTGGCTTGGCCTTGAAACGACTTGCAGATCTGTTGAATGCGAAGGAAAATTATCAGATTCTGGCGAATTGGGGACAGTATGAATATCGTGTGAATCTGATTGATGGTTGATGATAGAGTTTGGTGGATGTGAGTCATGTGAGTCATATGACTCTACAGATTCCATGGTGACTGTGGGGTGGTGAGGTGTAGACGGCGGATTCTCCCTCTGATTTTCTGCAGTGAATTGATGGGGTGCCGATGGTTGTGAAGTGGGTTGAGGCCGTGATGGTGTGTTGTTGCTCGTATGTTCATGCGATGGATATGGCGGCTGGGTCGATGGTAGCTCCGAGAAGATGGAACTGAGATTTGCCCAGTAGCTGGTAGTATGCTGGCGTTCTATAGAGTTTAGTTCATCGCCAAAAACTGTGTCTTTGTTAAAGGATGCGTGAGGGGTAATGCTTTCAGACCATTTCCTTCCTTGCGCTGGTGTCCAATGGGGGTGATAGATGAGAAAGTTTTTGTTAGTATTCTTTTGAAATCCTACAAACCAGCCCATTTCTGCCCTTGGCTCGAATTTGCCTGGTTTAGGGTCAATGAGTTTATATGCACGACAACCAAAGCGTGGGAGGTTGGTAAAATCAATTTGGTCTGAGTGAGGCTGCTTCAAACCTTTGAGAAAGTCTATTAACGGCACCGATTTTGTGCGGAGGCAATATAGACAATTAGTGATGAAGCATGCGTGTTCGACCGCCCACGGCCAGTAACATGCAGGCATTTGTACATCTATGAGCATAGATCTTGCTCTTCTCAGAATGACCTTGTTGGATGCTTCAGATGTCCCGTTTTGTTCAGGCGTATAAGGTGCGGAGACGTCTGTCCTAATCCCGTGTTGTTCACAGTAGGATTTTATGCGGAAGAATTCGGAGCCCCCGTCTCTAAAAATAGTGCGGACTCTTTTGCAGTACTGATGATGTTGATGCTCGACCCATTTTACTAACTGGGGTGCAATCTGGTCTTTGGTGCACGTGGAAATGGCTCATCTCATACGTGATTTTGCGTCAGTAATGATAACAGCGTACTGTTGCCCATTACATGCTGTGGTTAGTTTTCCAACAGTGTCAATGAAGACCTCATCAAGGGGATCAAATGGTGTAGGCCTCGGTTCTCGTGAGACATACTGTTGTGCTTTGCTGAGGTGACAGGTCTCACAAGTAGATAATTCACTTGTGTTTAATCCTTCCATGCCTTTAGAGCATTTTGCTGTCTTCTTTAAAATCTTCTGCACGGTGTGACCTAATCTCTGATGCCATCTCTGTGCACTGGAAGTGTTGGAGACTCTAGCTACTCCTGGGGCTGCTATAAGTGGCTGATCATGATGACTAGGCAGGGAGTGGATATAATACACATCATTCTTCCTAATTAATCTGGCTATTGGTATACACTGGCCTTATGGAGTTCTTCTTGCGAGTGTTGTCATATTATCGTCAGGCGTTATAGAGCCCAATCTTTGGAGTCTTCCGGCCGATATGATTATACAGGAGGAATTGGGGGAATATAAACAGTCATGGAGATCAAGGGTAGTACTACCAATGACGATGCGTGCGGTACCTTGTCTTGTGAGTGATGTCTTTCCTACTGCTTGGTCAAACTTGATGGGCTTATGCCTGGTAAATATGTCACGGAACATGGATTCACATGGGACAAAGTGGTGCAATGCACCAGTATCATAGATAGCAAAGCATGTATTGGATGAGGAAGATGCGGAGGCAGCTACTGCTACTCCGTCCTCAGACTCACTATCACTATCAATACAGGGATTGGCAACAGAGATAACGTTAGACTTCCCCTTCCCTTTGCCTTTGCCAATGGCTTTCCGAGCTAAATATCGCTCACCAACTGGTCCGACAGCCAATTCGGGATGTTGTTTAAAACACTCTCTATTGAGGTGTCTATGCTTACATCTCTTGCATTCGGCGTCAGGGTTGTTGGCTACATTTGAGCCTTGGGCTGCCATAGCGTGGTTAGTTTCGGCAGCTGTGGTGGTCCTATGACCATCAACAACCCTAAGAGTCTACATCATAGTTTCCAAAGACATGTAAGAATTATTATCATTACATGCCCTTAGATCTCGCCATGTACCTAACCATGGCACATGCTTGGTGCTGAGAATAAAGACAGCAGCGGCTTGGCCCTTGGTCACATGGTACTCAGTCCCTGTGGCTGCATGTAGAGATTCGGCAGCCTCGTTGAGAGACTGAAGATGCACCTGGAAACGGTTAATATAGTCATCTGCAGTGTTAACAAACCTTGTCCTCAGGAACGTTTCCAATGCGCGCGCGAATGGTGCGGTGGCAGTTTCCTTTTGGATGTCGGCAATGCTATTGTATAACTCGAGAGCCGTCATCTGATCATATGATCTAGGACACATCGAGGGATCGAGTCTGCTAATGATTATGTTCTTTGCAGAAATTTCTCCAAGAGTCCATATCTCTAGAGCCCTGAGATGTTTGTCAAGTGCGGTCGAGAAACCCGGATCTTCAGGGCTCATTTCCGCAGTGGTGTCGGCGGGTCGAAGGATTGGGCAGATGCCAGGGAAATTATGGAATACATGTCCTATGACATTATTCTTGGCTAATTTCGCCTGGAGACAACTTTTCCACTTTGCAAGTGGAACGCCTTGAGAGAGAACAACCTTGGAGGTGTCGTGGTGCATGGATTGGAACATGGTGGTGTGGAATCTGGAGTAATACTTGCTATTAGTAATGCTTCTATGCGTGGTACAGCGCCGGGCTCATAACCTGTTTTACTAGGTATATGATGGGGTACGTACACTTGCGCAGAGTTACTAAAAGGATTCGGATGCTTGAGTAGAACAGGCAATTGCGCGAGTGGCAGGAATGTAAGATTGAATTAAAGATGATGAGAATTATATCTAACAGAAGTGGCGAATCTAAGCCTACTTATACTTCTAAAATCATCCGTGCGCCAACAGAGCAAACAATGCAAACATCAAGTCTTGTGGGACCCACACCTCGTCTAACTAGTCCCAACACTTCATCCTAGCCTTGGTGGTGTCACCTCATCTGCTGCTTATGCAGCCTTGCCATGTCCACTATGCTCCTAGGCACAACACTAGAAAGTCCCACAGTTACACAGCTTGTGAAGATTCAAGCTCAAAATCCGACTCATTGTCAGAGTCCGCCCAACCACAAATTAATCCTGGATGATGTACCTTTGACTTGTTGTATTTGGATATCATAGCGTTTTGGATTGTAATTATCGGATGGAGGTGTGTCTTCTTGAGTGGAATACCGTGGCGTTTGGGATCATAAGGGTTGATGTGTCCCCTTGAGTGAATTTCCTTTACTATGCACTTTCCTTTCAATTGTTTGAGATTTCCTTGAGATGTATATAATAGTGCTCTAGGCCACTCACTAGACGCTCACGCTTTGTCTTCGGTCAATCAATTACCATTTGGTTCAATACTTCGTTCACTTATCTTCGTGCCCGCTAGCTTCCACTAGCACCCGCACTACCCGTGATCATCCCATCACCCCATCACCCCTGCATCCCCGCGTCCCCACAGACTACGCCATTGATCAACTCTATAGACACAAACCACGAACCACGTTTCCAGCGATTATCTTCACCCTACAAGCAATTGTGCTAGACACAATTGTGACACTCATCAACCGATGAGGATTTAGCGGAGCTTTCTGAATCTGACTCTGATCGCCCTCCTGCACAGAAAGTCATGTTATCTAAAGCCCTTATTAGTAAGAGTACCCCTGACTACTGGGTACTCGATACCGGCGCCACATCCCCAATGACTGACCAATTAAACCTGTTTAGGGGAAAACTGAAAACAATAAGGCCCACTACTATACAAGTTGGGGAAGTCTCATTAACATCAAACCATTGGGGGACTGTGAACGTGAGGTGTGCAGACGGCTCGTCAGGTTTTGTCAAAAATACTTTCTATGTACCTAATTTGGGTGTGAATCTTTTATCAGCAAAACAATTATGTAGAACAGGAATGGAAGGACATTTTGACAGCAAGAATATCTGGATCAAAAATGGTGATAAAACAATGATTCATGCAGCACAGAAAGATGGACTATATATCTTAGTGCACATCGCAACTGAACTACAGGGAAAACTACTTAACGCAAAATTAGGAAAACTAAATGCCTGTACAGCCTCTACAAGTACTAGGAATAACAGCACGGCGGCACCATTGGAGATCAAAATGGTGAACAAATATCCAATACCGGAATTAACAATTAATAACCCAGATCTATCCGACAAAGATACAGACCTCTCCGAGGACGACCTAGCGGAGACAAAAGAAGAAAGAGCTTGATATAGACTTTTTCACAGGCGTTTTGGGCATTACGGCCCAGGCATAATTGGAAAATTGCACAAAGTCACCAACTTGAAAAGAATAAAAATACCAATTACGTCGAAAAGAATTTGCAAGTCATGCAAAATTGGCAAGATGAGGAACAAAATTAATAGAACGCTTGTCCCGCACAAAACTGAACCACTAGAACTCATTTCTTTTGACATTGCGGGCCCATTCCCCACTTCACTCCGGGGAAATAGATATTTATTGCAAGTCATTGACAATTGGTCACGCAGACTTTGGTCAATTCCAATCAAAACAAAGGACCAAGCCATAACTGAACTACGAAAATTAAAGCTAAGGGAAGAACGGCAGACTGGGAAACTACTCAAGTCTGCAAGATCAGATAACGCACCAGAACTCAAAAACATTATGGTACAATGGCAAAATGAAGATGGCGTGATTGCTGAATTCACAGCGATCGCATTGTCACACCAAAATGGGCCGGCTGAACGCAGTATACAAACGGCTGAGATGGCTATGAGAACCATGATTGATGATGCTGAGCTTCCTATTGAATTTTGGGATGAGGCAGTTCAATATGATTCGTATATTAGAAATCGACTCCCACTTGGTCCAACAATAAATGGTAAGCTTACTTCCCCAATCGAAGCCTATACCGGAGTAAGACCAAACGTCGACCATATCAGACCTTGGGGATACAAGGCATACGCATACGTAAATCCTAAAACTTTAGAAGCTAGAGGAAGACACGACAAGTTAGTCGTGAGAGGAAGAGAAGGTATATTTATGGGATTCTCAGAAAATACGGAAAAACATGCGAAGATATATGCTCCAGATCTCGGACGCGTTGAAAGGGTCAATGCCTTCCTCATAGATGAGAAAGTAAAAAGAGGATCAGTCGACCTACAGCTGAAAAATACTTTGACCGGAAATCAAGGGACCTCAAATCATCTCCCACAACAAAAGAAGAGAGGACGCCCACGCAAAGACCATGAATCTACAGAAAATGAGGCAGATTGTGTGGATGAAGTTATTAGACGTTTAAAGATAGATTTGATTTATACATATAATAATTGTAGTATATATCAAATAGAGATGATTGTCTATTTCGTAGTATAAGATAACAAACAGGATAAAAAGGGTTAAGTTAGGTTTGGTCCCAAAAAACAATATCAAAAATAAAACGCTGTCCCCTTTTTCCGTCTCGTCCCCACCATCTTATGGATATTGATCTATCTCCAAAAATAATGTGCTTGACCAAATTACCATTATTCAATGCAACTGCGCCTCAAGTGTCATCTCCAAGCTATTGTAGTACATGATAATGCTAAATTTACCTGGAGCATGACTCAAGTTCTAATAATATGTCTTATACCAAAATCACCTGTGGCAACAGCCTGGAACAATAGATAAATATAGGCGAGACCGAACAGAAGTTATGATTGACTTGGCTCCCGCACCAACTCCGAAGCCAGCACCAGCTCCGACGCCAGCATCAGCTCCGACGCCAGCACCAGCTCCGACGCAAGGGCCATTGCTATCACCATCGCCAGCACAAACTTCTACATTAAATTTAAGCGTCGAGAAATCTGAACTAAATATAGAATTAAATGATCCGATATCGACGAATACCAGCATCTTAAAACAAACTGAAGTAACACCAAAGAAAAGGGACGTGCGGAACAAATCAATTCTCTGTAAACACAAACCAAAGAAAGAGCAGGATACATCCAAAATTGACAAGGATACCTTTCCTAACCAATGTATAACCAAGGAAAATGAAAAAGAAAGGATTGATGATGTTCAAATGAGTAATGATAACAAGATGGAAACTAATAAAGAAATGAAAATTAAAAAGGAGAATGAAAACAATAACGATGATTATGATAATGAAATAGAAAACGGAAATGAGATGGATTATGAAATTGAGATTAATAATGAGAACAAAATGGAAGATGAACATAAAGCAAACCAGCAAGATTTGCTCCCAAGTCTGAGAGATAGAAACATGGATAACAACGTTATGATCATTAATGTGCCGAGGCATTTCTTCCGTAACAGGAAACGTAAGAGTATCTGTGGAGGCTCAGAAGAAAAAAGAATTAAAAGTATTTGCAAAGCATTGTTAGCCGGACTTCCACGCTCATTCATCGACAATCCCACAGATAATTATATAATTAAAGCACTCATTGCACCCTTCGAAATAGAGCCGGAGCTGCCAAAAGAATCGTCGTTCTCTACTCAAGTGATAAACGGGATACCAATCCCCAAAACATTTAATCAGGCAATAAACGACAAAATTCACGGTAAGATGTGGAAAAAAGCCATCGATACCTAAATTCAAGCCCTTGAATCAAATGGAACGTGGGAAGAACATACCCTACCTACAGACGCAAATCTGGTATCAACAAAATGGGTTTTCACAGTAAAGCTGAAAAACGATGTTACAATTGAAAGATATAAAGCTCGACTTGTTGCAAGAGGATTCAGCCAACAATACGGCATTGACTACACGGAGACATTTGCTCCTACTGCTAGAATGGATACATTCCGTCTTTTTTTTGCCATAGTGGCCAATTTCAATCTAGAATGCCATCACTACGACATAAAAAATGCCTTTACAGAGTCTAAGCTCGAAGAAGAAATATTTTTAGCCCCGCCAAAAGGAGTAACAGTCTCTGACGGGAAAGTACTCAAGGCTCTGCGAAGTCTGTATGGTTTAAAACAAGCCGGAAGAGATTAGAATTTGCTCTTAAAAAGGTTCCTATTATCTATTAGTTTTGAACAAAGTAAAGCAGATCCTTGCCTATTCATCAACCATGAAAAGAAAATTTGGTTATAGGTATACGTTGATGATATCGCCGTCGCTGCTAAACAAACTTGCGAACTCACCTGGTTTTTTGATAAACTCTCCAAAAGATTCAACGCCAAAAACCTGGGGGAGATTGAAAAGATTCTCGGCGTTAGAATAACAAGAAATAGAAAAGATCGTAGCATCTACCTTGATCAAGAGCAGTACTTATCATTAGCCCTAGATCAATTTGGAATAACTCACGCGAAACACACCAGCAAAAAGATCCCAGCCGCGGACTATGAAAATCTCCGCCCCGCTATTGAATCTAACGAACGCATCAATATAAATGAATACCAAAAGGGAATCGGAAAGCTCATGTACGCAATGATATTCACAAGACCCGATATCGCATTCATACTCTGCCGACTTTCTCAATTCATGAAAGACCCAGCGGTACACCATGGTGTTGCATTGAAAGGCCTTATGCGATACCTGCGATCTACAGTTAAGCAGCGTCTCCGATTCGGACCAGGGGGAGCTCATCCGGAAACATTTGCCGTCTACACTGATGCAGATTGGGCAGCCGATAAAAGTGATCGGAAAAGTATTTCGGGGGGAGTCTGCCTATACTATGGAGGTCCAATATCTTGGGCATCGAAGAAACAGACTTCAGTTGCTACTTCATGTGCAGAAGCTGAATATATCTCTCAAGCTATGTACACCAAGCAAGGCCAGTGGTTTGCGCAAATTCTCCGTGACCTGCGAATGGATCAGATTATTCATGAGAACCGGAATACAGTGCAGATGTATGGAGACAACCAAGGCGCTCTGGCATTAGTAAAAAATCCCTATTTACACGAACGGTCAAAGCATATAGATATATGTTATCACTTCGTCAGAGATTTGGCGGAGAAGAAAAGGCTTGTGATTGACTATGTTCCAACCATTGACATGGTAGCCGATGGGATGACAAAACCCCTGCAGCGAGTTGCATTTGAAAGGCTTAAAAGACATTTGGGTCCGGTTGATCAACTAGACTCCCAGGAATTGCACTGAGGGGGAATGTTGCGAATTCATTACTAGTAGGTTACAGGGCAATCGGCTGTTACTGGTTGCTCGGTCGTAACTATGTCTTTATTGTTGTTGCCATGGTTGTTGCCATGGCTGTTACCTTTGTTTATTGTTTACCTATGTACACGGGCACGACTAATGATGTATATAATTGTACCCCTGGCCGAACGCCATATTTTCTTAGTTAGTTGAAATCACAAGTTATTGAAGTCTACCCTGCTCTGCAATATCATTACTGAGGAACACATTACTGTTTTGATAGATTTTATATTTGGACTTGCTCTGGTGTTTACCACCATTAATTGATCCCGCAACAATTTGTTTGAAATCTGAATCCTATTGATTACATTACCATTGTGGTTACTGTTCTTCTGGACCATTGTTATTGATATTGTCATTGTTATAGCTATTGCTGTCGCTATTGTCCTTGTTCTTGTTATCGTGTTTACTGCTGTTGCTAGTGTTATTGCCATCTCCCTATTATTGTTATTGCTATTGTTACTGTTACTATTATTGTTGTTGCTTATCTATCATTGCCCCAGTTACTGATATTGGTACTTATTTTCTATTGACAGCGTCGTCTTTGGTATTAATCCTGCACCGTTCTGACAACGGCTCAGGTCCACAGGGAGAAATACCCAACCATAGCCGTGTCAGGTGCAGGGGAGGAAGGTGGTATTCAAGAATTTACAATTGTTGCAAATAAAAAACAAAGAATAGCGACAGCATTCGCTGCCGGTGGGGAGCTTCGCAGAGGGCCTGGGCGTCCAAGGAAGGAGGCTCCAGTTGGGGCGCTGCCAGTTGCTACCTCGTCGAGTTTTGGGCCACCAGTTACATTCTCTGGCTCGACGACTATCCCATCCAGCCAAGATACTGTACTACCTGATGCTCCAGAGTCACCTCGCTTATGAAATTCGTATCAATAATACAGTTTGTTAGAGTTCGTACACCGATTCGACTTTTGTTTAAGTTGTGTTTTAGGTCAGGGGAATAGCGTCGGATGTTTTTAATAGTTTGGCTTCATGTATTCCGGTGTTGTATTTGGTATCGGAGGAACTCCGGTGTTTTAGGAGTTCTCCCGATATTCTCCTTTAGTGTGACAAGATGTTTTTAGTAGTTTGAGATGTTATTCTGGATATATAGTAGGGCACTGATTGCTAGATGAGCTCCTTACGCTTAGTTTTCCGTCATCTCGAGACTATAGAATTCAAGTTAGTCACCTTCAGTCTTCAGTGTTTCTCAGCCTTTGGTGTCTCTTAGCCTACAGTATTTCTCAGTCTTCAGTAACTTTCAGCTCTCGGACTTCTCCAGTTTTTAATCTCTTGTCTTTATCTCCGCTCCCTTACTCTTTTATTTGATATTCAGCATTAGTCTTCAGTTAGCTTATAGTTACCCTCTCGGCCCCTTAAGTCTCCATACCTCAGCCTTGCGCTTCCGCGCTTCCGATCTTCAGCCTTCAGTCTTCAGCCTTTCGCCGTCGAGTCACGTGCTGGTCACTACTCTGACATTACTAAGCGTCCAAAAATATTTAATTATGAATTTCTTTAACCAACAATCTGGAACAGGCAATTCATATCAGCCCCCCTCTGATAACGAAGCTGACATGGATATCTCCCAAACCCACCTTTCAAGTACTTCAGAAATTCAGCCTCAAGCACCGCCACCTCAGCTTCTTATGCTACTCCCAAACCTTTGGAATATCCCCTACCTTCAGAGCTCGACTGAGACATGGAATGCTGCAATTAAAATGGATCCTGTAAGGGTAAGCCGTCTTTTTGAGGCACAAATCCCAAGTATACCCCCACCTCAGGCGCCTTCTATCCCTGTCCTTGCCCCGCAACCACCCCCGGTATTTCGAATCTCCGCCCCACCCATTAGCCCTTACGACGGACAACCATCATCCCTACGTTCTTTTTGTTCACAACTGACGAATTAAATACGGAGCAACCCTGGTCAATTCTCCACAGAAGCAGCTAAAGTAAGCTATGCTTACCAATGCCTTGGTCCAGGTGCCATTTCGAAGATGAGATCATTGTTCCGATTCTTGGAAGACCCTTCAATACCAGAAGAAATCACGACCCTGACGCAGTTTATCTCTGCACTAAAACAACGATGCCAAGACCCGGCAGGGAAGATCAAGCAACACAAGTGGTAGAGTCGCTTTATCAAAGGAATATGAAATTCCATGATTTTATCACCATCTTCGAGGATAACATGGCAGACTCGGTGTATAGCGAGTTCGACAAGACCCACTGGAAAAAGATGTTGCACAGACGTCTTTCGAAAGAGTTACGCACTTTACTGAATGCAGTCTCAGACGCACCAGCGGAATACCATGCGTTTGTGAATTATTTGCGCGGAAAGGATGCTGTCAATCAGTCTATCAAGACTTCTCCCGGGCCAGTTGTCTCCCCTACACCATATCGTCCCCCCTTCTCGGCCCCCATTCCTTTTCCTGTCTCTCATGCACCCTCTCATCAAGTGCCTCACTCTTCAACGTTGACGGTTTCACAGGGCGGTACGGCAATGGATCTCGATATTTTGTCCAGAGAAAAAGGACCAGATGGCCGATTAACACAACAAGCAAAAAATGCTCGGAGAAGATTGGGTTGATGCGTCTGGTGTAACGAGTTTGGTCATTTTGCGAGAAGTTGTCCCTTGGGATCACAGACGGTGGCATCAACAACTGTTGAAGGAACAGCGATGTCAAAAGAGGATTTTAAAAGAGACACTCCAACAGTAAGTCGCGTGTTGGAGTCATTTACGGTTGGATCTGCAGGGATTTCTGACTTTTCATGTTCTCGTCACATGTATGTACACGGAAAGATAGGAAATGAAAACTTGGTTGCCCTCATTGACACCGGCGCCTCTGGCTGCGCATTTATCTCTAGATCTCTGTGCAATCGCCTACGTCTCACTATTGTGAATCTTCCGTCGCCTATATCCCTTGTAGGATTCAATGGAAATTCTGGTCCTAAAATTACCCACAAGGTCTCTTTCCATTTAGCTCTTGGTAATCACCCAGAACAGCTCTCGGGATACGTTACAGAGACCTGTAAGTACGACCTCATTCTTGGTCTACCATGGTTGGAGAAGCACGAGCCTTACGTCAACTGGAAGGAACATACAATAACCTTTGGTGAACCATGTTTAGAAAGATCCTGTTGTACCTTTGAAACAACTATTCCCTATGTTAACTCTTCGAAAATAAGTCCTGATAAATCAAAGTCAATCCTAACACAAACTCCAAGCCAGCCTAAGAAATTAGCCACACTCCCTATCCCTAAGCCTATTCAAATTACAGCACCTGCATTTGTGGCAGCAGTACAGCTAACCGACAGCCGTTCATTTGCTCTCAGTCTTCGCGAACTCGACCTCTTACTAGACGAACCTATGCAGCGGCTAGCAAGTGTTCGAGTCGGTGACACTGCTACAGTTATATCTAAGAACGCTGACCCCAAAAGTTACTTGCCAGCGCAGTATCACGATTACCTAGATGTGTTCGATAGAAAAAGAGCAAATATGTTACCCCCTCATCGACCTTGGGACCATCCTATTGACCTTCAACCTGGTAAAGAACCACCCGCAGCAAGACCTTACTCGATGAATTTGCACGAACTTAAGGCTCTCCGTGAGTATTTGGATACCGAGCTTTCAAAGGGATTTATTCGTGTTTCTCGCTCCCCAGCTGCAGCCCCTGTATTATTTGTTAAGAAATCGAACGGGGACCTTCGTTTTTGTATTGATTACCGAGGTCTTAACGCTGTTTCGGTGAAAAATCGACATTCTCTTCCCTTGATATCAGAAACGCTAAGTCAACTCTCACAGGCTAAATATTACACTAAGCTTGACATCATATCAGCGTTTAATAAGCTCAGAATTAAGAAAGGAGACGAGTGGAAAGCTGCTTTTACATGCCGATACGGTCTCTTTGAGCCCCTTGTCCTTCCCTTTGGTCTAGCAAATGGACCAGCATCGTTCCAGTCATATATTAACCATGCTCTTCGAGGTTATTTAGATCAATTCTGCACCGCTTATATGGATGATATTTTAATATATTCTGAGAATTTGATAGATCATCGTCGCGATGTCAAGAAGGTCCTTCAGCGCCTTCGTGAACACGGTCTTCAAGTGGATATCTCGAAGTGCAGCTTTGAGACAACTCAAGTAACATATCTCGGGCTAATAGTTTCAACAAATGGAATTTCAATGGATCCTAAGAAAGTTGCCTGTGTGCAAGAATGGCCAACCCCACGCTCTGTCCGGGACGTACAAGGATTTCTCGGGTTTGCAAATTTCTATCGACGATTCATTCCTGAATTCTCCCGACTGGCCACTCCTCTGACTAAACTTACAAAAAAAGATACCCCTTTCAAATGGGATGACACATGCGAATCGTCATTTTTTCAGATTAAGAAAGCTTTCAAGGAGGGGTCTATACTGGCTCATTTTGACCCTAGGCTCCAGACAATCCTAGAAACTGACGCCTCTGATTTTGTTACAGCTGCAGTCCTATCACAGTATGATACCTCTGGAGTACTTCGGCCTGTAGCGTTCATGTCAAAGAAAATGCTTCCAGCAGAGTGTAACTACAATATCTACGACAAGGAACTCCTAGCCATTGTTAATTCTTTCGAAACCTGGACTGCAGAGCTGGGATCCGTAGACGCATCCACCTTGGTACTCACCGATCATAAGAATCTCGAATACTTTACCACTACCAAAAAATTAAATCGGAGACAAGCTCGCTGGAACGAGCTCTTGTCAGAATATGACTTCAAAATCGTGTTCCGACCAGGTAAAAGTTCAGGAAAACCTGATGCCCTAACCAGAATTAGCTCTGATAAACCTTCGACTAACAAGGATGTAAGAAATCAACACCAGTTCCAAACACTGCTAAAGCCACACCAAATACTTCGCAATCTCGATACTTCCTCTGGTCAGGAAATTCCACCTATTGTCGAAATAACGACAGATAACTGGATTACCTCTTGCAAAGAAGATAAATTTTGTCAAGAAATTCGCTCGGCCTTAGAAAATAAAAGTCTTGCACGAAAAGACATACAACTAGCAAGTTGCAAACTAACACCTCACTCATTCTCATTAGATCATAAAGAATATGTTCCAGTTGTTCTTCGTGAATCCCTTCTAAAACAACTTCACAATACCCCTCTCTATGGTCATCGAGGATCAGCTGCCCTCTACAGTCTACTCACCCGCCAATATTGGTGGCCAAACTGTCACACTGATTCAAAAAAATATGCTCGTGGATGTGAAGACTGCCAGAGGAATAACCCATCCACCCAAAAACCACATGGCTTTTTACAGCCACTTCCTGCTCCTAAATCCTCATTTCGCCACCTCACTCTTGAATTTATAGGCCCACTACCAATTTGTAACGTCCGAAACTTTGATTACAGATTTATTCTCCAAGTTGTTGACCGTTTGACCAAAAGAGTTTGGATTATACCGCTGGAACGACCATCTTCCAAAGACACGGCAGAAGCATTTATTAATCATGTCGTTCGATTCGCAGGACTCCCCGATTCTCTCGTCTCAGATCAAGGCAGGGCTTTTATCGATAAGACTTGGAAAGAAATCTGCTCTTGTTTAAGTATTTCACATAAACTTTCTTCCTCGTATCATCCAGAGACTGACGGACAAACGGAGAGAGCTAACAAGACATTGGAAGTTTACCTACGACACTACGTCAACCACTATCAGAATGATTGGGTAAAACATTTAGCCCTAGCAGAGTTCTGCTATAACAACAATATCAACGCATCTACAGGTATAACTCCATTTTTTGCATGTTTTGGCCATCATCCAAGACTCAACTTTCGACCTGAATCCGAATCCTCATCAGCGCGAGATGCACCCCAGTTCGTTCAAAAAATGATTGAGGTCACACAACATTGCTCTGAACAGATTACTTTAGCACAGGCATACCATTCAACCTATGCTAACGAAAAACGTCTCCCAGCCCCTCGATATCAACCAGGAGATATGGTATACCTATCATTGAAAAATATAGCACTATCAAGACCTTCCAAGAAATTAGACCATCTCAGGGCAGGCCCTTGGAAAATATTAGAAATGAAAACACCGCTTGTTGCTAAGTTGGAGCTCCCGCCGCAGCTAAAAATTGACAATAACTTCCATGTCAATCTCTTGCGCCCAGCTTACTCGGGTTTCCCATCGCAACAGCAACAACGGCCCCCTCCACTTGAGCAAGGCACCGAGGAACACAACATCTACGAAGTAGAAGCCATACTGGACTCTAGAATTCGACGAAAGAAGATTCAGTATCTAGTTCGTTGGACAGGATATGATGAAACCACTTGGGAACCAACTAGTAACCTGGATAACTGTAAGGAATTGCTTCTGGAGTTTCATAAGACATACCCAAGAGCTCCAGGCTCGCAGGAGCTCGCCGTAGAAAAAAGGAGGGAGTAATGTTAGAGTTCGTACACCGATTCGACTTTTGTTTAAGTTGTGTTTTAGGTCAGGGGAATAGCGTCGGATGTTTTTAATAGTTTGGCTTCATGTATTCCGGTGTTGTATTTGGTATCGGAGGAACTCCGGTGTTTTAGGAGTTCTCCGATATTCTCCTTTACTGTGACAAGATGTTTTTAGTAGTTTGAGATGTTATTCTGGATATATAGTAGGGCACTGATTGCTAGATGAGCTCCTTACGCTTAGTTTTCCGTCATCTCGAGACTATAGAATTCAAGTTAGTCACCTTCAGTCTTCAGTGTTTCTCAGCCTTTGGTGTCTCTTAGCCTACAGTATTTCTCAGTCTTCAGTAACTTTCAGCTCTCGGACTTCTCCAGTTTTTAATCTCTTGTCTTTATCTCCGCTCCCTTACTCTTTTATTTGATATTCAGCATTAGTCTTCAGTTAGCTTATAGTTACCCTCTCGGCCCCTTAAGTCTCCATACCTCAGCCTTGCGCTTCCGCGCTTCCGATCTTCAGCCTTCAGTCTTCAGCCTTTCGCCGTCGAGTCACGTGCTGGTCACTACTCTGACACAGTTCAACTGCGGTGCAAGCAATAGAGGATCCTTACGACCATTCATGGACATGCTAGATCTAGGGAAACATTTGCTCGTGGCACTCTAGGAGCCAAGCGTTGATAGCAAAACGTTAGGTACCTACTGTCCTAGTGGATATGCGCTCTGCATGGAGCCGACGCTTGAAACAAAAGTTGCGTCCTTAATGAGTAAAGCGATTGGCATATCAAATTGGTCCTACAAATGGCATTCTAAATTCGTTGCGGAAATCATCCTGGCCCTTTGTCACAGTCTAGACAAGAGCGCTTGCGCTGCTAAATGGGTAGAGGTAATTAATATTCAAATCTATAAGGATGTGAACTATTTCCTTCCTCAACACATATATATACAGTTTCTCTCCAATCTAATAACTCGCCTTGGCCCTAACATGACTGAGGGTCTCTGGGAAATCCTCGTGTATCAGAAAGTCCTCGTAATAGAAAATCCAGGTGTATCAAGGAGTCTCCACGCCTCAGCTTGCCTCCGAGTCTCAGCTAGTCTCTGTATTCCAGGAAGTTTCACAATAGCGAGAACCCCCCCTGCCGTATAGTACCCTGCCCTTTGCCACATGCCCCATGCGCTGTGACGGCTGATAAGCCGATATTTTCCTGTAGCATATGATGGTCATCATATGCACAGACTAATGCAGCCCTATCCGGGTATGCTAGCTTCCCGTCAAGCGATCAGCAGGGTAGGACGCTTGGACTCAGCTTGGCGGAACTTGCCTATGTTTCATGTTGCAAGGGGTATTACATGCCATGGTGTTATTGTAGCATTGAGAGCCTGGTGGCAATTCATCGGAAGTGTTATAAGTAGATGCTACCTGGGCAGATGTAATTCCTCTCTTCATAGATAAATATAAACTACTTTACGATATATAGTGCTTCTGCCCCAATATCCCGAACCGTGACATATATTTATCTATCTCATAACTTTATTTTCAGTTCAGTTCAGATTTCGGGGCAACAGCGGCTCTGAAATAGTCAGCTTCAGTTCAATTCAGATTTCGGGGCAATAGCGGCTCTGAAATAGTCAGCTTCAGTTCAGTTCAGATTTCGGGGCAATAGCGGCTCTGAAATAATCAGCTTCAGTTCAATTCAGATTTCGGGGCAACAGCGGCTCTGAAATAATCAGCTCCAGTTCAATTCAGATTCCGGGGCTACAGCGGCTTCAAAATATTCAGCAGCATCGCAAGTATATTAAGAATGCCATTTTCTCAAGATAAAACCGCCGACGGGCTGCCGAAAATTGATGGTGTAGTTTTTGTTGCCAAATGGAAGACAAGAGATCAACTTGCTAGATTTAGGAAGGAAAAACGTTGCTTCCGTTGTGAGAGAAAGGGATGCCATACAAGTTTTTGTCCTCTGTTACCAGCACGGAGACAAGCACCCCAGAATTTGGTTACATAGGACGCCAGGGACAAACCAGATAAGTTAGAATCAGAAAATATTTCAAGGACACCCAATTACAGTAACTCTCAAGTCCCAAAAGAAGGTGCGCGTGAAGAGGAAAATATGAATACAACTCCATTTCTGGTTAATGCGCTTTTGAACGATACGAAAATGGTGCAAGCACTTGTTGATAATGGGTATCTATGTTCAGGCATAATCGATGGAGGTCTAACCGCAAAACTAAAGCTCCCTCGTTCCTCAATATCTCCCAGGGTTTTGGAGACCGCAGAAGACTCGTCGATAAATAAGCCGATAGTTGATTCGATTACATACTTGTCACTGGATTTGGATGGATGTGTTACGCCAAAATTGTGGCTATATGTGGTCCCAAATAGCGCACACGATTTAATACCCGGAAAGAAATGGTTGGAAGACCAGGATGCAGTGATATATTCAATAGAGCAGAGACTTGAGTTACGGAAGAGTGGTGGCTCTATCTTCAGTTCTCGAAAGTGGCGGCAAAATCTGGGAAACGTCGCCCGTCCTCGTTGTACTCCGGTGAAGGCGATGGTTGCAATGATTGAATCAGTTCCAGTTTGTAAGGCTACACTAGAAGATATCAGCAAAGCATTACGTCCCAAGCCTAAATTAACATTAGGACAAGCTAGGGAACGTTTACCAGAGCAAGTAAAAGACTTCGCACATTTATTTGCGGATTGTAGTGGTGCTGACGTGCTACCTCCCGTAAGAGGCAGTCTAGATCACGCAATTAATCTCAAGCAAGAGAATGGGAAACCGATGACACCACCATGGGGACCGCTGTACAATATGTCGCGCGAAGAACTGCTAGTTCTGCGGAAGACTTTAACTGATCTTCTTAATAAGGGATGGATAAAGCCGAGCTCCTCGCCAGCAGCAGCACCTGTTTTATTTGCAAAGAAGCCAAGCGGAGGACTGCGTTTTTGTGTTGACTATCGAGGATTAAACGCAATTACAATACCAGATAGGTACCCTATTCCCTTATTCAAAGAGACCTTACGACAATTGTCCAAGGCAAAGTGGTTTACGAAGCTAGATGTGAAATCAGCTTTTCATTGTATAAGAATTCGAGAAGGAGATGAGTGGCTAACAGCGTTCCGATGTCGGCTTGGGCTATTTGAATGGCTAGTCACACCATTTGGACTGGTCAACGCACCAGCCACATTTCAGAGATATGTGAATGAGCACTTGCGAGAACACTTAGACCTTGACGCCACTGCTTACGTGGACGATATTTTGGCGTATACAGATGGAAGTGTAGAAAATCATTGGAAACAGTCTGGAGTATTCTTGAGAAGATGGATAACTCTGGACTCTACCTAGACATTGATAAATGCGAATTCCTGTGTCAAAAAGTGAAATATCTCGGGGTCATTGTTAGGGCCGGGGAAAGTGAGACGGTAGATCCAGTAAAAGTTAAAGCAATCCTAGAGTGGAAGGACCCGTCATCGGTTAAAGGTGTGCGATCATTTCTTGGATTTGCAAATTTCTACTGTTGTTTCATTGATGGATTCTCTGATATCGCGGCGCCCTTGATAAATTCGACGAAAAAGCAGACATTGTGGCAATGGGGAGCGGCCGAAAAAGAAGCTTTCGAAAAATTAAAGACAATTTTCTGTTGTGAATGCACATCACGTGCACTCTTTTCTTTGTCTTGGCGTTATTACTGTATTACTAAGATAAGATAAGAAATCTGAGATGTAAATAGATAACGCAAAACATGCAAGTCAACGCGTAACCAATATACAGAATTGAATACATGAGACCTCTTTATTTCCACTGCTAAACTATCTATCATTTCCAATAGGTTATGTACCCGGTATAGCGCGAAAATAAAAAAAAAAAATAAAAATAAAAACTGTTAAGGAAGTATTAAGCATCAAACGAGCGTTCCAACACCTCTGGCAAACGATACTCAAACCTCAAGCAAGTTTTTCTTCTAAAAGCAGGTCTTAGTTACATTCATTGTCTTACAACCATGGCTCATTTCAAAAACGATGCCTCTGCCATCATTCTCAAGGCCGATGTGGCTTTCACAACTTGGTCATCGGATCTCCGCGGTGCTCTCGCTCATGAGGGCCTCGTAGGATACGTCTTTCACGACCATCCAGGGATTCGATCTAAAAGAGCCCCTCTTGAACCAACTAAATCTGAATCTGAAAAAGATCCTAGGAAATACGATGACTATCTCGATCAGCTTGAAGCCTGGACAACTAAAGACTTACAGGCTTACAGTATCATCCTCCGCAGACTTGACCCCAGCATCAGGCCGGAATCCAATAATACGCAATCATCAAAAGATCTATATGACATGATTGCCAGTACGCATAAACCTTCTGCAGCAATTCCTTACAGAAATGCTTACAGCAATCTTTTAAATACAAAATTTACAACGACTGCCACTAATTTTTGCAATGACTTCCAAAGAAATCTTCAAAACTTTCGTAATGCAGCAGCAAATCTAGAATCGATGACAGAAAATTCCATGAAGTATGGCATATCTGAAGGAATGGCATCCATCATGTTCTTCCATGGAACAGCCCATATCAGCTGGCTTGAAACGTGGAGAGCAACGGGTGCATTAGAAAATGATCAACAATCTTTTGCCCCAATCGAAAAAATGATGGCAACACTCCGAGCCGTCTGTGGTAATCGTCAAGCTTCCATAGATGCTAATTTGCAAATTGTTGCAGCAGCAGCTCGCGATAACAATCCTAACGACCAATGCTATCTTCATCCAAAACATAAACACACCAATAAAGAATGTCGGGCCCAGCATCCCGAACTACGTGAAAATAAGAAACATAGTAAACATGGGCGTGCAAATGCCTTGGTACCCTATAATGATCAATGTAGTGATGATGATAATGATGGACGGACAATCGCAATGACAGCATATTCTACAGCTTTGCCCCTTGCAGCAAGTGCCTCTGGCCTCGCCATCACTAAAGACACCTTAATATGGGATTCTGGTGCATCTAGACATTTCATCAATAATCGCTCCGCATTCACTAACTTAGCTAAGCTCGATAAACCATTCACATTTGATCAAGCTGTACATAAGTCTTCTCTCAACTATGGTGGTACCGCTATCATAAAACTCGGTAATCTTAACCTTAAACTCAGTAATGCTCTTTTCTCTCCCAAATCTTCCATCAACCTCATTTCTGCAGGCCGAGCATTCCGTCTTGCAAATATTTGTGAAAATCAAAAAGAAGGAATTCTTGAACAAATCTCAAATAGCTGTCGCACCCCTGTTGCCAGGCTGGTTGCTATAGGTGATATTTCAATAGTACTTCCATTATCAGAAGCAACAAGAACCGATAATAGTTGTATAAAAATTATGGCGCCAACTATTTCGAACCCATCCATAGTGAAACCAGCAGTAGCTAAACTTAAAAAATGCTCCACTGCCGATAGATGGCACCAACGGCTCGGTCATGTTGGACCATTAATATTATCAAAAACAAAGGATTTTGCAAAAGGACTTGGAGGATTAGATACCAGTGAGTTGACACATTGCGAAGCATATCATCTTAGCAAGGCCCAGCGTACAATATCACGTGAGAAACGTCCCATACCTTTAGAAGCTTTAGATGAAGTCTTTATAGACGTGGTTGGTCCTCTGGAACCAAACGTTTTTCGTCAACGATATGCAGTAATTATCACTGATGCGACGACTCGTATGCGTTGGTGGTTTGGTGCAGAAAAAAAGGATGAAATCCCTATTAAACTTGCCGACTGGATCACTGCTATGAAAAATCAATATGATAAAACTGTACGAATCTGTTTCTCAGATGGAGGATCTGAAATTCAGCGTAACTCTATGTGGCAAGAAATTGCACGACAAAAGGGTATTCGCCAAGATATTTCTGCTCCATATACACCGGAACAAAACGGTCCTGCTGAAGCAGCAAATAAAGTCATTATAACTCGGGCTCGCTGTCTCCTGATCGATGCAGGTATGCCAACTCTCTTTTGGTCGTGGGCTATCAACCATGCAGTATTTCTTACAAATCACCTCTACAAACTCACCACAAAAAAGTACCCACGCTCCACTTTCATCATTCACTTAAAATTGCTCATCATGAAATAATGGACTTCACATGCCTTCCTCGCTTTGGTTGCAAAGCATACCGAACCCTCAACAAACCCGAAAAAGGTAGCAAGTTTGATCCCCGAGCACAAGTTGGATGGTTCATTGGATTTCAGTTGAATACCAATAAAAACGCTCTCATTCTTACCCCTCACAAAACTCCCCGTTCAAGCTCAACATGGAAAGTTTTTTGTACACCTCATGCATCATTCAACGAAAATGCTATGTATGGGCCTACTGTAGCCAAGTTAAAAGACCTTACACCTCAAGATTACTACTCTGGAGGAGGACTTGGTTTCCATAATCCACCAACCACTGAAAACGATTTCTTACCATTTCCATCTACATCTTTATCATCCTCATCTTTACCGCTTGAAATTTCTAGTAATCTCACTCACGAAAATGAAGCAACTCTCGCCAATGAACATAACATACCTGAAGTTAGCAGTCCTCATGATCAGGGGGAGCCTAGCAACGACGATGTTCACGATCAAGATGAAGCTGATATCAACAGTATGCATGATCAAGAGGAGTCTCGTGACGAATCAGTCGACCAAGACGAACAAGATGAACCTGAGATATACGATACTTTAATGCAGCCTTTTGTACCTCCTGTTTACGCTGGCCAAAAACGACCTGATAATTCAGCTCCGACATCTAATCATCAGTCAAGGGAAGTAGTATTGGCGGAGCCTGAGAATAATTTTCTACCAACATTGGATGGGCAAGACGAAACATATGATACGCCAATGCTGCCTTTTCTCCCACCAACCGTTGCAGGACAAAAACGAGTACACTCGCCTAGCCCTCCTTCATCACCTCCTGGTCCAATGGCTATTACATTGCGCGGGCGGTCCGTTCGACATCATGACTATAAACGTCTTAACAGTGGCAAAGCGGTGGCCCCTGTGTCACAAGATATTAATCCAAAGTCCTGGAAAGAAGCAATGACGGGTCCAGACTCTGAAAACTGGAAAATAGCAGCGGATGCTGAGTTTGAATCTCTCATTTCTACCGGGACCGCTATCATAGTTAACCGTAACCAGGTACCCAAAAGTAGAAGTATTCTTACAGGAAAGTGGATATTTAAACGTAAGACACACGCGGACGGCTCCCTAGATAAATATAGGGCTCGATGGACAGCTCGTGGGTTTACCCAACAAAAAGGCTCTGATTATTCTAACACATTTGCTCCGACACCTCGAGCTGATACTACTAGACTGCTTCTAGCACTCGGCCACCACTTCGGGTGGCATAGACTTCAGGGCGATGTTCCTTCAGCTTTTCTCAATCCAGAATTAGATGTTGTTTTATATATTCACATGCCTGAAGGCTTCGAGCAAAATGGGAAGGTTATCAAATTAGAGAAAGGACTGTATGGCCTGAAGCAGGCAGCTGCTCTTTGGCATGTTGCTGCTAGGACTGAACTTCAGAAGCATGGTCTCGAGCCCACCGAATCTGATGTTTGTCTATTTTCTAGTAAAGCTAAGGATCTCTTTGTCGTACTTCATGTCGATGACTTCCAGATCCTAGGTCCTGATAAAAAGAAGATAGTCAACCTTGCAAAAGTCCTTCAGGAGAAATACAATTTTAAAATTGTAACAAATGATCAGTTTCTTGGAATCCATGTAACTCATCAAGGGGACCATCTCAAACTTTCTCAGGGCCGTTATGCCCGTGAATTACTATCCAGACATTCTCTTACAGACTGTAGACCAGCAGCTAAGCCTATGGAACACCGTATGGAGCCCTCATGTGAACCATTATCAGCTACACGCCTCACTGAATACAACCAGATAGTTGGAGGCCTACAGTACCTGGCTAATCAAACACGTCCTGATGTTTGTTTTGCTACCAATCATTTGGCTCGCTTCTTAAAAAATCCTTCTGAGGAGCACCTTACTGCTGCTAGGCGAGTCCTCCGATATATTGCTAAGGATCCTGATGCCGGCATCACCTTTGTCAAAGAATTCAATCCTCTCCTCGAAGCATACTCTGACTCCGACTTTGCTGGAGATCTATCTACCGCACGTTCTACTTCAGGGCTACTTATTCGACTAGGTGGTCCTATTTCCTGGAGATCACACCTTCAAAAAGATGTTGTACTATCCAGCACTGAAGCCGAATATCTTGCGCTCACTGAAACATGCCGACAGATAGCCTGGATGCACAATATTTTAGAAGAAATTGGAGTATGCGATAAGGTTAGAGGTTCAGGATGTACCACTGTCTTTGTTGATAACCAGGCCGCAATCTCGTTGACCAAAAATCACGACAATCACAAACGCTCTCGCCATGTGAATGCCCGGAATCATTATTGCCGACAGTTGTATAATCGTGGACAAATTGACGTTAAATATGTGCCAACCAGTAATCAACAGGCTGATGCTCTTACCAAGCCAGGTTCTATCGTAAAGATCACTTAAGTAATTATTGCTAAATATTTTTTTTAGATACTGCACGCAGTGAGGGGGAGTGTTGTGAATGCACATCACGTGCACTCTTTTCTTTGTCTTGGCGTTATTACTGTATTACTAAGATAAGATAAGAAATCTGAGATGTAAATAGATAACGCAAAACATGCAAGTCAACGCGTAACCAATATACAGAATTGAATACATGAGACCTCTTTATTTCCACTGCTAAACTGTCTATCATTTCCAATATTTTCGCATCAGACCCGGTGCTGGCGCAATGGGATCCTGAACGCGATACAGTAATGGAAGCTGACTGCTCAGAATACGCATTAGGCGGATGCTTATCTCAGCTAGACAACCGAGACAGGATGCGGCCAGTGGCTTATTTTTCAAGACAACTAAACGGCGCTGAGGCTAACTATCCTATTCATGATAAGGAAATGTTAGCAATTGTTGCAAGTTTGTAGGAATGGCAGGCAGAATTACAATCAGTTAGTAAACCTTTCACTATATTGAGTGATCATAGGAATCTGAATTATTTTGCGTCCAAACGTTTGCTTAACGAGCGCCAAGCAAGATACAATGACGTATTGCAGCAGTTCAACTTCTTACTCAAATGGCGCGCTGGAAGCGCTTGTGAAAGACCAGACGCACTTTCGCGTCGTGACCAAGATAAGCCTAGGGGGCTAAGCGATGAGCGAACAGCCAGCAGGGTAATGCAGTTACTGCCCAAAGTGATTACAAACCCAGTGGATGTGCAGGTAGATGAAACGGCAGGTAGTGTAAAAGAATATCCAGCTACTCAAGCACGAGTTTTTGAGGAAGATGAGATGCAAGCTTTGTGGATACAAGGAGTAGAAAAGGATACGGATTTGTTGTGCCAATGACCCTAGAAGCTCGGATAGCCATGAAACTAGTGATGTCATGGCGCACAGTTCAAATGTGGTAGGTTACGCGACTGGATATGTTTGGTCTGTTTGTTCTGCTAGATTGGGTTAGCATTATCTAGTTAGCGTCTGCTGTAGAACTATAAGTAGGGAGCTTTCCTCCGAGAAGTTGAACATCACATTTCAATCATCTTCTATTCAAACAATATCATACACTGCTATCCTTAGTCTTCTTAACCTCTGTGAGCATTCACATAACGCACAGCTTATTCCCAATAAATGTATGTACACCCGAATCATACACCTATTATAACAGGTTATGAGCCCGGCGCATTCCCGTGCATACTGGAATAATGCTAACCATTGTGATCAACCACAGTTACATGTCAAACATGAAGGATTTGGATACAAAGGAAGTTCTCGGCAACGGTGTATCTTTTACAGCTTGGAGGATGGCTCTTAAAGCCAAACTCGGACGCAAAAATGTCCTGGGTCATGTTTTTCATGACATTCCCGGGATCCGTCCAGTGTTCACTCCAATTGACCCGCTGCTCGCCAACCCCGACGCCGAAAACTCTGAGCAGCTAACAGAGCAGTACTTGACTGCCTTGGAACAATGGACGTTGGGTGAAATTGAAGCTAAGAATATAATCACCAAACGGCTGCCCCCGAACACTTGCCCGCAACATTACGATCAACTTACAGCCAAGCAGCTATACGACGCTGTCGCTGGTACAAGGAGCGAAACAGCGACCGCCCCATATGCTGCAGCACTCGAATTGTTCCTATCTATCAGGTTTGTCAATACAGCTGATGATTATATTGACCGTTTCCTATCAGCGTTGCAGAGTGTCAATAGTGCGGCTGATGCATTTCATACTCAGCTGACTGCCTCTAGCTATTGCATCGGAGAAGGACAAGCTTGCGCGATATTCGTGATGGGGACTAAACGGATTGAGTGGCTAAATGTATGGCGAGACACGAGGGTTTATGATTCCAACAATGAGTACGCTCCTCTGCAAACACTGATGTCTACTTTACGAACTGTAGCAGGCAATCGGGTCCAGCAACCAAACATAGTTGCTGCGATCGTACCCAACAGTAGTAAATTAGATCCCGAGGCTTATTGTAAAAGATGTTGCCACTGTCATAAAAACAAGTATTGCTACCGCCTTCACCCGGAGTTGGCATCTGCAAGAGACAACCGCTCCGGTGCATATAAAGGCAAGGGTAAGCAGGCAGTAACATCGTTTGACTATAGTTCAGGTAGCGACTCAGATTCTCAAGGGGTAGTTATAGCGGCTTCGTCACGAATGAATGAAAGTAATACACTCTATGACACTGGTGCATCTCACCACTTCCTACCACACAAATACTATTTTCGTGAGATTAGCCAAAGCATGAAGTCCTTTAAATTTGATCAAGCCATTGGCACCAAAACCTTAAACCAGCAGGGCGACGCAGTTTTAAAAATAGGGAAGCTCACTCTTAGTCTTCAAAACGCCTTATATTCACCGGATTCATCTTGCAATATTATATCCGCAGGAAGACTAGAGAGATTTTCACAAATTGTCCCCGACTTCCAAAATTCACTGTTGGTTCAACAATTACCAAGTGGCGCAAAAGTCCCTGTCGCACGTCTATTACGTAAAAACGATGTGTACTACATTCATCCTCTTACTCGGCAATCCCCAACTAGAGATGCTGATGCAATCATAGCCCCTGGCGTCGCCAGAATACCGCTTACTTCTAGTGTGCAGCGCTGGCACCAACGGCTTGGACATATAGGGCAAAATATACTCAAGAAAACAGCTCTTCATACCAAAGGATTACAGGGTATTGATCTAGGTCAGTTAACCACATGCGAGACATGTCACCTAAGCAAGGCTCAGAGATTCGTCTCTAGAGAACCGAGACCGACACCCTATGCACCCTTAGATGAGATATTCATTGACACAGTTGGCAAAATCACCGCTGCAAGGAATGGTCACCAATACGCGGTGATAATCACAGATTCCAAGACACGTATGCGTTGGGCACTTACTACCGATACCAAAGATCAAATTGCTCCTCTACTCCTGCAATGGAATAACTTTCAAGAGCACCATTACGGGAAGAAAGTCCGCGCCATATTTAGAGATGGAGGAACAGAATTTTTACGCATCAAGTCATTCTGCGATCAGCATGGCATTCGCACCGATGTCTCCGCCCCAGACACGCCGGAACAGAGTGGAGCATCCGAAGCCGCAAACAAGGTGGTTTTAAGACTGGCGCGATCTATGCTAATTGACGCTCGCATGCCTGCATCCTACTGGCCCTGGGCAGTTCAACACGCATGCTTCATTGTCAATAGATTATACTGCCTACGTACAAAACAAATTCCGATAATTGACTTCTTGCAGGGCCTCCACCAGCCTCATTCAGGTCAAGTGGACCTTACCAACATCCCAAGATTTGGCTGCAGGGCATACAAGCTAATACACCCCAAACCAGGCAAGTTTGAACCCAGAGCGTCAAAAAGGATGGTTCTTGGGATTCCAAACCAACACTAACAAAAATTTTATTATATACTACCCACACTGGACTGCCACGCAAGGATGGAAATGGACCGAAAACTTCACGCCTCATGCATTTTTCAATGAGGATGTAATGTTCGGTGATGAGCTAACTCCAGTTGACCAGCAGAAAACAACCAGTTATTGGACAAGCAACAACTCCATATTTACGGAGCCAGTAATCCGTCCCCAGGATCCACCTTCAACTCCAGAAATTCACGAATCAGCCTCATTTGAGGGGGAGGATCCACCGCCTACGCCAGAAGTTCCATTAACCACAAATCACGAACTTCATGGCCCTGAGCCGGTCATCACTACAAACGAACCAAGAGTTAAAGAGCAACAAGCACCACTCCTACCATCTGAGTAGCAGCCATTACAAATAGACACGCACAATGTAAGTTCCCAAAATAGTGAGCAAGGTTCGCCAATCGAATCGCACCACTCGGAACAAACTACAGACTTTCCCTACAACTCACAGGAACTCACCTTGCAGCAAGAAGAACAGGAGGAATCAAGCTCTGAAGAAGATCTGGATGATACAGCATATGACCAAGTCATGACCGGATGGGACCCCATACGCCCCACCGCCGGACACAAACGAGCGCATTCACCAGAAAGAGAGTACACACCAACAGAAACCATGAAGACTAGGTCTGGCAGGGAAGTAAAGAAGCATGACTACAAACGCCTTCATTGTGGCAAAGCGACGCAAGCCTCACCCGACCCGAAAACATGGAGTGAAGCAATGACTAGCCCAGAAGCTTTGCAATGGAGGCAAGCAACAAACGAGGAATTTCGCTCTCTCAAACAAAAAGGAGCCATAAAGATTATTCCGCGTACTGAGCTCCCACAGGGGCGCAAACCCATGAAATGCAAGTGGGTCTTTAAAAAGAAATTCCGAGCTGACGGAAGTATTGAAAGATGGAAGGCACGATGCACTGCGAAGGGGCTCACTCAACGACAAGGTATAGACTATATTGAAACGTTCGCTCCCACGCCACGGCCAGAAACAGGCAGAATAATGCTTGTTCTAGCCCACCAATTTGGCTGGCACCGTAGACAAGGCGATGTTCCAACAGCCTTCCTGAACCCTGACCTCGATATTGACTTGTACATGGAAATGCCCCAGGGTTATGAGAAAGAAGGATCCATAATTCTCCTTCGCAAAGGATTATACGGTCTTAAGCAGGCTGCAGCACTGTGGTATGACGATGTGAAAGCCACTCTTGCGAAACTTGGATTTCATCTGACCACATCCGACGTTTGCCTATATACTAACGTTCAGAAAGATGTGTTTATTCTCATGCACGTTGATGATTTTCAAGTCATGGGTCCTGACCTCGGCAAGATAGAGACACTGATGAGAGCTTTGCACAAAAAATACAAGCTCAAATCGGTAAGCACAGACCTATTCCTCGGCATCCACATCAACTATCCAAGAAAAGATACCCTGGCATTATCACAAGGGCAATATGCACGAACATTGATCGATAGACACGGTTTGAAGGACTGTAAACCTGCAGCATCTCCACTCGAGCGCCTCATGCTTCCCAATGATAAAGAAAGCACACCTGAGCAAACCACAAGATACAACTCCATCATTGGCGGCCTACAGTTCCTTGCGAATAATACACGGCCCGATATTGCCTTTGTAGTGAATCACTTGGCACGTTTTCTCGCAAACCCATCCGATGAGCACTTACTAGCAGCCCATCAGGTGCTAAGATACATTTCTAAAGAACCAGATCGAGGAATCACTTTCACAAGGTCAGCAGATAAACCCTTACTTAAGGCTTACACAGATGCAGATTTTGCGGCAGACCCATCAACCAGCAGATCAACCTCCGGATCACTGATTGTACTCGCATCAGGGCCGATAAGTTGGCGATCACACCTCCAGCGGGAAGTAGTGCTCTCCACGACCGAAGCCGAATACCTTGCCGCCACCGAAACGTGTCGTCAGCTCCAATGGACTAAATCACTTCTGAAAGAGTTAGACACCACTAAGCTTATTGAAGGAGCAACATGCACAAAATTGTATGTGGACAATCAGTCAGCAATCTCTCTCATAAGAAATCACGACAATCACCGAAGATCTAAGCATATTTCACTTAGAAACTTCTACTGTCGTGAACAGCACCAAAAGGGATTGATTGAGGTGTCCTATGTTGCCTCCTCCGATCAATTAGCCGACTCTCTAACGAAAGTAAAATCTCCAGTCGCAATTCAATAACTGTATTGGTCGTTACCAACAGGGGGAGTGTTGTGCCGATGACCCTAGAAGCTCGGATAGCCATGACACTAGTGATGTCTTGGCGCACAGTTCAAATGTGGTAGGTTACGCGACTGGATATGTTTGGTCTGTTTGTTCTGCTAGATTGGGTTAGCATTATCTAGTTAGCGTCTGCTGTAGAACTATAAGTAGGGAGCTTTCCTCCGAGAAGTTGAACATCACATTTCAATCATCTTCTATTCAAACAATATCATACACTGCTATCCTTAGTCTTCTTAACCTCTGTGAGCATTCACATAACGCGCAGCTTATTCCCAATAAATGTATGTACACCCGAATCATACACCTATTATAACAGGATTGGAGCAGAGCACGTGACTCGGTCCAGGCTGGAGAGAGGGGATTCCCACCAGATTTAGCTCAGAAGTTAAAGGCCAACATTGCTGAGTGTACGGTAGCCGCAGATGGCATTTTACATGGTAGAGAGAACCGCATCTGGGTGCCGGATTTTGAGCCTTTGAGAACAGCTATTATGCAGAGGATACACGACAGCAATTTAGCAGGTCATCTGGGTAGAGATACAATGATAGGAATGCTTCTACGCCGATGGTTCTGGCCGAAACTCAGAGAATCGGTAAGGCGTTTTATCCGAAATTGTGATGTTTGCGGCAGGACTACTGTGTGGCGAGAGGCGAAGGCGGGATTTCTTCGCTCATTACCGATTCCGGAACGAATTGGGTGTGAGCTAACAATTGATTTTATCACCGATCTTCCCGAATCAAAGGGCTGCAAGAACGTAATTGATATCACTGATCGTTTATCCAAAGATATCTTCTTGTTCGGGGCGAGCTCAATGAAATCTAAGGATTGCGCAGGACTGTTTGTGGATTGTTATTATCAATACTTCGGGTTTCCACGATTTCTTACAAGCGATAGGGGAAGTGACTGGCTAAGTCATTTTTGGAAAACGTTTTGCAAATTGACAGGCATTACTCAACAATTGACAACTGCATATCACCCTCAGTCCAATGCAAGTGAGCGGGCAAATCAGGAGCTATATGAATATTTACGATCATTTGTTTGCTACGCACAGGATAATTGGATGGAATTGCTCCCCCTAGCCCAATTAGCATTGAATTCGAGACCAAGCTCTGCTATTGGTGGACTGAGTCCATTCTTCCTCCGAAATGGCTATGATTTAGATCCGCTAATAGAACCAATTCAGAACAGTGAAGCTAGGCTCCGACATCCAGGGACTGTTGAAGGCGAAAAATATGTACAACAACTATGAGATGCTCAAGAATTCGCACAAGCAGCCATGGCTGTCGTGACTCCTTGTACTTGGATCTTGATGGTTTAGCTTGGGCTTGATCTTGGTGAACAATCTCTTGAAATACTGAATACCTGGAACTCTGGGACACTGACAATACCAGATAATGTCACGTAAGCTTTTGTAACAAATGACAAGTGTAGATGTGGATAACCTGACTTCTTGAATCCTGACTAGACTAGATGCGTAGAATAAATACAAGACTGAAAGCTGGAGAGCTTTCAACTAGAAGGCCTAACCATTATTTATACATGAGTCTACCTGGTAAATTCCCTAGTACTGGTTAATAGAACCCCATCCCATTGAACGCCAGCGAATATTGTAGAACACCCTAAATACCGTCAATTGAAATAGAATTCCATAGAACTATGCAATGCCTGGAGTTCAATCGTTGTTTATAACAATCAACAGGAAAAGTCCAACAATAATAACAATATTAAGTAATTAGTGACGATCGGCAAAATAATTTATCAACGTCATTGAAGCCATTGATGAAGATCGACAAAGTGCATAAAAACTCACGCCATTTAATTAAAGACAATATGTGAATAAAATTTATGCAAAAGAACTAAATGAATTCAAGCCGAAACGACTAGCTTCAGCGGGCCATTCCGTGACAATGGCCTCGGCACAGCAGCGAAATGAGGGTAACGCTAATCAATTTCATTGACAGCCAGATCGGTTTCAAGTGGGAGACAAGGTATGGTTAGACTTGCACAACGTCAAAACACCCCAGCTGTCAAAGAAGTTAGCGTGGCAGCATGCTAAATATGAAGTCACGAATGTACCAGACGCCTTGACTGTTGAACTGAATGTTCCAGGCAACATCCATAAAAGATTTCATGTTGAGCTGGTAAAAAGAGCTGGAAATGACCCTTATCCAAGCCAAATACAGGGTGATGCGCAGAATCCGCCAGTCCTTGATGAGTTAGGAGAGACGGAATACGAAGTAGAATCAACTCTTCAAGCACGAACAGTAAAAAGGGGACGTGGTACATTCAGACAGGCAATGGTAAAATGGGTTGGTTGGAAAAGTCCGTCTTGGGAGCCTATTGATAATGTTAAAGATACTACAGCTTTAGATGATTTTGAGGAAAAATATGGCCTAATTGAAACCAATGATGGTCCCGCAGAATCAGAAACTGGCATGTTCGTTGGCCCTGCCGAGTCATCAACGGTTCAAAAAAGACGGCAAAGAAGAAAAGCTAAAGGGGACCACTGTTTTGCTAGGTATATGATGGGGTACGTACACTTGCGCAGAGTTACTAAAAGGATTCGGATGCTTGAGTAGAACAGGCAATTGCGCGAGTGGCAGGAATGTAAGATTGAATTAAAGATGATGAGAATGATATCTAATAGAAGTGGCGAATCTAAGCCTACTTATACTTCTAAAATCATCCGTGCGCCAACAGAGCAAACAATGCAAACATCAAGTCTCGTGGGACCCACACCTCGCCTAACTAGTCCCAACACTTCATCCTAGTCTCGGTGGTGTCACCTCATCTTCTGCTTATGCAGCCTTGCCATGTTCACTATGCTCCTAGGCACAACAACCACGGCAACCTCCGGAAGAAGAGAGGGCAATGTGACGGCTGATAAGCCGATATTTTCCTGTAGCATATGATGGTCATCATATGCACAGACTAATGCAGCCCTATCCGGGTATGCTAGCTTCCCGTCAAGCGATCAACAGGGTAGGACGTTGGACTCAGCTTGGCGGAACTTGCCTATGTTTCATGTTGCAAGGGGTATTACATGCCATGGTGTTATTGTAGCATTGAGAGCCTGGTGGCAATTCATCGGAAGTGTTATAAGTAGATGCTACCTAGGCAGATGTAATTCCTCTCCTCATAGATAAATATAAACTACTTTACAATATACAGTGCTTCTGCCCCAATATCCCGAACCGTGACATGCGCCATACCTTTATCCCTACAGAGTTTGGGCCTGCCTATGCGGCACATAGGCTACAGGATTAATTCAGGTTATCAGCCGTCACAATTCTCCTTCCCTCTCCCAAGAACGGGTTGCTGGCTAGCCTCTTTAATTTACGTTGCTGGAGTATTTTTGGTTCCGCGGGTCCAACAAATCCACCTACTTCTTTAACTTCTGGGCCGTCAGAAGATTCAACTGGTCCATACTTTGCTTCGAATTCCTCCAAGGCTTTTGTGTCTTTGACATACTAAATAGGCTCCCAGGTAGGATCCGCCCAGCCAACCCATTTAACTAATGCCTGGTGATATTTTCCTCGGCCACGTGATTTAGTTCGTGCCCGTAGAATGGATTCCACTTGTTAAAATGATTGCTATCATGAAACAAGTAACGTCCAACTTTGGATGTGATAGTCGTTTGCACTCACGTAGATCTGCACATACTAATCTTTCCATAAAGTTGTGAGGCTGGTAAATACGCTAAACCGTATTAACACAAATCACTAGATTTCTGTTTCTTTAGATAGATATTATATATTTTAGCAATCTGTTTTCTAAGCTGGAGTAATAAAGAACTCCACAGCTTACAATTAACAGCCTCTTACATTCCAAAATCTGCAAGATCGTGATAAGTGCCTAATCAGTCTTAACAAACTGTTGCTAATCCTTTCCAAATTTCTACAGGTTATGAGCCCGGGGCACTAGCATAAGCACTTATTGTAAAGGTGGACCCTAAGCGCTAACATATCCTTTCTACAGATTTGATACCTCAAAGATGTCTAATTCATCTACTTCTCCGCTCCCTTAGACTAGCTCGTTGCAAAGTTCGGAAACTGTTGTTTCTAAAGATTTCTTCACGATAATTGCCAAAGAATACGGTGGTCGTTCCATGAACTTAACCCACGTCGAGCCCCTCGACGGGCAATCAAACTACGATTCATGGGCCTCGACCATGATTGCTGTGTGGAATACGCTTGGGTTACACGAATTAGTTATTGAAGGTTTAAAACCAGTGGATGACGCCGACACTGAAGAGAAAAGGTCGTGTAAGTCATTATACACTTTGGCTGTAGGTGTCTACATTCAAGTTGTTAAATCTGAGATACGACATAGTATCCTCAACAAGATTGACCCTCACTTGATGTGGACGCACCTAAAGATGATGTACAAGAGAGATATTGCGTATTCTCTTGTTTATCAATTAGGGAACCTATATGAGCTTAAATCAGTGTATAATGCTTCTCAGACTCTCTCTTTTTTCATTGAGCAGTTTGAAACACAATGGTTTAAACTTCACAAATTGTCACGAGAATCTACAGATCCTGATCGTCGTAAGATTGCATCCTTCTTTGAGAAAGATACTATTAAGCGTGATTTCCTTCTTGGATTCTTGGCCCGTCATAAAAACAACGTCATTGATAATCTCACGACTAACAGTAATCTATCTTTTTCTGAGGTCAAGCAATGTTGTGATCTTCACTTACGATCGGAGATCGCCACATCATTACCCGTGAATCGGACATCCCCAATTGGTTGATCACTAACATCGATGTATGCACGCCATCGTTTGAGCCACCCAACAAGTTGAGTTAAGTTATTGAGTCTACCTAACACGGATTATAGAAGCACAGATCAGCCTGGGATGTATATAGCTAGGTCACCTTCAACCTGTATCTAGTTATCTGAATCTATCTTACGATTAACTCTAATACACACTTTATTACACACACATATTCCTAAGTAGCTGTCTTCCATTCTTCTGCTCCACCATCCACTATTCCCACACATACTAAGTAAAACAGGTTGTGACCCCGGTCAGCTCTTTAAACAAACTTTAGTAACATGTCGAAAAACACCTCCCTCGTCATCCTTGGAGAGACTGATTCATTCAGTCGATGGGATGCTGCTCTTCGAGCACGTCTGGCGAAACGGGACCTAACTGGTCACGTCACCCACGACAATCCTGATGTTGACCCGGTCGAACGTGCAAGCACCACTGCTCGAGGGAAAGACACCACTGACGCTTCATGGGAAGTCACTTGGAAGCTACATAGAAGAGAAGTTCTCACATGGAAGAACAACGAAACTGAGGCTCAGTAGCAAAGTCTTGCCACGCGACTATGTCAGACTGTCTGCCAAAGCCCTCTACGATAGCGTCTCCAAGTCGAGGAGAGAAACAGCGTCTGCACCATACCTTGACGCCCTATGACAGTTCCAATCTCTAAGGCTCTCTATAACTGTAGAAGCGTACTGCGACGCCTTATTAACAGCATACCAAATGTCACCACCGCAGCCGAAAATCTGAGCGCCACAGACAAAACTCCCACGGATCGCTCCATCCCGGAGGCTACTGCCGCCGCACTCTTCCTTGTGGGCACTCTGCACGTTCCATGGCTCAGCTCATGGAGATCCCACAAGGCACTGGACAGTACGGACAAGCCCATCCCACTCCAAGTGATGGTATCTTCACTCCGCACTACAGCGTCTAATCACCACATCAGTCGCCCACACAACACTCCCGCCTCCGCGGCCACATCGACTCCCGCACCTGACCCGGAAGCACGATGCCGCTTATGTCAACACTATCATAAAAATAAGCAGTGCTACAAACAGAACCCTGACCTTGCCCACGCTAGATTTGGCGATAAATAGAGATATGGCAAGAGCAAAACTGATGAGAAGGGTAAAGGAAAAGCAGCTGCCAATGGTGATGATGATAAAACTTTTAGTAATAATGAAGAACAGTTTGAGGAGTTTCAGGAGTTTTTGGACACATTATATGATAAGAAAACAGGACGTTGGAAAGAATCTGACGGAATAGCAGCGACAGGATTGTCTTCTCATTTTAATAAATTTTCTGAAATCTATGATACTGGTGCATCGCACCACTTTATTCCTGTGAGATCCATGTTTGATAATCTTTCCAAGCGCCACCAACCCTTTCACTTTGACCAAGCCGTAGGAATCTCATCTTTAAATCAGCAAGGTACAGCACGCGTAAAATATGGAAATCACACTCTCATACTTCACGATGCATTATTTTCTCCTAAATCATCATCAGGAATTATCTCTGCAGGGAGACTACAAAGACTAGCAAACATATTTCCTGACTACAAGAACAAAATGCTAATTAAACACATAAATGGTAAATCAGATGAACCCATAGCCCGACTGACACTTCACAATGACGTATATTACATCCGACCTCTTCACACGGGCAAATTAAACACCACTATTACTGCAGCACCGGGTGTCGCCCGAATACCAACAACAGACAGCACTCAACGCTGGCACCAACGACTCGGACACATCGGTCAACAGATTCTAAAACGGACCAAAGATCTCACATTAGGTCTCGAAGGAATCGACACCAGCAAGCTGAAAACCTGTGAAACATGTCACCTGAGCAACGCACAACAATTCGTCTCTAGAGAACCACGGCCAACACCTAAACATCCTCTCAATGAAGTATTCATCGACACTATTGGAAAACTAGTCCCATCCACTGACAATATGCAATACGCCACGATTATTACTGATGCCAAAACTCGGATGAGATGGGTACTCACCACTACTACCAAGGATCAGATAGCACCAACACTAGTTAAATGGGTACAAAGCATGCACAACCAATACGACAAACGCGTCCGGACAATTTTCCGAGATGGAGGCTCCGAGTTCATTAAGATCAAACAATTTTGTGAGCAACAAGGCATTCGAACCGACACGTCAGCCCCATATACACCCGAGCAGAATGGACTCTCCGAAACCGCAAATAAGGTTATTCTCAGAGTTGCAAGGTCAATGTTAATTGACGCCAATATGCCACCATGCTATTGGAGCTGGGCTGTTCGACACGCATGCTTTGTCGTTAATTGATTATACTGCATCCGAACTAAGAACCTACCCATCATTGACTTCCTATCAGGACTACAACAACCGCATTTGGAGAAAGTTGATCTCAGAATTCTACCACAATTCGGATGCCGTGCATATAAACTAATAAGCCCTAAGCCAGGCAAGTTTGAAGCGAGAGCAGACAAGGGATGATTCCTAGGATTTCAACAAAATACATCCAAGAACTTCCTCATATTGCATCCCCACATAACACCAGTTCAAGGGCTCAAATGGGCGGTGAGCTTCACCCCTCACGCGTCTTTTAATGAAGACATCATGTTTGGAGACGAAATGGACCCGATCAACAAGCAACGAACCACCAGCTACTGGACAAATGATACGTTAGCAACATCATTCCCAACTGCCCAGCCCAACAAACTAATTCTCACTGCAGACTTAAGTAATCACAATCCATCAACTCTCAATGACAACACGGAATCTTCACTGCATCCAAATGACACTCCAAATATAACCGAGCCAGTCATATTGGATAACATCTCACATAACCAGTTTTCTCCAAGTAGCAATCATCAACAAGACTTAAACACGCAACATCCGCAAACGCCACCTATTCCATCTTCAACATGGATCGAATCCAATCCAAGCCCCCTTTCCTCGACAAACACTGAGACAGATCTAATTGAGACACCGGAGCATGATGAAATCCACACTCCGCATCAAACATGTGAAAACATTATCTCACCTACTGAAAATGAAAATGAAGTTGGCTACGATCAAGTGATGACCGGCTGGGATCCTATTCCACAGATAGCCGGTCAGAAGAGAGCTCACTCACCAGATTCGAATCCAGCCAATAAAAACAATGGGCAGGACACAGCAATCAGGAACAACTACGAAGACTCGGACAGTGACACAGAAATCGAACAGATACAAACCACACCACACTCTGAAAATTCACCAGACAATGATCTAATAATGACCGGATGGGATCCCATAAGATCTCTGGCTGGCCAAAAACAAGCCCACTCGCCAGAGGGAGAATTTATTCGCACTAAAAGAGGTCGAGCAGTAAAACCTATTGACTATCATCGATTACACCACGGTAAAGCTGCACTTACATCAAACGACCCAAAAACTTGGGAAGAGGCTATGTCAAGCCCAGATGCCCACCGATGGAAAACTGCTGCATTAGAAGAATTTCAATCACTTATAAATACAAAAACCTTTGAAATTATAAACCTCAATGCGTTACCCAAAGGTCGAAGACCAATGAAATGTAAATGGGTCTTTAAAAAGAAATTTCTGGCAGACGGTAGTGTCGACAAATATAAAGCTCGATGCACCGCAAAGGGCTACACACAGAGACCTGGAATTGACTATCAAGAAACATTTGCACCGACACCCAGACCGGAAACAGGACGCATTATGCTTGTATTGTCCCACTATCTTAATTGGCACAGATGCCAAGGCGACGTCCCCACAGCCTTTCTAAATCCAGACTTGAACATTGAGTTATACATGGAAATGCCTACAGGGTTCAAAAAGGATGGATACATTATTCGACTCAGGAAGGGACTTTACGGCCTCAAGCAGGCTGCCGCACTCTGGTATGATGACGCCAAAGCAACTCTGGCAGCGCTGGGGCTCCACCCAACAACATCAGACGTGTGCCTATACACCAACAAGCCACATGATCTATTTGTACTCCTGCACGTTGACGACTTTCAGGTCATGGGACCAAATCGCGACAAAATAGACAAACTAACGTTTGCTCTACACAAAAAGTACAAGTTAAAACCTGTCAACACGGACTTATTCCTCGGAATTAATATTTCACAACGCGATAATACGCTCACTCTTTCCCAAGGTCAATATGCTCGCACACTGCTGCAGAGGCATGGCCTAGAAAACTGCAAGCCAGCAAGCACACCACTGAATAAACTTACAGATGCCAACACCTCAAAAGGCTCCAAGGAAGATAATCATGAGTACAACTCGATCATCGGAGGACTGCAATATCTCTCCAACAACACTCGCCCTGACATCACGTTTGCAGTGAATCATCTAGCTCGCTTCCTAGCAAACCCATCCACTGAACAAATCCAGGCCGCACGCCATATTCTTCAATATGTAGCAAAACAACCAGATAAAGGTATAACCTTCACCAAAGGCATTAATAAACCAACCCTGGAAGCATACTCAGATGCAGACTTTGCTGCAGATATGACGACCAGCAGATCAACATCAGGCTCACTAATAAGGCTTGCGTCAGGACCAATATTTTGGAAATCACGCCTTCAAAAGGAGGTAGTCCTCTCCACAACCGAGGCGGAATACCTAGCCGCAACCGAAACCTGCAGACAGCTGCAGTGGATTAAGTCTCTGTTCCAAGAACTCGAACTAGTGAGTCTTATAGAGGGAGCAAGATGCACCAATCTCCACGTAGACAACCAATCAGCAATATCTCTGATCAAGAACCACGACAACCACAAACGATCAAAGCACATGGCTTTTAGGAACCACTACTGCAGAGAACAATATCAAAACGGACAGATAGCAATAGTCTACATCCCATTAGATAGACAATTATCAGATGCTCTGACCAAACTTAAATCGAAGGTTACAATCCGCTAAGCTAACAGCCACTCAAACACAAATCCAAATGCTCCAAGTCAGCACATCAACAGAGGGAGTGTTGTGATCTTCACTTACGATCGGAGATCGCCACATCATTACCCGTGAATCGGACATCCCCAATTGGTTGATAACTAATGTCGATGTATGCACGCCATCGTTCGAGCCACCCAACAAGTTGAGTTAAGTTATTGAGTCTACCTAACACGGATTGTAGAAGCACAGATCAGCCTGGGATGTATATAGCTAGGTCACCTTCAACCTGTATCTAGTTATCTGAATTTATCTTACGATTAACTCTAATACACACTTTATTACACACACATATTCCTAAGTAGCTGTCTTCCATTCTTCTGCTCCACCATCCACTATTCCCACACATACTAAATAAAACAAGCAAAGACTCGTTGATACGGATGAGGTGGAAACTCCTCATTCCGTGTTTTTAACTACCGTGGAAAAAAGGCCGAAACCTCTAACCAGGCCCGCAAATATCTCCAAGAGAAAGGAATGCAATTTTTGTCGGAAACATCATCCGAACAAGGCATCCGGTCACAGGTGGAATAATTGTCGGATGTTGAAGGAGATGAAAAAGCATAAGGCGAAGGAAACTCCTCATGTTAGTGAAGAAGCTCTCATGACTCTCCCATCTACAGACAAGGTTAGTAAACAGAATTTCTATCTTGATACGTGCGCAACTTCTCACATGTGTCCATACTCAGATCGTATCGAGCTCCTCTCAATATGTACTGGATTTGTGACGTCAAGTTCGGGGGAGGAGATGAAAATCTTGGGGAAAGGATCTATTGTGTTGAATTGTGTATTATCAGATAAATCTATTTCTTCATTTCGTCTCAGAGATGTCTTGTATGTGCCATCACTTAAACACCCTCTTTTTTCATGGAAAAAAGAAAGAGCTAAAGGTTATAAACTTTATGATGATGGTAACGTAATGCGTGTCATTAAAGACAAAAAGGTCTGGCTTGAAGCAATCTTCTGTGGCTCTCTACCGGTTATACCGGAGTTGAATATACCAATTAAAGAAATTGCAAATCTTACCTACTCTTTTTGGCACCAAGCATTATGCCACTCTGCCCCTTCAACTATATCTAAAATAGATAAGTTAATTCAGGATTCCAATAATATTCCTGATTGTCCTAAAGACTTTCACTGCGAGGCCTGTGCTCTGTCTAATTCAACTCACAGTAAACCTCATGCAGCTACTTCGAGATCAATTACACCAGGAGAATATCTGCATTCCGACCTTTGTGGTCCGTTTCCAATAGTATCTCTGTGTAATTCTCGTTATTATATTTCATTCATTGATGATGCAACTTGTTATTCTTGGGTCCACCTCTTAAAATCTAAATCTGATGCTGTTCAAGCAACAATTGATATGATCACCAAGATTGAAACCCAAAATAACTGTCGAGTAAAATCGTTGAGAACCGATAATGGTGGTGAATATGTAAATGAAAAATTTTCAAAATACCTAGATCTGAAGGGGATAAATCATGACTTGACTCCTCCCTATTCTCCTGAATCTAATGGCATCGCCAAAAGGTTAAATCGTTCCATCGGCGAGAGTATATGCGCCATGCTAACAAGCACTACCAATAAACGGTTATTGGCTGAAGCGGTCGAAACTTTCATATACACCAAAAACCGAATAGCTCATAGTTCCGTTAGTGGGCGGACACCTTTTGAGGCCTTCAATGGCGTAAAACCCACTATTAAACATCTTCAGCTATTTGGCAGAGCATGCTTTGTTCACATACCGGAAGCTAAGCGTACTTGAGGTTCTAAGCTGCTACCAAGGGCTGTAAGAGGTATATTCGTAGGATACACCAAGGTGCCACATCATTACTGTGTTTTCGTTCATGAATATGGTAGAGTAGTTGTCTCAGCTGATGTCAAATTTCCGCCACATGTGGATGAAAAAAATAGCACCAATTCTGGTGTCAATTATTCAAACCAGCGACTTCCTATCACTACTTTGTTACCACCACAATCAGTTATTCTGGATAAAGTGTTTACTTCAAATGAACGTCTAAATACAAATTGTGCAAGTAATATAATTCATACGGTCGAGCATAATCCATACCAACAAGTGTCAGAAGCCGCACCTTCAAATGATAATCCCTTAAATGTTGCGGAAATTACTCCACATTCCCATTCATCTGATTTTAACTGCAATGCTGAAACGCTCAGAAGATCCAACCGCACTGTACGACCTTGTGTGTTCGATGACACGATTACGGGGGAGTCGTGGAAAAGATCTCAGGTACATTCTTCACCTCGTCTACCTGAATCAATCAATATGGTTGATGGTATCGAAGAAGAAAGCGCATTGATTAGTATTTCAGATGTCAGAGTGTCATGAGCGGCATGTAGACAGCGGACAAGAGCAATAACAAGACCCGTGATGTCAGGCTATGGATGCTGTCCTACATAATACACTAGATAGATGCATTACCACTTGGCTAAAAGACCAGACCAGAAATCATAGAGCACTATGCTCTGGCTATCTCCATATTTATATTATACAACAGAGGCATTCCTGACACAGAGAACCAAAGAGTTACAGTGAAGCAAAAAGCTCATCTCAATGGTCTGATTGGGAGAAAGCCTTTCAGGATGAAATGGCATCTCTACAAGAGAACAATGTGTGGGATATAGTTCCGAGACCAAAAGGGCGGAAAGTTGTTAATGGTAAATGGGTTTGCAAAGTCAAGGGAGATGCTGAAGGTGAAATCGAACGATTTAAAGCTAGATATGTTGCAAAAGGATTTTCCCAAGTTCAGGGACTCGATTTTGATGAAACCTTTGCTCCAGTTGTTCGGCTTGAGTCTTTACGATTGCTCCTAGCTATATCCGCAAATAAAGGATGGAAACCTAGACAACTTGATATTAAAACCGCATTTTTATACGGTATATTAAAAGAAGAAATTTATATGGAACTTCCTGAAGGGTACAGGATAGATAACCATGTGGCTCGCCTTAATTGGGGTATCTACGGACTGAAGCAATCACCCCGAGAATGGTATTTCAGATTGGTTGATTTTATCAATCCGCATGGTTTTGTTTCTACCTTTTTTGACCCATGTGTCTTAATCCATAATACTGGCAAACTCATAATTGCTATATACTTGGATGATTTAGTACTATTTGGTGATCAAGGAAAACTCATGGATGACATGGTCAACCTTCTCAAATCTGAATTCAAGGTCAATGACATGGGCACACTCCATTGGATACTTGGCATTCAAATTAAGTACTCAAATGTAGGTATCAACTTGTCTCAGACCGCATACATTGACAGAGTCCTGAATAGATTTTCTATGCAAGATTGCAACCCAGTCTCCACGGCCATGGAGTCAAACCAAAGACTCATGGTAGCGGCAAATGGAGAGCCTAGGGTCAATGCCACTCTGTATCAGCAAATAATCGGATCTATAATGTACATCGCGACTGGAACTCGCCCTGATCTTGCGTATACAGTCACTCATCTCTCACAATATAATTTGGACCCATCATCCACTCATCTAGGAGCAGCAAAACGAGTACTTCGATATTTAAAGGGAACCAGAGATCATAAGCTAACATACAAGTTTCAATCTCCCCTGGTACTCAATGGTTTTTGTGATGCATCATACGGAAATTGTCTTGACACTCGACAAAGTTTTGCTGGCTGTCAGGAAATGAAATGACAGACAGGTAAGAACTCAGATTAAAGGTTGAAATAAAGCTAGAGAGCTAAGTCTACTCTACAAATACAACTTATATGAATGTTTTCCGTAAGCGACAAAAGAACATATATTGATAAAGATCTAAACGCCGATACTCCGTGGGTATCTGTTAGAGTTCGCAGATCATTTGGCCCATGTTTAGTTATGTTTTAGACGAGTGGGTTAGCATCGGATGTCTTCCATTGTTTGGCTTCATGTATTCCGGTGTTGTATTGGGTATCGGAGGAACCCCGGCGTTTTGGAAGTTCTCCTGATGTTTCTCCTTCAGTGTGACAAGATACCTTTAGTAGTTTGAGATGTTATTCCGGATATATAGTAGGGCACTGATTGCTAGATGAGCTCCTTACGCTTAGTTTTCCGTCATCTCGAGACTATAGAATTCAAGTTAGTCACCTTCAGTCTTCAGTGTTTCTCAGCCTTTGGTGTCTCTTAGCCTACAGTATTTCTCAGTCTTCAGTAACTTTCAGCTCTCGGACTTCTCCAGTTTTTAATCTCTTGTTTTTATCTCCGCTCTCTTACTCTTTTATTCGATATTAAGCATTAGTCTTCAGTTAGCTTACAGTTACCCTCTCGGCCCCTTAAGTCTCCATACCTCAGCCTTGCGCTTCCGCGCTTCCGATCTTCAGCCTTCAGTCTTCAGCCTTTCGCCGTCGAGTCACGTGCTGGTCACTACTCTGACAGTATCTTTTCCAAGTCCATTGTCCTTTCATAACTCCGTGCCTTAATACTTGACAGTCCTCCCTCCTCCCAAGTGATTGTCCCAATCATTATCCATCATATCAATTTGGCGGCTTACGTGTTCTTGCGTGTCTGTCTAATATCATGCTTTCTGGCCGCTGTTTTTCAGGGTACCTATTAAGAATTGCTTGTATTTCTACTCCTTCACCCTCAAGCTTATCCATTGGAATCCATTTTTTGGAATCGTCGCTCCACCTAATTTCGTATTCGAAAACCTCATTTTTAACTCTGGAGTTTGTTATGTCTTTAAATGATTTGAAATATTCTTCATCATTAACAAACCACTCCATCCCATATTCTTGTTGATTTAATTGTGGGAGTGTAGCTTTTTCAAGTTTTTCAACGTGAAAAACGTCGTGTATTTTGCCTATTAAATTTTTTAAATCTATTTGATATGTTAGATCAATGACTTTTCTCAGCACTTTAAAGGGGCTAATTTGCTTTTCAGCAAGTTTTTTGCATGGGCGTTTTGTCCTGATGTGGGTGGTTCTTAACATGACCCAATCGCCGACCTGAATATCCATTTCAATACGTTTTCTATCATAGTAATGTTTCATTTTTTCATTTTCGGTTGCCATTGTAGTTTTCAATTTGGTCATTATATTGATCAATTTTTTGGCGTACATAGCGGCACTTCCACAAGTGATTGGCTCTCCAGGCTCTTCATTTACAATTTGAGAGTTCGGTAAATAACCTTGATCAGTGTAGAATGGGGCCAGACCAGTTACGGCGTGCTTTGAATTGTTCCATGAAAATTTGCAGAGGTCTAGGTATTTGTCCCAATTGTTTTGTTCCAGATTGACATATGCTCGAAGATATGACTCTATTGGTTGGTTTATTCTTTCTGCGAGACCGTTACCTTGCTGGTGCGCTGTAGTAGTAGGTATGTTCTGAAATCCCATAAATATGCCAAGTTGCTTCCAGAATTTGTTGATAAATTGTTGCCCACGGTCTGTAATGAAGACTTTGGGTATGCCGTGTTGCCTTATCAAGTTTTTACGAATTAGTGTAGCTGTTTTTTCAGCAGTAAGACCTGCGAGTTTGCATGGTATGAATCGACCCCGTCTTGTTGCTGCATTGATACACGTGAGAATAGCGGTGTTACCACTTTTTGTTTTTGGCAAATCTGTGATGAAGTCCATGGCGACTCTTGACCACCTCCCTTCGGGGACTGGTAGAGGATTGAGTTTCCCATGTTGTTTATGCGTCTTAGATTTGGTGCGTGCGCAGATTTGACATCCTGCAACGTAATTCTGAATATCTTGTGTCATACCTGGCCAGTAGTAGTTACGTTGGGCCAATTCTATTGTCCTGGCTGTACCCCAATGACCGGCAAGAGGGCTGTCATGGCTCAGCTCCTTTGCTCTTATTCGAAGAGTTTCGGGGATATACAATCTGTTGAGTTTATACCACAACGCTTCGTCTTCTAAATGCCAATCGTCGGGTAATTGTTGTTATAGCAGATCTGAGGCAAATTTGTCTATCCCCAGCGCATTAGCCATTTTGGGTTTGAACTCTCCTGAAACTAAAGCGTTGATATGTAAGTTATTACTACATGTAGCGTCCTCCTTTAAATTTAATCCCCAGGTAGTTAAGCCATCCTGAGATTTGACCATGTAGTCGGGCCGCCTAGATGGTGCGTCAGCTGGGTTTCATTTCCTTGGCAGTGGTAAATATCAAAATCGTAAGCGGCCAATTTTTCTATGTAGCCGGATTGTCGTTGATTTGGTCTAACAGTTGATTTGAAGTATTGAAGGTTGGCATGATCGCTGTATATTAGTATCTTGTGTTGTGCTCCTTCTAAGTAGACGCGGAAGTGCATCAAGGCGTCAACCACGGCAAGAAGTTCTTGATCTGGTGTACCATACCGAGTTTCTTCGGGTTGTAGTTTTCTACTCCAGAAAGCTACAGGTCTTTTTACTCCATTCTGCCTTTGTGATAATATGCCGGAGATTCCACCGCCGGAAGCATCCGTTTCCAATATTCCTGGTAAATTTGGGTCCCATTGTTGCAAGATGGGAGAGTCGGCGAAACTTTGTTTAATGTCATTAAAGGATAGAAGTGCGTTTGCATTGAAATCGAAAGGATTTTGTGTGACTTCTTTTTTTAGCAAGTTAGACATGCCAGAACATCTTTTGGAGTATTGAGAAATAAATCGCCTGTAAAAATTGGTGAATCCTAAGAACTATTGTAGTTGTAGATTTTGTGGTATTGGCCATTTCGTTATTGTTTCAATTCTAGTAGGACTAATCTTGAGGCCGTCTTCCGAGATTACGAAGCCTAAAAAATCGACTTCTTGTAATTCAAATGCACATTTTGAGAGTTTGCAATACAAGTTGTTTTGGATTAATTTTTCGAGTATGATGGCAGTGCGGTGATGAAGTTCTTGTTTGCTTTGCGCGTATATTAGAAAATCGTCTACGTATGAAACAATACCATCGCTAAAGTCTCGAAAAACTTGATTGATGAACAATTGCCATGTTGGGGGTGAATTTGCGAGTCCAAATGGTATTACCAACCATTTGAAGCAGCTGTCTGGCGTTCGAAAAGCTGTTTTCCATTCATGCCCTGGTGCTATACGTATCATGTTATACGCTGAGATGATGTCGAGTCGCGTAAAGTATTTAGCTCCACGAAGTTTGTCAAAAAGATTGTTGATGTTTGGTACAAGGTACTTGTCTTTCACAGTTAGGGCGTTGAGCCGACGATAGTCCATGCACATTCTTAACTCTTGAGTGTGAGGTTTTTTTACGAAAAGAACGTTCGCTGGAGCTTGAGCTTTGCATCTGCGGATCCACCCTTTTTCAAGGAGTTGGTTAGTTTGCTTCTTCGCTTCTTCTACTTCCTTTTCTGATAATCTTGACATTGGGACTACGCGCGGAAGTTTACCGTCTGGAATGTCGATTGTCATGTCAATATCATTGCGGTGGGGTGGCAGTTTAGCTGCATTTGATTTTGAGAAAGCTTCGGCCAAATATTTCAAGTTTTCAGGGATAACAACATCTTCATTTTCTTGTTGTGCGTCGCTTTGTGACAGTGCACTTAAGAACACTTCACTTGTCTGGTCACTTGCGATCTGTGAGATGGCACCAGAAGAAGGAAAATTGTTTTCCGAGGTCGGGATGGGTATAGGGGTTGTTATATAGAGGGAGTGTTTTTCTGGAATGTTAAAATTGGAAGTTGTTTTGGGTGTTGAGGGTCCTGAATGTCGATGCTTTACAGTTTTGTTGATCCAGTCGATATCAGGATTGACTGTTTCTAGCCATGGTAACCCAAGTATTGCATCGTGTGATAGTATAGGTGCTTCTACGAAATCAACTTTTCCTTCAAAGAGCCCTGGTAGCTTTGTGTGTAACGTAGATTTGTAAGCTAGTTCAGAAGGTACCGCAACTTTTCCATCAAAGGAACAGATTTTTTTGTTAACAGGTTTTCTATTCCTCATAGGATTTGCACTCATTATATTATATGTACATGCATTAGCCTGTGCTGCACTATCTACTAAAACTCTAGCTTTAACCCCTCCAATTGTCCCCTGTAACTCCACTGACCTGCTACTGTTCAGGCTAGCGATTGTGAGTGGAGCATCTGTTAACGGGATGGGGTAGCCTACCTTGAATGAAGGCGAGACAGGAGGAGCTGGAGGTGGTTTGCCCTCCTTTGCCAATTTTTCAATTAGACGTTGGCATTGGTAGGTTGGGTGATTGCCTCCATCAAACATACAAAGGTTATCCTTTTTTCGAAAATCATTGATTTGTTGAGATAGCTTGCCATCTTGAGTTAGATGTGGTTGGGAGGAGGATGTGAGAGAGTCAGCTTTGAAGTTACTGTGTCTCATGGGTCTGGGTTTGAAGTTGTTCGACGCATTGCTGGGGGCTTTCAATTTTTTTTGCATTTCATAACCGCTCTCATACTGAAGCGCAAGTTCTGTGACGGCTTTGTAGTCTGTAATATCTATGTATGGTGTGCCTAGAAGTTTTCCCTGCAGAGGCTCAATGAGGCCCTTGAAGAATTCCTCTCCCCAAACTTGTGGCAGAAAGCCAGTATCTTTACACAAAAACTCAAAGCGTTGCTTGTATTGCTGAACACTTCTCTGCTCTTGTTTAAGTGATTGACGCTGTCAAATACGCTCATGTTTTGTTGTACGACTTTGATATCGTTCACGTAAGCGTTGGGCGAACGAGGGCTAATCATCCTTCAGTCCTGGTAGGAGTTGGAGTTCCAGCCTGGCCTATTCCTTAGGGGCCTCGTTATCCCCTTCAGCTGACGATCCTTTTAAGTTTTCTACTGCCATCATTACCTTTTAACGATCAGTGGCGTGGTATTGAGGCTGCAGGATGAATTTGGCTTCTAGGTCTTCAATGAACTGATTGACACTAGTTTCTCCTGAGAACTTTTCCAAAGTTGGTACAGGCGTTTGTATTGAATGAGAAGGTAGTGCAAATTGTTGAAGGGGTGGCGGCATGTACATATGTGCTGGCGGTTGCTGTAGGTTGTATGGAAATTGGGTTGGGTGTGAAGATGGGAGGGGCTGCGAAAATGTTTGCGTGTGAGTAAATGGATAAGGTGAAGGGCTTGTATGTGGATTAAAGAATGGTATGTTGGTCTGCATAGGTGACGTCTGTTGTTGTGGTAGTGGTGGTGGATATAGGGGTGGTTGTTGTTGTTGCTTTTGTTGCTGTAGTAACAGTATGAGTTGTTGATGTTGTTGTTGTAGTTGCTCTTGTTGCTGTTGTTGAATTTGTTGAAGTTGCTGTTGATACTGTTGTTGTTGCTCTTGTAAGTTGGCATTGTTAGCAATTGAAAAATTTTTGAGCGCTGCAGCCACTTGGCTTTGAATTATATCCGAGATTTTTTCATTATCAAGCGCGTTCTTGTGTTGAAACACTGGCATCGGTATGTTGCTAGGGAGGTTATAGTGTACGCGTGGTAATGGAGTCTCAAAAAGCGTGTGTTTAGATGGTGAGGGTGTCAAAGATTCACCTCGTGATAGGGATTCATCTCGCACTAGTTGTTTACCCTTCTTGTTTGGGCTTTGGCAACGTGGCTCTAGAATGATATTTTCAGTATTTAATCCTCGCATGAGGTTTTTGGGTAACGAAGACATTTTGCGAATTATAATTAAAAGAGTTCTCAGGTGTCTGATCAGAGAGCTTTATTGTCAGGAAATGAAATGACAGACAGGTAAGAACTCAGATTAAAGGTTGAAATAAAGCTAGAGAGCTAAGTCTACTCTACAAATACAACTTATATGAATGTTTTCCGTAAGCAACAAAAGAACATATATTGATAAAGATCTAAACGCCGATACTCCGTGGGTATCTTTTCCAAGTCCATTGTCCTTTCATAACTCCGTGCCTTAATACTTGACACTGGCTATCTCTTTCAGCTAGGAAATTCTACGTTTAGCTGGAGGTCTAGAAAGCAGCGTACTGTAGCTCACTCAACTTGTGAAGCGGAGTATATGGCTATCTCTCTTGCTACTAAACAATTCATTTGGATTGTGCGTGGTCTTCATCAGCTTGTTGACAAAGATATACCAGCAGCCTTGTTTACGGACAACAATTCAGCTATTGATATTGCTCACAATCCAAGATTGAGTGATGCTACAAAGCACATTGACATTGCTTATCACTTTACTAGAGAACAGATCGATGATGGATTGCTTATCTTGTTACATGTTCCATCAGCTGAAAATTTGGCTGATATATGTACAAAGGCATTACCGAAAGCGAGATTTAATCACTTGTGCACCCATATCTTTGGTACAAAGTGAGGAGGAGTGATGAAATGATTGCTATCATGAAACAAGTAACGTCCAACTTTGGATGTGATAGTTGTTTGCACTCACGTAGATCTGCACATACTAATCTTTCCATAAAGTTTTGAGGCTGGTAAATACGCTAAACCGTATTAACACAAATCACTAGATTTCTGTTTCTTTAGATAGATATTATATATTTTAGCGATCTGTTTTCTAAGCTGGATTAATAAAGAACTCCACAGCTTACAATTAACAGCCTCTTACATTCCAAAATCTGCAAGATCGTGATAAGTGCCTAATCAGTCTTAACAAACTGTTGCTAATCCCTTCCAAATCTCTACACCACCTGGTACTCAGGTTCTGCTAAATTGTCACTAACTGGAGGGTTTTGAGAGTCATCACGTGATTGGCTAGGGAACGGGTCAACTCCGGCTCGCTTGACTAGTTTGACATGAAAACAATTGTGAATATTTCCTGGCACATTTAACTCCACTGTTAGAGCATCAGGTACTGCGGTGACCTCATATTTTGCGTGCTACCAAGCCAATTTCTTTGATAATTGCGGCATTTTGATATTACGTTAATCAAGCCAAACTTTGTCGCCGACTTCAAAACGCTCTAGTTGACGGCGAAAGCGGTTGGCATTGCTCTCACTTTGTTGTTGGGCATATGCCATCGCAGCCTGTGCAAAATCCTGCGCGTCTCGCAGACGCTGTACGTATTTCTGACCTGCAACTATTCCTGGATGTCGAACTTCATTCTCTTGTGGTGTGGGCTCTCCGAGTGGGTCCAAGTTGTAACCATGGCGCAAGAAAAATGGACTGAAACCTCCAATTGAAGAATTTGGTCAGGTGTTGAGGGCCAACTGTGCTAAAGGTAACAATTGCATCCAATCATCCTGAGCATAACAACTGAATGCTCTTAAGTATTTATAAAACTCCTGGTTTGCTCTCTCGCTTGCGTTTGCCTGGGGATGATAGGCTGTTGTAAGTCTTTGCTTGATGCCCGCTAACTTACAGAATGTTCTCCAGAAGTAGCTAAGCCAATCACTACCCCTATCGCTCGTCAAGTATTTAGGAAATCCGAAGTAGCGGTAATACCTATCAACAAAGACTTCAGCGCACTTTTCGGCCTTCATTGACTCTGTTCTAAATACAAATATATCCTTTGAAAGTCTATCCGTAATCACCATAACGTTGGTACAATTCTGAGATTTTGGGAGGTCTGTTATGAAGTCTATCGTTAGATCGCTTCCAATCCGTTCTGGAACATGCAAAGAGCGAAGAAAACCAGCCCTTGCTTCGCGCCACACCGTTGCTCTTCCACAGACATCACAATTTCTAACAAAACGCCTCACTGACTCCCTCATTTTTGGCCAGAACCAACGTCGCAACAATATAGCAACCATTGTATCTCTTCCAGGATGACCTGTAAGGGAGCTATCATGTATTCTTTGCATTATTGACGTTCGCAAAGGCCCATATTCTGGAACCCAAATACGATTTTCTCTGACATGGAGGACACCATCCGCAGTTACTGAGCATTCCGAAATATTGGCAGACAACTTTATTGCTAAATCAGGTGGAAATCTCCTTTCTCCTGATTGAACTGTATCCCTTGCTCGCTGCCAATCTTTGTCGTGTTCTATGCCCTGCTTCCACAACGCCCGTAATTTGTTGTCATCAAATATATCAGACCGTGTAGCTGGATCTACTATCAGGCTTTCTTTACTTATAATAGGTCTATCCTCCGTCTCAACGTGTGCATTATTTGGCTCTTTGTCTTGGATATTAACTTCATATATTTGAACATCTGGGAGAAGCTGTAAAACTCGGCCAGCTGTTCTCTTATCTGTAACTCCATGCGGTCTATCCTGTTCTTGTCTTGAAAGCGTATCTGGCCGGTCGCAAGCTTTACCTGGGCACCATTTGAGGTTGAATCTGAATTGTTGTAGGACATCATTATACCGTACCTGCCTTTCATTTAACAATTGTTTGGTTGTAAAAAGACTTAAGTTTCTATGATCGCTTAAGATTGTAAATGGTTTTACAACTGAAGTCAGCTCTGGCTTCCATTCCTGTAGGCAAGCTACAATTGACAACATCTCTTTATCGTGGATAGGGTAGTTCGACTCCGCACTGTTCAATCGTCTGGAGAGGTATGCAACTGGCCTTAAATTCCCCTGATTATCCATCTGCGAAAGACAGCCTCCAATGGCATATCCTGAACTATCTGCCTCTAAAACTGTTTCGCGATCAGGATCCCACTGCGACAATACTGGCTTAGAAGCAAAGATTTTCTTTGGTCTTTCGAATGCATTGTTTTGTGTCTTTCCCCATATCCAAGGTGCATCTTTTTTTGTCAGGTCTATCAATGGCGCCGCTATTTCCGAAAATTTGTCCACAAAACATCGATAGAAGTTAGCAAAGCCAAGGAATGACCGCACTCCCTTTACTGACATTGGTTCTTTCCACTCATAAATTGCCTTGACTTTTGCAGGGTCAACGGTAACGCCTTTTCCTGCCCTCACAATGAAACCAAGGTATTTGACTTGTTCACAGAGAAAGTCACATTTTTCAATGTCCAGATATAATCCAGCTTTGTCCAATTTTCCTAAAATGCTCTGCACCATCTTCCAGTGGCCTTCCTCGCTACTATCTGTGTAGGCTAGAACATCATCAATATATGCTGTGGCATCGAGATCTAAATGCTCCCGAAGATGCTCGTTTATATATCTCTGAAATGTTGCTGGAACATTAATTAGTCCGAAGGTGGTTACCAGCCATTCAAAGAGTCCTAATCTGCATCGAAAAGCCGTTAACCACTCATCACCCTCTCGAATTCTGATTCTATGGAAAGCGGATTTAACATCCAGCTTGGTGAACCATCTTGCTTTTGAAAGTTGTCGTAGAGTTTCCTTAAATAATGGTAGCGGATACCGATCGGGAATGGTAATAGCGTTGAGGCCGCGATAGTCAACGCAAAATCGTAAACCTCCACTGGGTTTCTTAGCAAACAATACTGGTGACGCAGCTGATGAACTACTAGGCCTGATCCATCCTTTACTTAAGAGATCCGTCAAAGTCTTACGCAACACTAGCAACTCTTCTCGGGACATGTTATATAAAGGTCCCCACGGCGGTGTCAGTGGCTTTGCTCCTTCTTTTCGGAGGTCAATTGCGTGATCCAGATCTCCTCGTGATGTAGGCAACTCGTTAGCGCCACCATTGTCTGCAAAAAGGTGAGCAAAATCTTTAACCTGATCCGGTAAGCGACTGCGTGCCTCATCTAAGGTCAGCTTTGGTTTTCCACGTAGTGCTTTTCCTATGTCCTAAATAGTTGCTTTACAAACCGGAACGTTTCCAATCAACGATGCCATCTCTTTTGCTGAAGAATTCTTGGGATTAGCAACATTCCGAAAGTTTTCTCGCCATTGCTTCGCACTATAGACTGAACCGTTTTGCTTTCGAAGTTCCAACCGTTGTTCCCTTGAGTGTATTACTGCGTCTTGGTCTTCCAGCCATTTCTTTCCAAGTATTATCGGATGGCTGCTTTGAGGGACTACATAGAGCCATAACTTGTCCGTGGTGTATCCATCTAGATCTAATGATACAAACGTAATATCCTTTACAATTGGCTTGTTATCGGTCGAAGCTTCAGCTGTTTCCAGATATCTTGGTGTAATCGATATGCGCGGCAGGTCAAGTTTTGTTCTTAAAGCTTCATCAATAATTCCAAAACACAAACATCCATTATCTACTAACGCTTGTACCATTAATTTATCATTTAGTAATGCGTTCACCAAAAATGGAGATGTATTAAGGCTAACAACTTTCCTTGTTCCTGCATTAAGCTCCCGAGAGCGACTCTTCGCGGGAGCGTCTAGTTTTCCGCCGTCTCTAATTACGTCTCCTCCTTTTCCAATGGAAAGAAAACTGAGGGATCAATTTCCGGAAGTTCTACGGAATTCACCCTTGGACCCATCCCGCCAGGTCTTTGGGCAGGTAGCAAAGGACACACTCGACTAGTACAACCCTGCCTTTCGCATCAGTAGCATTTTCCTTCCTCCCTTAACCGATCCAGCTGAGCCCTAGACTTCCACTTCGCACGACCTTTAAATTTTCCTCCCACCTTTGCTGAATTAATTCCTCCCATTCTCACATCTCCGTCGTCGTCCAAAGAAAGTTCCCGTCCTAGTTGACTATTCGAGTTCTCAGATTGTCTCTCTTCCTGGGCACTGTTGGTGCTGGATCCGCTTATATTGTTACCACCAAACGCATCCTTTCTCGCTTGACAGCTCTTTCTTTCTGGCTCTTCCTGGTTCAGCAACTAACCCAACTTTTTCTCTGCCCTTTCAACTCGCTGAGCCACTTTACTCACAATACTGGCCCATTCATCCAGATCGTCGTCCGGAAGAAGATGGTTCGAAATTAATGCCTTTGTCAACTTTTTGTTAATAGCGCTCTGGAGCATTGAAATCTTATTTTCATCTGGCCAGAAATCGCCCCGGGCCTCTGTGAGTTTATTTGACCACGCTGCAAGGAAGTCGTTCCAACGCTCGTTCTCCCTCATCTTCATGGCGTGAAGATCCAAATTTGCCTGCGCTACCCGCGTTGAATCAAGATAGAGACAATCCAAGAACTCGATGAAATCCTCCGGATTCCTGGTTTGGATGATACCCCCAGCCTCATAAAAAGGTCCTGCCTTTTCCAAAGCCCCTCCCTTCAATGCGTTATAAATCATCAAGAAAGCCCGAGAATCATCGTAGCCAAACATATTCCAGTCCATACGAAATGTGTCGAGGACAGCAGTTCTCCAGGCTGGATACCGTATTCTGCTGCCATAGAACTCTGGTAGACCTGTGGGCTTTATGTTCTTCGCAAATTCGTTTGGTGGGTCTTTTTCAATTACTACTTTTTTAGCCGGAGGTTTGTTCATTGTCTGCTGTTTTGATATCAGCTTGTCAAGCTGGCGCTTCAACTTGTTGAACTCGGACAAGGAGACATTCTGAGAAGAGGAATCGTTCTCTACCATGCTGAAATCTCTGAAGCCGAAATAGTGAAAACTGAAAGCTAAACTTTAAAAATCTGAAAATCTGAAGACTGAATTGAAATCTGAAAATCTGAGGACTGAAATCTGAACACTGAAAACTGAACACTGAAATCTGAACACTGAAATCTGAACACTGAAATCTGAACACTGAAATCTGAACACTGAAATAAGGAGATTTGAATATTTGTCACAATCTAGACAAGAGCGCTTGCGCTGCTAAATGGGTAGAGGTAATTAATATTCAAATCTATAAGGATGTGAACTATTTCCTTCCTCAACACATATATATACAGTTTCTCTCCAATCTAATAACTCGCCTTAGCCCTAACATGACTGAGGGTCTCTGGGAAATCCTCGTGTATCAGAAAGTCCTCGTAATAGAAAACCCAGGTGTATCAAGGAGTCTCCACGCCTCAGCTTGCCTCCAAGTCTCAGCTAGTCTCTGTGTTCCAGGAAGTTTCACAATAGCGAGAACCCCCTCTGCCGTATAGTACCCTGCCCTTTGCCACATTCCCCATGCGCCATACCTTTATCCCTACAGAGTTTGGGCCTGCCTATGCGCCACATAGGCTACAGGATTAATTCAGCTTATCAGCTGTCACACCCTTGAGGGATTAAGGGTCAAAATAGTCAATGTCTACAGTCCCACAACGAATAGGTCGGAGCTTATCGGGTGGGAAAAGATAACTGAGGCCATGGCTTCAGGGGATGCAAGCTGCCTATTTCTGGGAGACTTCAACTGCCATCACCCATGCTGGGGTTGTCCAACAGCATCTCGCGACACAAGGGCCCAAAGTCTTTTAAACACTGCACTCTAGAATGGGCTTTCCTTGACAACGCCTGTGGGAATACCAACTTTTCGGAGAAATGGGCGCTACGGAATACTGCAGGAATCAGTTATCAACCTCACTTTTGCCACTGAGGATGTTGTAATAGGTGTATGATTCGGGTGCACATACATTTATTGGGAATAAGCTGCGCGTGATGTGAATGCTCACAGAGGTTGAGAAGACTAAGGATGGCAGTGTATGATATTGTTTGAATAGAAGATGATTGATTATTACAATCTACTTCTCGGAGGAAAGCTCCCTAGTTATAGTTCTACAGCAGACGCTAACTATATAATGCTAACCCAATCTAGCAGAGCAAACAGACCAAACATATCCAGTCGCGTGACCTACCACATTTGAACTGTGCGCCATGACATCACTAGTGTCATGGCTATCCGAGCTTCTAGGGTCATCGGCACAACAGAGGACCTTGTGCCTCGCATTTACTCGTGTTTAACTAGGGAGGATTGGAGCATTAGACACGACCACATGTTAAGGGCTATGCCCGAAAAGGTTAGCTGTTCATAGGGACCAGCCCAGTATTAGATGACGAGAAGGCTGAAGCGTATCGGCTATAGATAAGGAGTACACAGATACTCGTAAGTTAGCCGATTGCCCCTCCACGGGGCTAAGCGGAAATACTCCGGAGTTTGGGGGGAGCCGAACGAGGCATTCCAAATACGAGGAGGGCCAGAAGAAAGCTTAGAAAACATTGTTATACGAGGAGATATTGTACGTATAAGTAGAGAGATGTTGACTCTAGTTGGGCCTCATGTAGAAAATATTAATTCTTTGTTTGTATTGATCATCGAGTACATCCGATTCATCCTTAACCTTTTTCACCACATTCCTATTGAAATAAGGCTATGCACTGCTGAGGTACCCAAGGAGACGAACAAACGGTTTGCTCATCGTAAGGCTGATATAGGAAAGATGAAAGCAATGCTCCATGAAAGCAAATGGCACAGATCACCCGAGCCGCTCCTAGCTCTCCAAGAAGTAATCAAAGAAGCTTTGGAAATGCACTGTCCGAGAGCCTGCCCAAGTTTGTACGCCAAGCCCGCCTGGTCTGCTAGGGTAGCAGAGCTGGTAGTAGACGCACGCCAGGCCCGGCAACAGGCTATGTCAACCGGAGAAGAGCATGATATGGCGAGAGCTAAGCTGACTCGTCAGGAGCTAAAGAAAGAAGTTCGTCGGGTGCAGAGGTCTAGCTGGAGGAGGTTTGTTGGGGAAGTATCTGGCACAAATTGTAGGCCGCATAACGTTGATTTATGGAAACTCTCAAGATAGGGAAAAAAAAGCGTCGGTACCCAGCAAGGCCCACCCCACTTACCAGCCATGAGGAAAAATGAGGCGGAACCTCTAACTGACAACAATCTGGAGAAAGTAGCCATCTTAAAAGATAAATTTTTCCCAGACAGTGCCGAGGCAGACCTAAGCAACCTGGCAACAGCTCAGGTACCTAAACGCCCAGCTGTAACTATACCAGATGTCACCCCAGAGGAAATTGCAAAGGTCATAAAGTACCTCTCGTGGGAAAAGCATCAGGTCCAGATGAAATCCCTAATGAAATTCTACAGGCCCTTCTACCCGAATGGAATGTCCAGCTATCTCAGGCAATTAACTCGCTTCTCGCCAGCGGCAATATACCTTTGACCTTTAAGGAATCCTTTACTATTGCCATGCGGAAAGAAAGGCGTCCAGATTACTCGGTGCCATCAAGTTACCCGCCGATCGCCCTTGAGAATTCGGTGGCCAAACTAGTTGAAAAAGTCGTTGCTGACCGATTGGCTACAACAGCGGAGGAGCACAAAATGTTACCATGGGTTCAGATGGGGGCGCGTAAGGGGCGATCGACAATTTCAGCTCTAGAGCTACTAATATCTTCCGTCCAGGCGGCGTGGGATGCAGACCCTGATTGTATCGTGTCAATGGTTGGCCTAGATATCAAGGGAGCCTTCGATAATGTCTCCAAGGAACGACTACTTTGGGTGCTAAAATGCGAGGGATTTCCTGACTGGATAATTAATTATGTGAGCAACTTCATTTCTAACAGGCGCACAAAGATTTGCTTCGCAGGATATACCAGTCACTGGATTCAGACGCAGGTTGGGATCTCCCAAGGTTCACATCTGTCCCCCATAGTATTTCTCTTTTGTATATCTGAACTCCTAGAAGCCCTCAAGCAACAGCAAACAGGATATATGGTATTCGGATTTGTGGATGATACCACTCTAGTGGCATGGGGCAAAACTGCTCGAGAAAATTGCCAACTGCTTGAGCTGGCACATAAAAAATGTCTCGCGTGGGCTAAGAGATATGGGGCAGTATTTGCGCCTGAAAAATACCAGCTAACACATTTCACGCGGAAAAGGGGTGGCACTAAGAGCTTAAAGGATGAAGTAACACTAGAGGGTGTAAAAATAAACCCAGAAGGCCAAATGAAAGTGCTTGGTATTCTTGTCAATAGCTGGCTTAGATGGGGTGCGTAGGTATCAAGCGCGGCACAGAAAGGGGAGATGGCTCTTAACGCTTTCTCTAGAATCACCTCATCAGTCTGGGGGCCGTCCCTCCGTCATTTAAGGTTGATCTATACAGCAGTAGTGCGCCCCACGATGCTATATGGCTCACAGATTTGGGGCATGCGGAGCAATGGCAGGCCAATTCCGAAAAGCCTTATGGGGAAACTCGAAAAGGTTCAAAATAAATGCTTAAGGAAAATAACAGGAGGCTATAAACGCACTCCGAGGGCGATACTAGAGAGAGAGGCCGACATACCGCCACTGGATCTCCACATAAGAAAGTCGTGTCTACGCTATGGAACCACTACTGAGCGTAAGCCAGTCACAATGGAGATTAGCCAGCATGTCAACTTGATGTGGAATTGTATTTCTCAATCCCGAAAGCGGCGCACCAATCGAGTAAGAAACAATGTGGCCATGGAAGCCGTACGGAACAAGGTGAGGTCTAAGATAGATGAGATAGGCAATGGTCTAAGGCGCGGAGAAAGACCGAATCGACAGCTGCAGTCTGAAGTCAGTGATAAACGTTGCAGCTCACTCACAGCACTCGACAAATGGTTGCACTTCGCCTGGAAAGATAAGTGGCTGACCACCAGGGGTAATCGCTCAGCCGCAACTTGGAAAACTCCCTGGAATGTACGGGCGTTAAAATTATACGACGGACTCAAAAAATACGAAGCCACTGCACTCATGCTTCTCCACTCAGAGGTTATCGGCCTAAACTCTTGGCTAGCAAGCGTTGGGGTGCCGGGTATCTCATCTTGCTGTTCATGCGGGGAGCATGTACAGACAGTAAAACATGTTTTATGCTACTGTCCTGACCACGCGGAGCTACGTTCTCAAATGTTTTTACTTGCAGAAACTACCAACTTTGCACAATTATTACAGACTCCCAAAGGCTGCCGGGCTGCGGCACGGCTCTTAATATCTACCAGAAGACTCAGTCAATTTATAATTGCTGATCAAATTAATTATGAGGTGCCGGACCTCGTAAAAATACCTGTTTTAAACTGAGACTACCCTTCTGTCAGGATTCTCCTGACTAGACTGGATGCCTCAGGCTCAGGCTCGGACGTAGATATTAGTGTCACCTCATTTCGCTTCGGATTCTCAAGTATGTATTTAACTAATTCGCCCCCTTAGCTCTGGAAGCTTCACGCTTTGTTTTCTGTCTTTAGGATTAGTTGTAATCTTGACAAACCCGACTTTCGTCCTCCTGTCTCTCTAGTGACTTTCCGTCACCTCTTGCTATTTGTATCCTCTGAGTGCCCCTCGTTCTCCTCCATATCCCCTATTCGCCTTCAGTCCCGAACGCCCGTCGCGTTCCTCATCGTGTTCCTATACCCCGCGTCGTTATTGTTAGACTTCGCCCCGCGCTCCCAAGAATAGCGCCTGACACCTTCCTCGATGGAGGATTTAACGGAAGTAGTGGAAATTTTTAATATCTTGACCAGTGGTATGTAATGTAGACAATCTCGCGCGCACAGTGGGACGTGTACTAGTGGCATGACGCCAGGTTTTGCTTGTAAGAGCCTTTTCCTTTGTATGGCCATACGTCCTCATGGGCCTGTAAATAGGGTCTAAATAGGACATTAACCAAGAATATATATATTATTCCTAGTTAAAAAGACCATGTATCTCCTTCCGTACCAAATATTGATGAAAATTTTAATGGTCGCCTCAGGAAAGTCGGAACCGCTGCATTTCATACACTGTCAAAATAAAATGGTGTCAAAATCTTCAGTTTTATTGCTGTTATACCTCCTGTCTCGTGTAATGATCACTCGATGGAGGCACAATAAAGCGCAGGAGTTCGACTTCTGTATGTTTTCAACAACTAACTAAGAAAGTCTCCTACTCGCAGAAGTCCCAGACTATATCTCTAGCGAGTGGCTCTATGCGTACAAGTCGCTAACTAATGACGACCTAAAGGTACAGGGTATCCCCATTTCCATTTTCCCCAACTCCAATCCATAACGCCCCAACATAACTCCTGGTCTGTGTGTCGCTGCCTGGCGACTTAACAGCCCTTTCTCGTGATGTACAATTGCCATGTAACTGTATTTTCGCAACAAGTTTGTCCCTTTATGAAGTAGATTAAAAACTCAGAGAAATTGGGACCAAATCCACCCCACTACAGTCATTCCCAATGTAAAAACGTTTACCAAATGAACTTACCCCCATACAGAAAATGTATCGTGAACTATATCCTCAAAACGGAGATACCAATAACAGAAAATCCTATCTAGCGACAAGCGATATGCACTTTTCTGGAATCTCCCTCGAGGATATTCAAATTGCTCTGTAAAACAAGGATTGGCCCGATCTTTCCATGAAGCTCCCGCCATACTATCACTAGCATATACCTGTCTTCGACCACAAGAGCGCCGATAAACTCCCCCCACCGGAATTACAATCACAAAATCAAACTTAAACTAGGTGTAACACCACTTTATGGCCTACTTTACAACATGTCGGTCGAAGAACTCCAGGTGCTATGTAAGTGCTTTAATGAACAATCAGAAAAAGGATTTATTCGCGTCAGCAAATCACTGGCAGTTCTTGTGTTGACTCGGTTATGACTCAAGGATGTCTGAATTTTGAAGCTTATGGATCATGTGCCGAGTGACAGAGTTGCTGAAACTAATGAGTCATGTATAACATCTTCATCATACAACAATAGAACTCGCATTTTAGTTTTATAATTGGCATCGGATATTGATATTGAAGTAAAGATGTATATAGATACTGCCATAGTTAGAGCAGCAAGAATAGTCTCCATCGTGACTATCAAGACAATATTCCATTCACTATACGCATTCAATGTAACAATTAATATCATTCTTGCGATTTATTCACACCATTGATGTCACAGATTAACTATATGAGGCAATGAGCACTTGTATGAGTAACGGTTGTTAATAATTCACTATGAAGAAGAAAAGCTAACTTAGGCTCCAAACAATCCTCTATATACAAGTTCTATGTTTCCTTCCCATTGTTCAGCTTCGAACATCACCCGTGAGTAATTATTGAAAATCAAGGATACAAACTTATAATTAGTATCAGTCAGTTCAAGCCAAACCCTGATTACCTAGTCATGCTGTAGCCCTGATTATAGACCCTTGTACAGTCTAGGACCCTTGCATAATGCAGTCTCTAATCTCTATTATTAGTGATCTTGCCTTATGTACCCATGATCTGCATGATAGTACATGCCTGCAATAACCATCGTTGGCTACAGGTTTACAATTGGCTGAACAGCCGTCACAATTGACCATTCCATCGAAGTACAGCACTATCACGAGACAAGTCGCCAATCACTTCTACATGCCCATTAACTATATAAAGCAGTAGCGCCTGTTGTTTTCGCCCAAAAACCTGGAGGAGGGCTACGCTTTTGTGTAGATTATCGGAGCCTTAATAGTATCACTTTGAAGAATCAATACTCTCTTCCACTACAAGAAACCCTCGCCAAGCTTAGTAGTGCTAAATACTATACTAAGCCGTATATAATCTTCGCATTTAATCAAATTCGAATTGCATAAGGACAAGAGTGGATGACAGCATTCAATATACGATACGGTCTGTTTGAAATGCTTGTCATGCCCTTCGGACTATCAAACGCATCAGCAACGTTTCAAGCTCGTATCAAAGAGGTCTGACGACTGTACTTAGATATCTTCTGTACTGCTCATATTCACGACATCTTCATTTATTCTGATGTGTCACTTGATGCGTGTATTGTGATTGAGTGAGAATAGAAGTTGATGAGAATGAGCACGATTAGCAGTTATGGACTTGAGCATAAAGAAAGGTATTATACTTCTGCTTGTAGAGGTACTAGGGCTATTTATACATCAATCTATCACTTCTAGATACTTCCGTGTCATCCTCCCATCTAGTTCAGTGTTCAAGACTGATTCCCTGATGTTCTACATGATTCCATTCTATTCTGTACCAAAACCCCCAGCTTATTCCAGAAGATTCCATCAGATAAAGTAATGATTGGCAATTTTAAGGGAGCCTCTGTTTGGGCCCTTGCGTTATGCCGTGGCCAGCCGAGCTAGATATGGTTAGCGCATATCATAACACGATGATCTTCTCCTACATAGGACTCGACGCGTTGAGAAACGCCAGACTACACTGTGATAAAACATTGTGAGTTTGAAGTTCAGGAAGTTACTCATCTTAGTATGATTATGTTAGACACTGTAGTAAATTGTTACGGGTTCTCAGAGGAAGAATACTCTCAAAGAATATAGGCACAATTTCTAGGTACTTCGTAATGTAAAACCTGAATAAATTAAAAAATTTACCTCATAGTCTATATAACGGAAATTACATATATATAATGATTTCAACGATACATTTTATCATTCTCACTGTTCAGCCGTCGAGCACATCAGACCTGAGCATACGAGGTTGTTCAGACAACCGCACGCGCCCTGGATGTCTCACTTTGCGCACTCCGATTCGTACTCGCTTAAGTAGCCACCTAAGCCCGACGACCAGTAAATTCGGATGAGAATCTTCATCTGACATTGCGAATTGTTTCTCATTGAATTATCCATTCGCAAGTAAGGCGATTGATGCGAAATCCCAACAGACACTGAGTGTCAATTGAAAAAAAAATTTAAAGTCAAAAAGTATCTCATTACCTTATTATCTTCTCGATGTCCTTCCCTATATATCTATCTAAATCCTGTCTTTCCAGAAAAGATCAATTTCTACTTGTTTCCAAAAAATGTATATGATGAAACAAAATTATACAAACTTGAGACCAAGATATCTCATGTTGGAAAATTGAGCCTCCTGATCACCATATCCTCAGCAAAACATCATACCCCGAAACAGGTATCTCCAGACAATGTAACAATCAAAAAAAACGTGTCTGATAATTTGCATTACTAGGTTTTGCTTGTTCTAAACTGCCCATTGTTTGACAGATTACTTCAACTACAGGTGTTAAATGTGACGGCTGGTAAGCCGTAAGATCCTGTAGCCTATGCGAATAGACATAGGCGACCTTGTTTATCCTACTTGATAACACGTTGAGGATGCACAAATTTACCAACCAATGAGTATTTCTGAAGTTTATCATGAGGACTTGATGGAAAAGGACTTGTTTCTTATTTCTTTTAACAAAAACAAGTTATTGGATTATGCTATCTACAAATGGGGGAAGAACCTGTTATGGGCTGTGCCCATGTGAGGTATGGTAGCTGGAACTATCCTGGTAATTGCCCTTGTCGGACGGGCTCGTGCATTGAGGAGAGTACTAGTACATGTACCCGGGAATTAGGTACGCGGGGAAGTACGGAAACAGGGATAACAAATCTAAATGGCATACAGGAGAGCTCAGGGCAGGAGTAGGAGTTAGTGTGTATTTAGGGGGTTAAGAGAATATATAGGGGGGCGTTTTCCACACGTCTTCAGACAGTTATTAGTTCATAGAATAAAAATCAATTATTTCCGGTTATCGATCGTACCTCGTGAACACGGGCGTCCAACCATTACAGAACTCATGAGTTAGGCAATTACATTGGATATTTCTAGACTAGGTACATACATTAATTTATACTTGTATTGTTTCCCAAAGCAGATCCTTTCTTCATAGTTAAAATATAACCTTACGATTCTATATACAAATGCTCATTGCTTCTATATGTGATCCGTGACATTATAATGGACCCTCAAAAAGTACAATGCATAGTTGACAGGGAACCTCCGTCTTGTCTTAAAGATGTACAAGACTTTTTAGGATTTTCAAACTTTTATAGGCAGTTTATCAAAAACTTTTCAAAAATTGGCAGGCATCTTCCGCTCTCACCTATAAAGTGGTTAATTTTGTCTGGCCTGACACCTGTCAACATACTTTTGAGTCTCTTGAAAAGTCGTTCATTTCAGCACCAATTATACGTCATTTCGACGTTTCTAGAGAGATACTTGTTAAGACAGACTCCTCCGATTTCGTGTCTACGGATATTCTTACCTCAAGAGATTAAAACAGAGAGCTACATCCTGTTGTATGTATGTCAAAAAAAAACTTGAGAACGCGGAATGTAACTATGAGATCTGTGACAAAGAAATCTTAGCAATTGTTTGATGCTCTGAAGGGTGGAGAGCAGAGCTACAAGGGGCTCAATATCTGATCACTGTACTCACTGACCACCGCAACCTTGAATATTTTATGACTATCAAAGAGCTTTCTCGTAGTCTAGTCCGTTGCAGTGAGTTCCTATCACAAATCGATTTTGTCAAAAAGTCTTGAGCAGGAAAAGAAAATACAAAGGCTGATTCTCTTACTCGGCGCTCACAAGATCTCCCAAAAGATGACTCTGACTCACAAGTTCAGCACCAAGGCCAAATACTGCTCCCTATTCAGAAGCTCGATAAATCAGTTATTGAAGATCTAAAGAATGACAACCTTTCTTTTAACCCAGAATATAATCCCCCTATTAATATTTCTCCTGCTATTCTTAGGGAGTTTTAAGAAGAGCCGTTAGACCACAAGATTACCCGGCTAAGTGACCAAGGTTGTAATAACAAAGAAGAAAAATGGCTTACTAAAATAATTGAAGACCTAACAAAACCAGAGGGAATTCCAAATTTAAAAGTGATTTCCCTTTCGGAGTGCGAGCTTCGTGACGGCCGTCTTTTCTCTCGTGATAGATTGTACGTCCCAGATAATGAGCCGAGACTTCTTATAATACAGAGAACCCATGATGGCTGCGAGATGGGCTATCCAAGAAAAAATGCATTGTATAAAGCAATCTCAGGTCACTATTGGTGGCCTCGCCTCTCTGAACAAACGGATCGATTTGTCAGAAACTGCCATAATTGCTTTCGGAATAAAGTCTCTCGTCTTCGGTATCAAGGAGCACTCAGGCCTCTTTCCTTACCAGTACAGCGGTGGCGCGATATTTCAGTTGACTTTATCAGCCCTTTCGCTGAATTTAATAATTTTAACTGTATAATGGTAGTTATAGATCGCCTTTCCAAAGAATGGTATCATACCCCATGTCATACAAAGATGAAAGCCAAAGACTTAGCTAAACTCTTTGTTCGTGACGTCTGGCGCCTACATGGGTTATGCGACTCTATTGTATCTGATTGAAAACCATTCTTTGTTGCAGATTTTTGGAAAGCTGTTTGCCACTGCCTACAAATCAACGTCTCGCTTTCAACAGCCTACCATCCAGAGACAGATGGTCAAACAGGAAATGCCAATGCATTTATGTAGTATTCCTCAGGCAATACATCAATTATTCTCAACAAGACGTCTACGATCGGCTGCCAATGGCTGAATTTGCAGCTAATAATGCAGTAAACGCCTCAACACAAATCTCACCCTTCTTCGCTAACAAGAGTTTCTATCCACGAATGAGTTTCGGCCCTCCACAAATGACTCGAAGAATATCTTCAAAAAATCTTTGTGAACAGATCACTGCAGGCAATAACTTTGCTTCCAAGATGGCTGAAGTTTTTGACGTACTGCGCATAAATCTCACTCATGCAAGAGAAAAACAGGAAAAAGCCTCAAACGCCAATCGCTCAGCCGCACCGGCCTATAGCATAGGAGATGAAGTATTACTAGATACCCGTAAAATCACTACTTCACGACCAGCTCGGAAGCTTCATTGTAAATTCATCAGGCCATTCAAAATAACAAAACTAATCAACTCACATGCATATCAGCTAGGACTTCCTTTTGAATATGGAAATCTACATAAAGTTTTCCACAAAAGCCTTCTGAGGCCAGCACCCACAAACACCCTTCATGGTCAGCTCAACCCTCCACCACCGTCTATTGCACTCGATGAATCAGGCAAAAAGTTATTTTGTTGTGCTAGATCAATAGAGCTCTACGGGAGCAAGGGGAGAGAAGTACCTAGCGTAATAGGAAAGGGCGTTCGGAATAGGCTGGTAAACAGACTTGGTCAATGTACGATAGAATCTCTTGACTTTCCATGTTGAAGATCATCTATCCATTAAACGAATATCATTCTTCCCATAATCCATTAGAAGATATCATCTATCAATTAAACGAATATCATTCTTCCCATAATCCATTAGAAGATATCATCAATCGTTGGAGTGCACACTCAGTATCTCCCTCATAGATCAACATCACTGCACCCGAGCCCGTGCAATTCATCATAAGAATAGCAGAGCCATCCAATTACCATAACCCTCATTGCTCTTAATCACAATATATTTGCTATCGAAGCCATTTTCGATTCCAAAAGAAGTAAAAACAAAAATAAATTTCACTATTTGATTCTATAGCGAGGCCAAGACCCCGAAAATCGAACTTCAGAGCCTCTTGAAAATGTCGTCAATGCTAAGTCTTCTATCCAAGAATTCGAAGGACGCTTCCCTAAAAAATTAAAACTGACTAAGAACGAGACTGAGAGAGCAAGAAAAATTGCTAGGACTTCCATGGAGATAGCGTTGTCAAATGTGAAATCTTAACGGAGTGGAACGGGACAATATGTCAAGGTGTGGACTTTAGCTCAGACCACGTGATATGGCTTATTTTAGCATGGGTTTCACACATTGTAAATATCTATCAATATTCTGTAGGCTATTTTCTCTCCTTAAAGACAATCTATTCCACCAGGTCTGACATAGTCAATCAATATCCCATTCCCATTCCTGTGACACCAGGCAGGTTGGGATAATTGTGTGCTGTGAAATCTTTCATTAGATTCTGTTGGTTCAACGATTATCTGTGGTCACATGACTTGGGGTAAAACCACTTGTATATTCCTAGAACTTAGATACCTAGAATAGACTCAATCACTACCACAAGACCAACCCCTTCTACTGCAGCAGATATACCGATTACCCTGTGACACCAACACTGATCAGTGATTGACTATCAGGTTAATCACAGAGCGGCGAGGTAAAGCAGAAGAGACAGCCCTGGAAAGAGATTGGCTTGGGATACCAACCCCACGACCCCTATTGTCAGGATCCTGTGCTAATACTACTTCGGATAAACCTCAGGGTGCTCTGCATTAGCAGTTCCGTGCTGAGTTAGATTGCGAAGGTATTTAGCCTACTCAAAGCTTCAAATTGTAAGCTTGACTCAGCTGCATATTGCGTCCATCACGCCAACCAATCACCACGTTCAATTCTCAACCACCAACGTATCTATTCGGTCTCCGGCACTTGGAACCAATACCTAACGACCGATTGACATCTGTGAGCGTCTGAGAACCCGATACGATTAATCATTGTTTCGTGGCGATATTTCCCGACCTCCAGCATTTGTTTACTATACCAACTTCCGCGAGCCGAAAAAGCGGGTCCACATCACCATGTCAGAGACTTTGAATACGTTTCCTCTGCACTTGAAGGAGATCAAGGATCAGGTTGACATTGAACTATACCGTCAACAGAAGGGAGAACCCCCATCCAACGATGCATTGGCCCCAGAGAAGTACGCATATATGGCCTACCAGCTAAACCGGTACCTTGAGTTCAAATTCATCGGCCAGAACCTATTCGAGCAATTCACGGAAGACTTCTGTGATTGGACACTGGAGACATGGAAGGGAATCCACAAAAACATTGTTCAGATCATGAGGAAGACTCTTGTTGCAAATGGTGTTTATATTGGCGGCACCCCAGGCTGGCCCAGACCAATATATGAGCGCCTTTTTACCCTCGCTCAACTTGAAGAGTACCAGGAGTGGAACCAGCCAATGGTTGACGACATCAACAAAGCGTTTGGTCTATCAGAGGCATGGAAAGACCATATCTTGGCAGCAGAGACCTTCAAGAAGAGCCTCTACAAGCATATCATAGAAGCCAAAAGTGCAAAGGCTTGGAGTGAGCGTGCATCTTCCATTCCTCCACCAGAACATGCACCGTTCGTCAAAAGTGACCCAGATACCATCAAAGATGATCCCCAACCGAAATCTGAAGAGAATCCACCTCAGAAAGATGATGTTACTCCGAATCCAAACACTTCGAACTCAGATTCTCAACCTGCGGTCAAAACACAGAATTCCGAGATCTTTACCAACCCAAATCCAGCTCCGACACCTCAACAAAGTTTAAACATGTTATCATTGTCGGACGTCCAAAGATTAATCGATTCCAACAATGAACGGCAGAGAAATCAATGGCAATCGAACTCACCAGGCAACTTAGTTTTGAACAATCTCCCACCTGAAATTAAGCGAATATTGAATGGCGAAATCCCGACTCACCCATGGCCACCGTCAACACCTCTAGAGCCATCCGACAATTACACAAGACAGCTAGTGGACATGTCGAAGCTATACAGCAACAATGAGAACAAATAGAGCTGCAAATTGTTTGATACCCTTGGGCAGAAGTTTCGGATTTTCCATGACAATGCACGAAAGGTTGGCCTACCAGAGTCGCAATTTGTTACAGTTTTAGTATGTTTATTGGGTATTGCGGCTTGAATACGGTGTTTGGAAATTTGACTTAATGTTTCAGGTAAAACCATAATGAGTACACTAATTGTATATTTTGTTTCAGGAGAAACATGAGTTGTTTTATTCGGGTTTTTTTCATGAGATCAGATTGGACGATCATTGAAACATAGTATTGATATAGATAGCGTAGCTCTCAATTTACGAAAGTAGAATCTTCTATAATCAATTTTTCAACAAGTCATTTTATGTCTATTCAATTCACATAGCTGAAATAGTTATGAGCCCGGAAACTATATAGAATTCTCATACGGTATATATCAACTCTAGCTCTATCTCTTTGAGCAGCAGTTCGAACGGTTTTTGCGACTCAAAGCAACTCAATACTCCTTACACATATCCATATTCATATTCTCTACCTCAAAATGAATTCAGATTACGATCCTGCTGTGACTCGTGTCACCATCATCTTAAATAATCCAGGTGACTGGTTCAGCTGGCTATTCGTTCGAAAAGATTCTTGTCGCCGTAACAATATTTGGCAGTACGTAGATCCAGATACTCCAAGGAATCAAGTACCACAACTGAAAGAGCCGACTGAGCCACAAGTCTCAAGTTATTTGGACACTGCTGCTTCCCTCGCGGACCTTGAGCCCGGAGATCGCCAAAGTTTCATATGGGATTACGAAAGATACGAACGGAAGCTTGCGGAATATAGAAAAACGGTTCAGGCATTAGCGGAATTCAATCTGGAAATCAGTAAGACTATCTCATACAAGCGCATATACCTTATCCAAGACTGTGAGACGCCACATGATCGCTTGATAGCGTTGGAAAAACATCTTGCGCCAGACGTCGCTACACGCCGGCACGAACTGACAGATAGGTATAATGCACTCAAAATTGCACCTAGTTCATCAAAGAAAATTGAATCATGGCTTGCAGAATGGACACGAATTACTTCAATGGGCAAGTCGATCAGGTTGCCAGAAACAGATGGGATTAGGCCACAGGAAGACTTCCTTGTTGCCTGCAAAGCACTTGACCAAGAATACGCCACAACTTGTCTTCGTGATGTTTACAAGGCAGAAAACACTGGCACTATGGACACACTCCCTACTCTAGATGACTATGTAGCGGAGTTTACGGCATACTTACGACGTAATAGACCTGATTCGTCTAGTCTAGTTACCGTCGCAGCGAATCTGAAGGTAGCAACCCCTCTTGATGATGAACACTTGTTTGACTTGGATGTCATCCAATATTCTTATTCTGTTTCATTGTCAGGCTACTGTAGTTTTATGGTGTTTAGTTTTTTGTTGTATCAAACAGTGTTTTAGAATACGTTTTTAGGTGTGAAATTATTTTGTTATTTTATAGTGTTTCACTCGGGTCTGGAAAGGGAGCATCGGTTTGAAGGTTGTTGTTAATGACTCTGGGATGGAAAACTGTTTTGGAAGAGATCTACGGAAAGACATAGAACTGTCATTTATATAAACCTTTAGGATGTAACTTATTATAGAGTAGAGTTTTTCGACTGAAAATATCGATATCTATTTTTCTCAAACCCATTTCTGTATCTCACTTATATTTATTCTATCTGTTACTACAGACATATCTTTCACGACTCAAATTTGCTATATGTGTCTATCTATAACAAATATTTAAAGTTGATAAGTTATGAGCCCGGAATTTTCCACAACACAAAGAATAGATTGTTAATCCTTTTAATTTCAATCGAAAAATGAGTTCAAATTTCCTTCTAAAAAATGCCAGCGGTTTTGAACAATGGCGCCGTACCGTTTCTGAGCGAGCTGCTCAATTGTTAACAGACAATCTTCTAGAGACGGAACATGACGATTCCATAGACCCAGGGGTTAATATTACTCGACCCGAAGTTTTAAAAGATGATTCAACAACACAAGAGATTGCACTTTGGGAGGCCAGAGAGCGGCAGTTCATCTTGATACACACTCGAGCACAACAACTTCTTGAGTATATGGTTCAGACATTGGAACCAACTTTGTACAAACGAGTGGTAACAACATACAAACTGAAAAAACGCACGCCGACAGCTTTGTATCGAGCAGTAAAGAAAACTCTCAATCCATCCTCAAAGTCTGCAGAAACAGATTTGCAGACAAAATTAGCAAGGCTTGAACAATCAGCAAAGACCATTGATATCGACATTTGGTTAAATAGTTGGATCCAGATTGAATCAATTGCCAAGGCTAGCAAATATAATTGGGCAAATGATATCATCGATCGTTTTCATGCATCATTAGGTCATCGATCAGTTTTTTTTGCGACAAGTTTTGCAGCTCTCATTTGGATGGGATCAATCACCCTCCCTGAATTAGCTGAACAATATAGACTGTGCGAGGCAAAACTCAAGCGTTTTGAATACATAGGCAGTCAAGATCTAGAGCACGTCTTTAACCCGCCTATGTCACTTGTTTCAGTTGATCATGAAAATAGAAATCCAGAAAAAAAAGAAGAGGTTAAAAAAGATAAGTCAGAGAAATGTTTGTGTGGTCTCAAATACCATTTGCTAAAAAATTGTTATTTATTTAATCCTAAAGCAAGACCGAAAAATTGGGTTGACCGTCAATCTTTTGCATCAAAACAACGACTTTGGAACTTGGTGGAAAATACTAGAAAAAGAAGTCAACTAGAAAAGGAGTTAGGACATCGATTACCCCAGGAGGTGACCGAAAAACCTACAGAAGAATCTTCATCCGCAGCCATTATGTCAAAACAGATGGTGTAAGAATAACCTCTTTCTTCTTTCTTCTCAAGCATTCGGATGAACTTAGTTTCGGTGCTAAAACATATCTTGGTCGTGTGTTTCAGTCGCTTCGGGATTTGTTTGGTCTCGGAACACTACCAACTCCAAGGGCGTTTTAAGCTGAGCTGTAACCATAAAACTTATTCCGTTTCGCAAAGCTCTCAAGTTGGGAAACAGGATGTATATAGACAAGCTGAAGGCCTGGTAGTTAGTTCCTTACGCTTTGTTTTTGGTCAACTTCTCGACCTCAACACCCTTAATATTATCATTCGTACCTCTACCATTCGTACCTCTACCATTCGTACCCCTACCATTCGTACCTCTACCATTCGTACCTCTACCATTCGTACCTCTACCATTCGTACCTCTACCATTCGTACCTCTACCATTCGTACCTCTACCATTCGCACCTCTACCATTCGTACCTCTACCATTCGTACCTCTACCATTCGTACCTCTACCATTCGTACCTCTACCATTCGTACCTCTACCATTCGTACCTCTACCATTCGTACCTCACTACCAACCTTAAGTTAGACTCACGTGCTGGCATCACGAGTGACATTACAAAGCGTCCACGAGACGGATATATACGCAAGCCTATATATCCAAATTCACATTTACCTTCACTTACTCCTATACTCACATCTTGGAATGCCGAACACCTTCTCAGACTCACAGGCTGACCCTATGGATACTGATTCGATTCCTCTATTACCATCAGATTTATGGAGCATTCCATACTTCCGGATGCCTGGCATCCTAGCGGCAGCAACTCTAGTGGACCCAGTTCGGGTAGGAGAAATATTCTCCTCCTCCGCTCCCGCTCCCACCCAATCGGCAGTCCTCCAATCGGCTACACCCGCTATCTTCCGCCCATGTCCGCCTCCTATCACTCAATACAATGGAAGTTCCGCTACACTGCGTTCCTTCTGCTCGCAACTCACGAACCAGATCCAGGGCTCGGGGATTTACTTACCGGACGAAAACGCCAAGGTTCATTTCGCGTACCAATGTCTCGGCCCTGGTGCACTAGAAAAAATGCGATCTTCATTTCGGTGTCTGGAAGACCCGTCAGTTCCGGTGGAAATAGAGACTTTGGATCAATTCATCGCCGCCTTAAAACAGCGATGCCAAGACCCCTCCCTTCGTCACCAAGCGACATCCAGAATAGATGGCCTACGCCAAAATAACATGAAGTTCCACGACTTCATTACGGTCTTCGAAGACAATATGGCCGACTCCCTCTACTCCAACAAGGATAAGTCTCAGTGGAGGGACATGTTGGAACGTCGACTCTCGGTACCGCTGCGAAAACTTCTTCTTTCCGCCTCCGACGTTCCTTCAGAGTATCACAAGTTCGTGGCCTATTTGCGCCTTAAAGATGCGGGCTTGCAGGAAATTAAAGCGACTTCATCTTACCCGGAACCGTACCGACCACCGATGATGTCTCACCTGATGTCAAACTCGACCGCCTTCCCAACTGCAACCCTAACACCTCGAGAACTAACCGTATCTCAAGGCGGCTCGGCTATGGATCTCGATGTAGTCTCCCGGCAAAAAGGGCCTGACGGCAAGTTGACCCCTGCAGCTAAAGAAGCCCGTCGAACCTTGGGTAGGTGCGTATGGTGCAATAGGTCTGGTCACCCCGTCTCTAATTGTCCCTTGGGGTCCCGATCCATTGCGTCCATCATAACCACGGATCAGCCCACTTCTGAGGCTTTAAAAGAACCACTCCAACAGTAAGTCGCATGTTGGAGTCTCTTTCGGTAGGACGAGCGGATTTATCAGAACTTTCATTTTCACGTCATATGTACATACATGTAAATATAGGAAATGAAAACTTGATTGCCCTAGTTGATACCGGCGCCTCTGGCTTAGCCTTTGTGTCAAAGTCTCTTTGTGATCGCCTAAAACTTCCCCAAGAACCACTCCAATCAGCTATTTCCCTTATGGGCTTTGAAGGAAAGAAGGGTTCCAGTATCACCAAAAAAGCATCGTTTCCCCTGTCTATAGGAAATCACAGCGAAATCCTCTCTGCTTATGTTACTGATCCATGCAAATATGATCTCATACTCGGCCTGCCATGGCTGGAGAAACATGCCCCTTACATAGACTGGAAAGAGAACACTATCACTTTTGGAGAATTCTGTCTAGAAAAGCTCTGTTGTCATTTTGAGACTACTGTCCCTTACTTTAATTCGCTAAACCAAAGTCCTAGGTTAGAGAACAAAAACGAGCCGCGGAAACGTATTCCACAAGATACGTCAAGCCCAAATATCCAGTCCTCGCCTACGAAGCTACCAGCACAAGAATTTTCCACGATAAGTCAACAGCCTGGCAGTATTAACTTTGCCCTAAGTCTTCGCGACCTCGATCTCCTCTTAGACGATACCATGCAACGCCAACCAATTGCCCGTGTAGGAAATACTGCCCAGGTCATCCCTAAAGACGCTGACCCTAGAAAATTCCTTCCCATCGAATACCATGACTACCTCGACGTCTTTGATAAAAAAAAGGCTGAAATGTTACCACCCCATCGACCCTGGGATCATGCGATAGATCTTCAACCCGGGACACAGCCCCCAGCTGCTCGACCCTACTCCATGAATCAAAATGAACTTAAAGCTCTCCGTACTTACCTAGAAAAGGAGCTATCCAAGGGCTTTATCCGGGTTTCTCGATCCCCTGCCGCCGCCCCAGTTCTTTTTGTTAAGAAATCCAATGGGGATCTCCGCTTCTGCATCGATTACCGCGGACTGAACGCAATAAGTATAAGAAATCGACATTCTCTCCCCCTAATCTCAGAAACACTCAGTCAACTCTCTCACGCTAGGTATTATACTAAACTAGACATAATTTCGGGCTTCAACAAACTCAGAATTAAAGAAGGTGATGAATGGAAGGCCGCATTTACTTGTCGATATGGTCTGTTCGAGCCCACTGTCCTTCCCTTTGGACTATGTAATGGGCCAGCTTCCTTTCAGTCTTATATCAACCACGCTCTACGAGGGCTCTTAGACAATTTCTGCACAGCCTACATGGATGACATCTTAATATTTTCAGAAAACTTAGCTGAACATCGTCACCATGTCAAGACGGTCTTACAACGCCTCAGGGAGCATGGCCTACAAGCTGACATTGCGAAATGCAACTTTGAAACAACAGAGGTTACTTATTTAGGTCTGATTATCTCGAGCAAAGGAATTCACATGGACCCCCAAAAGGTTGCTTGTGTGCAAGAATGGCCGGCTCCCCGCACTGTCCGCGATGTCCAAAGATTCTTGGGTTTTGCTAACTTTTACCGCCGTTTTATTCCTGAGTTTTCTCGATTGGCGACCCCCCTAGTTAACCTTACCAAGAAAGAAGTGCCCTTCAACTGGGATGACTCATGCAAATCATCATTCTCAAGGATCAAACAGGCTTTCAAAGATGGGACAATGCTGGCTCATTTTGATCCCAAGCGCCAGGTAATACTTGAGACAGATGCGTCTGACTTTGTGACTGCAGCAATCCTATCCCAAATTGACAGCTCCGGAATCCTTCGACCTGTGGCTTTTATGTCAAAAAAGATGCTTCCGGCTGAATGCAATTATGAAATTTTCGACAAGGAATTACTGGCCATCGTTAACGCATTTGAAACCTGGACCGCAGAGCTGGGATCCGTGGAAGCCCCTACCCTTATCCTAACGGACCATAAAAACCTTGAGCATTTTACAACGACAAAGAAACTAAATAGACGGCAGGCCCGTTGGAATGAAATTTTATCAAATTATGATTTTAAAATCGTGTTCCGACCCGGAAAACATGGGGCTAAACCTGACGCTCTTACTCGGGTCAGTTCCGACAAGCCTTCAGAAACAAATGACGAACGGAATCAACACCAATACCAAACCTTAATTAAATCTCACCAAATCCTAAGACATCTTGAACTCTCACCTCTGGAATCTGAAAATCCTTCCGCTGAATATCAACTCCCAGAACTTTCACTAACGAACTGGGAAAAAATGTGTGATGAGGACAAATACTGCCAGGAAATACGAGCAGCCTTATCAGACCGTGCAGTCATTCGAAAAGACATTCAACTAGCAAGTTGTAAACTAACCTCTCACTCTTTTGCTCTAAGAGATAAAGAGTATGTCCCAGAACCTCTTCGCGAGACTTTGTTAAAGCAACTCCACGATAATCCCTTATATGGGCACCGTGGACCAGCAGCCCTATATAAGATGCTTAACCGAAAATTTTGGTGGCCAAACTGCCAAAATGATGCAACTAAATATGCTCGTGGATGCCATAGTTGCCAGAAAAACAATCCCGCTACTCAAAAGCCGTATGGTTTCCTTCAGCCGTTGCCTGCACCTAATTCGGCCTTCCGCCATCTAACACTTGACTTTGTGGGTCCTCTTCCAACATGCCAAATTCGTGGCTTTAATTACCGGTTCATTTTACAAATAGTGGACCGTCTTACCAAGAGGGTCTGGATCATACCTTTAGAACGACCTACTGCTCAAGAAACGGCTGACGCATTTCTAAACCATGTAATTCGATTTGCAGGCTTACCTGACTCTCTAGTTTCTGACCAAGGCAGAGCCTTTATCGATAGAACTTGGAAAAAAATCTGCTCAAGCCTAGGCATCACACACAAGCTTTCTACTTCTTATCACCCACAAACAGATGGGCAAACAGAGAGAGCTAATAAATCATTAGAGATCTACTTACGCCACTATGTAAACCATCATCAGGATGACTGGGTGAAGCACCTCCCTCTGGCAGAATTCTGCTGTAATAATCACGTCAACGCATCCACAGGAATAACTCCCTTTTTCGCTTCATTCGGTCATAATCCAAGATTAGACTTTCGACCCGAGTCCAATAATCCTGAGCCTAGACAGGTTCCACAATTTATCACCAGGATGCAGAATATTGTCAAATATTGCTCTGAATATATCACCCTTGCGCAGGCTCACCAATCGACCCATGCTAACGAGAAACGGCTCCCAGCTCCCAGATATGAAGTAGGAGACATGGTATATTTGTCCTTAAAAAATCTTTCATCCACAAGACCCACAAAGAAACTCGACCATGTTAGAGCAGGCCCGTGGAAAATAACAAAAATAAAGTCCCCATTAGTGGTTAAGCTGGATCTTCCGTCACAACTTAGGATTGATAATAACTTCCACGTGAGCCTTCTACGACCAGCCTACTCTTGTTTTCCCTCTCAAAAACAAGCAGAGCCACAACCACTTGATCCTGAAGTTTTTGGACCAGACATATACGAAGTAGAAGCCATACTAGATTCTAGAATTAGAAGAAAGAAGGTTCAGTACCTGGTACGATGGTCCGGAAACGGTGAAACCACATGGGAACCACCAGAACATCTCGGAGGTTGTCAGGAGCTCGTGGCTGAATTTCACGAGGCATATCCAAATGCACCATGCTCGCAGGAGCTCACACCTGAAAAAAGAGGGGGGTAATGTAAGAATAACCTCTTTCTTCTTTCTTCTCAAGCATTCGGATGAACTTAGTTTCGGTGCTAAAACATATCTTGGTCGTGTGTTTCAGTCGCTTCGGGATTTGTTTGGTCTCGGAACACTACCAACTCCAAGGGCGTTTTAAGCTGAGCTGTAACCATAAAACTTATTCCGTTTCGCAAAGCTCTCAAGTTGGGAAACAGGATGTATATAGACAAGCTGAAGGCCTGGTAGTTAGTTCCTTACGCTTTGTTTTTGGTCAACTTCTCGACCTCAACACCCTTAATATTATCATTCGTACCTCTACCATTCGTACCTCTACCATTCGTACCTCTACCATTCGTACCTCTACCATTCGTACCTCTACCATTCGTACCTCTACCATTCGTACCTCTACCATTCGTACCTCTACCATTCGTACCTCTACCATTCGTACCTCTACCATTCGTACCTCTACCATTAGTACCTCTACCATTCGTACCTCTACCATTCGTACCTCTACCATTCGTACCTCTACCATTCGTACCTCTACCATTCGTACCTCTACCATTCGTACCTCTACCATTTGTACCTCTACCATTCGTACCTCTACCATTCGCACCTCTACCATTCGTACCTCTACCATTTGTACCTCTACCATTCGTACCTCTACCATTCGTACCTCTACCATTCGTACCTCTACCATTCGTACCTCTACCATTCGTACCTCTACCATTTGTACCTCTACCATTCGTACCTCTACCATTCGTACCTCTACCATTCGTACCTCTACCATTCGTACCTCTACCATTCGTACCTCACTACCAACCTTAAGTTAGACTCACGTGCTGGCATCACGAGTGACAGATGGACATATATGACGACTATGTCACCGAGTCTCAACCGTCATATGATCAATCTGAATCAACTTCATCATATATGCTCGCACTTACGATTTCACAGACTACCCTGCCATATAAAAACTGGTGGGTGTTTGATTCAGGATCAGGAAGACATATCTGTCACGATAGAAACTTATTCCATACATTCAAGCCGCTAACAACACAACAAGTCATAAAAACAGGAGCAGGAGACTGTCTAGTCGAAGGTGTTGGAACTGTAATTCTCCAAGTTACAACTCCCAAAGGCTTAGGAAAATTTAAGATTGAAGGCGTACTTTTTGTCCAAAAGTTTATGGTTAATATTGTCTCTATGGATCGTATCAAAGATCAAATGCTGATCTGGGATCATTCTGAAAATTGGCTTACTCATTGGGATGCATCAAGGACCCCTGCCATAAAGATCTGGAATCAATATAACCAGAATTTTATAGCAAAAATGGCAATTCACCCACATAAAACAAAGTTAGTCACCGACATACCAGAGAATATCTCAGTTGATTTGGTACACCAAAATTTGTCCTGCGCGACCAAATTTTCCACCGTTAGGAAAATCTCATCTTCAGATGTCGTTGTCTGGCACCGTCGTCTTGGACACCCTGGTCCTAATACAATAAAAAGGCTTCAAGAATCTGTTGTAGGGGCGAGAATAACTGGATCCTTCGATGGAAATTGCACAGGATGCCTCCTTGCAAAATCAAAAAGGATTATCTCTAGAGTTCCTGCTGAAAGAGGAAGAGATTACTGGAGTCGAATGCATGTTGATTTAATTGTGTTTTCAAAAGCCTGGAATGGCGATAACTATGCAGTTCATGCATATGATGCAAAAGGTAGGGGTCATATGGTTGATACTATTTCTTCAAAAGATCAACCTACACTGTGCCAATCCATTTTGAACATGATACGAAAACTTCAAAAAAAGGGAAGAAATATCGAATACTTACACACCGACAACGAAAAAGGGTTTGGAAATCAGTTCAAGCAGATGCTCAAAGAAAACGGCATTAAGTTTGAGCCAACAGTGCCATATACTCCAGAGCAGAATGGATTTGCCGAATCTTCCGGAAATCGTATTTGTGTCGTAGCTCGTGCTTTAAGAATACATTCCGGTTTTCCTGAAGAACTTTGGCCAGAACTGGTGCATTCAGCTGTTTACCTTCTAAACAGGACTCCAAATGAAAGTTTGAACTGGCTAACTCCGTTTGAGAAATACACAAACAAAAAGCCGGACATATCAAATCTCAAAATCATAGGTTGCAGGGCATTTGTACATATCCCCCGTCAAAAACGACTTGCATCTGAGAAACTTGCAGAACGAGCGTGGATAGGTTATCTCATTGGTTTTGAAGCACACAACATTTGGCGTATATGGCACCCAAAATCCAGAGAAGTGGTTCGAGTTCGTGACGTTGTGTTCCAGGAGGATCGTTTGTATCGAGATGATGAGAAAGACTTTGAAAATCCGATTGAAATTGATCAATTTTCGAGTTTGGCTGGTCCAACAATTGATGACATTATTGACAATCCACTATTAAATAGATGGAACATTATTCAAGATTCGGAGAATATGTCTTTGAAAGAGGAAATAAAAACTAAACTAATGTGTCCTAACATAGATGATTCATCGTCAGTAAAGTCTAATAGAGCGTTGGTCTCCGAAAAAGACACTTACAGCATTCCTGGAAATTTTCCCACTCAGAACAAAAATTCTTCTGTGATTAACTGGGCACCGAGAGCAAATGAAATTTCTGCTCATCTTGACGAGTCTAACATTTTAAATGGTAAACGCACTCGTAAGTCAAAATCAAGTACATCTGCAGCTATTTATGTAGAGTGTGACGAAGATTTCGGGGTGAACTCTGGTCAACCATTCTTTTCATGTCTCGCTAGCGCCATCACTACAGATCGACTCACTAATAAATTAAATCGATTTGATGAAGATGATAGTACTGTTGAAACTGTCAGTGGTCAAAATAATAGATTGTCGCAAGATCCTACCTCGTGGAAAAATATGCAGAAACATCCTGACCGCAAACAGTTCATGATGGCTGCATGCGAGGAATTTGAAGGGCTGCAAGATCGCCAAGCTTGGGATGTTCTAGATATATGTGAAGTCCCTGAAAATATACAAATATTCCCGATGAGATGGGTATTTGTCACAAAACGAGACAGTGATGGAAATATTGTTAAACACAAAGCTCGAATTGTTGTTTGAGGAGATTTGGATAAGACACAGTATAATCGTGACGAAATCTACTCACATACTTTAGCACTACAACATTTCAGATCTTTAATGTCGTATATTAATCATAAAGATCTAGACACTCTAAGTTTCGATGCAATACAAGCATTTGTTAATGCGAAAAGAGATCGCCCAATATATTGCTACATGCCTGAAGGTTTCCGACAAAGAGGCAAAGTACTGCGCGTATACCAAGCACTTTATGGCCATCGACAATCTCCAAAGGATTGGTTTGAATGCTACACTGACGCACTTAAATCTCTAAATTTCTCATCAATGGAAGAAGAAAAATGCTTCTGGATCCACAATTCTGGGATAATTTTATTTTTTTATGTCGACAATTCGATAATGGCATTTCCGAAATATTGCAAACCTTTGGCTATGAATATTCAAGATTCCCTGTGTCAAAAATTCCCGATGAAGAAGTTAGGAGATGCTAAGTCATTTCTCGGTCTAAATATTTTCCGCAACCGTGAAAAAAAGAAAATGTGGATACTCCAGAGTGGCTAGATAGATCGTATTGGTAAATCGTACAACCTCCAGGCATCATTGACAAAAATATCTCCATTGGCTCCAGACTATGATATGAGTCCCAATACTGGTGCCAAGCTAAGTGCAGAATTAATACAGACATATCAACGAAAAGTAGGATCGGCAATCTACGCTGCAATATGTACTAGACCAGATGTATCACTTTCTGTGTCTATGTGTGCAGATCATTTGGTAAATCCTGCAATGCGACATCTCCACGCAATTACTCACATCCTACAATATCTAGTCAACACTAAGCATTTTGCTCTACTTTACGATGATTGTCTCTCTAATACTTCTAGGATTCATCCTGATGTGTTATTCATGGCTTCAGATGCATCTTTTGGTGATAATGAAGGCCGAAAATCATCTCAAGGATTTGTCGCTTTTCTTTATGGAGGGCCGGTTTTATGGCATGCAAACAAACAAAGGTCGGTAACAACCTCGACAACTGAAGCAGAATTAGTAGCACTCTCAGCTGCTGCGCGAGAACTCATAGCTTTGGAACGGTTCTTAGCCTACGTGACCAAAGACCATGACCTAAAAATGACACTTCTGTGCGATAATCAGCAAACAGTAAAAATACTCACCCAAAAAGCTCCTTTGCTTACAACAAAGTTACGGCATATTGATATCCACCAACACTGGCTGAGAGAAAAATTAATCAATGATAAAAACAACAAAATGGAATTAATCTGGGTCCCAACTTTGCAGATGCCGGCTGATGGTCTTACGAAGAGATTACACATCGCGAAACATCGTGATTTTGTCAAACAAATCGGCATAGAAGATACAGCTTATCATGATCTTTGCTGATTTTCTTCGACAGCTAGCCTGAGGGGGTGTGTTTGACTTGGATGTCATCCAATATTCTTATTCTGTTTCATTGTCAGGCTACTGTAGTTTTATGGTGTTTAGTTTTTTGTTGTATCAAACGGTGTTTTAGAATACGTTTTTAGGTGTGAAATTATTTTGTTATTTTATAGTGTTTCACTCGGGTCTGGAAAGGGAGCATCGGTTTGAAGGTTGTTGTTAATGACTCTGGGATGGAAAACTGTTTTGGAAGAGATCTACGGAAAGACATAGAACTGTCATTTATATAAACCTTTAGGATGTAACTTATTATAGAGTAGAGTTTTTCGACTGAAAATATCGATATCTATTTTTCTCAAACCCATTTCTGTATCTCACTTATATTTATTCTATCTGTTACTACAGACATATCTTTCACGACTCAAATTTGCTATATGTGTCTATCTATAACAAATATTTAAAGTTGATAAACACTACTACAACAATAACAAAAACAACAATGGTAAAAAGGTACCCAAATGCGTTTGCGGTATGAAACATTGGTATTCGGACTGTTTCATTATCAATAAGGAACATCCAAAACGACCAGCAAACTTTAGACCTCCTCAAGCAGCTCAGCAATTAGTGGATGAAGCACGGAGGGACCCTAAAATCGAAGGAAAAATAGTGAGTGCGCTTGAAAAATGGAGAAAATGGAATAGCAAAAACAACACACTACAGATAGATGATGGGCTGCCACCTTCAAATTTTGACACATACACAACAAGTCTAGGCGGTAGAATTGACGACGAAGAAATATGCTCCGGAATGCACCTAAATATCCAACCTATCGACAATGTTATGGACAATGAAAAAGAGCTAACAACAATGGCTATTGAAGATGATAAAACGAATGAACTATTAACAAGGTGGATCGTTGATCCAGGCTCTAATACTCATGTTATCAACAGTGAGTCGTGGAAAGGATGGAAGCGCGAAAGGGAGAATACCGAACGTCAAACAATAAACGCAGGAAACAGCAGAATTCTCATTACAGCTTGGGGCCGTGTCGAAATAGTTGCACGAACTCCACGTGGACTTCAAACGCTACTTTTGACCCATGTAGCCTTCGTTAAAGGGTTCCTCACAAGTGTTCTTGGTCTTGCACGCTCTCGTAATGAGTCTATTCATTTCGATTCAGGTTGAGATATACTGTATAAACATCATTCAAAAAATATTGTTGCCCAGCTAGAATATAATGGCGGACATTGGCTCATTGATGCAGATGAATCACGGCGTCCTAAGTCAACAGATATCTTGGGACATTTAGGCATTTTTGGAATGTCATACCGTCCGTCTTACGCCCCTAAGCCAGTCAGTAAAATTGATAGACGAATCGCACATCAAACATGGGGCCACCCTAGCAAAAAAGTTATAGACATGATCGAGAAAAATGTAGATGGAGTCTCCATAATCGGAGGATCATTTGCAGACTGTGTATGCAAAGTTTGTACAGAAACACGCCTCTCAAAGATAATTTCACGACGACCAGCAGATAGCAAGGCTGTCAAACCATTCCATCGAATAGGAATCGACTTAGTATATATTGTTTCTATGACAGAAGAATGCTGGAACGGAGATAAATATATGCTGCACGCAATCGATGAATATACGAAATGGCATGAGATCACTACCGTAAGGAGTAAATCTAAGGCTGTATTGATGTGGTGGATTAAATCAATTATCAGAAAAATTCAGCGCAATTATAATGCCGATGTTTGCGTTATTCGCTCTGACAACGAGCGCGGGTTCGGAAATGATTTGATAAATTTATGTTCAGAACTTGGCATTATTTTTGAGCCAGCGGTTAGAGCAACGCCTGAGCAGAATGGTCTGGCTGAAAGAGCTGGCGGAACATTAACAGCAAGAGCTCGTGCTATGCGGATTCAAGGAAATCTGCCCAAATCTTTGGCTAACGAGATGTATAAAACTGCAGCTTACATTCTCAACCGCACTCCAACCGAAGCTCTTGGTTGGAAAACACCATTCGAGATGGTCTGGGGTCGTAAACCTCTCGTCGCACACATGAGGCCAATAGGATGTCAGGCATATGCACTGAATCATGATATCAAGAAAGCAGACAAAACTGAATCTCGTGCATTGATAGGACATCTAGTTGGTTATCAGGGAACCAATATTTTTCGTGTTTGGCTTCCTATTCAAGATGAAATAATTGTCACACGTGACGTCATTTTTGATCCTCTTCAATTTTTCGATAAAACAAACATCTATGCGCAAAGTTCAGTGGTTCAACAGACAATTGAGCTCCTCGAGTATCCAGAACTTTATCACAGAGACGAAATTAGCATCGAGGAACTTCTAAGCAGACGCCAACGACATAAAAGTTTCGATACATCACCTGTAACCAAGGAGTTGCAGGTGGGGGGTGAACATTTAGATGATGTGCTTGAAAAAAATATGTGTCCCAGCGATATAGTTGATCAGTATCAATCACAGCGTCAATTACTGACACCAGATCTTTCGGAGCTTGGGGTTGAACTTGAGTCTAATAGTGCAATCGAGGAGTCCATGATCACCATGTCACCAGAATTTCAACCATCCTCAGATGAAGGAAACAAAGTCACCATAGCCCAGGGAGTATCAGAAAAGTACCGTGCAAACGATGAGCCAGCTCCTCAACGAATTAATCTGAATCCACATAACACCAGCTTCATAATAACTGGCAAGCGCAATCGTCGACAGGCACCTAATCGTAATGTGTTCGCGATTCAAACCCACATTAAAGCACTGGGAGCGCTTTCATTGTCTACATATCTGAATACTTTTGTAGCAGAGACCTCTAAATATAAGTTAGTGAATGACGTTCCTAATATTCACCATAGTCAGTTACCGCCGCCACCCAAACACTACAGAGCTCTCGAGAAACATATATTTGGGAAACAATTCAAGCAGGCAGTACTGAAAGAATGGAGTTCGCTGAGACAAAAAGGATGCTTTAGGAGGACTAACCTTATAAAGGCGACAGCGGATGCTGAAGTACTTCCGTTAATGTGGGTGTTCACTTACAAGACGAGTGAGGCTGGATATTTGACGTCTTTCAAAGCACGTCTTGTTGTACGTGGTGATTTACAAGAGCCTTTGGACGACACATATGCCGCAACCTTGGCAATTCGAAATTTCCGTGCTCTTGTGTCAATTACTAACTATTTTGACCTTGAGTTGAAACATTATATGCAGAGACGCCAGATGGTCTGAAGAGTAGCAAAGGAGAAATTTTGGAGGTACTTCTGGCTTTATATGGTCTTAAAGAATCACCACTTCTCTGGTACGAGACTTTAAAGAGATCTCTCATTGAATTAGGGCTGAGAACCGTTCCGGGATTTCCATGTCTTTATGCAAACTCTTGGCTCATTCTTTTTGTATACGTCGATGATATCGCCATGGCATATCATAAATCTAACGAACATCTTCATCGCGAGTTTGAACAGAAGATGGTGAAAATTTACGACCTAAAGGTGTTGGGTAACCTTGAATGGTTTCTCGGTATTCGTATCATTCGCGACCGAGCTGTGCGAAAACTTTGGTTAGTTCAAGATGCTTACATCGATAAAGTCTGTGCGCGATTTAACATCCAGAACATCAGTAAAGTTCCAGATATACCATTGGCAGAAAATTGGCTACCTCAGTCAGCAGAGGAGCCTGACAAAAATCGCATCAAAATTTACCAGCAATTAGTCGGCTCATTAGCATATATTGCAGTTTGGTGCAGACCTGATGTGGCTCGTGCGCACGTGGTACTCGCATGCCACCTTACTAACCCTGGCCAAACTCACATCGCCAAAGTTCAGCAAACCTGGCGTTATCTGCTGGGTACAAAGTCATTCGCGCTTCAAGCAGCTGCTACAGGTGATGGTTTTACAGAAATAATTACAGACAATCCATCTTACAAGGATCCCATTTTCTTCGGCTCTTCGGATGCCTCCTATGCAGATGAACCAAACACACGCCGTAGTTCTCAAGGTTATCTTTTTAAATTTGGGGGTATGACTATTGACTGGAAAGCGACAGTACAACGCACAATTACCAAGTCGACAACAGAATCAGAGCTCCTATCTCTTTCTCTTGCTGGTTCACAGATGCAGGAGTGGATACGCTTCTTTGATGGCATCTCTCTCACCCTCGATTGCAAACCGACCATTTGGTGCGACAATCAGCAGACAGTGGGTATTGTTAACAAGTCTCAAGAGAAACTTCACACTAAAGTCAAGCATGTTGACATTCATCAGCTTTGGGTTCGTCAGGAGGTAGAAGCATCACGTCTGGACGTTGTATGGGTACCAACAGATAAGATGCCAGCAGATGGTCTCACCAAAATCCTACCAAGACAAAAATTCAAGGAGTTTGTTAAGCAACTTGGGCTAGTGGACATCAGCACTCGTATCCGCAGCTTGAAAAGGGGTTCCAGTGATGATCTCATCGCTATTTATCCAAATAACTTGTAGTCAGCCATCATCAACTGAGATCTAGACTGCTTTTAATCGACATCTCTCATCATCGACGCTGCCTGGGGGGTGTGTTACAGTTTTAGTATGTTTATTGGGTATTGCGGCTTGAATACGGTGTTTGGAAATTTGACTTAATGTTTCAGGTAAAACCATAATGAGTACACTAATTGTATATTTTGTTTCAGGAGAAACATGAGTTGTTTTATTCGGGTTTTTTTCATGAGATCAGATTGGACGATCATTGAAACATAGTATTGATATAGATAGCGTAGCTCTCAATTTACGAAAGTAGAATCTTCTATAATCAATTTTTCAACAAGTCATTTTATGTCTATTCAATTCACATAGCTGAAATACAATTTCACAACGCAATTTCGTCTATGTTGAAAGACAAAACTTGGGATTACTTCTTTGACAAGATATCTGCGAAAGGCTACAACTTTGACCAGATTATATGGCTTTTGCGGCGGCAATTTGAGACAGAATCTAATAAGCAAGAGTATCTCAACATCTGGATGAGAATCAGCATGGGCAATATCAAAGCGGAGAACCCCAAATGGAAGACTTCCCAGTGTTTCGAGCATCTCGTCACTACTCTCCGCAAGGTCCTCAATGGACTGAGTGATTCGCATCAAGCTCAACCCGACCAGACTATGCGTGACAAGGTCTACAACGCGTGCCTTGGTGTTCCTGAATGCAAGCAGGCATTGTTCAAGCCTACCCTCAGCGCTGAAGCCCTGGAAGCTGACATCCGCACTGCCATCTACAATGAGGAGAAGGAGATCAATTCAAGCTTTGTAATGGAGTCATCGACTAATGATAAGAATGCACAGAACTACCTGGAGCGAAGGTTTGAGAGTACTCGAGGGGATCGAGGAAATCGAGGAAATCGAGGAAATCGAGGAAATCGAGGAAATCGAGGCGGTTACGGACATCGCGGCGGGTCAAGAGGTAGAAGCAATAACCGGGGTAATTTCCGAGGTTCTCGTGGCCGACGGCCATACTTTGGTGGTGGAGACAGGCAAAAGAAGTGCTTTGTGTGCGGAAAGGACGGCTGCTGGTCAACAAATCACTCCGACGAGGAACGCTGTGAGTCATTCGGCAGATTCAAGAATCAACAATATTTCAAGGAATCCGGTCACCTGCCTACCATGACTGATTACCAAGCCTTCTTGGTCGATTGGAAAGGTGTTAAAGGTTTTGATGACTCTATCGATGACGTCGGTCAATACCTGTACGCCAATTGGGATGTTGACGCTGGAGCTGGCCCTGATTCTGATGAGGAAGAGTGGGAGAAGCTCGACAGCTGACTATCTGTTTCTCAGACAATCAACCCTGTCAAAATCGTTGAACAATTGAACTACCAATCGGCGAGATACGGAATTACAGGGGAAGATGTCTTTGCGACGGAGTACAGTAGAGAGAGAGAGTGGGAGCTTCAGTTTGATGAGGCTGAAATTTTTGAGGCGAGTTCTGTGAATTCGCGATATTCTGAAGAGTCTTTCCAGGGTATTATCCCTGAAACTGGAGCTGCTGGAGTTTCGACCGCTGGATACCCTCAAGTGGTTGCATTACAGAAGCTATTCCCACAGATACTGCTGGACAGATCATCGGCTAATAGCCACGATATTCGATTCGGAAAAGGGAGTGCAAAGTCAATCGGCACCATCGAGGTGAACACTCCATTTGGCGATATTATTTTTCATGTTGTCCCTATACCTACACCCTCTCTCTTATGCTTTCAGGACATGAAGAAGCTTGGAATCAGCCTCGATACGACAAAGAACATGCTGTTTTCAACGGAGAAAGCTGTACCTATCTTGGTCAAATACGGCCACCTATTCTTGATGTTGAATGAACCCGAAAAAGTGCTCGCTTTTAGCAACCTTACGGAAAGCGAATTGAAGCGCGTACACCGCAGATTCGGACATCCTTCTGTACAACAACTGGTAGCTGTTCTCCGCAGAGCTGGCGAAGATGTGTCTCAAGCATTGATCGAGGAAATCAATAAGTTCTGTCATTACTGTCAACTTCACGGCCGATCACCTGGTCGATTCAAATTCAGACTACCGCAAGAGTACAATTTCAACCACATCGTATGTGTCGACGTCATGTATCTCTACGGCAAACCAGTGCTCCATGTGATCTGCGAAGCCACCGGTTACCAAGCAACACGATGGCTGCCGGTAAGAGGTCAATCTGCAATTTCAGTGTGGAATGCCTTCAGAGCATGTTGGATTGACGTGTATTTGGGTCCACCCGATATCATTCGCCATGACGCAGGGATAAATTTTGCTTCAGAAGAATTCCGTTCTCATGCAACCTCGATGGACATTACCATTGACGAGGCTCCTGTAGAGGCCCATAACACCGTGGGTAAGGTGGAGAGAGCACATGCCCCCCTGAGGCGCGCATATGATATCATTCTCGATGAGTTAAAGGGACGTTTGGTTCCCAATGATGTTATGCTTCAAATGGCGGTCAAAGCGGTCAATGATTCAGTCGGCCCGAAGGGTTTAGTACCAACTCTCTTAGTCTATGGAGCTTATCCCCGTCTTTCAAAAGCATCAGCTCCATCACTGTCAACATCAGCCCGAGCAGCTGCAATGAGGAAAGCCATGAAGGAACTCAATCACCTCCATGCACGACGCGCCCTGGATGATGCAATCAATACCAGAAACGGTCCCAACACTCTTCCCATTCTGGATTGGCCAATTGGTAACCTCGTCATCGTCAATAGAGAAAAGGGAGGTTGGAAAGGCCCCTACCAATTGATGGCGGTAGACCCTGACCGCGAGAGAGTCACTGTTAAGATGAAGAAAGGCCCAACGGATTTTTCTACCACCAAGGTTTTGCCATACAACCCAGATACCTCAAATGGCGATTTTCATCGTGACCAATCTAATCAACCTGGTGATGAAAAATCTACCGCAACTCTCGAAACTTCAAGTGAGTCAGCCTCAGATTCAGATGGTGATAATGACAGCGAATTCGCCCCCGTATACGACCCTGAACCAGAACCACCACGATGCCGTAGAGGTCGCCCAAAGGGCTCAAAGAACCGTCCGAAGCCAGCTAATCCAAACGTGTCACCAGCGGCTTTGGTCAATGAACTTCCCAATGCGGAATCCGAAATATTTGGAGACATTCAACATCTAATGTCAGAGATCAAGAATATCAACGATTTGGTGATCTATTTGACGGCCAAAGAAGAAGAAGATTGGGAACTTGCGGTCAAGCTACGCAAGGAAGGTGTGATCAGGACACTCGGAGAACCATTCGAGCTTTCAGATGACAAGGAATTCACATCATTGATGCAAAATGGCGTGTTTAAGCTCGTCAAATACGACCCGAAAATTCATGACAAATTCAGAATGTACAAAGCGCGATTTGTGCGTGAGATCAAGGGCAAGGGTACATCAAATCCTTTTGAGAAGACTAGGATGGTGATAGCTGCATGGGGAGATACTGAGAAGACGCCCATCTTGACGCAATCCCCCACATTGCAACGTGCAAGTCAGAGATTGATCGCAGCGCTAGCGTCATCACTCCTATCGATGGAAAGCAAATCCTTTGCGGTATGGCTTCGAGATATCACTCAAGCTTATACCCAGTCTGTGAGTGAGCTCAAGCGACCCCTCTTCGCCCGTTTACCTGAGGCGCTGCGTCCCAAGTACCTGGATGATAACGGCAACAAATTGATCATGAAAATGATCAAGCCATTGTATGGTATCGCTGAAAGCGGTCTGCACTGGTTCCTCACTTACAAGAGTCACCATCAGGATGATCTCAATATGGAACCGTCGACGTATGATCCCTGTCTGTTCATCACAAAGGACAAGGCTCCACTGGACATTGTGGGAATGCAAACCGACGATACCCTGATTTTGTCTGAAAATTGATTCTCTGAACTTGAGGGGCGCAAGTTAAAATTCACGGCGAAGCCGAAGACTAAATTGACACCTGAGACTTCCCTGTCCTTCAATGGATGTACGTTGACAATGTCCAAAGACGGTTTTTCAATATCTCTTCGGCAAAAGGACCAAGGAAAGAAGATCGAGTTGGTCGGCAGAAATCTCGCTAAAGCCCCTATTCCTGAAAATGGAGTAAATTCGGACATCGCGAGTCCTGATATGTACAGCTAATATGCTCAACAGAGAGCCAGAGGAGCTTATATAGCTCAGATTTGTCAACCAGAGGCATCATTCGACCTTTCTCAGGCTGCACAGAAGTAGGAACCAACCAGGGGAGATGTGGTAAGACTTGACAAGCGCCTTGAATGGCAAAAGCTACATCTAGACCAGGGACTCAATATGATTGCCCTGCAACTTAACAGTGCTGCTCTATACGTTTTTGTTGATGGTTCACATGCCAACAATGATCTCAGTTCCCAGATTGGATTCGTGTTAGCCATCGGCAATGAGAAGCCCGGAAACGATTCTTTTATCTTCAGCGGCAATATCGTCCATTACAGCTCGACCAAATCGAAGCGCGTCACGCGCTCTGTACTTGCCTCTGAGATCTACGGAATGGTCGCCGGAGTTGACATGGCCTTTGCCTTGAATACGACGATCTCCATGGTCATGAAGCAGCTCGGATTAGCGCCATTGCCGTTAATCGTTTGCACAGATTCCTATTCCCTTTACGAATGTCTTGTCAAGCTAGGCACTACCAAGGAGAAGCGCCTTATGATCGATATCATGGCTCTGCGCCAATCATATGAGCGAAAGGAGATCTTTGAAGTTCGATGGATCAATGGGAAAGACAACCCAGCTGACGCCATGACCAAGGCTAGCCCCAACAAAGCTCTAGAGACTCTCGTGGATACGAATTCAGTGGAGATTCGAGTCGAAGGATGGGTGAAAAGATGATCGAAGTTTAATGGGTCTGTGGACTTGAGCTTTTGCATAAATTTTGTTTTTGTTTTTTTTTTCACTATTCTGTCCACCAAATTGCACATTGGGCATTTCTTTTGTAATTCTGCTGATCTTGAGGATCTACCCGGGAACATCCCAAATTTCGATTGAAGGGTAACGCTCTTATGGATGGTTGTTTACATGCTGCCTCTTCAGGCACTAGTCTTTTTATTTTAAGAGTTGCCAGTGTCAGTTCAACGATTATCTGTGGTCACATGACTTGGGGTAAAACCACTTGTATATTCCTAGAACTTAGATACCTAGAATAGACTCAATCACTACCACAAGACCAACCCCTTCTACTGCAGTAGATATACCGATTACCCTGTGACATCAAAAGATTCCGAACAGTTTCAATCGGATTGAGGCCTGGAGAGTAAGCTGGCCAGGTCAAAGGATAAATCCTATTTTGGTTCTGTTCAGTCGTTCTAGAAGATGAATGAGATGGAGCTCCATTTTGCATGAATAAGAAGCCTGGATCCTCACATGTCCAAGGGCTTGTGAGAGGCACGACTTTTCACAGTATCGCTCCGAACTTATTGAGCCCCAACTTTTCTCCCAAAATAAATGACGGCCATGTTCTGGCCCGGCAAAACAAGCCCAAACCATCCAGCTATGTCGTTTCCTTACTTTGTCAACTATTTTGGTTTGTTCGAGTTCTTCCCCTGCCTAAATGAGATGGCTAGACTGATTCATTTAAGAAATCTTTATCATTAAATTTATCGCTAATTTTACTCGTTACCGACTGGCATCTATGCCATCTGTCGCTCACTCAAGTTTCGTCGCTCCAAACTACTTTTTCACGTTGTACTACGGTGCAAGAAAGGTACACAAGGGCCCACATTTTAGGTATCAATCTATTTCTCTCAGAAATTGAAGGCTTCCTGAAGGCTAGATGGCGCGAGTAGCCTCTCTTTCGAAGTGCGCTCTTAATTGATTTCTCTCCGATACCCCTGTGTTGGAAAGGCCCATCTGCAAGCTCAGCGTAGCTCATCTATCGATTCGATCGCGATAAGCGAACGAAATATTCTAGATCATCTTCATGCTCAGGCGTAAGGGCTGGGCGTCGTCCGCCCGGCTTCATAGGTGAAACACTGCCGGCGTTTAACGCATATTTCACCTGTCCGAGTGTGACATTTAGTCGCTCCGTTATATTTTTTCCGTGTCAGTCCTGAGTCGGCTAACATTTGTATCTATCACGTATTTAGTTTTTATTTTGGAAACTTCAACGAAATAATAGTCCTAATTGGTAACGTTGATGCCGCGATGTACAGGCTATCAGGGGCAATTAGTTTTACTTGGATGTAGTATTGCAGACCTTAATATTATTACTAAATAGCGCTAATTTTGTCTAATTAGTAATAATAATTAGGGCTGCAATACTACATGCAAGTAAAACTAATTGCTCCTGATACCCTGTATATTTGCAATACTTATCCTTGCAGCCAAAATGATGAGCAAGGATAAGTATTGCAAATGTAAATGGTTAAATTTCTATAAATATTTTCAACACTTATACCGGGACCCAATATCAGTTTTGACAGGTCCTACTACAAGTTATAAACCTCTGCTAAATTTAACAATAATTATGCCGTATCCATCAACAGCGTTTACTTTAGTATAGCCGGACCCTCGTTATAACGATGTATTTCGTTTCAAAAAAATTAACGAGATTCCGAATTTATCGGTATAACAAGGGTTCAACTGTATGGAATGTTTTTTTTTTTAAATCATTTTTGCGTATGCAGCCTGAGGCTATGACGCGAATGATTACGGAAGATATGTATGTGACGCAGAATAACTCTTTTTGACGTTTGGAACACTCATACTCAGATTTCATTTGCAGATACCACTACGAGAATAACGCCTTACGACATGTACCCTCTTCCGTGAATACCCACCACAGGGAAAAGCGAGAAAAACCTGTTGCTATCTGAGCATGCTTTCGTCATTCTACGAATCCAGTATCACCGCGAGAGAAGTGGTGTAAGGGTCTTGCTGGATTCGAACCAGCTTTCTCCTGTCTCAAGTGGGGCATGTGTCCAAGCTACCCAGACTCTACTTGGAAGAACGGCCCGGATAGTGTACCACTGCACCATCCGACCCGTATGGAATGTTCTTTCGCTACTGATAAAACAGGACTACCGTAGCTCCCTCGGCTTTTTGTTGAACACGAACCTTGCTTAGTTTATCAGTTTGGCCAAAAATTTTACCGTCCGATAACCACAGAATCGAAACCTGACACCATGGCGAAAAACTCAAAAAAATCAACTCGAAAATTCGAGAAGAATCAGCTTAAAGATACACTTGAAAGGAGAAAAGCTGGCGCGAAAATTAAGCAGAGACATCAAGTCAAGCTCAAACGGCAATCAAGAAAGGTCGAGCCATCAGAAAAAGCTCAAGATGAGAGCATTACTAAAGCAAGCACCTCAAAGGAAGATCAATTCGATAAAATGAACGTTGATTCCTTTTTTCAGGTTGGGCTTAAAGTTCCCGATCAGGTCTCAAAAAAGATGGAAACACAGCCATCCGAAAAGCGGCTTGGTAAAAGAAAAAGGACGAAATCAGACGCCATTAATGATGAATCATCCAATACCTCCGAAGAATCGCAAACTTCGAGCGATAGTGAAAATGAAGACGAGACAGAAGAAGATACTGGCATGACTAAAGATACCATGAATCAGTTAGCTGAAAAAGATCCGGAATTCTACAAATATCTCAAGGAAAATGATCCCGAGACATTAGATTTTGACGACAATGCTGATCTGGCCGAAGTTGATGATTTGAGTGCATCTGAGGAGGAAAAACCGAGGAAAAAGCGAAAAAAGTCACAGACCACTGGTGATGATGATGCCCTTGATGAATCAAGTAGCTCTTCTGAAGTCACAAAAGCTATGATACAAAAATGGACAACGGCTATGATCGAACAGAACTCGTTACGTGCGATGCGACAAGTAGTATTGGCGTTTAGAGCTGCAGCTCACATAAACGAAGATGACGGAAATCAGCACAAGTACTCTATTTCGAATTCCGAAGTTTACCACGAGTTATTACTCACGTCTCTTAAAAATATTCCCTTGGTCCTTCAGCATCACTTACCTATCAAGGAATCTCAATCTGGTAAAGTTAGAGTCCCGACTGACTCTAAAAAATTTAAAACTTTGACGCCGCTTCTTAAGTCTCACTCAACATCTATGCGCCATCTGCTTACAACTCTCTCCGACGCCTCAACTCTAAAAATGACGCTGTCGTCTATCACGCCGCTTTTACCATACCTCGTCCCCTTCAAGAAGCTTCTGAAAAATATTATAAAAACGGTGGTCGAAATTTGGTCGGATTCCTCTAACACTGAAGCAACCAAAATCACTGCTTTTCTGATTTTACGTCGACTGGCAGTCATAGGAGATCCTGGACTTCGCGAAGCAGTGTTAAAGACTATTTACCAAGGCCTTGTCAAAGGAAGCCGGAACACTACAGCCCATACTATTCAAGGGATTAATTTAATGAAAAACTCTGCTGCCGAACTATGGGGTATAGACGCATCCGTGGGTTATGCTACCGGATTTTCATACATTAGGCAGTTAGCGATACACCTCAGAAACAGCATCACAAATAACCAAAAGGGATCTTATAAAACAGTGTACAACTGGCAATACGTACACTCTCTGGATTTCTGGTCATGTGTCCTCTCTGAGCATTGCTCACCTCTCAAAGAAGCTGAAATAGGACGGCAATCAGAGTTAAGACCATTGATATATCCTACAGTGCAGATCACACTTGGTGCATTAAGGTTGATACCCACATCTACTTATTTTCCTCTCCGGTTCCACCTCACACGTTCTCTTCTACGCCTCTCTCGTGCCACTGGAACCTTTATTCCATTGGCTAGCCCTATACTTGAAGTTCTCAACTCCAATGAAATGAGAAAAAGCTCAAAGGCTTCAACATTGAGACCTCTCGAATTTTCATTGAATTATAAGGCACAGAAATCTTATCTACGCACTCGAGTCTATCAAGATGGTATTGGGGAACAGGTCGTTGAACTTCTGGCTGAGTTTTTCGTATTATGGTCCACTAGCATTGCTTTCCCAGAACTTGCACTACCTGTAATTGTAATGCTCAAGCGTTGGCTAAAAGAAGTATCCAGCAAAGAAAAGGGTAACAAAAATGGAAAGGTTAGCAGTATGGTATCACTTCTAGTTCAAAAACTCGATATGAATTCAAAGTGGATAGAAGTTAAACGAGCCAAAGTTGAATTTGCGCCAAACAACAGGGCCGGCGTAGATGGTTTCCTTCAAGGACTCAACTGGGAACTAACACCTCTAGGTGCATTTGTCGCAGGACAGCGAAAACAGAAGGAGGAGAAGGCAAGGTTAGTTGAAGAAGGAATAAGAGAGGAAGAGAGAAAAAGAAAAAATCTCAAAACTCAAGGGAATGAGAATGATACTGAGAGTGTGACTAAAGATTCTAATGCCTCAGAGACAACTGTGGGTGGATCTGAATATTATGGGTGAAACCCGCTAATCTTTTACTAGGACACTGAATAGTTCTTGAGATACAAGTAGCCTTAGGACATTTGAATAACTAGGCTGTTTGCCTCCCTTTTAATGAACAACTTGAAGCTCTAATTAATATATATCATCAAAAAGGTTGAGACTTCCGAAGCTCTTCTCTAACTGGAAACATCGCAGCTGATCTAGCTCTTTTCTGAGTGCAGAAAACTGCAGCCTTATTTTACGGTAATCCAATTCTTGAACGTTTGGCTACCCTAACTCTTCAGAATGAGGAACAATAGGATTAACTTGATAGGATATGAATAGTTTGCAGCTCATTTTTTTAAATATCCATGCATGGTCCACGACTTCTTTTATCAAAGGAGTTGAATCGGGTTCTACCATTTCTATTTAGAATATGCCTCTAGTGGAGGTGATAAGCTTCCAAAGATACAAATAAAATTGAGACGATCGTAGTGGATATGCGAAAGTATATTATTCTGAACTCCCGAAAAATTACACTTCAATTTCTCTCATCATTATCTGTTAGTGCATGTATCTGCACTTATACGTGCAGATTCGTACAGGGGTTGCTTTGACGAATTACCTGATCTGGGTGTAGCCGATGACCTATTACCATGTCCATGTAATTGGCATGCTTCCGACGAAATACTCCACCATTTTTTGAAATAATAATAAAGGTTTATGTTTATCGATGCAAATAACGTAGAGATAGACAAGTAAGACGAAGAGTAGGCGCAGAGAAACCTAAGATCGGAATGTAATGTCAGTATTCTGTTTTGATACTCAGACCTTTATTTCGAAGTAACTTTTTTTTCTAAATCAGTCTTGCGTATGCAGACTGGGCCTATGACGCGATTAATTACGAAAGATATGTGTATTTCGCAGAATCACTCAGTTGGACGTTTAGAAAACTCATTTATACTTCAATTGTTGATACCACTACAATGATAAGACTTTAAGTCATATATCTTCCTCTGTGAACATATAGCACAGAGTCAAGCAAGAAGGGTCCAAGGTATCTAAATATGCTTACTTCATCCCACGAATACGATATCACCGCGAGAGACGTGGTGTTGAGATCCTACCAGATTCGAGCCAGCATTCTCCTGGCTCAATTAGGGCATGTGTCTTGACTACCTAGGCTCTACTTTGGAGACTAGTCTGGATGGTGTACCACTGCACCATCCGGCCCACAAACGATTTTCATAAGATACGATGTTTAACTAGTTAGCTTCGCTAACGAGGGAATCTTTTTTTTTTTTAAATCATTCTAGCGGATGCAGCCTGAGGCTATGACGCGAATGATTACGGAAGATATGTACAGTGTTACCACCTTAAAGATTGTTAGTTTGCATAAACGACAGGCATTAAAGTGGGTTTTCTTAAAAATCTTTGGCTTGTTAGGAAACGATCATACCTCTTTGCCGTAACACCCTAGAAACACTTTACCGCATCAGGCACAATATACCTTGCAAAAGCTCTATAGATAGGAAATATTTCTTGGTGCCCAAATTTTGTTAAACCTAAAGTTACTTGGAAATATTCTCATTATTTCTAATCTACGACTAAACAGAGCTACCGTACATTAAAAGATAGGATAGATTTAATAGTTCAAAACACATGAATACAAAGTAGGACCTCTTTCTGCATCCATATTAGCCAGGCACCTGGCAGGCATGCTGTCGATAAATCGACCGAGTTCATCAGATGAGATCGAGTCCCATGCTTCTCTTATGGCTCTTTTTAGCATCTGCTAAAATTTTTACCTTTCATTATCAAACTCCGGATATCGAGCTTGAACATAATCCTCCATCGATTTCCATACAGACTTAAGTGGGTTTAGGTCGGGAGAGAAGGGAGGCCACACGATGGGTACTACCCCAGATAGGAGTAAAGCTTCCATGGCATTCCTTGCGGGATGGCAGGGAGCACCATCTTGCATCAGTAAAAGTGATGGATTAGCTTCTCGTGCCGTTATTATCCTTGGTAAAATCCACTGGCAGTAGGCCTCCAAGTTCAATTTCCCCCAACTTTTTTTCCCAAACTAGACCACTAATTTTTGGTTTCCATCGAAAGATCCCCGATACGTCAACAATTTCTTCGAACAAACCTAGAAGATAAACACATATCGTCATACTCCTCACCAGTCTAGACTTCGCTCGTCGAAAACCTAAATTGTCAATAAGCAAACTGATCTTTCTGGTCACCTACAAACGTGTATACTGGCCACTGTTAATCCAAGACTCGTCCATCCATAGGAATTCATTCCACTGCTGGATAGTCCAACTTAGTTGAGGCTGATCGAAAAGTAACTGTCGCCTTTTATTTTCTTCGCTAAGCGGAGGCTTACTCTAGGAGACATGACGCTTATATCCCCTTCTCTCTAGAGTATTCCGAATAGCTCTCTCACTGATGTTCCAGTGAGAAGCTGCGCCGTGGCAAGTTCCAAGTAGGTCATAAACCGACCGACTAATGAAATATAAACCAAATATTCAAGCTCATCAGCTTGAACCTCACTCAGGACTTAAGGTCCACCGGAATTTCTGGCTTCTGAAAGATCACCACGTTCGCATGTGTATTGAACTTGTCTCTGACTTAGCCCCAATTCATGAGCGATGTTAAGATATGAAAACCCGTGCTTTCGAAGTGTCTGGATAGCGACTCGTATATTCCGATTAAGATTCTGGTAACGAGGTCTCTTCGAAGACTGTTGGGTGTGAGAATTTATTTTTATTTTTCAGTGACAGGATCTGATTTGGAGTGAGATGTAGTGGTCAGGTGTCTGTGGCTGCAAAATTTGGAAGGTAAAGTTTGCAACTAATTTCGGTAATATTTTTGTGAGCTTAGTAGATAGTTTGAAGGTGTGTAATTTAGACTGAATATACTAGCCCTTTTTGAAACGATTAGTGTAGAATACAAGGATAAGGCCTGTAATATCAAGATTTAAGGTTTAACAATCTTTAGGGTTGAGACACTGTACATATCTTCCGTAATCATTCGCATCATAGCCTCAGGCTACATACGCTAAAATAATTTAAAAAAAATAAAAAAATTCATCCTTGTAACGGATTCGGAATAACTTTTGGCCAGATCAAAAAGATATTCCACAATAAACCAGCAAATCGAGTTGTAAAGCGGACAATAAATTTACCCGGAGAGCTTCCCAGTCAACATGGCTCATGTGCTTAAGCGTAAGAGGGGCGAAGCAGATACGAAACTCTCTGTTAAAAGAACCAAGTCTATCCAAAAGCAGCAAAATATTACTTCTGAAAGGCTTCATGAAAGACAGCCCTCTATAAACCAAACGAAGGAGCTGGCGCAGCCAAACAACTTGAATGACCAAAAAAACGATGTTTCTGGTTCACCTATTGCCTCTCTTGCTCATGAAAAACTACTAGTTGGATCCATATCCGCTGAAGAGAGGATAACCTGCCCATGGAAACTTTCCTCATCCACAGGTGGCCGCATTATCAAATGTGATCCAGTTTTTACAGCTGATGAAAAGTAGGATGGAGCTTCTCAGAATTATTTTGATAACTTAAATTAATACGACGTGGCAGATACCTCATTGTTGCAAACCTAACTACCATTCAAGTATATGCTACGTCGGACTCTCTTCTTTACTGCTCCATACCGCTTAAACTAGACCCTGCCATTGCAGCTTCTACTCGAATCGTCTCGACTTGCCTCTCTTCAACGAACACGAATACGCTTTGGGTAGCTTGCTCTGATGGCTCTATATTTAATGTTGATTGGACGACCGGAGCAGGAGCCGGCTGTTTTTGGACTGTATCATCAACCGGCTGTAAACATATGACTGTATCTTCTATGCTATCTAACGGTCGAAGAAGAGATGTCATATTCACTACTGAAGCGCGAAAAAATGGTGGTTTTCGAACTACTGCGTTTGAATTGGCGGATCCAAATGGTCCTATAGCCATCGCGGCAAGGACTATTTATACATCACCAGAACCTATTCAGTCTCTTAAAGCGGCTACTGATGGATCAGTTATTGTTGGGGTGTCAGGCAAGAAGGTACTGGTTGGTCGTCTTCGATCAACTGCGTTTGATACTGTTGATAAGATAAAATTTGAATTTCGAACATTTGAATCGAAGGATCCAATAACATCCTTAGATATTAGATTCTCGAAAACTATGAATACTGAAGCCACAAAAAAAGAAAATATTCCTAAGATTCCAGTCGTAGATCTTGTCCTTGGCAATATGAGAGGCGCTATTTTTGTTCACACAGATCTAGTTGGAAAGCTTTTTGGCCGGGCCCCTAAGGGAACAGCCCCATCTACCACAAGCTTAGTACCCTCAAAGCATCACTGGCATCGGCAAGCTGTTAACTCTGTTAAATGGTCACTCGATGGTTCGTCTCATTCAGACCTTACTTCGGTAACGCTGACAGTCTATTAGGAAATTACATGATATCTGGTGGTGCAGAGTCCACACTTGTGCTTTGGCAGATGGAGACAGGGAAGCGAGACTTTCTGCCTCACATGTCTGCCGTTATTAAGAATATCGTCGTTTCGCCTACAGGCTCAGCTTACGCGATTCTGTTGTCTGATAACTCAGCCATGATTATTTCTACAACAAACCTCTTACCAAAATTTAACATTGCAGGGATCCAGGCTCCTGTCATCCAAACTAAAGATTCTGTGGTATCAGAGTCTTTAGAAGCGTTAAGAGCTGAAGGAAAGTTATGGTCGGAGCCTTTATTGCAACGTGTTCCAGCAGTTATCAACCCTGTAATCCCTTCTTCACTGCTTCTCGCTGTCGGACCAGTTCAAGAAGTCAGAGCTTCTAAGCCGTTTATTTTGAGCAACCCGTTTTTACAAGAATTTGACCTCGGTACTAGCCGAAGTTTGTTAACTCAAGCCTTGGCAAGAACAAACATCACAAATGTGAACGCTGCACCTAATGCTCACTGTATGATTGAACCTAGAGTCATACACATGAAAATATCTTCCGATGGTCTATGGCTTGCAACTGTTGATGAGTGGATACCTCCAAACGATGACTTTGAATTCCTTGAACACAAGGGAAACGAAAATATGCGAGAACTTTCTCAGCGACGAGAAATTCATCTAAAGTTTTGGGAGCGGAATAAAACCCAAAGCAACTGGGAACTAGTTTCAAGAATAGATAGGCCCCATGACATGAGTGATGGGTACAGTGAGTCAGGCATTGTACTCGATCTAGCTTCACACCCCAGCCGCTCTCAATTTGCAACTTTAGGAAACAACGGGAGCGTAAAGGTTTGGCTTCCAAAATCAAGGAAACGAGATGGCATCTTAGTACGTGGTCAAAATAACGAGGTACTGAAGAATTGGTGTTGTTCTCACACCACTAAACTTGGAAAACTGGAATGTTTGGATAAGACGGGTGACAACTTAAGTTTACCATTAACTGGATGTCTTTCATTCTCTGAAGACGGCTCGGTACTTGCAGCAGCATTAGGATGTCGAACCGGGCTTATCTATCTCATTGATTCCAATTCAGGAAAAATACAAATTTCTATCGATGGAATCATTGAGAATGATGTCTTTGGCATGAAATTTCTCGGGCAAGACCTGATAATATTATCTCAGAGACTATTATCATTTGATGTTGTCTCACAAAAAATTAGGCACTCTTTACAAATCAGGTCATCAGTTGATGGTCTATCGGTTCATCAAAAAAAAGAAATGATGCATTTAGCCGTTGATCACAAGAGTAAGACATTCGCTGTCGCATTACCAAAACCAACCACTAGTACGGAAGAGCCGTTAGCTGGCTTTAGATCTGAATTGATAGTATTTCACCCAGAGTATCTTGAGCCTCAACTAAAAGATTTCCATGACTGTTTGATTACTGCTTTGCTTCCGGTGATTAGCTCCGAAGGTTACATAATTCTTGATTCTAATGCTGATATACGCACTGTCTTGCCAAAAGGAGCTCACCCAGTCACATCTATGGCCCAGTCTACTTCAGCCCTCAAGTTGGATATTTTTATCAAAGAAGCAACTGATTCAAAACCCGAGATTATGGATGTCGACGAAGAAGAAGATAATGATATGGAAGACCTTCAGAATGATAATTTACGAGCAGCTCTACAAAATGATCAAAATGATGAGGATGACTATGATTTCCCAGTCGTCAATCAGAATCAAATAGATGAAATTTTTGATGCTGGACCTGCATTTGCACTACCCCCCATTCAAGATTTGTTCTATCAAGTCACCGGGATCCTCACAAATAAGCTTGCCACATAAAATTCTCATGCATTAAGATGTGGACCTAATTTATTATTATGTCTGACATGCTAGACTTTTCTCTATCCACACGTGCCAAGCCCCAAGCGCAACGAGAGATTTCGTTAACGGCGTATCGATGAGTACAATGATACAAAACTACGAAAATAAAAGACAGAAGGTGTGAATTATTTTATTTTGTGCCTTTGGGTTATGCTTCCGCACGGCGATCTTGACCAAAAAGTCATATGCCAGTGAGCCACGCCTGAAAGGTGTTTTATGAGATTTTTTTCAGCGCAGAAAATTCGCCGTAGCAAACGCTCGACGTCTGGGTAGCACTAAATGTTCATGACGTGAAAGATTTCCTATGAAATTTCATACCGTAGAAGCAAGTGTAGTAATAATTATCGTGACTGTTGATGAAGACTCTTAATAGGATATGCTAGAATATTTTATTTCTTTTCATGGTACTGAGGTCCATGACTAGGTAGCGTCTGGATAGGTAGTAATTAAATGAAACATCTTCATAGCATGACATGAAGTGTATTCAACTGACACTGTTAGTTGGGATCGGACGTTTCTTCTCCAATTCTTCCTAATTATTACTATTGTATCAAATTCAGGGATTGCGAAAGCGGTAGACTAACAAAAATCCGTGGCCGTGGCTACTGCATCTAAACTGACGACTTTTATTTTCAACAAGCGAGAAAATGTACTGTTACAGGTATTATCTTGGTCACGGTACTGTACATTTCACCTATCCTATCATTCATTCAAAGTCAGCTTTCGCCGCCGTGACCGGTACTCGGCGATGGGGATAACTGATAGATAAAGTACCGTATTTTCAGGAAAGATAGAGTAAAATGGGGAACAGACGGGGAAGATTAAATTGAACTGCACCACCAACACCTGCTAAAGCTGAACGCCGTGTACGACGATTCGATCCAATTCTCTTGCGTATGCAACATCATTCGTCTCGGTGGTTATCTAGCTCTCCACCTCGTCCTCTCACACTTCATTACATGTCGTTACTTTTTAACAAATTCTGGAAAGCAATTTTCAAGTGATTTGCTATGCTTGTTGGTGGCATGTTCAGTCAGACTAATTTCACAATGTATATTAGCATTCACACGGCATGCAGCAGGTAGGTAACAAATCACGTACCCGATTGCACTCGCTGTTTTTAGGAAGGTCAATTTGCAGATAGAACACTGAATGTCTTTTGCCTTCTCATTGACCTTCAACTGCGACTTAGCCACCTTGACATCCTTATCTTTCCGCTCCCTCTTAGACGCTGCTTTAGCCCCCTGCAAGCCTATTAGCATGTGGGATCGAAAGAATTATTCAGAAGGATGCGCATAGCCATACATTCCCCATTTCGCTAAATAATGGCTGGTAAATTTCGACAACTTCTTCGACCAATTCTACAGGCGTTCAATCTTCAGATGGAGGAGATACAGCGTCTTGTAGAGTCGCGTCTTCGGGCAAGTGATGGAAAATTCATGTCCCGGTTGACTACGATGCGGGGCTCACCAAAAAACTTATTACCAATCGGGGAGGAGCAGAGGTTAAAGGCGCGCTAACCATATGCCATTGATAATTACGAGTACATGAATAGTATCCAGTACACATGCCCTGTGAATGTTCAGTCTCAACCTCACATTGGCCGGTCATCGCATGGAAATGAATCGGAGGAATACAGTTAACTACGTGGTCTAATAGTGTCCGACTACTTTGTACAACTGTTTGTCGGGGCTACCTCAAATTTCTCGCCAACTGTCGTTGTTTGGATTGTAACACCCGGTTTTCGGTGATCTGATATTGTAATATCACAAGAAATTGAATGATGAGCATAAATTATGACATATAAACTTACATTTGTGTATGATGAATAACTCCATGTTAGATCTATATTTTACATATGCGCTGCTCTACTTATTGCCTGACTAGCTTGCTATAAAGCTTAGTAATCATGTGACAGTTACTTCAAGTTCAGCTCAGCTCACCGCCTTATTATGCCAACGCCAGACATTGAATAAATGAAAAGCTTATGTTCTATTATTGAGCGAGGTTCACCATTGAAACCTTTGCACAGAAGACTGCAGGAACTTTTTTCCTTCAATCCTGGCACGAGCTATTTGCACCACCACCGTCGTACTCCACAATTATGTCAGTGCAATCGACGAGCCCCATGTGTTTACAGAAATTTTCACGGAGGGATTGAAAAATAGCTTTGCCAAGTCCATTAGTTTACTGGTCTCTGTTAGCTCTCGGTTGAAATAAAACAAAGTAGGTTCAATGCTAGAAGTACTTGCTCAATAATGTACTGGTACTCATGTTTACTGCCTCTTGTTGGCATTTGGACAACCTTGATAGTACTATTATCCACTTCATGACGAAGCAAGCGAAGTTTAACGCTGTATTAGGCACTGGTCTGTCGGGCGCGGGACTGAGGCTCTGAATGACGCCGGAGGTGGGGGAAAACGAAGAGGAACGCGACGGGCGTTCGGAAGTAAGGGCGAAGGGGGATGCGGCCCACGTTCAGAGGGAAGGGCGAGAAGGGAGGAACTTAAGGAGCACTCGAGGGGGATGCAAAGCAAGAGATGACGGCGGGTCACTACAGAGATAAGAGAACGGCTATCGGCGTTGTCAATTTTACGAAACTAATCCTGAATACAGAAGACTACAAGTAAAGATGTACGAACCCAGAAAGAAAGCTATGTACTTGTACTGGGGAAGTGGTCTTTACTGGTCACCAACGAAGTTTGAGTACACTCGCTTTTCTTCTCGGCACCTCCCGTGGTGCTAAGCGTTTTTTCTTTTAAATTGGATGTGAGATTCCTGTCAGAAATCTGCCCCATCCGTGCCGCATAATCTAATTTTGTGAGGAAGCCGCTGTACAGCTCTTTTTTTTTTTTTTTAAATCATATTGTATTCAGCCTCATAGCTATTACAAAGCTGTACAGCTCTCTCTGAACCCAAAATAATTTAGTAGGCCTGTCGCCACACCATAGATTGTAGTATAAAAAAACTATAGCAGTCACCGTGTCCCCTTAAGGATGAGGCTGTAGCCGTAGCTAAAGTCCGTTAGGCCTTTAAAAATAAGTTGTAAAATGTAACAGCACAAATATGTCAAAATCACGTGATCTTTGAGATGTTGCAATTGAACCTAAATACAGACGTCTTTTTTTCAGGATCATGTGACTATTTTTGCTTCTGTATGCCGATCATCACTTTTTCATGTACATGCGCTTGTGGCTTGAAATTATTAATAAACATTTCCATCCCAGGCTAACGTTACGCGTGTTGTTAACTCAGTCGGCTTCTTGCATCGCGTTGTTTTAAACCGTACAATACAGTTCATCCTCACACCCAAGCTTGCCAATTGAATTCACATTTATTCATACAACCCCGACTCAGCTGTTCTTTCTTGACCTAAACTGAAAATGGAGTCCTAATCAGATGTATATTGCTCAACTTGTAAACGCTTTCGCCCATCCATCGAATTCTCGATCTATAAACAGGGCAATCGACTCAAGACGTGCTCAAAGCACAGCAAAAGACGCTCTTTACTAGAGGTAAATGAATGGAATAGCTCTATACATGAAATAAATTGTTGGAGCCGACCCGTAAGCCTTCTCTATTTTATCGTAAGCGTGTCCTAAACTGTACTCTTTTAAGGGCCAAACTAAACGACTTGACATTTCTTACAAATTTGATCTCGATCAGTGGCCAATCAATTTTGGAGATTCGCTCGAAGTTTCTGGTAAAACCGTGGACTCCACTCCACTCAATGAAGCTGTCAGTAAGTTGGCTGGCCTCATTCGAGAGGCTGGAGGTCATAGATTCCGCCATTTGAGCCACAATCAGAAGCCCAATTTTAGCTACTACTACCTCTATGCTTGCTGCCAAGGCAAAGATAAAAGCACTGGGTCAAAAGCTACTGGCAAACGCGATCCAAGACGTATGGAAAGGTTTCATTGCAAGAGCAAATTGATATTACAGCCGAATCTATCAGAGAGGCGACTTTCCATTAATATCCAGCACGATTATCATACAACGTATATCGATGTTGGGTTATCAAAAGAGGTGTTAGGGTTCGTTAACTCCCAATTTATGAATATGACTCCCGCCGAACTGTACCGCGAAATTCAGGCTTCTACCATGCCAGGAGCAGAGACAGTTGCTCAACACCAAATATACTATCAATGGCAACAAGCCAATTATAGTATTTGGCGACATGACCCGGATCAACTTATGTCCACGTCAAAGTTTCTTGATCTGCACTTGAATTTATATTGGCACGAGACGTATACTGCCGGAAATTTACGTGCCCAAGCAGTGTATATTTGGGAAACAATAACAGCTCTCGTGTCCACTACTCAAGAGCTTGTAATTGATGCGACATTTGGAACAAATAATTCTGGTAAGCATATGGCACAACTTGATCTAGTAACAGCATTATTAATTGTAGCCTAGGCATGGGTCTATCGGCTGTTTTGGAAGAATTGGATGGAACGGGAGTTCCATTGTGATACCTTTTCCACGGTAGTAACGGCTCTGACACGACATTGAGCCCTGCAATTCCTGGATCCTCGACTCTGATTCTTGAACAGTTTCCCCGACCTCTCAAAGTTGCCGGGTTCAATCCAAGTTTTTTCGGCTGTGACAAGGACAGGGCTGAGATCTCAGCGATCCAGAGAGTATGGCCAAATGTTACGGTGCAAATTTGTTTTTGGCACGCAAAAAGAGCTGTCAGGATGAAGCTCCAGAGTTCGGTAAGGACATCAAGTTTGAAGTATTACCAACCCCAGAAAACCCAAATGCTCGTGCCAACTATTGAAATTTGCTGGGGCTCACTCCCTACGTGTCGTCCTAACGGTGATCACCGCTATGGACGGTGTCAATGTGCTTCCTCATCCGCTGGAATCCAGGATCATGGCAGACTCGAGACTGTCAGTGTAGTCGAGCGGAATATTTTCCTGCAAATGTTCAGCAGACACTACAACATGCACACGATGATCCCCGACAAGAATGGCACGGCTCGTTCTGCGAAGCAGATCCATCTTGACTGCACTAACGAAGCTTACATCTGGTGTTACACACGTAACTACTACCGTCTCTGGGCCTACTTATATGTCAACTGGTATTCTCCTGAGCAGTGGGAGCTATGGGCTCGCTCCTCTAGCCCTGATAGTCTCCCTATCCTAAAGACCACGATGATAATTGAGTCGCACTGGCGAAGGATCAAGCACGATTATTTGCACAGATTCAACCGTCCCCGGATTGATCTTGTTACCTGGGTCTTGGTTTCACGGGTGGTTCCTTCGGCAGTAAATCGGATGAAGGCAATCATCAGCGGGGACCACCGAAAGGCTACAGCTGTATGGAGGAAGCCATTCAAGCAAGAGTGGAAGCGATTACAAAGCAGTGAGATTGACCCCCAGAGTTTGCTAACCAACCACACGGGTCCATCCAAGTGGACATGTGCTTGCAATGCATTCTTACTCAGTCGTTTCCTGCTTTGCAAACACATCATACATTGCTTTGAAAGGATATCGGATCCTGTTAAGTTTTTTTCTGAAGTCCGTCGGCAAAGGTGTACTCCGTTTTGGAAAAACCCCAGCTTGTTCTTCTTCCGCAGTTCACAACAGTGAGCAAAACTCCTCCATCAGAGGAAAATGAATCTGACTTCAACGATGATGAACTTGAAGCTTCAGGAGAGGATGAGGAGCTCGAAGATGAAGAAGTTTCAGGTGATGAAGATTTTGATGATGTCGGTGACGAAGATCCGCGTGAGCATTCGCGAAGAATCGCTTCGTCGTTGGATGAGCTTAAAAATCTTGTCTTAGAGCAGGGAGATAAACTCAACAGCAGGTGGCTCCAAAAATTTGACTACAGTAATGCGTCTAATATGACTCTTCTTGAAGAGATTAAGCAGCGCAAAAGGAACAGAACGATGCCGAAGACCTGGGCTCCTAATAGACATCCTGCAACCATGTACAGCAGGCAGAATTCTGTTGTAAAGGTTTAAATTTTAATAGTAAGTAAGAAAGCATTTCCTCAACAGAAGAGAATCTAACCGTATTTCCAGTCACTTTACATCATTAAAACTTCCCATACTCATCAACTTCATCTCATTGTTATCCACAAAATTGATGGTTAAGTGTTGGAGAATTGGGTTTTAGGTTGGATTCAGTGACAATGTAATATAATAGTTAGGAGTAATATTATAAATTGGTTAAAAGTTGTTTACGCTCTCTATCTCCGCGTTAAAAAATCTACAGATTAATGAGACGTAAGCGAAATATTATGTGAAGTATTCCAAACAAGAAGTAATTTCACCCTGACGTAGCATCCATGAACTGCTGATTAAAATAGCTTATAAAATTGATATTACTGTAACTCTCACAGAGCCGGTAATTTCGTGCTCTACATTTTAGATAGATATACATGAACCCTTATAACATGGGTATTACAGGTAATACGCAGTAAGTAAGTATACTGTACAGTAGGTGGCAGAAATTGCTACTAATTAATAGTAAAGTTGCACGTTGTTGTGAGTTAATACAGGGAGATGACGTATGAATCCGACATGAAGTACTTGTATATCATGTACTCTATTTATGTGTGCCTGACGCGTCGCGCGTGGCATGGAAATGTTTATTACTAATTTCAAGCCACAAGCGCATGTACATGAAAAAGTGATGATCGGCATGCAGAAGCAAAAATAGTCACATGATCCTGAAAAAAGACGTCTGTATTAAGGGACGTTGATGATGCACAACAAGAGGTTTTTTTTTAAATCATTTTAGCATGTGCAGCCTGAGGCTATAACGCTAATGATTACGGAAGATATGTGACGTTGTATGACTCTATTTGACGTTTGGAACACTCATACTCAGATTTCATTTGCAGATAACATTACGAGAATAACGCCTTACAGCATATACCCTCTTCCGTGAATACCCACCATAGGGAAAAGCGAGAAAACTCCGTGGTTATCTAAGTATGCTTTCATCAGTCTGCGAATACGGTATCACCGCGAGAGAAGTAGTGTGCGGGTCTCGCTGGATTCGAACCAGCTTTCTCCTGTCTAAAGTGGGGCATGTGTCCAAGCTACCCAGACTCTACTTGGGAGAACGGCCCGGATAGTGTACCACTGCACCATCCGACCCAACAAGGGACTATAAAGACGTGTATTAAACCTAAGTCGCTAAAATCACAGTTTTAAACTAAAGCATTTTTTTGAGTACTTAAATCCTCTTGTTGTGGGTCGGATGGTTCAGTGGTAGACTGTTCGGGCCGTTCTCCCAAGTAGAGTCTGGGTAGCTTGGACACATGCCCCACTTGAGGCAGGAGAAAGCTGGTTCGAATCCAGCGAGACCCGCACACAACTTCTCTCGCGGTGATACCGTATTCGCAGAGTGATGAAAGCATACTTAGATAACCACGGGGTTTTCTCGCTTTTCCCTATGGCGGGTATTCACGGAAGAGGGTACATGGCGTGAGTCGGTATTCTCGCAGTGGCATCTGCTAAATCTGAGTATGAGTGTTCCAAAGGTTACACCAAGTCATTCTGCGAAATGTACATACCCAAAGATGACTGAAAAAAAACACTCTCTACTGCTCTCTGTACGGAATCACGCGCTATTCCCTTTTTAATATCAAACATCTTTTCTATCTACTTGATTTGCTCTGTTAGATTTTTGATCTATCTTGGAGTCTTCAAAGACATTCTACTCTGCTTGCATGTGTTACTGTCCAACGAACGATTTCTTGGTGAACAATCATGGTAATACACATAAAACATGCTCTAAGCATTCCAAAACACCTGCCCAATCTCCACTGGAACAATAGGACAGTTTTTAATTTGAAATTAGAACTCGGAGTAATCCTGCAAGTTTCTATCCTCCTACATATCGATTTCAGGAATGTTTAACGAGAGTCTCTATAGCAACTGTTATGTGATGTCAATTGATACACACACGTAGTACGGTTAGATTGAAGGATATTGATACCCACATAGATTTGACTAAGGCGTAAATGAGTCAGCTCGATTGTGATATTTAGCTAGTGTCTACCTGGATATAAGTATTAGCGTTGTTGACTCGTCTCTGGCCTCCAGCTTCTTTAAACCATTTATCGAGTTCTTACCTCTCGTGCTTTCCGTGATCCTGACAGTAAAGCTCTATCACGACAAAACCTAAGGGCTCGTTGCCCAATTGATGTCCTCTTTTTCTTTTTCTATTTATTTCACGCGCCGTCTCGATGCTATCTGTCCCAAAAAATATCTTATCTGGGATTGACCCGTCTAACAAATTGTCGTGTAAACAATCAAAAGGTACGCTCACTACTACTAGTAATCCTGAGCCTGAAAAAAATACTCACAAATTGAGTTTACTTTTACCAGGCGAACCCACTATGCCTTCCGGCTCATTAACAAGTGAAAAAGTCACCGATACCGTAGCGGAGGCACTTAAAATTTCTTAATCTCAAATGCTTCACCCCAACCCGCCTCGTCCCAAAATGCTATGCCCCAATTTACCACACCCTTCAACGCAATGACGTATTTCGCTACGCTTTAAAATACTTTTCCACCAAACGACTTTCCACAAATTGTCACGCCACAGTTTGCCATGCCTCAATTTACTGTTACTCAACTCTCCCATCATTACACCCCAACTCTTGAAATCAATAAGTTCAATGGTCATACTGATATCATGCAGTTTCTGTACGATCTTGAAGCCTGCTTTCTTCCACATCCTCTCGCCCACCCCTCAGATAGGCACAAAGTTATAGTAGCCGTAAATCACATGGAAGGAGCGACCGACTGCGAAACATCAACCTCACCCAAAGAGTGGGCTCGCCTTGAGTTGCGCAAATACCCCGAGCTCCAAGATAATTGGCCCGTATTCGGTGAAAGACTCTGTGCTCGATACCAAATTACTTTTATTAGACAGAGAAAAGTCGAAGAAAGACAAGCGTTGCCTCAAGGCTCCAATACAGTAGAAGTATACTAGCAGAAAGTCGAATTACTGTGCAACCAAACAAATTACCCCAGAATGGCATCGGGCAAGAATTTTATAAAGGGCTCAATCTAGCTGTCAAAGACAAGCTCTCGCGTGTTACAAATCTAAACCGCCGTGACTATAAACTCGTCGCTCACTATGCCGTTCAAATTGACTAAAACTATCTTTCTCGACAACGCGAAAGATTGGCCGAGCGAAAGCTAGCAGACCAGCGCTTGCCTTCATTGAAATACTCATCATCTTCTAACGCACCTCCCAACAGTAATCCGCAACCCGCAACCCGCAACCCACAGTCCTCATTAACTCTAACGGCAAAATTATTGATGAAATCCGAGAATAATCAGATTTTCTAGGACATCTGCAAGAATATCTACACTTATCTTCAAGTCTAAGGCTATGAATCTGAATAGGTTCAGTAAAGGCGCTCAGTCATCATACCTTCAGGCAAGAACTGGGATTGGGAACAATCTGGCCTATCTCTACAAGATTGGGAAAGTAGACAGTGACATTTGTAACTTCTGTAACAAGGAGAAATAAACTATGCCACATCTGATACTTGATTGCACCTATTTTGATGAAGAGAGGAAAAGGGAATTTGATGGACTTGAACACTAAATCTGGCTATTCTCTTCAATACCAAAGTTGGTAGACTCTGTCTTCTGAAATTCTTACAATCCAGTCAGTGCATTTCAAAATATAAATCGCCACAAATTGAAACTTATACATAGCACAATTACATTCTATGAGTCACTTCACGTTACAGAATTACAATCCTTTCATTTGAATTTTTATCTATATCATTTCTCTATTTATTTAAAATTGATTCATATCATAATTTAATTTATTTTTCTATTTAACAAAAAACACCCAAACCATTCCATCAAGAAAAATTTTTTAAAAAAAAATTATTCTATTGCTAAATGTTTGCTTAGGAGCGGAACCACCGGCTGAAACTAATGTTGGATAGTTTTCATTAAGTTATAAGCCAGGACTAGTGCCAAAGGAGGGAGGGTTCCCCGGAGTTAGGGATACAGGGGAAGACGGTCAATAAAACAAAAATGTATTTAAATCTTTTGTCATAGCTATGAGGCTGAATACAATATGATTTTTAAAAAAAAAAAATCCGGGAATTTTGAAGAGCGAACAACCTCTGCATATTTGACGGTAGCAACCATCGTACTCATACCTTTGCAAAAATCATCGCGAAATGTATCAAGCAAGAAAAATCTGTTCCTGTGGACCCAGCAATACACTCTGGTAAGGTACCCACAAAAACACACTCTTTCCCCTATCAAAAATCTTAACTCACAATCGCCAGTCTGAACAGCACAACGGGAATTGAAGTGCATGGATCTGTTGGAAGAGTTAGTACCACCTTCTTAATAGATGGAGAGTCTCAGGGGAACGCTTGAGTATCCAGTATTATGGCTCAAAATCCCAATCGCCTGAAGCATTTCCTAAACAAACCAATTCTTTCCTTTAATGGTTCAATCGTTGTTAACGCATGTGATACCTATGAATCTCCCCCTTATACAGAAATCTCCGGGCTTAATACGGGCAATATCAACTTCGTAGAGGCGCCCATTAAAAACTATGACGCCATTCTAGGTTTACCTTGGCTAAAAAAATAAACCCAGATAAAAATTGGGTCACAAAAACTATTCGCCCTCAATTTCAAAAAGATACCCTAATTTATCCAACCGCCCCAATAAAATCAAACACTGTCACTACAGCCTCTTCATTTAGACAATTATTGTACAAAAATTCTGACCTATCAAAAATTTATAATGAACCCCCATTCAACCATGAAGATCTATTTATCAATGCGAATTTTGGAGAAGATACGCAAGCAGAAAATAACAACGTAACTCTTCCTATAAATTTACAATTCATGTCTCATGTATTCCCTAAAACGGATGCAGAAAAACTTCCACCAAACCGTGAAGGTATAGATATAACAATTGAAATCCCAAGCGGCAAGCTCCTGCAAATCATACCAATGAGAAGACTTTCTGACATAGAAAAAAAAGAAGCACGGAAGCAGATCAATCAGCTTATTCAAAAAGGTTGGATACGTAGATGTAAGGCGCAAGCTCAAGCCAATATACTGTTCGTAGAAAAACCTCACTCCAGGGAACTCAGAATGTGTATGGACTGCCGAAATCTCAACGCCATCACGACCAAAGATAAATACACTGTTCCACACATTGAAGATATTCTCGAAAAGCTCCGTGGAGCACGATTCTTCACTCGCCTCGACATCATATCTGCTTACAATATAATTCGTATTGCTCCTGGACACGAATGGAAGACAGCCTTTCGAACACCTGATGGTTGTTTCGAATGGCTCGTCATGCCGTTTGGCCTTGCCAACGCATCCCCGACTTGGCAATTATTTATCGATCAAATATTCCGGGACGTCACCCATGGTATCATCTCTTATGTTAATGATTTCTTGATCTACGCCCAATCTCAACAAGAACTGCATGCAAAAACAATTACAATACTTCAAATATTAAAAGATAGTAATCAATTCTGCAAGCTTTCTAAATGTGCGTTTGGAGTCTCTCAAGTAGACTTCCTGGGGTTCTTGATTGGGAGCGGAGGACTAAGCACAAGTCCAAAAAGAAAAGTCACTATAACTAACTGGCCTGTCCCCAACACTATGCAACAACTAAACCAGTTTTTGAGGTTCTCAGACTTCTATCGAAGGTTTATCTACCAATATGCTGAGTTAAGTACTGGTATGTCTAATTTCCTCAAAAAGAATCAAACTAGTAAAAAGTTTGATTTTAATGATGCTACCTTCAAATCTTTCAACGACATCAAGAATAGTTTTTCTACTTCACCAATGCTCTGTCAATGGGATCCATATTTACAAGGTATTCTTGAAACAAACGCGTCAGGAGGAGGGATCTCAGGTATTTTCTCTCATATACATGATGGGATCAAAAAGCCAATGGCGTTTTGGAGTAGAAAACTTCAACCTAAGGAAGTAAACTACGGCACCCCTGATCAAGAACTATTAGCAGGCGTAGACGCACTCACACATTTCCGTGTTTATCTGGAGGGCGCACAACACAAAATAAAAATTTTTAGTGACCACGCCAACCTACACTTTTTTGAAACAACCCTTCGACCTAATCGCCGCCAAGCAGGCTATCTCGAAAATTAGCTGCGTATGATTTTGAGATCTATTACTTCCTGGGAATCAAGAACCCTGCTGACGCCCCATCCAGACGCCCAGATTATATGTTAAAAGAAAGCAATAATGATAAAGACTGGGGTCTTAATCTAAAAGTCTCCCCTATCCAAATCAACTCGCTCGTCGCACTAGAATTCAGAGACATTATGGCCGATGCCCTCGCATTAGATGAATTCGCCAGGGAACTTTTAGAACATGACCTACCAGAAACATGAAATTTAGAGGATAGAGCACTGTGCTATGACCTACGTAAGCTGTACATCCCCGAATCACCTAGAATCAAAGCCAAATAACCGAGCCACGATAGGCCTATAGCTGGTCATTGGGGAACAGCAAAAATAATTGAGCTAGCACAACGTAACTATTACTGGCCCAAATTGACACGAGACATATGCGAGTATGTAGCTAGCTGCCAATTGTGTATCCGGAATAAAACAAAAACCCATAAACCCTTCGGAAAGTTAAATCCTCTTCCAGTTCCTAAAGCCCGATGGACAAGGGTTGGAACGGATTTCATCACAGTCCTTCCTAAAACTAAGAGTGGCATCACGGCAATCTTAACTTGCGTTGATGCTACTACACGACGTGGTTGTTTAATGGCATGCAAGCTTTCAGGTCTAACAGCAGAAAAAACAGCTAACATGTTTAGACAAAATATCATACGTCAACACAGTATCCCTAAGCTTTTCATCGCGGACCGAGGAAAACAATTCGTCAAGAATTTCTGGAAACAACTTGCAACTTCTGTGGGCTTCGAACAATCTCCGACAACACCGTTACATCAACAAAGCAACGGACTGTCCGAAAGGATAAATCAACCTTTGAAATCGTATCTGCGATCCTATGTAAATTTTGAGCAAAATGACTGGGATGAGTATTTAGACCTATTTTAATTCACCTGGAAAAATTACAAACACGCCGCAACCGGAATGGCACCCTTTTATGCCGACCGAGACTACCTTCGTAACTTCTGATTAAAGAGCGAAAAACCAGGAGAAAAAAAATTACAAGTGAATCTGCTGCTACACATGCTAGAAAACTGCAACTCATTTTGAACAAACTCCAGAGTGTCATAACCGCTAGAAATAACTCCACGGGACGACACTATGATAAAATACACAAGGACATTACATTCTGCGTAGGTGAATGGGTTGTGCTGCAAACAGAAAAAATTCGAAAGAAAAGAATATGTAAGAAATTAGCAAAAAAGCTCATAGTGTAACAGGCTATGTCCGATTGATTTTTTTTTCCCTTGTTTAGCGTCGTGCCGGCGCACGGCTACGAGTCTTAAAGTGACACGTGACGGTTAGCTCAGCCTATAATGGCTACCCAATGAATGCCTGATTGATTGTGGCTGGGCTAATTTACTTGGCCCATCCGAGTCACGTTATGTGGTGTATTGGTATTGTATGGACTATGTTATGCATATACATGGTCCATCCCCAACACTTCTACATTTACCTCCAAATCTTTAAACACCGATCTCACTATCAAGACTTCACATAGCTACATACCGACGTGTCAATTCAAATCTTCCCCGTCCCCCTCCTTCCCTTCCCCCTCCACCCCTACCTGCCTCTACTGCAAACAGTGGAGAGGGGTTGCTGATAGAATTGCTACTGTCAACTACCTCTGCCGCCAACACCAGGACTCAGGAGGCCACTCTCCTGTTCCAGAACATTGCTTGCGTTCTAGACAACGCAATCATTGAGAATGAAAATCTTCCCCAGCACCTCAAAAGGCCCTTCTATAACTTTGTTGCTGATCTGAACTCAGTAGCACGCAGGCACTTTGACTGCTATGTTAGAGGCTCTTCTCGACCTCCGATTCCTTATTCAACTGGTGAGCTTCCACAGTCCCATACGGTGCATTCAGAAGCACAAAGGAGCCTTCCACGGCCCCAAGTTGCTCTCCCAAGAATGCATCAAGCTATAAACCCTGGAGTCGGTAAGCGCCCTTTATCCTATGCCAATATTGTCTCTACTCCGGCCCCTAGACCTTTTACCCAGAAGACTAAGAGACCAAACAACCCTGATTTTACCAAAAACAGAGCAAAAAATAGAGAAATCCCGGAAGATAATCGTCTTTTCGTTCAAGTCTCCTCAGGCCATCCCGCCCTCCAAATGTCTCCCTATGCGGTCATGCTGCAAATTAACAATCATTTGAAAGAAAAACTCGTACAAAAAGTTCAGTCGATCAAAACAGGTTTTGCAATTTGCCCAATATCAACAACTGCCCAAGAGACTTTATTTTCTCGAATGGGAGAAATAGAAACTTTCTTGTCCACCCAAGGCCATTGCCAGGTAGAAAAGCCGACATCACACATTGCCTACAGGCTCTCTGGTGGGCCTCGCTCGTACCAAGGCTTCGACGGGACCTCAATGACAACAACAGAGATTACTTCTGAGGTCGTGCCTGACGCACTCCTTCATCTCACAAACGGTGCCCCGCTGAACGTTCTCGAGTCTCGGGGCCAATACGACTCTGATAACTCTCCACCAAATGCTGGGTCGTACTCTATCCCAAAGGCCCAACTCTATCCAAAGTCCTACCACTATTTGGCGTTCGGATCCCGGCTAAAATTCTCCCACAAAGACTACGCACCCCACAATGTGGTAGGTGCTATGGTTGGCACAATGAGAGATCGTGTGCTAGACTTCCTCGCTGTAGACTCTGCGGCTCCACTCAACACGTGGAGAGCGGACATACCTCATGCGACCCCTCTAGGGATCACCTATGCCCTCCTAAGTGTGCCAATTGCCATGGCCCTCATCCAGCCGACTCATTAGAATGCCTAATCAGGCCCAGAAAAGACAACACCTTACCAGCTAAAGCTCAGATGGCTGAAATTAGACAGGCAGCAGCGGCAGCTAGACTTCGATTAAAAGCCGCACAATGTGGAGTGATGGGAGGACAGGCCACTGATGGTGTTCCAGTAAACAGCTGCCCAGTACAAGTTCCACAAAATCTGCCAGCCTCACAAACCAAACTAGCCCCACAAACCCAGCCGGTTCCACAAACTCCTCCGTCTGTTCGAAGACTTTTTACTGAGTCTCCCTTATTGTCTAGAGGAAGATTTGCTTCTCTAGATCTAGACATGCAAGTAGATAACGTCGAGGATACGGATGAATATTAAGCCCTCGTCATTGAAGATATTTTCAGTTAATGTTGGACGTTGCTCCGCCACTCACCAAATCGCTCTCGAAACAGCATTCGAAAATTGTATAGATATTTTACTAATTCAAGAACCATATATTTCTAAAGATAAAGCTCGGAAATTAACTTCCAATCACCCATCCTATCAATGCTTCACACCTATAGATGACTGGTCCGTTCGACCTCGTGTACTCATCTACACAAACAAAAACAATTGCCTATTGTTTGTCCAAGATGCCCCTGTCACTGATTTAGAAGTAGGCAAAGGAGACCTTCTACTCCTAACAATTAAGTTTCCCGGGAATATGGACGTTAAAGTTGTAAATATGTACAATGCCCCTCCTGGAGCTATTGATCCAGGCGCCGGTGCCTCTTTCCTTTACTGACTCGCTGAAAAAAATTTCCTTCCTAAGACCATTCTAGCCGGAGATTTCAACCTTCATCACCCAAGCTGGAACCCTTCCTATCATAGCTCGACTTTAACACAAGCAGAAGATCTAGTTCGCTAGATTGAGTCGAGAAACTACTCCCTGGCATCCGAAATTGACGTTCCAACCCATAACCGTGGGAATAATCTCGATCTTTGCTTCTCTTCTAGTCTTCTACCCTCAGAGGGTATCTCAGCCTCAGTTCAACATGATTAGGATGTGGGATCAGACCATTTCCCTCTGCTTATTAAAATTTCATGCCAAGCAAGAAGAAAACCTCCTACACCAAAGTTGAGGGTTGCAACCATTCATGAAGAAACATTCTTTTCTCTGCTACACACTCATTTAGATTCAATACTCCCTCTTACGGATAAATCTTGTGCAAGCCTTGATTGTAGAGCGGAGAAAATCATTCAAATCTTATGTAGCTGCTTTTCGGGATCCGCAAAAAGATCTCTCCCACACAACAGGGGACAACCATGGTGGAATCAGGACTGTAGAACAGCTAAGAAGATATACCACAACGCTTCTCGAACGGGCAATGCAACCTTTGAAGACAAAAAAGCCTCTCGTAAAGCTATTAAGAGGGCAAAATTGCTTTCTACCAGAAAATCATGGATGAAGCTGCAGACGCAAAAGACATCTTTAGTATAGCAAAGTGGCATAAATCAAGAGGGCAATTTATTTCCCCTTCCCTAAAAGATCCAAATGATCCGGATGGCCCACTAGCTCAGTCGCCCGAAAGCAAGGGCGATCTTTTAGCGAGATGCCTATTGTCTAATCAATCAGAGGTTGAAGATATCCCACTTACAAGTACAGCGGTTGCAAGCACTTCTCTTCCCTTCCCCAAGATCACTTCAGAAGAAATCTCAAGATCCATCTTAAGAGCTGGCAATACTACACCTGGCAAGGACCAAATCCCTACTGCTGTTTTAAGGCTGGCCTGGCCACAAATTGCAGACTTAGTAAAGGATTTGTTTCAGGCATGCTTAGATACTGGACACCACCCAAAATGCTTTCGCACGGCAATTCTAGCAATATTTGAGAAGCCAAAAAAGCTAGATATGTCTTCTCCCAGATCCTATAGACCAATCGCGCTTCTTTCTGTGCTAGGCAAAGGACTCGAAAGGCTAGTGGCTAAGCGGATGTCGTGGATAGCCATAAAGCACAAGCTCCTTACTCGGCAGCAATTTGGGGCGTTACCACTGCGATCCAGTGTTGATCTGACAACTTGCCTGACTCATGATATTGAGAGCGCTTTAGCTAGAGGAGAGACTTCATCAATTGCTACACTAGACATCAAAGGAGCCTTCGATGCGGTGTTGCCTGGTAGACTTGTTCGTCGCTTAAGAGAGCAAGGCTGGCCTTTTCAACTTTGCAACTGGGTTGGATCATTTGCAACTGAGCGCGAAATATGTATCCGTCTAGATGGAGCAATCGGTGATCCGAGGCCAATCTACTGTGGACTCCCTCAGGGCTCCCCAGTATCCCCGATACTCTTTCTGCTATACATTTCTCCTCTTTTCAGGCTGAACGGCCTTCAGAAAGATTTTCGCTATGCTTACGACTTTGCTGTCCTAGCGACATCCCCCTCCCTGCAGGAAAATACCGAAAAAATAAGTACAGCAGTCAACGAGGCGCTACAGTGGGGAATCAATGAAGGCGTAACTTTTGACCCCGGTGAATCCGAGCTTCTCCACTTCTCTCGGAGGAATAGGGACAAACATCTCAGCCCCTAAGTACATACAAATTAGTTTACCATTGTGGAGGACACTCAAAAGCCCTATCTAAAATGGCTAGGAGTCCACTTTGACAAAAAACTTACGTTTAAACATCATTTCAAAACTTAGGCTGCTAAAGCACTCAAGGTTGCCAACGCTCTCCGATGTATAGGAAACACAATCCGGGGAGTCTCACCGAAACTCTCAAAACAAATGGTTGCTGCTTGTGTATTACCAGTTGCACATTTCGGAGCTGAGACCTGGTGGCCCGGCAAGACCAAGGTCAGCAGAGGGAAAGTAGTAAGCAATAGAGTTGGCTCCCATTTAGAAGCTCTAGATAAAGTATACAGAGCGTATGCGAGAGCCATTTTTCCAGTGTTCCGCACCACTCCTTCGACTGCCTTAATGAGAGAGGCGGGCATCTCCCCAGCCCAAATCGAACTTGACAATATCGCGCAGAGGGCTGCAGTACATACGAGAAAACTTGACTCTCGTCACCCCTTATACATGCGCAGCCAGGCATCAAGCTCATCTCCTGCTACGTCAAGATTTTCTTGCTGGTGCAGAACTGTCCCTCCCTCTGAAGAGGTTGATCCACTAGCTCACCCACCCTGGGAGATCAAGGAATCTAGAGAAAATTCACTCCTCCGAGTCGGTGCTCCTATGATATCCAACGAGCGAAGAGTTGACAGCTTCAGACCATTTTTGCAGAACATCCCAAAAAGCGACATTTTAGTGTACACTGATGGTTCAAAGCAATCCAATGGTAACGCCAGCAGTGGTTATGTTATCTATCAGCTAGGATTAAAAGTCTGCTCAGGTGCCGTCCCTCTCGGAAACAGCAAAGAAATTTTTGACGCAGAAGCTCTTGCTGCTCTTTGCGGGATAGAAAAGGCTGTCAGCCTATCCTCAGCCCGCTTTGCAAGTAATGTCTGCATGTTTTTGGATAACCTGGAGGTCGCTATACAACTCCTTTCTGGACTTTGTAACTCTTCATCTCAAAACATATTTTCAAAAGCAACCGAGCTCGCCAACAAATGGAAAACAAGAGAGCGGCTTTCCCACACTTCTATGGGACAGGTTAGCATCAGGTGGGTGCCAGGACATTCCGGGGTCGAAGGAAACAAACTTGCCGATCTTGAATCAAAGAAAGGGGCCAGTATGACAAACCTGGACCCACCCGAGTACTCTTTAGCATCACTGAAGAATTGGCAAGAAGCCAGAGAAAAATAAAGTAGAGAAGAATGGTGGAGAGAGAACATCCCGCAATCTCAATCAAAACTAGAAATAAACAGCGCTCCTCGTGCTCCGAAAGAGCTCTTATTCACACGCAGGAGTCTAGGTCAACTAATCGCTGCCAGGACAGGGCATGGGGATCTCGCGGCTTATCATAGTTGTTTTAATCACAAAGAGGCGAGAATGGAATGTTTTTGTGGGTCTCGGAAGACACCTACTCATTTCCTTTTTTGTCGGATACTCCGACGTCGTGGCGGCCGGCCTCCTGGGCCTATAAATCAACTCCTTCCAAACCTACTTGGCACACCAGAGGGAGCAACTAAACTATTCGACTTTAAAAGTTTATCATCGCGATGTATGTTTTAACAATTCGTGATATATAAAGTCGAAGTCATAAATTTGGTGACGGTGGTACTCGAGACAATATAAATCACTAAAGGAATAAATTATGGTAATCATGATTATAGTATATTTCTCAAGAAAGAGCCTAAACCGCCCCCTCTCATCTAGATGGATCAAGAGGCTATTTATCGACATGTAAGACCCGCTACTAGCTATATTATTTCCTTGCCATATCTCAAAATGACAGTCTGAAGTTAGATCCGAAACATCTTAACAATAGATACTGTATCATGACAGAAACCTGGAACGCCACCAACGAGCTTGGTACATCGACAAAACGGATTCCATCTCGATCATAAACTAATTAAATGGCTTGACCATTCTCGATATTTCGAGGACATTTGTCCCAGATGAGGAATTCGATTGTTTATGCTTGTGTCTTGTTTTGTTTTGTTTTTTCGCTATTATATACGATTGGGGGCTCCTAGGAAGGATAGTTGGAGCGAGTGAGTGGGACTAACTGATCACCTGTCGCGAGCAAGTGGAGGTCTTAAAAAATATTTTGCTTTCAGCCTAAATCTCTATATGCGCGGTTTCAGACAACGCAGCATAGCCTTGTAAACTAGAAAATTCTCAGCTCTAGAGCTCAGGCTCTAGCGTCTTCTGGCCCAAATGGGAAAAAGGTCTGCGGGTAATAACCGCGCTACCTAAATAGACGTCAAATAGAATACACACACATACACATGTACATGGTCTTAATCAAAATCCCACAATTACAATTAATTTTATCATCAACAGGACGATGTCTAATCTTTATCCTGCTCACCACCCGCCTCCGGGTGCTACGAGATCTATGATGGAGACTCTTCGCCTCACGACTGCCGCCGCAACTACCCGCACCAATGAAGCGTCTCTCATGTTTGGCGGCGTTGCTTCCGCTATTGATGAAGCTACACGCGGAGTCGATTCTCCCGCCCTCCCCTCCCACTTGAAAGTAGTCTATGAGGAATTCATCTCCCATTTACAAGCAGTCGCTCAAAGGTTTTTCGAAAGCCACGTCAGAGGTGTTATTTGGAATAGTAGTGGTAGCAGCAAGTGGTAAGACTTGAGAGAGATAATTTCACAGAGAAGACAGATTGGCACAAGAAGGAGTCTGTTAATTGTAAGTGAGGAGTTATTAATTACTCCCACTTAGACACAGCTACTTATAATATCTATCTAAAGAAAAAGGAAATCTAGTGATTTGTATTAATACGGTTTAGCGTATTTTACCAACCTCGCAACTTATAGGAAGATTAGTATGTGTAGATCTCGTTGAGTGCACACAGCTATCTTATCCAAAGTTGGATGTACCAATTTCAACAAGAGGAACGCCCGTGTTACAACATCAAAACGGACGCACACAAATTCAAGACCCTAAACGAGCCACTCCAGCAGCCCGTCCACCCTCCCATTCCGCTACTCCTCCAATTCCTTCATCTACGCGTCCCAATTCCTACGCTCGCGCTGCGGCTTCAGGTAGAGAAATCTACAGACCTCCCAAAACTCCACACCATAATTGGTCACAGCAAAACCGCACTCAACCTAACCGGTCTCAGCTCAATCAGTCGATTAATCCGACCCCCTATCCTTTGCTTGACAAACGACTCTTTCTCCGTCTTGAGCCAGATGCTACAGAAAGGCTTCTCTCACCTTAACCTCTGCTACTTCACTACCGCAAGTTCCTTGGGGAAAATGCAGCTTTGCTCAAAGAAGTCCAACATGTCCCTTCTGGCCTCGCCCTCCGGCCATCCTCTGATACCGCTGCACCCAGACTTGAAGAGCTATTCCTGGATGGCATCAGAGAAGGTAAACTTAACGGCGCTATAGGTATTGAGAAAGCACAAAACCTTGCTACATATCTCATTTCTTTTGTCCCACGATCTTATACTGCATTAAACAACAACAACCTACTTACTAAGTACCCAATCACCAGCGATCTCATATGCAATGAACTCAAGGAGGAAAAAGGGGTCACTCCAGTCGGTGTCTACGAGATCAAGACAAGCCTTGATTCTACTCACTCCCACACTGCGAGATACATTGCTCGATTTAGTCTTGATACATCTCTCCCTCCTAAGTTCCAACTATTCGGAGTAGAAGTTATTTCTCGCCGTCTTTCAAAAAAGACTGTAACAATACAATGCGGCCGCTGCTTCCAATGGCACAATGAACGTATTTGCACCCGCGCACCACGCTGTCGACTTTGCGGTTCAACAGAGCACTCAGAGAAAGATCACAGCCCGTGTGGCCCTCACCCTCATCCCTGCCCTGCTTGTTGCATTCACTGTCATGGACCCCACCCAGCGGATGCCCCAGAATGCCCCCTCCGCCCACGCCGTAACGGAAATAAACCCACAAAAGAACAATTGTCTCAGGTCCGTAAGACTTCCGCTGCCGCCAGGATGAGCCTCTCCGTTACGGTTGGCTGCTGCCGACGCCCCCCCCAAATACACCTGAAGACCAGATAATGTCTGACGCAGACCCGACCTCATTCGAGCCGTCCAGTCAGTCTTCTCAACCCCCCGCCCTATGCAATTTGAATCTTAAAGCTCGAACCAACTTGTCAGTATCCCGTCAACCATGCAACTCTCTGTTACCTCGGAGAACCCGTTCTCTACTCTCGAATCCTACAAAGATGAGTTATAGACACCACAAGATTTCTAAACCTTTACGAATCCTGCAGATTAACGTTGGCAGAGGCACTACATCTCACGAACTTGCACTTACATTTGCGAACGAAAAGAAATTTGATATTATATTAATACAAGAACCCTATATCTTCAGCAACAGACAGAGGCGCATATCCAAAAAAATTGGAGCTTACGAATGTTTTTCCCCAATAGACGACTGGACTTCTCGCCCCAGGGTCTTGACTTATAATCGACTTTATTACTTTTATAACGACGATACATATACACGTCTGATAAGTAGAGTCGAGTAAGAAAAAATGAGAAATAATAGGAAGTGTAAATCAATGTGTAATCTTTCGTGTGTTTAGAAACTATTCTTTCGAGGAACTATTTCCATCTGCTATTTATCTATCCATTTAGTCCTAATTTAGATATTTACCAGAAATAGATTAAGTGACGCTGAATCTAACGGTTGTGTCCTTTGTGTTCTTACTCGTAAACACCAAACATACGCCAACTACGAAACCCCCTTTAGCGCGTGACTCATACAGAGACACCCAACATGACAGAATGACTGTATTATCCCAAATTAGATAAAACGAGAAACAACATCTGCGAGGCCAAATTGGGACAACTTACCTTCGAAAGGGAGCCGGCTTACAAGCTCACCAGCTACACCCAATAGAGCCCTCGCGCCTTGCCGTCAGAGACCTTCTCCTACTTGAAGTGCTGAGCCCTTCAGGGAAAAAAATCTCAATACTTAATATTTACAACGCACCAATTGGATCTCGCGATGAGGGAGGAGCCATAAAAGCTCCCCTCAAGCTATCTTTGCGCAGCTCCCATGACAGACTCTTTGTCGCCGGAGATTTTAATCTCCGACATCCAAGCTGGCAACCATTTACATCCACCACCTCTCCTATGTCTGATAGATTCTTGGAATGGACAGTTGATTATAACTTCATACTAACTACGGAACCTTACAATCCGACACATGTCCGTGGAAATGTGTTAGATCTTACGCTCATTTCAAGCAACTTAGCCCTTGACGGTGCGGAGTCGTCTATTTTCCATGATGCAGATGCCACTTCAGACCACTTCCCCATTGCATCAGTAATCCCCTGGGACAATCGCTTCAAAGAACCCTTAGCTCGGCTCAAGTTCAATACATTAGACCAAAGAATCTTCATCACACTACTCGAAACAGCGATCTCAGAAATTCCGGATCTTCCTCCAACCTCTGAACGTGAATTATTAGATACTGCCGCGCTCAATCTCTGCACTGCTATCGTGGATGCATACAGTGGCTCAGCAAGGCGTGCCCTTGGGAGAGGAACTGGACAACCTTGGTGGAATAATGAGTGCAGAGTGGCCGCACAGGCTTATCAAAATACTCGAAGAACTGCGCATAATCAGGAAGACATACTGTCTTTGAAGAAAACGCTTCGGACCGTCACCCGTCGGGTTAAACGCCATTTCTATCAAGCGAAACTGCAAAATGCCTCTACTAGTAAAGATATCTTTGGTATGACTAAATGGCACCGATCAATCGGGTTCTTCTGAACCCATCTCTTAAAAGATCCTCTGAATCCTGGTACCACACTGGCGACAACCATAGAAGAAAAGCGTAATGTACTGGCCAGAAACCTCTTACACACGATTTCTAATGTAGGCAACATACTACTGGACTCTCCAGCTGTGAGCCTTCACAACCTACCTTTTCCGGATATCACAGATTGGGAGATCAAAAACCCAGTATTCAGTGCTGGAAATATCGCGGCAGGCGAAGATGAAATCCCTATCGCAGTACTAAAAATAGGTTGGCACCTCATCAAAGGTAAAGTTTCCCAACTTTTTCGCAGGTGCCAAGCAGCTGGAAATCATCCAGCATGCTTCAAGTCAGCGATATTTGTAAGGGTCTTAAGATGATTGTTATTCACAAGCTATCCAGAGCTATATACTAGAATATCTTGAAGTAAAGAACAAAAGGAGACTGAGAGCAAACTTTATTTATCTATTCCTCATGTTTTACTTCCTTGTCTTGCTTCACATGATCCAAGTGAATGTTGCGTAGTCTTTGTTCCCTCTATTAGTTTCCATACCTCCATTAGTTTCCATAACTCCATCCCGCTTCCGAGTCCTTTCTGCTGAGATTCGATCTCTCAGGATGACTCAATCTCTTTCACGTACGAAACCATAGTCTCATTGTATGTCATCCGCTGATGTATGGGGCGACGTGTCATCTGTTGATGTATGGGGAGACGTGTCAGCCGGGGAGGTGTCAACATGGAACCGCTCAGAAGTCATTGTTCTAGCCTTAGGCATCAGCCTAAAATTTGTCAGGCACTAGCCTGTGACATTACCTCCGATTCCCCTTTTTTTTTTTTTTTTTTTTTTTTTGAGCGATGATTAGATTTTCACTTGTTTAGATTTGAAAATTTCGAGGGCTGAAGTATGCAGAAAATCGATTTCTGGATGCCAGGTGGGTCTCGCATATCCTGTCCATTTGACCAGCAGTTCTTTCCTTCTCCCCCTGCCAAATTTCCTCAACCTAGAGTCAAGGATCTCATCTATGCCAAATTCAACCTCTCCATCATTCATTAAAAGTCCAGGTGGCTGTGCGTCATCAGTATGTTAAGACGGTAGTGGATTATTGTTTGCAGGTCTAAGAAGCGATGTATGAAATCTATTATGAATACCTTTTGGCGTGTCAAGTTCATAAAAATGGGGAGATTGTGGGAATGTCCGAGTTACTGTGTACTTTGCGTGCACCCAGTCTAACTTTTTAGATAGTCGTTGAGTACTTATATTCTTTAGATTTAACCACACTTTGTCACCTTGTTTGTAGGAAATTGCTTGTTCACGGTGTAAGTTCGCATTTCTTTCTTGTGTCTGCTGTGCCACAACCATTGCAGTCTGAGCAAATTCATGTGCTTCTTTCAGTTTGCTTACGACTAACTGCGCTCTTTTGGCAGGTGTACCGACTGGTAGAGCGTCGTCTGCATGAGTCGAAATTGGGGATGCGTCATAGCCGTGTGACATGAAAAATGGACTTATCTGCGTAGACGAGGCCGGCTTATCATTTATCGCGACTTGTGCCAGCGGTATCCATTTAATCCAGTCGTCTTGCTCATAAGACACAAAAGCCCTGAGATACGTCTCTACCTCCTGATTTGCCCTCTCAGTTGATCCATCAGTTTCGGGATGGTAAGCGGTGGAGAGTCTTTGATTAATACCTAGTTGTTTGCAGATTAGGTTCCAGAAGGCATTTACAAACTGGGGTCCTCTATCTGATACAATAGCTTGCGGGATCCAGTGATGGGGTACGTGATACTGAAAGAAAACTTTTGCTAACCCTTCCGCATCGAAGAGTCCTGGACTAATAGGAATTAATAGAATTCCTTTGCTTAGCCTGTCAGTTATTACAAGGAGGACAGTGGTTTTGTTGGGCCCGGATTCAGGTAATCCAGTGATGAAATCCATTGATATTTCTCTCCATATCTGACTTGGTACGGGCAATGGTTTGAGGAGTCCTTTCTTCTTGTCTCTCCAGATATTTGTTCGGCCACAGACATCGCAATTTTTTACAAATCTCCGCACTTCCTGGTTTGAACCTGGGCAGAAGAACTTCCTTGATACTAACGAGATGGTGGCGTCTCTTCCAGGATGGCCAGAGAGATATGAATCATGGACTGTCTGGATGATTGCTGTAGTCAGTGGCTCAAAGTTGAGAAGCCAGATTCGGTCTCGGTAATACAATATATTGCTACTACTTACATAACACTCACTGATATTAAGTCGCAGATCCAGCTCCTTAGGAAATTGTCGCTCCTGATTCTTTACAGAGTTGTAGGCTTTAAAATAGCTTTCTGAACATTCTCTTATATTGAGAGCCTTGTTCCAAAGATCAACTAGCAGCGGCTCATCGGGGAATGGACATGTTAGATCATGTATTGTCATAGCATTTACCCAGAGTTTTGATGGAATCAAGACTTGTTCTCGAAGTTTGATTCGTGAATCTGTTATATCTAGAGGTATATCTTGCTCTCTTCTTGAAAGCGCATCGGGCACTACACTTGCTTTCCCAGACCGATGTTTCAGGGTAAACGAAAGAGGAGCAAGGAGCTCCATCCACCTAATTTGTCTTTCATTTAGAACTTTTTTGGTTCCAAATGGCTCTAAGTTCTTTTGGTCTGTCAGAATTGTAAATGGTTTTTTAAGACCTCGTAATTCACTGTTCCATTCTTTTATACATTTTATAATAGCCAGCAATTCTTTATTGTGGATATCATAGTTGCATTCCGCAGGTAGATGCTTGGATGAAAAAAATGCGACTGGTCTCCAAACCTTTAGAATGGGATCAAGCTGTGTTAGTGCACCTCCGACCGCCCATCCGGATGAGTCGGATTCTAAGCGTGTATCATGTTCTGGATTAAAATTTGCCAAAACAGGCTCTTTGGTAAAGAGTTCTTTGAGTTTTTGAAAGGCTGATTCGCACTTGTCATCCCATTTGAATGGTTGGTTTTTCCGAGTCAAACTTGTAAGAGGCATAGCTAGCATGGCAAAGTCTTTGATAAAAAGGCGATAGTAATTTGCAAAGCCAAGGAAGGATCTAACTGATTTAACTAAGGTTGGCGATTTCCACTCTTTGATGGCATTAACTTTATCGGGATCCATCCTGATGCCCAGTCTAACATTAATAATGTACCCTAAGTATTTGGTGCATTTAGTTTCAAAGTCGCATTTTGTGATGTCGAGCTGAAGCCCATTCTCTGAGAGACTGGAGAGTACTTTTGACACCTTAGTCCGGTGGTCCTCTAAGCTTCCCCTGGTGAAAATTAAGATGTCGTCAACGTATGCCGAGCAAAAATCATCCAAATACTCTCTTAACACCCAGTTTATGTACCTTTGAAATGTCGCTGGCGCTCCTGTTAGACCGAACGGACAAACTTTCCACTCGTACAGACCGTATCTTGTCCGAAACGCTGTCTTCCATTCTTCTCCTTTGGCCATTCGGATCCGGTGGAAGGCAGCTGAGACGTCGAGCTTTGTCAACCACTTTGCCGAGTTAAGAGCATTCAGAGTTTCTTTGATTAATGGTAGAGGGTATCTATCTTTCTTAGTAATTGCGTTGATGCCCCTATAGTCGACACAAAATCTGAGGCCTCCACCAGGTTTCTTTGCAAACAGTACCAGTGCAGCAGCAGACGACTTACTTTGCTGTATAAAATCTTTATCAAGTAAAGCCGTCAACTCTTTTCGAAGAACTAGGAGCTCGTCATGACTCATATTGTAGAGTGGCCCCCAGGGAACTTGCTTTTCTTTCCCATTTTCATCTTTTTCTAGAGGAATCTCATGATTGATCCCAGGCCGATGTGGTGGCAAAGTTGCGGCCTCTTTCGAATGAAAGGCTTTTGCATATGGCTTGTAAGTCTCGGGCAGCATTTGAGTAATTTCTCTGATCGAGAGTTGAACCTTCGGACTGAGTGCTTTCTCGATATCTGACATTGATGCTGCGAAAACCTTAATTTTTGGATTTTTCTTAGCCCTTTGGGCAAGACCAGCGAATGTCGAAGCCGTGATTTGGCTGACTTTGTAGGTGGCTGACCCTAGTTTTTTTTGATTTCTTCCCCTTGCCTCATCGCTGATGAGAGTGGAATTATTTAGTTTAAAATTTAGTTCGCTTTTAACTGGATCGAGTACTGCATGGCAGAGCTTTAACCATGGCATACCCAAGATGAGGTCCTCTCCTTGATCAGGGACGACATAAGCCCATGCCGAATTTAGTTTAAGTCCACCTACATCAAGTGAGAACTTTGTGACCTGGTTTATCACACCAAATATGTTATTTAAGACTCCAGTTATAGTCCTCGGAGCTAGAGGATATGTTGTTAGATTTAGTTTTTTGATTATTTTTTGACTGATTGTTGCGAAAGCTGATGATCCGGGATCAATGAGTGTGCACAGTTAGTGTTGAATATTAATGTATGTGGTGGTATGGAAAAGGTCGCAATCCATAGACGGTTTGAATAAATTCCATTCTTGCCTAATTTTACTGCTAATTTTGCTTTCATCTTGGCTACTCACTTTGCTATTACCACATCTTATCCCACCAATCGGGGGCTCCTGTAAGTGACTCTTTATAGAAGCAACTCTTTTCCCTGTTTTCTGTGCGTCCTCATCAATCTGGTCTGGCTGTGCCATTCTTAAAACTTCCTCCTGTCTTTCTTCTGACACTTCACTTAGGCTGACCCGCATTTGAGGCACGAGCGGAGGTAAAAGACTGCATCTAGGAGCGATATGTCCCTTGTTTCCGCATCTAATACAAAGGCCATTTTTCCGCCTGACCAGGAGGACTTCTCTAGTTACCCAAGTAGCTCTTTTTTCCTTCTCAGTACTTGAGTTAGTGGCCCGTATTGGTTCCCAGTCCATTGATGAAGGATACGGCTGTCTAGGCTTTGGCTGTAAAATCTGAACAGGTTTGGAGGAAGAGCCTATGTCAGCTAAATCGCTACTAATGGAGAGAAGTTTAGAAATAAATACACCCCAATTATGGTGCTTCTTTCCTACTAGTGCTGACTTCATCTCGAAATGTTGAAAGGTTATGAGATTGCAGTAAAAGAAGGATTGCATTCAACGATGATTGGGATTAAGTATCGATAATCAGTGATCGATAAGAGAAGATAAAGATAAATTATTTACATGGAAATAGACGGACAGTTTATTCTATATTCCTCCGTTACGTAATCAGTAAGCCCTTGCCATCCATAAATACGCCGCACATGTTATGTTCGGGGCCGTGCCCTCTGAAGCCCCATGCGATAGCGTTTCGACACCGCGCCATGTCCTTAACACACCCCTCATGGCTGGTCTCGACAGCAGGTAGAATCTATCTTTTAGACCTCCAAATCAGCGGATTTCACTTATTTCTTGGAGTCCTAGCTGTTTAATGAAGCTTTGATGATTCGTTCTCCCTAGAGGCTTGGTCATTCCATCTGCCGCCATTTCCTTTGTGTTGCAATAATTGAAAACCACTTCACCATCGTTAACTTGCTGGCGAATGTACCACCATTTGACGGCGATATGTTTGCTTCTTTGATGCAGCTCGGGATTTGATGTCAACGCTATTGAGCCTTGATTATCAGCATATATTTTCACGCTACCACCATCAGCTGCTTTATATCTCAAGTCCTTCAGGAGCTGTCGAATCCATGCAGCCTCTCTTGCAGCCATACAGAGTCCATAAATTTCAGCTTCCGTGGTAGAAAGCGCTACTGTGGTTTGGAGCTTAGAAGAGGATGACACCACTCCACCACTGAGGAAAAATAGCCAGCCCGAATGTGACTTGAATCCTGCCTTGTCAAAGTTAGCGAAGTTAGCGTCTGAATAACCATGAAGCTTGTAGTATTCATTATCTTCGCCATTACTAAATTTTATGCCTAAATTTTTTGTCCCAGCGAGATAACGAAGTATTCGTTTTCCACCCTTGATATGAGCTGGGGATGGGTTATGTAAGTATCTCATAAGCGCCCCACATGCGAAAGAAATATCCATCCTTGTTTGACATGCAAGGTAATTGATGGATCCCATAATGCGCTGAAAAAGACGAATACTCTCTAAGTTTGCTTGTTTGTCATAAGGTACTAGCCATTCTCTAGCCCCTTCTTCCATTGGCGTTGGCTAATGATTGCAGCTCTCCATATCAAAAGTGCTGAGGATTTCATTGATATAGGCATCTTGACACAAGTATACGGCGTTGTCATCACGAATTATGCGCACACCGAGAAAATAGTGAGCATGACCAAGGTCCTCAATGTCCAGTTCATTTGAGATGTCTTCTTTGAGCTTTTTAAGCTGCTCACCGGATTCTGTAATAATAAGGAGATCATCAACATGTGTTATGATGATTGAAAAATCGCTGGCGCTATTTCATAGATTAATGCACTTGATGCTGATATTAACTCTGTTGTCGGATGATTAGTTTCTCGAGTAATTGGATCAACACGAGTCAACCATGCATAGAGGTTGGAAATGAGATCACTAGTCAGGAAGCAGAGGATAATAAGGTCAATCTAGTTCTATCAAGCAACTCCTTGAATTATCTGGTATGGTTATGCAGTGTAGTAGAGGAGGTCATGTACATATAAATATATATAGGTTCAGCGTGTGAGAGATTTCCTCTGCACGCAACGTCTTCTGAATATACATTCACCACATACCTTTCACACCTCTTCCTTGGGAAGACCGATTTACTTCAATTCCAAATCCTTACTTTTCTCCTTACGCTTCTTCCTCACTTTGTCTTTCCCTTGGGAAGACCACATCCATTATCTCGCCTCAGATCTCGTTATCACATTTACCTCCTTAACCAGTGCCCCACGGAACGCCGATTACCCTCTCTCTGAGACGCTAGTATTGATATACGCTGCTTCGTCTGATGGCAGAGGTTCATAATTCAATTTTCTTAGGACTTCCCGAAGTTTCTTTTGCCAGAGCCTTGGCGACTGTTTCAGTCCATATAGAGCCTTGGAAAGTTTACAGACATTGCCTTCGTGGGTGATCCCAAGAGTTTCCTTCCACATGGGAGGCATTTCAACATAAACTTGTCCCTCAATATCACCCTGAAGAAAAGCGGCTAGTACATCCATTTGATGAATATCGTAGCCATACTTTGCGGCCAATGCAATGGCTGTTTTCCATGTTGTTGATGCACAAGTACTAGCAAAGGTTTCATTATAGTCAATGCCGTTTCTTTGCTCGAAACCTCGAACTACCCAGCGTACTTTATATTTCAAAACTTCCCCATTTTGGTCACGTTTCGTTTTAAACACTAATTTACCAGAAAGTGGACGAAATTCTGATGGGATAGCTAACCGCTTTTGTAAATTCCATGTCTGGTTATTATGGAGCTGATTATATTCCTTTTGAATGGCAGAACTCCATTCACTGGCTTCTGGTCAACTCATGGCTTCTTTGTATGACTGGGGATCTATGCACAGCTTGGTTCCAGCAGTATACTGTGCCATGTAGGCGACTGGGTATGCACCATATTTTGAGGCATGGGGTCCACGAGCAATTTCATTTTCTGCTTGTTTACGTGACGGTCTGGCATTTGCGACCCTAGTATTATATTTTTTAGGGGGCGGCGGAAGTTCTCGGTTTCCGGTTACTGTATTTTCCGTTTCTTCAACTACTGGACTATGGTCTTGTGTGTTGTTATCTGAGTCATCTGGAATTTCGGCTATATACTCATTTGCTGCAGTACCATCCTCATCTTGGGAGTGTTCAGCCCTAAGGTCAATTTTGTTACATTCCTGACTTGGTTGGTTAACCCGGTGTGTATCAATGAATTCTTGCAAATTATCAGTATGATTTAGTTCATCCAGTTCACTCCCAAATCCATCATCTTTATGATCAGGCCATTGCTCTTCCTCAGTTTGGCGATATGAAACCAAGTTGCTCGACTCGTCAAATCTAACGTTCGATGATTGTACTAGTTTAGCTCCCTTCCTAGAGGGTACCCAAATCCTATATATTTTTTCGCCCTCATATCCGACCAGAATGCCGAGTTCAGCTCGAGGATTAAGCTTTTCTGTATGCTTTCTTTTTTCTTCAGGGATTAGAACATAAGCCCTACAGCCCAAAACTCGAAGATGTGAGAGATCTGGCCGATGTGATTGGTAGTCTTTAAAATAAGGATCTACTTCGTCAAGGAAAGCCTCCACTGGGGTTTTCCCATTTAGTGTGGAAGTGCATGTTCGATTGTTTATATAAATGCACGCAGAAAATATCTCAGGCCATAAATGTGCTGGAATATCCATTGCTATCATCGTCTTTCTGACTTTTCCTATAATGGTCCTGATAGATCGTTCCGCTCTACCATCTTGCCATGGAGCATAAGGTGTCGATATTTCGATGCGTTGGCCTAGATCTGCGCACATTTCCTTAAATTTGCTTGGTGCATATTCACTTCCCCCATCCATACGCCAGGCTTTTATCTTTCGATATTTGCCCCATTGTGTTTCGGAATACATTGCAAACTCCTTGAGATATTCAAAAGCCGTATTTTTTGTACTGAATGTGTATCCCCAACGCTCAGACGTAGCTTCGTCAGTTAGGATCATTCCATACTTATGACTGTTGAAGCCTTCTGGTAAAATTTGAAAAGTATCTACGTGGATACAGGCGAGAGCATCTGTTACCTTATTTCTGATACATCTTTGCTTGCGCTCAAGTGGCGTTCCTAGCTCGCATGCATCACAGACGATTGAATTAAGAGGTGACTTAGTATTGGCTTCGATGTTTAGGCCGTTCACTATATCTCTGGTGTAGGAAACATTATTTAGTCCTGTATGGGCAAGTCTTCGATGCCAAGTGTCTAATGAGACTTTATTTGAGACTGCTACTAGTGTCCTGAAATAAGCACCCGTATAAAAATGTCTAGTTTCTTGAATAAAGCCAGACTTGTCAATCTGACAGAGTTCTGTGGGCTCCCTGATTTCACCATCTACATATAAAATTCTGTTTGCATGTAGAGAACCACCTTCATTGATTATTTTCCGGAGAGAAAAAAGCTTAACCGGACATTGTGGCATATATCGAACATCACTGAGCTGGATTTCTCTGGTTGTCCCATTTGTCAACATAGCTTCGATCTTCACAACTCCCACCCCTGGCGAAGTAGTATTGCCACTAGCACTCTCGATCTCAATTGTGTTTTCGGTGTAATTGATAAAGTCGGACATGCTGTTAGTTACCATAGTGTCAGCACCAGAGTCAGCTAGCCAGCGATCTTTTGAGATAATGGCTGCACAATTGTGTGTTTACGCTTTGGGGAGAAAACTTAACGTTGTTACTGATTTTATGTGTTTAGATGAAGATACTGGGAAGTGACTTATAGCATGATGGGCTGAGAAGTAGAGGATAACTTTCTTGTTTGTGTTATAGTTTGAAAAGCTATCTGAATCATTTTTGCCTTCCTTGAGCTTTTCGTATTCTTCCTTCGAAAGCCACCTCTTTCCCGTCCTTTCCTCCCATGCTTTACGCTTCTCTTCGTTATTGTGTAGACAGTTGTGAGTCTTGTGGAATATTGAGCCACATGTGCCGCATTTTTTATCAGGCCTCCTATTGGAATCTTTCTGCTGAGAGTTTAGGGCTTTGGTTGTTTCAGACATATCAAGGTTAACATCTGTCCTGTCAGAGCGACGTGCTTCATCTTGGATATCAGCAATAAGGTCATCGAGAGATGGTCTTTTCTTAACCTCCTTCTCCCTTTGCCTATTTCTTTGTCGGTCGGCCTAGATTGGAAACTTATTTTGAAGAGCGCGTATAAAGAGCATCGCAGGCCAGTAAGAAGGTATCTTTTCTCCCTCATCCATAACCTGTACAAGGCGCTGAATTGTATTCTTAAAGGATATGATGAAGAGGGTCAAGTTATTGTAGTCCTCGTATTTTATTGTTACGAAGTTAATTAGTTCTTGGTACTGAACTACAATTCCTGCACCCTCATAGGTTTGCTTAAGCGCCTCCCACATTTCTGCTGCTGTTGCAAAATTGGTTATAATGCTTTGGGCCGATGCATTGCAATTATAAATTATCACATTAGAGGCTTTTGTGTTTCCTCTAGACCATTCGGATACCTTATCAAGTTCGCTTGGCGCAATTGATTGCCAATTTGACATATCTATTGGGGGTTTAGGAATGTCGGTTCGCAAGTACTTAATCAGGCCAGAAGCTATGATATTTCGTAGCATAACTTGCTTCCATTGCAAATAGTTTTCGGCCCCCTCTAGCTTCATCGAACTAGGTAAAATGAGACCCGACATATTTAGTCCACCATGCATTTCATCCTCCATTTTTGCGACCTCCGTCTCGTCTTTTACGCTTTTGCTCATTACTGAGAGTCGTTTCTTCGAATTTTGAGAGGTATGGATTCTAGGGATTTGGATGTAGTAGACAGATAGATTCTCAATATATTGATGAGTGTATCGAAAACAATGCAAATAATAATAATGATGCAGACCCTTCAGCTTGAGCTTCCGGGCTCATAACCTGTTGAAAGGTTATGAGATTGCAGTAAAAGAAGGATTGCATTCAACGATGATTGAGATTAAGTATCGATAATCAGTGATCGATAAGAGAAGATAAAGATAAATTATTTACATGGAAATAGACGGACAGTTTATTCTATATTCCTCCGTTACGTAATAAGTAAGCCCTTGCCATCCATAAATACGCCGCACATGTTATGTTCGGGGCCGTGCCCTCTGAAGCCCCATGCGATAGCGTTTCGACACCACGCCATGTCCTTAACACGAAACTTAAAGCATTGCGTAATAGGGAGATCCTGTGACTGTTATCGTAATTTGACCATCCTGCATTGGCCAGCACCGTTTCAAACCTGGGTAAGAAAGTTGAGAAGGGTTCATTCTGAGCTTGCTTAATACTATAGAGCTGTTGTTGCGCTCTCGCCATCTTGTTAGGGTCCCCGAAAACTGTGTTTAGGTATGTTAGAAACTCGAGACCATTTCCTGCCTTTCCATCTGATAACATCTTTGCCGTTGTGCAAACCATTTTAACAGCGTCCCCTTCGAGTCGTGAATAAAGGTACATAAACTGATCGAAGTCGTCTCCAATTGCAGGTCCATCTTTTGTAAGTTTGTGCACTGCGCCAAGATGCCATTTGTCCCATTTTGATTGATCTCCACTGAATTTCTCAAGCAGTGGTAATCTTTCTCGAACTTCGTTTGAAACTACATGTATTGTCTGTGGTTCTTGGATTTCAGATGGCTGTCTAAATTTCTTCTGAAGATTTAAGATTTTGCTTTGCTGTTCTTGGATTAATTGAGACTGCTGTTGCAGTTTCTGGGCTTGCTGCTGCATTTGTTGTTGAAGTAAAACAAGCTGCTGGTGTATGTTAGGTGTTGGATCGACTTCCATGGCTAAGGATATTGATAATGATAATAATATAAGTATAATAAAAATGATTTCTTTTTCAGATATCTCAAAAGGATGACTTCAAGATAATGTAAGGGTCTTAAGATGATTGTTATTCACAAGCTATCCAGAGCTATATACTAGAATATCTTGAAGTAAAGAACAAAAGGAGACTGAGAGCAAACTTCATTTATCTATTCCTCATGTTTTACTTCCTTGTCTTGCTTCACATGATCCAAGTGAATGTTGCGTAGTCTTTGTTCCCTCCATTAGTTTCCATACCTCCATTAGTTTCCATAACTCCATCCCGCTTCCGAGTCCTTTCTGCTGAGATTCGATCTCTCAGGATGACTCAATCTCTTTCACGTACGAAACCATAGTCTCATTGTATGTCATCCGCTGATGTATGGGAAGACGTGTCAGCCGGGGAGGTGTCAACATGGAACCGCTCAGAAGTCATTGTTCTAGCCTTAGGCATCAGCCTAAAATTTGTCAGGCACTAGCCTGTGACTATATTAGTCATCATCAACAAGCCGAATAAGCCAGACAGGTCAAATCCTTGCTTCTATTGCCCTATCGCCCTACTATCAGTTTTGGGGAAAAGCCTAGATTGACTTGTCGCACGCCGCCTTGCCTGGATTTCTATAAACGCCAGGGTGATAGCATCACAACAATTTGGTGCCCTTTTTCTACGCTCAGCGACGGACTTGACCACCTGCTTAGCACATGATGTCGAGTCTACCCTTAATAGCAAAAGGACCGCTTCCCTCCTAACGTTGGATGTAAGGGGCGCTTTTGATAGTGTCTTGCTAGGTCGCCTGGCACGTTGTTTGAGATAGCAATGCTTGCCGGATCACTTAATCCAATAGGTAATTTCTTTTTCTACTAGCCGTTCTGTAAAGATTTGATTAGACGGAATGACTGAACTGTTGGAGTTGGATAATATCGGGTCATCTTCCAGCGCAACCCATGCCGAGTCAATGCGTTGTGCAACCCGGCACCCGAACATCCGACATAAGTTAAATTTGCACCGATCAGATAATCACTGGGTATTTCTCTTATAGCTGCTTTATTGTAATGGGCGTATAATCCTTTTAATCATCCTCTTAAGAATCCTGTTGACCATCCTTCGGGAACCAAATAACAATCTCCCACATTCTTCTGGACATAGCTGGCTGGGTAACGTAGCGGAATGAGCTTGAATGAAATGTATATATATATTGCTTTGATAGACCTCAGTTCTTAGAACAATTCAATCAAATCTTCTTACAAAGTTCTACATGAACCTGGCGTGGAAGTCCATTACGGTCTCCCACAGGGCTCTCCAGCTTCGCCCATTTTGTTTATGCTTTATGTAGCCCCTTTATTCACCATGGGTACTTCGGGAACCAAGTTTGGATATGCGGACGATATCGCTATCCTCTGAACCTCATCCACTTTGTATGCTAACGCTGAACTCCTGTCACAGGACCTTCAGGAAATTCTTGACTGGGGAAGACAAGAGGGCGTCACCTTCGACCATGGAAAAACGGAACTTTTGCACTTCTCTCACCGCCGGGATGACCAGGATGCTGGCAATACCCCAACAGTCACTTCTGGCCCTATCACAGTCACAGTGTTATGGTTTGTGAGTATGCGTCTTCCAAGAAAGCATGGATATTCGCTTGTGAGCAAGGCTTAGTGACTTGGTTATGTAATTGATGTACGGCGTTAGTGGCTTGGGATGAAAACTCTTTCTTAGTTCACAAAAATCAAAGAGATATAACATAATACGGATCACAAGTTACGATCAGACAATTCTTACCACTGATGCACATAATCCCATTCACTATTCCCCAATAGTTATGAGCCCGGCTGCTCTATAAAGAATCTCTCAATTGACTTCTTCTGTCCACGCTCAGCCCCAGAGCTCAATCTGTCTACGAACCTGCGCGACAGATTGAAACTTCATCCAAATCATACCTGGACTGCGAATCAACGCTGTCTCGTCTCAATCACCAATCTACGCTAGTCGAAGCTATCTGTAACGACTATATCTCACTCACCGCTAAATATTACTTATCTATTTCAACATGTTCTCTGACTTGGATCCAACGGTAACTCGCATCACAGTTGTCCTTGACAAATCAAGCAATTGGTTTAACTGGTTATTCATACGGAGAGACTCATGTCTTCGACATGATTTATGGCAGTATGTCAACCCAGAAACGCCAAAAGGATTCTTACCCGTTCTTTCCGAACCCTTGGAGCCACAGATGAGCTCATACAAAGCCGGTGCTACCTCCCTAGCAGATCTTGAAGATAGACAAAGGGACTCATTTTGTTGGGACTATGACCAGTATGAACGGAAACTGTCAATATATCAAAAAAATTCTCAAGCGCTTGCCGAGTTCAACCTAGAAATTAGTCGAACCATTTCAAAAAATTGATTAAACCTCATTCAAGATTGCAACATACCGTACGAGAGACTAGTAAAGATGAGAAAACATCTAGCTCCTGATGCTTCTACGCAACGTCATGAAATTACGTTTAAGTATAATTCTCTTAAAACGGCTCCAGCGACGTTGAGTAAACTTGAAGAATGGTTTTCTAGTTGGACCAATATTACTTTGATAGAAAAGTCTCTGAATCTGCCTGAAACAGACGGAATTCGACCATAGGAAGATTTCCTTGTTGTATGCAAAGCTCTCGATTCAGAATATGCTACAACGTGTCTCCGCGATCTCTACAGAGCTGAAAACGCTGGTACCACGAACGCCCTTCCGTCGTTGGACGACTATGTCGCAGAATTCACAGCATTCCTGCGACGTAACAAGCTTGAAACGTCAAAACTCTCTGTCGCTGCTGCCGGTCCTGAATTGGCAAGTCCAGCCAAAAAGAAGCCAACTAGTGTCAGCAATAAGCGACGTAATGGTCAGCTTATACCGGAGTGTATCTGTGGCTCGAGGCATTGGTACGCAGACTGTTTTATAATCAATGAGGATCACCCCAAACGTCCGCAAGACTTTTCTCCAGCCCCTGAAGTCCTACGGAAAGTTGAACAAGCTCGTAGGGATCCAAAGATTGAAGGGAGGATTTCTTCTGCACTCCGGAAGTGGGGTAAGCGAAATCAGGGATCAGAAGCGCTTCAGATAGATGATGGCCTCCCACTATCTAATCTTGATACATGCGCCATGTGTGTTAGTAGTGCCGTTGATGAGTCTGTAAACTCTACCTATAGTTTCCGTACAAATACAAACAATCCAAACTACTTATCTATAGACGATGACGTCGAGCCAACAGGAATTCTTGCAACAGTAGCCCTCAAAAATAACCAGCCCAATGAACTACTTACTAGATGGATAGTTGATCCGGGATCTAATACTCATGTCATAAACAGTGAAGCCTGGAAAGGATGGAAAAGAGAACGTGAAAATACCGAACGACGGACTATCAACGCAGGCAATAGTTCTACCTTGATCACTGCCTGGGGAAGTGTCGAATTAGTCGCACAAACGCCAACAGGGCTCAAAACATTGCGTTTGACTCATGTTGCTTACGTCAAAGGATTTCTCACAAGTGTCATTGGTCTCGCGCGCTGTAGAAAAGAAGCTATTCACTTTGATTCTGGTCAAGATGTGCTCTACAGGCATCAAACTACTAACATTATAGCCCAGTTGCAGTATAACGGCGGACATTGGCTCATAGATGCTGATCCGTCTCGTAGACCTTTTCGAACAGATATAAAAGAGCCACTGAGCAGTTTCGGTGCTTCATACCGACCATCTAACGGCCAAAAGCCTATAAATACCATTAATCGGCAACTTGCACATTAGATTTGGGGATACCCCAGTAAGAAGGCGGTAGATAATCTAGAAGGAAATGTCGACGGTATTTCATTAACCAAAGCAGAACTCCAAGAATGTCGTTGTCAAATATGCACAGAAGCAAAACTGACAAGAATCATTTAGCGACGTCCGGCACAAGATAAAGCAACTAAGCCATTTTATCGGATCGGTATTGACCTTGTATACATTGTTCCACTATCAGAATAATGCTGGAATGGCGACAAATACATGCTCCACGCCGTTGATGAATACACTAAGTGGCATGAAGTCTCTAATATCCGCAAAAAATCTAGACCGATACTCATGCGTTGGGTCAAGTCTGTGATTAGAAAAATAAGTCATATTTTTGATGCAGACGTTTGTTTTATTCTATCTGATAACGAGCAAGGCTTCGGAAACGACTTAGTCGATTTGTGTGCTAAACTAGGAATCATCCTCGAGACTACTGCTACTTACACGCCTGAGCAAAACGGTCTTGCTGAGCGTGCTGGAGGAATACTAACATTAAGAGCTCGAGCTATGCGAATTCAAGGAAATCTTCCAAAATTCTTAGCAAATGAGGTTTACAAAACGGCAGCATATGTACTAAATCGCACTCCGACAGAATCACTTAGCTGGAAAACTCCATTTGAAATAGTCTGGCATAAAAAGCCTCTTGTTGCCCATATGCATCCCATTGGGTGCCTTGCTTATGCCCTCAATAAGCAAATTGGTAATGGTGACAAAACTGAGTCTCGTGCACTCATAGGGCATTGTCAGGAAAGCCTCTACTGTATAATATATATATGGAGATTGCCAGATCATAGTGTTCTATGATTCTGGTCTGGCCTTTTAGCCGAGTGGTAATGCATCTATCTCATGTATCATGTAGGATGGCAACCTTTAGCCTGACACCCACCTCTTGACCCCTCTCTCTCCCCACGCTGTCTACATACCGCTTGTAACAGGCATCTTGTTGATTACCAAGGCACAAACATCTTTCGAGTTTGGCTGCCTACTAGTGACAAGGTACTGTTACAGTTATGAGTTAGGAAGTAGTGCAATGATACTAACTTGTGAGTTGTTACTTATGATTTCCTTGCGGTGAGGATGGAACAAGAATGAATGGGTAAGAGTGAGTAGGGTATGTAATAATAATAGTTTTACTTGTTGCTCTATGTAAGTAATATGTTCTACTTATATACATAGAGTGGCTCACATCCTAATCATCTAATTCCATTATCCCACACAATTATTGTCGTACACTGAGACAAAAGTGCCACTGTCCGTATATTGCATAGATGCCCAGCTCCATAAGACTCGGTTAGTATGACTCGGTTAGTATGACTCGGTTAGTATGACTCGGTTAGTATGACTCGGTTAGTATGACTCGGTTAGTATGACTCGGTTAGTATGACTCGGTTAGTATGACTCGGTTAGTATGACTCGGTTAGTATGACTCGGTTAGTATGACTCGGTTAGTATGACTCGGTTAGTATGACTCGGTTAGTATGACTCGGTTAGTATGACTCGGTCCTACACGACTCGGTGCACAAGCTGGTTCGACTTGCATAATCTTTATGTCAATATGTACAACAGGTACTGGTGACATGCGATGTTGTATTTATCAGGATGATAAAAGACTGTCCTGTGCAGTTATAAAAAATGACATGTATTAAGATGATGATAGGAAAATATATTCTCTCCTAAAACTAGCTATCCTCCTAGATACATATATTATCCATCCCGTTGTTAAACTACGTTGAGATAACAGCCTGTCCATACCGTAACCGAAGCATATGTCGCCGCTCTGAGCCTTGTTTCAATAAAACTAGATCTAAGACATATCCCTAGGACTGACTCGACACTTTCATGTATTGTGTCACTGTGTTTAGACGCGACTGACACGTAACCCATCAAACATGGATGTTTGACACACCCCCCCAGGATTTAATCTTCCCTGATTCATTCCTGTTCAACAGAATTCTTGACTAAATTGAGCATGCTAACAAATTTGACATGTCTTTGTTTGCCTAACGATTTTGTCATACCATCAGCAATCATTTCATTGGTGCAAACCCGTGATACCTTAATCTGATTTTTCTGGACCTGTTCTCTGAGCCAATGCTGATAGATATTAACATGCTTTAGCTTAGTCTTAATAATTGGATCCTCTTTGGTCAACAATCGTATTGTTTGCAAATTGTCGTTGAATATCTCTACCTGTTCACCAGGATTAAACTGGACCCCTGAAAATAATCTGTGCATCCAGATTATTTCTTTGGTTGCATTCGACAATGAAAGAAGTTCAGCTTCAGTAGATGAGGTTGTCACTGTTGATTGTTTGCTGGAATTCCAATGTATGGGACCGTTGCAGAGTTTGAAAACAAATCCTTGGACGCTCCGTCGTTCTTCCGTATTAGCAAACGCTGCATCTGCTGAACAATCCAGAAGCGTTGATGTTGATGATGTACCAGAGTACTCAATTGACAAGTCCTTGCTCTGGTATAGATACAGAAGACAATAGTCAACAGCTTCAGTGTGAAGTGGACTGGGGTTAGTCATAAATTCGGCTAAGTGGCTCACTGCTCGCAAAATATCGGGTCGAGTAACCCCCGACGCATAGATCAGCGAACCTACTTTTTGCTGATACTTTTTTATTTTGTTTTCCGATGCCTGTTCTTCGTTTTTTGGTAATTTATCTGTGACCATCGGCGTATTGACATGACGACTAGATTTGTTACGGTTTTGATAATGATATTATTAGGTTTACCGTTATCAATATTAATCATGGTTGTTGAAACAAGTTGGAATGTAGTTCTTTGCTATGTTTCATGTCATTTTATTTTGTTCAGAGTTTGACTTGCTGTTTCAGGTAAAATAACAACGGCGTCAGGAAAATGAAACATGGCTTACTGTATACTAGTTTTCTACAGTCGTGTTCAGGATTTCAAGAGGAGGTGGTTTAGGATATAGACAAGATAGCTACCACAATCAGGAAATCAGATTCTTCTATAGTCATTTTTCTTCCAACAATTATTGATGTCAATTCAATTCACGTAACTGAAATAGTTATGAGCCCGGCAGCTCTATAGAAATTCTCACTAGGTATAATTCGACTCTAGCTCTATCCTTGTGAGCAGCAGTTCGTACGGTTTTTATTTATCATCGTGGTACATCATTTTCATTCATTCCCAATTTATCATAATCAAAATTGTCACAAGCTTCTACAAATATACTTCATTTTATTTCTATTCCTATTTCATCGGTATGGATTCAAGTTTTGATCCGGCTGTGACCCGTGTCACAATAGTCTTGGACAATCCAGGAGACTGGTTCAGCTGGCTGTTTATTCGCAAGGACTCTTGTCGTCGTCACAACTTATGGCAGTATGTTGATCCAGATACCCCGAAAAGCCAAATATCACAACTTGAAGAGCCCTCTGAACCACTCATAACGAGTTACCAAGCTACTGCTACTTCTCTCGCAGACCTTGACACAGACGATCGCCAAAGTTTTCGATGGGATTATGAGCAATATGAAAGAAAACTTATGGAATATAGAAAAAAGGTACAAGCTCTAGCGGAATTTAATCTCGAGATAAGCAGGACAATTTCTCGGTGGCGAATTTACATTATTCAGGATTGTGAGACAGCTCATGAACGTCTGATAGCCCTGAAGAAGCACCTTGCTCCAGATGTAGCTACACGACGCTACGAACTATCTGAGAAATACAATGCTCTCAAAGTTGCTCCGAGTCCCTCTTAGAATGTTTAAGTATGGCTTGCAGAATGGACACGAATAACCTCAATGGGCAAGTCAATAAATCTCCCTGAAACAGATGGAGTTAGGCCACAGGAAGACTTCCTCGTTGCTTGTAAAGCACTTGACCCTGAATATGCCACTACATGCCTTCGTGATGTTTACAGGGCTGAAAATTGTGGTACAACTGATTCACTCCCTAATCTAGATGACTATGTAGCGGAGTTCACGGCATTTCTGCGACGTAACAGACCTCGTTCATCCGGTCTGGTTACCGTTGCTGCGGATTTAAAAATTGCAGCTCCGTTCAATGAAGAACAAGATGATGCTGGTAACAGCAAAAATAACAGCAACAACAGGAATAACTCAAAAAATCTACCGAAATGTCTTTGTGGCATGAAACACTGGTACTCGGACTGTTTTATCATCAATAGGGAACATCCGAAACGACCGGTAAATTACAAGCCCCCACAAGCGGCCCAGAAAAAGGTAGATGAAGCAAGAAAAAATCCTCAGGTTGAATCAAAGATAGATGGTGCTCTTGACAGATGGAGGAAACGAAATCAGAAAAATAATACGCTTCAGATCGACGATGGGCTCCCTCCTTCCAATTATGATACATACATAATGAGTCTAGGCAACAAGGTTGACGAAAATGAAATCTTTGACAATGAGTGTTCCAGCTGGGATTCGAACGTTACACAGATAGATTGTCCAAATGAATCTGTTGGAGAGCTTACAACAATGGCTCTGGAAGATGATCATACTAACATGTTACACACCCAATGGATTGTCGACCCTGGATCTAACACTTATGTCATAAACAGCGAGTCATGGAAAGGATGGAAGCGCGAGCGTGAAAATACAGAACGTCGCACCATTAACGCCGGAAACAGTCGTACTCTAATTACGGCTTGGGGTCGAGTCGAAATAGTTGCACGCACTCCACGTGGACTCCGAACTTTGCTTTTAACCCATGTTGCATTCGTCGAGGGGTTTCTCACAAGTGTTCTTGGGCTCGCACGCTGTCAGAACGAGTCTATTCATTTCGACTCTGGCCGAGATATACTCTATAAACATCATCCATCTAACGTGGTCGCACAGTTAGAATATAATCGCGGGCATTGGCTCATCGACGCAGCTGAATCACGGCGCCCTAAATCAACAGATATATTAGGCCATTTAGGTAGTTTTGGAGCATCAAATCGTCCATCATACGCTCCTAAACCAGTTAACTTGATTGATAGAAAAATTGCACATCAAATATGGGGCCACCTAAGCAAAAAGGTCATTGAGATGATTGAGAAGAACGTTAATGGGGTTTCAATAACTGGAGGAAATTTTAAAGACTGTTTGTGCGAGGTATGCATAGAGGCACGCCTTTCTAAGATTATCTCACGACGACCGGCGGAAAGCAAGGCAACTAAGCCATTCCATCGAATAGGAATTGACTTGGTATATATTGTTCCCATGACGGATGAATGCTGGAACGGCAATAGATATATGCTACATGCAATCGATGAGTTCACGAAGTGGCATGAGATCACAACCACAAGGAGCAAATCCAAGGCGGTACTAATGTGGCGGATTAAGTCCACTATCAGGAAAATACAGCGGATTTTTAATGCTGATGTTTGTGTCATTCGCTCTGACAACGAGCGCGGGTTTGGCAACGATCTAATGAACTTGTGTGCTGACCTTGGGATTATTTTTGAGCCATCAGTTAGAGGGACTCCTGAGCAAAACGGCCTCGCTGAGAGGGCAGGCGGAACAATAACAGCAAGAGCTCGAGCGATGCGAATCCAAGGAAATCTGCCTAAGTCCTTAGCGAACGAGATGTACAAAACTGCAGCTTATATCCTCAACCGCACCCCTACCGAAGCTCTTGGTTGGAAGACACCATACGAACTGGTCTGGGGTCGCAAACCTCTCGTCGCACATATGCGGCCAATAGGATGTCAGGCTTATGCGCTTAATAAAAATATTAAAAAAGCTGACAAGACTGAATCTCGCGCATTAGTAGGACATCTAGTTGGTTACCAAGGAACTAACATCTTTCGTATTTGGCTCCCTACACAAGATGATATAATTGTCACACGCGATGTGGTTTTTGACCCTCCTCGATTTTATGATGGTACAGACAATTATGCGCGAAATTCAGTGATTTGGCAAACGGTTGAACTTCTCGAATATCCAGAATCCTACCGTGAAGATGAAATTAGTATTGAGGAACTTTTGACAAAGCGTCAGCGATCTAGCGATTCAGATTTAACACCTGTTACCAATGAAGAGTTACAACTGGGGGGTGAGCCTCAAAATGAAATTGATGAAAAGGATATGAATGACGCCGATTTATCAAATCAATTCCAATCTCAGCGTCAACCACTGACACCTGTTCCCTCGGAGTTTGGGGATAATTCAGAAAATCAAAGTAATATGGATGCTTCAACAATTTCAGTAACTCCAGGAGTTTAACCACAGCCAGTCATAGAAAATGTAACATCCGAGCCTGTCGCAATTCCAGTAGGGTATCGTGCAGACAGCGAAGCATCGTCACGACGTATCAATCTGAACCCGTATGACACAAGATTGATTGTTTCCGGCAAGCGCAATCGTAAGAAGGCACCTAATCCTAACGTTTTTGCAATTTCAACTCATGTAATGACACTGGGGACACTACCATTAACGACATACCTGTATAAGTTTGCAGCCGAGACTTCGAAGTATAGCATGGCTACAGATATTCCTCGAGTTCATCAGAGTCAGCTTCCATCTCCGCCCAGGAATGTTCGAGCTCTTGACAAACATATTTTTGGTAGTCAATTTAAACAGGCGCTGCTTAAGGAATGGGAATCACTTCGTCAGAAAGGCTGTTTCAGGAGAACACATCTAACAAAAGCCACCGTAGATGCCGAGGTGCTTCCATTGATGTGGGTTTTCACGTACAAGACAAGTAAGGAAGGGTATTTAGCTTCCTTTAAGGTGCGTCTTGTTGTGCGAGGCGATCTTCAAGAACCTTTGGAGAATACATATGCCGCTACTCTAGCGATTCGAAATTTCCGTGCTCTTATAGCAATTGCCAACTACTTCGACTTGGAACTAAAGCAATATGACATTCCCACAGCTTTTTTGAATGCAAAGCTTAATCGAAAGTTGTATGATGAGACGCCGGACGGACTTCAGAATAGCGAAGGAGAGATGTTGGAGGTACTTCTTGCACTTTATGGACTCAAGGAATCACCGCTTCTGTGGTACGAAGAGCTAAAAAAGACACTCATCAGTCTAGGACTCAATGTCGTTCCTGGATTTCCATGCTTATACACTAACTCATGGCTTATCTTGTTTGTCTATATTGACGACATAGTCATCGCCTATAAAAATCCGAACGAACACCTCGTCAGAAGTTTTGAGCAGAAATTGATAAATCTTTATGATTTAAAGGTTTTGGGTGATCTAGCTTGGTTTCTGGGAATTCGAGTTGTTCGTGATCGTGCCAAGCAGAAATCGTGGCTGACACAAGACGTATTCATCAACAAAGTCTGTGCACGTTTTGGTATCCAAGTTGTTGGGAAGGCACCAGAAACGCCGCTGACGGAAAATTGGCTTCCTCAATCAACGGAAGAGGCTGACAAAGATCGCACTAAACTTTACCAACAGCTTGTCGGCTCACTAGCCTATATCGCAGTTTGGGGAAGACCCGATGTGGCACGTGCGCATGTTGTACTTGCATGTCACCTGACGAATCCTGGACAATCACATATTTGTAAAGTCAAGCATACCTGGCGGTATTTGTTAGGCACTAGGGCATATGCACTTCAAGCATCTTTGACAGTGAGTAACTTGGTTGAGTGTATTACTGATAATCCATCATACAAAGATCAACTATTCTTTGGTTCTTCTGATGCATCATACGCAGATGAACCTGAGACTCGTCGTAGCTCTCAGGGTTATCTTTTCAAGTTCGGCAGCATGACAATCAATTGGAAAGCTACAGTACAGCGCACTATCACCAAATCAACCACCGAATCTGAGCTTCTTTCTTTATCCCTTGCAGGATCACAGATGCAAGAGTGGATGCGCTTTTTTAATGAATTATCTCTCACAATTGATTGCAAGTTGACGATCTGGTGTGACAACCAGCAGACAGTTGGCATCGTCACTAAGGTCCAGGAAAAACTGCACACTAAAGTCAAGCATGTTGATATCCATCGACTATGGATTCGTCAAGAAGTGGAAGCCTCTCGTTTGAACGTTATCTGGGTCCCCACAGACAAAATGCCAGCAGATGGGCTCACCAAGGTTTTACCAAGGCAAAAATTCAAAGAATTTGTCAAACAACTTGATTTGGTAGATATCACCTCTCGTCTCCGAAATATAAAAATTACTCATATCAATGATATTGGTGTCATCTTTCCAAACAGCTCATGATCAGCTACCATCGATAAACGATTCTCTTTTGTTAGTTTTCATCACCTCATGTCGATACTGGCTGGGGGGTGTGTTACGGTTTTGGTAATGATATTATTAGGTTTACCGTTATCAATATTAATCATGGTTGTTGAAACAAGTTGGAATGTAGTTCTTTGCTATGTTTCATGTCATTTTATTTTGTTCGGAGTTTGACTTGCTGTTTCGGGTAAAACAACAACGGCGTCAGGAAAATGAAACATGGCTTACTGTATACTAGTTTTCTACAGTCGTGTTCAGGATTTCAAGAGGAGGTGGTTTAGGATATAGACAAGATAGCTACCACAATCAGGAAATCAGATTCTTCTATAGTCATTTTTCTTCCAACAATTATTGATGTCAATTCAATTCACGTAACTGAAATAAGATTCAATACAGCTAAATTCCAGGCAAATTTTTTCGATGTAAGATTTTTGGCTCAGCCAGAGTTTCTTGTTAATCCTATCTCTAGATATTTTTACTCCCAGAAACTATTCGAGTTCTCCCAGGATCCTAAATTCGAACTTTTGAGCGAGATTTTTTAACAAATTTTGCGTATCATTGCGTCAATTCCTTGGAAAGATAAATACTAAATCATCAACAAAAAAAATATGATAACGCCTTTAAAGTCTGTGAAAACGCACGGCTGGCCTGGAACTTGATGTAAACCCATATCTCTAAGGGTTCCAGACAATAGCTTAAGCCAATGTTTTATCTGATTTGCGAAGACCATAGAGTCCTCGAAGCAGGCGAAGGATGTGTCCACTACTCCCAAAACCTGGTGGATTGTATAAATAAACCTCTTCATCCAATGGTGAGTTGCAAAAGGCGTTAAGAGCATCCGCTTGAATTGTCTCGAGGTCAAAAAGTACGACTAGAGCCATAAGTACTCGGAAGACTTGGAACGCAAGAGTCGACGCATAATTATCTTCGTCCGTCTTTGGCTGAAGATCTCCCCGGACACAGATTCTGGCCTTAAATTTCTTCAAGTACCCTGCTTCATCAAACTTATAAGTAAAAACCCATCTAAGTGGAATTGGGTTCATAAAATTTGTTTGTCTAACTTTCTTGATTGTATTTTTTTCTACCAAGGCATTATACTCCACTGTCATGGCATCTCGGAATGCTTGTGAATATTTGTGATTTTTTAATTCTCGCCAGTTTTCGGGTGGAGGCGGTAACTCTGATTGATGAAGCCTTTTTAAATCCTTGGCCTTCCCAATAACAAAGACATTAAAAGTTGCGACCAGCGCACTTGGGTCCAACTCGTTTTTTCTTGCATTTCTCTGACTTCGACGACCAACTATGATGTTTTGTTCATCGACTGCGCAGCGGTCATAATGTCGCAATTGTTTGTTAACATATTTATCGTCTTCGTTATTCGGCACGCTTAACATTGATTCATCACAATGCTTTGGCGATAAATTTTTGAGCGTTGGTAACTTTATTCCAACATCGCTAGATAGATCTATTGTTGTTATTACGCATTTTTCTTATCCATTGTCATCATCATTTGTTTGACTATTTGGTTCGTTATTGCGGATTGGTGGGTCTTCAATATCCAACTGGATATCCAAGACAGGCGAAATCATGGTAAAATCAATAATTGGAATAGATTCCTCTTCTAGTGTCAGTTCTTTTTGATCATTACGAAAGAGGGTTTCGTCAAATGTAACATCTTGGGTGCCAATAACAACTTCTTCTTCTAGCAGCAAAACTCTATAAATGTTTTGGGAATTATATGTTAGAACAATAGAGCACGATGTCAGCGAATATAAAGTAATCTCATTCAAAGGTCAGTTACGAGCTCGACACCCTATCTAAAGATCTATAGATACACATAAATATACTTGTACAAACATCTTGGTATCTGTGCATTGTCCCATTCATGTGACTATGACGTAGTGATCTCACTATCACATGTTGGATCTGTCGAGGACTGTTTACTCTTAACACTCCCCCTCAGTCCGAGAGTTCAAGCCCTTTACAATGTGCTTCAAAAGAAGGTCGTGCCAACAGCTTAGTTAGTATATCCGCCACATTTTTGCTTGTGTCTATTTTATGCAATTTTATATTGCCTTGTTCGCACTGTTGTTGAATCCAGAAAAATTTTCTTTGGATGTGCAATGCTCGCTTGTGTGATTCTGGGTTCTCAGTTATACGTGCAGATGCCGAATTGTCAATCCAAATATTTATTGGTCCTTGGGCTAATCCAAGATCTGCAAGAATATCTCTAATCCAAATCCCAGCCTAAGAAATCTTGCAAGACGCTATAAACTCGGATTCCATTTCCGAAAGCGTTGCGCCGCGTTGTCGTTCAGAAATCCACTTAATTGCACCACCGGCAAGAATATATACTCCCCCGGATGTTGGACAGCCTGTTGTCATATCTGTTCCATTTCCCGCATCTGTAAATCCAGTTACTTCAAAGGTCCTTGTCTCTTTGGATTGATCATAAAGAAGACCTAAGCTTTTTGTACACTTAAGATATTGAAAAATTTTAATGACGGCATCCCAATGTGTTTGAGAGGGTTTCACATTAAACTGGGCTAAAGTATTCACAGCAAATGCAATATCTGGGCGAGTTGCGATGGCAAAGTAACATTAGTGATCCAATAGCTGATTGTTATAGTGTAATATTTACCAAGTTTTCGTCATCTTTAGAAGGAGAAAATTTAGCATGTGGTGTCATTGGTATATCTGACAGACGTTCATTGTTTAAATCAAATCGATCAATAATTTTGTTGATATATCGCTCTTGTGATAGTCGAATTGCATGATTTTTAACGTCTACTTCAATTTCAATACCAAGCATGTATTTTGGAGTCCCTTGATTGGTGGCTTCGAATTCTTGATTGATTAGATTTTTGATCTTACTCATATTTTCTGGTGATTTTGATAGGATTAGTAGGTCATCGACCCACACGCCTATGACATCGAACCTGTTCTGTTCTGTTCTGAAGTATAAGCAGTGTTCTTTGGTTGCTCGCTGAAACCCAATGTTGCTAAGAAAAAGATTTAATCTTCTGTTCCATTCGCGTCCAGCTTGTTTTAATCCGTGTAGAGATCGACGCAGACGACATACTTTATTATCTTCGCTTACAAAACCTGGCGGCTGTCGCATGTAAATTTCTTCGGTTATTATGCCATTCAAGTAAGCGCCTTTTATATCCATTTGATTTACTTCGAGATCTTTGATGACTTTAATTGCGCAAAGAATGCGTAGAGTATCCAGTCAAATTACGGGAGAGAAAGTCTCTGAGTAATCTTGACCTGGTATCTGTGAAAATCCCTGTGCGACAAGCCGTTCTTTGAATCTAGAAGGATTTCCTTTTCCATCAAATTTCTTGGCAAACACCCAGCGACTACCGATTGCTTTTCTTCCTGTTGGTAGGTCGCATAGTTCCCAAGTACCAAATTTTTGATGTTGTTCAAGCTCAGATCTTATAGCCTTTTCCCAGCTTGGCCATTCACTCGATTCTTTTGCATGTTCTATTTTATCGGGAACATATGGGTCATATGCCTCGAAGCCACAAACAATATTACGTGCCATATTTACAATCTCTAGGTAGCCGGCATGCAAATCGGGAATCTGTTCAGCATTAGCTTTTTGATGACGACGACTATATCCTGGATCGTTCAATTCCCTATAATCTACTGGCTTTCATTCACGAAGCCCTGTTCTGATAGGTAATTGTATTGGATCCTGAGTTTCTGTGTGTTCAGTATTCTGCATATGTGAGGGGATATTTTCACATCTCGAGTTTTTGGAATGGTCGCTTTCCTTATTTTTAATATCATTTGTAGATAATTCGAGATTGGAATTATTTTCTGTCTCCCCCTCAATCGACGGATCACTATTGTCCAAAAGATCATGAGGATGCTCGTTTTGGACATTTGTTTTGTCAAGATAACCATTAGTTGGGGATTCGAATTGAAAATTGCGGGAAATCATGATTTTATTTACATTAGGTTTATAGTATCGGACTGAGCGAGATCCTTCATTCAATCCTGTATATATGAAGCCTTGAGCTTTAGGATTAAGCTTTGAAACCCTATTTTCGTCAAGTATCCAAACTTTAGCGCCAAATTCATGCAAATTTGACAGATTTGGTCTGTGTTCTGTCCACATCTCATATGGAGATTTGCTATTTGGATTTGAATTCGTAGAAACTCGGTTTTTGATAAAGTTCATATGTAGCAAAGCTTCTGCCCATAAGAACTTTGGTAAATTTCGCTCAATCATCATCGACCTCGCACCTTTAACTAATGTTCTATTAAGGCTTTCTGCTACTCCGTTTTGCTGAGGCAAATATGGAGCAGTGAGTTGGTGTTCAATACCTTGCTCCTTTAGAAATTTTGATACAGCCATGAATTCACCTCCGTTGTCGCTACGCATACTTTTAGGAAATTGTCCTGTCTGAGTTCGTATCCATGCAATATGATTTTTTATTGCGTTAATTGCATCACTTTTTTGTCTCAAGAATTTTGATCGTTGTATAGCGGGTCATATTGTCTGTAAATGAAATGAAGTACAATCTACCTCCAAGTGATTTGATACTTGAAGGACCCCAAAGATCTGTGTGAAAACATTCTCCGCGGCTTGACGATCGAGAACCAATTGTATTACTAAACGGGAGTCTTGTTGCTTTGGCAGTGCGGCATGAGTCGCAGTGTATTATAGCAGGTAGTTTTGGGTTAATTGATAAACCTGTTTCTTGATCTCCTAGCACGAGTTTTTTCATTGATGTCAACAATATATGCCCGAGTTTTCTATGTGCTTCGTCCCAGCTAAGCTGTCTAGCCGTCCCAACAACATGATTTGTGTTTTGCAACATGACTTGTCCGTTGAGAAAATAAATATTATGTTTGCGCATTCCTGTTGCCAAACATTTTGTATCAGGAGCCATGAGTCTACATTCCTCTCCAGTTACATCAAATTTCCCTCCAGAACTTGTGAATCTTCCCACAGAGAGAAGAACATTGTTTAAAGTTGGCACCCATTTATCATTTTTCAGTATAAGTCTTGATTTGCGGTTCCCAACTATTGTTTCGATTACGGCATCTCCAGTCCCCGACGTGGTTGAAATTCCACCAATGCCGCTAATACTCTCTCTACAAGGTTCGAAGTTGATTAACATGTTGCGACTCGGAACAACATGAATAGATGCCCCAGTATCTGCTATAATCTGCACTGTATGTGCCAACGTATTTTTTATGTCATGTTTATTAGTTTCACTGACTGGAATTGTTGAAAACACGTAGCCGACTTCAGAAACTTCATCATCTTCATTTGCTGTTGATATTGCCGGGTTAATACTACTCTGAGAAATACTTTGACTTGGGTTGCCTTTGATTCTTTTTTGATTTTTCTGTCTTGAGCCCTTTCCATAGGAACCGCCACCAGTTGACCAACACGATGTCCACCCATGTCCAGCTTTGTGGCAATTATAACATTTACCATCAATATCAAGTTCTGGTCTTTGAGTTTGATCATCTTTAAAGTTATTTCTTGTTGGAAGACTACGAGCGATATTTACAAGTTGAACATCCTCTTCTTCCTGACTCTTTCGTCGGTCATTTTCCTCTCGAATGAGGGCAGATATCTCTGTCGATTGGAGATCTTGAACATTTTGAAAACGAGCAAAGATTGTAGAGCGCCATGTTTCCCAAGATGGGGGCAATCCGCTGAGAAGTAGTAGTGCAAAGTACTTATCCGGAAAATCTTCTCCAAGCCTACTTATTTCTTCATTTGATGTCTCCTGCCTAGTGACAAAATCTGCAACGTCTGATCCTCCCAGACAATTGACCTTGATCAAATTTTTTAGGGCAAGAAGTACGGTTGTTGCCTTCCTTGGTCGATATATATTATTCAAGAGGTTCCATGCCCCAACAGGATCTGTTGGTCGCATTTTAACAAGCTTGCCCCATTGATCTTGGTGAATTGTTTTCTTGGGGTAATAATGTGCTTGCCGTGCTTCTCGGTCCCATGCAACTTGCTGGTTTGATTGTTTTGTTTTAGCAACTAATTCTTTCGTCTCGATTAAATCTGGTGGACGAGGATATGAGCCATCAAAAAACTTCCAGTAGTCGAACACATCTAAATTGTTTTGTACGATATTGCTCCAGGCCAGCCAATTGTCACCGCCTTTAAGCTTTGCATCGCCATAACTATAGAAACAATTTTGGGCAGCTTTATCTCCGGACCTAACGGTCTCAGGATAGCTGTCCCAGTTATCACTGCTCGACATGTTTGTTGATGAAGATGGATTTAATTTAAACTTTCACTGATCACCGATTTGGTGCTTATAACGATTGTTAGAACGATAGAGCACGATGTCAGCGAATATAAAGTGATCTCATTCAAAGGTCAGTTACGAGTTCGACACACTATCTAAAGATCTATAGATACACATATATATATACTTGTACAAACATCTTGGTATCTCTGCATTGTCCCATTTATGTGACTATGATGTAGTGATCTCACTATCACATGTTGGATCTGTCGAGGACTGTTTACTCTTAACAGTGGCGAGAGGAACCCTTGCATCAGTACAGCAGGACCTTGATGTGACATCAGATCACCTCCCGCTTTTAGTCAAAGTACATTGTGGACCACGCGGTAGTATGCCTAAGACCAGGATTTGTTTCGCCACTATCGATAAAGACAAGTTCCAGACATCCCTACTCGCCCAGCTCTCGAGCATTTTTCCTTTGTCAGATAAATCCTGCGCTAGCCTTGACCAGCGAGCAGAACAGATCATTAGCACTCTCTATCACTCCTTCTCGACATCTGCTAAACGCTCTCTGCCCCATGGCAGAGGACAGCCTTGGTGGAACCAGAAATGCAAAGAGGCGAGGGAAAAATACCGTAGGAAAATCCAGGATGGCTCCGTTTGTCGAGCCGACAGGAAAGAATTTCGAAAGGTCACCAGGAAGGCAAAAGTCACCTTTTATGAGAAGAAAATCGACGAGGTTGCCACCGCGAAAGGTATATTTGAAATCGCGAAGTGGCATCAGTCAAAAGGCGCCTTCCGCACTCCGCCTTTAAAAGACCCACTCAACCGCGAGGCTCCTTCAGCTGAATCCATTCAGGATAAAAGAAACGTACTGGCGCGTAACTTATTGAGCAACCAGTCCGAGGTAGAGGATATTCCAAAAACCACTCCCACTGTAGCAACTACTTCCCTTCCCTTTCCTTCTCGAACTTCTGATGAAGTTTCCCAGTCCATCCTTGAGGCTGGAAATACTATATGAGTTTCTGTCAGCTCAACAAGATAAATGAATATGACTCTGTAACAAAGAGTCTGAAATATATGGTGATTCTGTAAAGAAGAATCTCGAAGATGATCTTGAGGAAATTCAAGACGTAAAAATAAAGTCACTCTGTGAATGAACCTCAATTGTTGTTTATTCTCTTGTCCCCCACTCCGTCCTTCTATCTACCTCTATATACACATTCCCTTAGTTCCCAGAAAAACTTTGTAAGAGAGTGTCTAAGCATATCAATCTAAGATGGATAAAAATAACAGAAAGTAAACTAATAATAATAGTAATAACTCTTGCGAAAGATTGAATGATTCGTGGAAAGTTGACGCAACATTCCAGTGAGAACTAACCCTTTGATGTAAAACCCAACTACTCGGGAGTGTGAAGTTGATCGCGTACTCATCCCAAATATATTTACCTGATTCATGCCTGAGGAGTTGGCATAAGTCGTGCCTGAGGAATTGACCTGATTCATGCCTGATGTTGATTTATCTCAACCTGTGACCAACTAACCATTATTGAATGGAAAGGTTTATCAAAAAATAGTATACTTTTAGAAATAGGTATTACTGAGTATTACAAATACTACACCTGGAAAAGACGAGATTCCCACCGGGTTACTTCGCTTGGCCTGTCCTCATATATCGGTCCTAGTACAAGATCTCTACCAGGCATGCCTTGATATGGGCCATCATCCCAAATGCTTTCGCACCGCTATCGTAGCTATGATTGGGAAACCAAACAAGGCAGACATGGCATCACCTGGATCATACAGACCTATTGCACTTCTCTCAGTACTTGGGAAAGGTCTCGAAAGGCTTGTAGCAAAGAGAATGTCTTAGATAGCGATACAACACAAGATACTCGCCCGTGAACAATTTGGAGCACTACCCAAACGTTCGAGTGTAGATCTAAGCACCTGCCTCACTCATGATGTTGAGACTGCACTAGCTAGGGGGCAGACCGCTACTATGGCGACGCTCGATATTAAAGGGGCATTCGACACTGTACTCCCCGGTCGGCTCGTCAGACAAATGAGTGAGCAAGGCTGGCCAGCGCAGCTCTGCAATTGGATAGCATCCTTCGCTACTGAACGCAGAGTCTGCATACGGCTGGATGATGTAATCGGCGATCCTATTGCGATTAACTATGGGCTCCCTCAAGGCTCACCAGTCTCACCTATTATGTTCATGCTCTACATCGCTCTCTTGTTCTGACTTCCCGCTCTGAAGAAAGCTTTTGGATATGCCGATGATGTCGCGGTTCTAGAAACATCGCCTTCCTTAGAGGAGAACTCCAGTAAATTGGGATTGGCCATTAATCAAGCACTATCTTGGGGCTTAACGCAAGGTATTATATTTGATGCTCAAAAGTCCGGACTTCTACACTTTTCCCGCAAGCATAAAGATAAGGACTCACGACCACCTGTGCTAACCAACAGCTTCACTATCACAGAGGACCCTCAGATTCCATACCTCAAATAGCTTGGAGTTCACTTTGATAGAAAGCTAACCTTCAAATTCCATGCGCAGATACAAGCAGCAAAAGCTCTGAAAGTCGCACATGCACTGCGCTGCCTAGTAAATACGGCCAGAGGGGCTTTGCCCCGCCTTTCAAGGTGTTAAAAGTTACCTTTACTAATATTGTCTTCCCGCCACTTGTTAAAAGGTACTATAAGGGTTGAAAGATAATTGCTATTCGCAGAATATCTAGAGCTAGATACAAAAGAAGATCTTGAAGTGAAGAGCTATTTCTGAGGAAAATTCCTAATATATCCTTCTTCAACATTATTCTCCTGACTCTTGTCCAGAGAGCCTTTTCCTTCTTGACAAGCCTCCAGGAAATTCAACTTTATGCACATTTATCCGCGCCGTTACACTCGATTAGTTATCAGTTAGAGAATAATCTTGCTGCATATAAGTTTCGTCAATAAACGTCAATTGACGGTCTCACATATGCTCCACGTTTGTCCCTTAATTAAGTTCGTTAAGGTCATGGTCCAAGCTTGATATTTATAGTGTGCGTATTAAGATGAGTCAAGCAGCCCGACCCACAATATATGTGTTATAATTAGTGACCCTGGCGTCTCGTGACTAAATTTATAAGCAAGGATAGCTGATGAGTAATTATTAATAAATAGGCCTTAGCCTAATGAAAGTCAGGCCTCAGGCCTGTGACAGTTACAATGGCGAAACATGCAATGCAGTTAAGCATCAAGGCATTGACCAGATAAATAAGATCATGCCAGAGCATTATGCTTCAGGCATGTAATGCGTAGGTCTGATATGCCTAGGACATATATGGACAAAATTATATACATCAACTGACAATAAGAGGATGAGTTTTTCCTTTGTAATCTAGATTGTCTATGATATGCGTAAGATTAGAAGCTGATTCAAAAGCCCATCTTAATTAAATATATTCTCCTTACACTGATCTATTCATTCGTGTATCCAAATTATAAATTATTCAGTCTGTTGATAATATCTTGTTCAATAACCAACATAATATTTAACACGTTATCAGCACCAAAATTTGATATTAGTCACAGATATTGTAATAGACTAGAGAAATCAATAGCTTGAATAAACAATCTTGTAAGGAATTTTAGAAATAGACTATCTTGAAGACCTATCCTACGTAGGGAGGCATGCTACTTATAGACTGTCTTTTCCTGGGATCGCAGAGACCCAAGCCCCGGTCATCAGCTTCCTTACTCCCTCCCGGCTCAGTGTCCCTCTCTCCGTTAGTCTCGCCCTGTGAAGCCCTTCCTCTTGGTCCCCCTTATCATCCTTATTGTGGACGATCACCGGGACCCTCTTCCGAAGTCTTCTCCCTTCGAGACCCATTCCGGGCCGACAGCCGTCGGCTTTACTTCGGAGGTTACGTGGGGCTCTCCGCCTCCGGGAGCCTTGTCTACTAGCCACTCGGCTGGTCCCTGCGACCAGCCTTCTACTCAGGGCTCAGCCCGTAACATTACCCCCCGTTTTAGATCTGTTTATTCCCGCGCTAGCTTCTTTCGCCTACCCTGACGAGCTCCTTTGTTGACCCCAACATTATCGCCCTTTCCGAATTTGTTTTCAAATTCATCAAATGCTTTGACGTTTTCTATGTTGGCCCGATCTTCCCATGTCGGCTCGGCAAAATACTTCCACTTTACCAACACCCGTCGAACCCATCCTCGGCCATGTCGAACCTTTTCCGCTCTCAGTATTCTTTCTACTACTTGTTCAGGTACCACTTCCGATCCCGATTGTACCATTACCGGATCCGGTTGCGAATCGTCTTGTCTTTGCGAGGGAAGTGGATCTGTTCCTGCTTTTCTGAGAAGATCTACATGAAACTTGGGAAAAATCTTCGATGGAACATCTAACTCGACGACATGCGGTGAAATAATTTTGATTACGGAGTATTTGCCGTTCACCCAGGCTAGTTTCTTTTTCGGCTGCGGAGGTGGTATATTTTTCAGGCTCAGCCATACTTTGTCACCAACTTCGAAAGATGGAGCCGGGTCCCGCCTCTTGTTGGACTGCTCTTCCATCTGCAGTTGAGCTGTCGCCATTGCCGCCGCCGCAAATTCTTGCGCTTCCTTAATCCTGTTTACGAACTTTTCTGCGCGCTTTGCTCTTAATGACAAGGGTGTAGGAGACTCGACCTCTTTTAATTGTATCGGCTCAGCGTGATAGCCATGTTGTAGGAAGAAAGGGCTTAAGTTTGACACCGAACTATCCCTGTTGTTTATTGCTAATTGCGCGGTTGGCAGCATCGACGCCCATTCTAACTGAGCGAACGAGATAAACGCTCGAAGGTAAGCCAGGACCTCTTGATTCATCCGTTCTGTTGCTCCGTCTGTCTCCGGGTGGAAAGCCGTAGACAATCTCTGTTGGATGTTCACTGCGCTGCAAAGGTGTCGCCAGAAATCCCCTACCCAGTTAGAGCCCCTATCCGAGGTTATCGCCCTAGGGAATCCATGGAATCTATAGTGACAGTTAATGAAGCGTTCCGCACAGTCTTCTGCGTTCATGGTATTCATTGCCTCCAATGTTACACTTTTCAACAGCCGGTCCGTGATTACCATCAGATATCGGGGGTCCTCCTTGTTATTTGCCGGTAAGTCTGTCATAAAATCTATGGACAATTCGCTGTGAAAGCGTTCCGGTACGGGCAATGGGTGTAGCAGCCCTTGTCTTTTCTGACGCCACACACGCGATCTCCCGCAAACGTCACAATTTTTACAGAATCGCCTGACCATCCTACCCATGCCTGGCCAAAAGAAGGACCTTGACAAGATCGCTATCGTACTATTCCGACCCGGGTGTCCAGTAGCGTGCGAGTCGTGGGTTTGTTGAATTAGCGCTGTGCGCAGAGGCTCCCATTCGGGAATCCATAGGCGTTTCCTGAAACACAATGCTCTTCTTCCGTCAATTTCGCACTCCGATTTAGACACTTTTAACTGTAAGTGGGACGGAAACTGCTCTTTACCTGCCCACATGCTACCGTAGAGGTCCTTCTCAAAGGATGCGTCCACCTCTCTGCCCTTATCCCATAGACCCTGCATCTCCTCATCTTCGAACAGCTCACTCCCCTTCGGCACGTCTTTAACCTCCCCCAAATTCGCGACGCGCACTTCACTGATGTTTCCTGACGTCTCCGGGCGCCATTCCTCCTTGATCAACGTGAACTCTCTGCCTTTTAGTCTTGGGTCTTGCTCCGAGGCTGGTACATCCTGGGGTCGACGTGATAGGGCGTCGGGCCGTCCGCTTAACTTGCCGGATCGGAAATTGAGCCTAAAATTGAATTGGGATAGTAGCTGCAACCACCTAACTTGCCGCTCCGAAAGTTTTTTTGTCGACATAAAATACTGGAGGTTTTTGTGATCTGTTAAGATCACGAATGGGTCTTTTAGCCCTAGCAACTCGCTTCTCCATTCGTTGAGACATCTGATTATCGCCAACAGCTCCTTATTGTGAATGTCGTAATTACATTCGGCCGGCGCCAGTTTTTTTGAATAATACGCGACCGGTCTCATCTGCCCCTCTGACTGCTGCTGCAGCAGACAACCTCCGGTCGCCCATCCCGAGGCATCGGTTTCTAACACTGTCTTCCTCTCCCCGTCCCAGAGGGCCATTACCGGAGCGGATATAAATAGCGCTTTCAGTTTTTCGAAGGCTTCCTGTTGCTTGTTCGTCCATTTGAATGGGGTCCCCTTTTTTGTCAGGGCCATCAGTGGCGCTGAGATTTGCGCGAAGTTTTCGATAAAGCCTCTATAAAAGTTTGCGAAACCTAGAAAACTTCGCACGCCCTTTACATTATTCGGGACCTCCCATGAGGCGATGGCTTTGATCTTCTCCGGGTCCACTTTTATCCCCTCTTTAACGTTGATAATGAAGCCAAAATATTTGATTTCCTCCTTCGCAAATTCGCACTTACTGGGGTCTAGCTTAAGGCCCGCCTTGTTTAACCTGTCCAGTACCTGATTCACTTTCTCCCAATGATCCTCTAGCGACCCACCCGAGAATATGACAACGTCATCAACATAAGCTGAACAAGTTTCACCCAGGAGTTCACCTAATTCCTTGTTAATCCATCGTTGAAATGCGGAAGGCGCCCCGGCTAACCCGAAAGGGGTGACCAGCCACTCAAAGGAGCCGAACCTGGACCTGAACGCCGTTTTCCATTCTTCCCCTTCGTTAATACGCAGCCGGTGAAAGGCTGACCTGACGTCCACCTTGGTTAGCCACTTAGCGCCTGAGAGCATCTGCAAGGTTTCTTGGATTAGAGGCAAAGGGTAGCGGTCTCTCTCGGTCACTGCGTTCAGCGCCCGATAGTCCACACAGAATCGTAACCCCCCGTTTGGTTTCTTAATAAAAAGCACTGGTGCCCCCCCTGGCGAGCTGCTTGCTCGGATCCAGTTTTTATCGAGGAGCTCCGTTAACGTTTTCCGCAGTACCAACAGCTCCTCTCTTGACATTCCATAGAGCGGACCCCATGGAACCTCTTTATCTCTCCCCCGCTCGTCCTTTATCAACCTGATCTGGGTGTCTACCCCCGGTCTTAGTGGCAGAAGGGTATCCTCATCGTCAGGCTTGTCGTCTAGAAATAAGTCGGCGAACTTTCGAACTTCCTGCGGCAGGGTTCTCTCCACTTCTATCCTTGTCATCGATCTCTTCACCTCTAGAGCCTTGGTGATATCATGTATAGAGATAGCCCCCACCACGTCCGCTACTCGACCGGACCCCCCCTTCAACGCCTGCTGGCAAATCTTTGATAGCGCTTGGTACGACACCCGGGAGTCCTGCTCCAATCTTACGCCCGCCAATTGTTCACTGCCTTCGTTACCCTTGTCGCTCCATCCACTCGCTCTCACTATGATATGGCCCCCCCCCAGCGCCAAACGGATGGAGTGATCACCCGCCGCGTAAACGGCTTTGCTTCGTTCTAACCAAGGTTTCCCGAGTATGATCGGGTACGATAGTTTCGGTACCACGTAAGCCCAGACCTGATCTTGGTATCCGTCGATATCTACCTTAAAATGCGCAACTTTGGTGATGCTTACTGTTTTCGTTCCGTCGGCCAATCTTAGGTTCCGCGGAGCCACCGGTTCTGTAAAAATATTTTTCTTGCGCACGAGGGTCTCATCAATCACAGACATGCATAAGCACCCAGTATCAATCATTGCTAGACAGTAAAAAGTGGAGTTTATAAAACAATCTATTAATAATGGGGAAGTGATTGTTACATTTCCTGCCGAGCCCTCGTCACCCCTGAACGCGACTTTGTTCAGGGCTGCTCGTTTCCCGACCCGCCGTCTTCCGAGTCCCGATCATTCCTGCCTACCGCCCCTACCACGTTGTCCGGCTGCAGGGCCCTTCGGAACCGAGGACAGTTTCTGGCCACGTGCCCCATTCTTGTGCACCGAATACACGCTCCCTGCCTCATCAGCCTACGTACCTCGGCTCGGTTTTTCCATGGCGCTCGAGGCAACCCACTTCGATCTACCTGACTCTGATCTTGACCCTCATTTCGCAACGCCGCCATGACGCTCGCCCCCTCGCCTCTCTGTGCGTCCAGCAAGAATGTTCCAAAAGCGGCCACCAACGCGCTAGTTCCCGTCATTCTCACGTCTCCCTCTGCATCCACCATTGGTCGGCTAACTCCGTGAGCCGCGCTCGGGAGGATTACTCCCCCGTTCTTAGGAGGACCCAGGCGAGTTGTCGTGGTGGGTCCGGAGGAGTTCCGTCGATAATCGGGTAGGCTCTCAAGGTCCGCTGCCACTTCCCTTATGCGTGACGCAACCTGCTCATAGTATTCCGGCGGAGGCATAGGCGACCCCACCAAAGCGTGACGCAGCTTGTGATTTAATGCCACCCGGAGCGCTGTTGACTTGCTTAGATCCGTCAAGGCACCCATCCCACACTGTCCCAGCTGTTGGTTGAAATCCAGCAGGAACTCCGAGAAATACTGGTCTTCGCCCTGCTCTAGCCTGTGCAGCCGTTCTATGGCAGACTGCTGGGCCTGTCGATCCACAAAAACTTCCCGAAAATGATCTAACAGCCCTTTCCAACTCAAGCTGTCCTCCGCCAATCTCTTCTGGAACCACGCCGCAACCCTTGGCTTTGCTGAATCCGGGAGGGTCTCTATCATGTCGAGACAGATAGTCTGCTCCGAGTAGAGAGGGGCAAAGTCCGACTGCAGCCTGGCCCCCAGCCTGGCGAGGTAGAAATCGAAATCCGTTTTGGCACCACTCCACCGCGGTAGCATCGCCTCTAGTCTTCCCCTCACCTCCACTCTCCCTCCTTCTACCGACCTCGATTCAGCACCCGGCGGGGTCCCCACGCTCTGTGACCTTTCCGCGTCGGCCATATTTACCTCCGGTGCCCCAGGATGCATGGCTGCCATGCTATGGAATGATTCCTGTGTGATACTCGAATCGGTGTCGTCGTCCGGTACCTCATATGTCATCCAACGTCTGTGAGCAAGGTCGAAATAGAGAAGAGAGGAAAAAAAAGTAGATCGGAAGATAGTTTATATGTAATAGACTAGAGAAATCAATAGCTTGAATAAACAATCTCGTAAGGAATTTTAGAAATAGACTATCTTGAAGACCTATCCTACGTAGGGAGGCATGCTACTTATAGACTGTCTTTTCCTGGGATCGCAGAGACCCAAGCCCCGGTCATCAGCTTCCTTACTCCCTCCCGGCTCAGTGTCCCTCTCTCCGTTAGTCTCGCCCTGTGAAGCCCTTCCTCTTGGTCCCCCTTATCATCCTTATTGTGGACGATCACCGGGACCCTCTTCCGAAGTCTTCTCCCTTCGAGACCCATTCCGGGCCGACAGCCGTCGGCTTTACTTCGGAGGTTACGTGGGGCTCTCCGCCTCCGGGAGCCTTGTCTACTAGCCACTCGGCTGGTCCCTGCGACCAGCCTTCTACTCAGGGCTCAGCCCGTAACAGATATACGGAGTATGTCAATTCATCCTAGGATTGCCAGTCAACTCCGAGATTTTATTGACTCGAATCATGTTTACACGGATGAGCTAGAAGAGGATCTAGTCGAGAGGATCCGTGAAGCTGCTGAGAGAGAACCAGAAGAAGTTATGCTAATAGGTATCACCAAACGCAAAAGCAAAGCGAGAAGATCAATGGCTCCAAGGTTTCCACCTGAATAGATGAATTCCCGTGAAGCATTTCGAAAGGCTGTTAAGAAGTTCGAGTTCGAATATTATTTGACGATTCCTGAGAGGAAATCCGAGCCTGGATCAATTATTTTTCCATCTCCGGAAAGTTTACGACAAGAAAAAGCACCGAACCGATCAACTCCGCCGGATAGGTCAGGGGTACAATTATCACAACATAATTCAACTCCGCTTAGGGATAACATGTTTTCAGTTGTCCCTCGTGAAGTCATGTCCCTATTCACCGGCCTTGAGAAACTAGACAAAACTAATTGGTACACATGGAAAGGTCACATGAGAGATGGTCTAGAAATGTGCGACCTGTGGGATATCGTAACTGGAAAAGAAAAGAAGCCGGCAGGGATCCACGCAGATGAAGTTGAAGCTTTGACTTATCAAGAAAAGATCGCAAGGGTGATTACTAGAAATTCACTCAGACCCGCTAATTATCATCAAGCTAGATTGGCACGAACCGCTTCGGACGTGTGGGACATACTAACTAGTCTTCACCAGTCAACTGGAGCCCAGGGAGAGGTAGACTTGATTTGGAAATTCTGGAGCAAACGTTGTACTGAAGGTTCTTCTGGAAAGGAGCATATTGGAGATATCTGAGCAACTCATATGGAGTTAGCAGAAATATGTATCATAATTGAAGACTAACAGTTAGCGATAATGATGAGCAAGTCCCTTCCAGCGTCATACGACAACTGTGTCTCTACAATCTTTGCTGGGATTAAAGATATTGAAGCAGATTCAAGATACGTCGCAAACAAAATTTTTGAAGAAGAGATGCGACGAGAGAGTAGATCCGAGGATGTGAACGTGGCTTATACCCCCCCAAAGACTTACTTAAATTGCAAAAAATCTGGACACACAAGGGAGAATTGCTACGGCAAAGGAGGGGGAAAGGTGTAAGGCTTCACGGTTCAAGAGCGTGAAGCATCAAAAAGCGGCTTTTGATTGTATTTCTAAAATGAAGAATCTAAATTACAGTGTGGGTTTTGCTGCTATTAAAGACAAAAGAAATGCAGCTGTGCCGCTAAATTATACGCTACAGAGGATAACAGAAAACTAACAAAAGAGAATGATATGGCCCAGCGTGTGGTCAGTATGGCTGTCTTAGAACTGATGGAGCTGGCAGAATTAATCGAGGGTTATGTAACGGCGATGGCAGTGCCTGAGGCATCAATGTCCCGTTTTCACGGATTGACATGTTTCATGTTAGGGAAGTGTCAAGGCCGTTACAAGGGGTTGATATTTGACAAAGGATTTACCAGGTTTCATGGTAAGACGTTGGCTTGCCGTTGTAGGAGTTTTGGAGTTGTTCTCTGGGTTTCATATAACCCGTGTGGAGTTATTATTACGATCTCACTTAGAGATCAAATGTACATATGTAGACCTGACGTCGCGGGGTTTTCTCTCCACGCAACGTCTTCTGAATATAATTTTATTCTTTGATTATCCTCTTCCTCTGCGAAGACCGCTGTTTAATTGCACTTCTCTTCTGCTCCGGAAGACCACTCCCACCGCCCATTTCTCTTCTGCTGTGAAGAGCACTTCCCGCTGCTCGCCCCTCACCTATACCACCATCTCACCTATTACCTGACACACCCTCATCTCACTCCCATCAAACGAGCTTTCTAGTCCCGCTTCGTACCCCGTGGAACAACTGCTCCTTATATCCGTGAGATTACGTTGCGTCGTTCTCCACGCCGTACGAAATGACTACCGACTATTCCCATGGCTGGACATGCCCCGGAACCCTTGAACTATTCAAGCAACAGTTTGAGGAAAACGATCAACTACTATTCAATTACATTATCGCCCATCTGAATAGATATCGGGATGGAAGGAATACATGCCGAGGCCAGCTTCTCGCTGCTAATCAGACCATCACTAACCTTGAAGGGGAAAAAGATCAGCTAAATCTTGACCTGAATATGGCACGTGCTGGACACGCCACGCCAGCGACCAACCTTAACTCAGCAGACCGCCCTACCGACGCCTTTAGTTTTCGGTCCGAAAAATTTCCTGACCCCGAAAAATTTAATGGTACCCGATCAGAACTGCCTGGCTTCATTACTCAGCTTAGGATGAAACTTGAGGTAAACAACAATAGATTTCGAAACGAAGCAGCCAAAGTTATTTACTCCGTAAGTCGATTAGAAGGTAAAGCTCTCGACCAAGTTGTACCACTGGTAAATGCCAAGCCAACTGCCCCATTTCCATCAGTACAGGCATTCATTTTGTATCTCAAGTCATCTTTTGGGGATCCAGACCCAAGAGGAACAGCCCGTCGCGAACTTAAAGTGCTAAGACAAGACAAAGGAGACTTCGCCGGGTACTACTCCCAATTTCTACGTATAATAGCTTACCTGGATTATAACGAAAGTGCTAAAATTGATGCGCTGACGGAAGGACTATCTGACGAACTCCAAGATGCTCTCTCATATAGGACGGATCTCCCGAACAATGTTAACGCCTATGCCGCAATGCTAATGAAAATCGATAACCAGGTTCGTGGCCGAAAAGTAGATAAGGATATTCGGAATAGAATGGGTCGTTCCTTGATGCCCATTGAAGCTATAGCCCACCCTTCCCACGTCCCTGGTGGCCTTGTTCCTATGGATCTTTCAGCTCTGCAGACCAGGTCAAGCCAACGACCCCCGGTGGAGCAAAGGTACACGTTCATCAATGGACAACGAAGAACGAGCCCAGCTGAAAAACAGTGGCGTCGAGACAATAACTTGTGCATGTACTGTGCTGGATCTGGTCATACGTTTGAAGGATGCCCTTCGGGAAAGCGCCCAAGAGGCAAAAATGCATCCATAGCAGGGGCTGTAATATCACCGAATCTCCCCAGCAACACTGCAGCGGAAATCCCTGCCAACTCTCAGTCGGTTTTTCACTGAGCCCAGATTTGAAGGATGGCCCTGATCTGGGACGAGAAAATGTTTCTTCAGTTCTTGCAATTTCTATCTCTAGCTTTTCGATTTCATGTGTGGAGGAGGGATTGGATGGTGACCACTTTGTTGCTGCCTGTATTTTAGACAGTAATCACACATTGATTCAAACTCACACATTAGTTGATACTGGATGCTCCGGATTTGCTTTCATTGACGAAATGTTCGCGCGCCACCATAAATTTCCCTTCTTGCCTCTCAATTCCCCTCGCACTCTCCAAGTTATTGACGGAAGACCTATTTCTTCTGGAAAAGTGACACATTTTTGCCGGTTACCCTTACTCATGCAATATCACCAGGAAACTATTACCTTTTTTGTCACTAAACTTGGCTCATACCCACTTGTACTTGGAATACCCTGGCTCCAGCTGCATGATCCGGTGATAAAATTCAAAGATAATACCATACTCTTTAGTTCGGACCATTGTAAATATCATTGTAATCTAACAGCAGATCAAAAGCCTATTAAGGGGATAAAGCCACCTCGGCAACAATCCCTTAAAAGTTCAGCAACTCTTCCTCACAAGGCTCGAAAAAATAAGCTGCATACTTATGCCACGGCTGTTACCGCAGGAAAGAATTGGATAGAAAAAATTCCGAAGGAGTATCATAAATACCTGCCAATGATGGACGAGCAACTAGCAAACGAATTACCACCACGCCGTGCATATGACCACAAAATTCCACTCAAAGAAGGTGCTGAACCACCCTTTGGACCTCTTTATGGTATGACAAGAGAAGAATTGACGGTGTTGAGGACTTATATCCGAGAAAACCTCGATAAAGGCTTCATTCGAGCCAGTTCGTCTCCAGCGGGTTCTCCAGTGCTGTTTGTCAAAAAAGCTGATGGAACCTTGCGCCTATGCGTCGATTATCGTAGATTGAACGAGCTGACAATAAAAAATCGATACCCACTTCCGTTACTTAGAGAGACCCTTGACCGATTATCAAAGGCCAAATACTATACAAAACTGGACCTCCGACAAGGTTACAATCAAATCAGGATGGCTGAAGGCGAAGAATGGAAAACAGCTTTTCGTACTAGATATGGCCACTTCGAATATACAGTGATGCCTTTTGGTCTGACAAATGCACCAGCAACATTCCAACACTTCATCAATGATTGCCTCCGTGAATTTTTGGATTTATTTTGTACTGCTTATTTAGACGATATCCTTATCTACAGCGACACCTTGAATGAACACAAAATAAACGTTCATAAAGTTCTAGAAGCTTTACAAAGGAAAGGAGTTTTCCTAAAGCCAGAAAAGTGTGAGTTTCATACACAGAAGACAACATACCTTGGCCTTATAATCGAAGCGGGTGGAATCTCGATGGATCCCAGAAAAGTCGAAGCAATTAGAAATTGGACAACCCCTAAAACAATAAAAGATTTGCAAGCATTCCTTGGATTTGCAAACTTTTATCGACGATTTATTTATGGGTTCTCGTCGCTGGTCTCTCCACTCACTAGGATGACGCGTAAAGATGTAGGGTTTAGCTGGAATGCCGAAGCCCAAAGAGCATTTGAAACTCTTAAAACTTCCTTTATTACCGCACCAATACTCGGCCATTTTGACCCAGATAAAGAAATAGTCGTTGAGACAGACGCGTCAGACTATGTCGCCGCCGGTATTCTTTCCCAGTACGACAATAAAGGAATCCTTCGACCTGTTGCGTATTTTTCGAAAAAACACTCACCGGCTGAATGTAATTACGAAATTTACGACAAAGAGCTGTTGGCAATTATCCGTGCGTTTGAAGAATGGCGGCCTGAACTGGAAGGCGCTGCACACCCCATTTCTGTCATATCGGATCATAAAAACCTAGAATATTTTATGAGTACTAAACAATTGAATCGAAGACAGGCACGCTGGGCAGAATACCTTTCGCGGTTCGACTTTGTGATAAACTATAGACCTGGAAAACAGGGAGGCAAGCCAGACGCTTTGACAAGACGTTCACAAGACCTTCCAACCGAAGATGACGATAGGAGACTTCACCAAACTCAGACAATTTTAAAAAGAGAAAATTTAGACCAACGGCTTGTTTTGTCAGCAGCACAAACAGTCCCAGAGTCACCATCGTTGGACAAATTATTCGATGAAGGATACAACACGGACCCGTTTCCGCAAAAAATTCTTAACTTGCTAAGCGCAGGTGAAAGGTGTTTGAACGAAATATCGCTAGCCGAATGCGCAGGGATTAACGGAAAGCTAACCTATAGAGGGCAATTATTTGTTCCAGATTATGACCCACTTAAACTTCACATACTTCGGCTCTATCACGACAACCCTTCAGCGGGTCACCCAGGCCGCGAGAAAACATTCGAACTCATTAGCAGGGACTACTACTGGCCGCACATGCGCAAATACATCGCAAGATATGTTCGTAACTGTCATACTTGTCGAAGAAGTAAATCCAGCAACCATGCGAAATTCGGTGTACTTCGACCACTGCCAATTGCTCAACAACCATGGCAGGAGGTATCGATGGATTTTGTAAGTGGTCTTCCCAAAAGTGAAGGGTATGATTCAATCATGGTGGTAGTTGATTGACTAACTAAAATGCGTCATTTAATTCCATGTACCACATCAGCCAATTCTCACGACGTAGCCGAGCTGTACCTCAAGAACGTCTGGAAACTTCACGGGTTACCATCACACATAACATCAGATCGCGGCACGCAATTCACAGCTAAATTCTGGAAATGTTTATGCAAGTATCTCAGTATCGACGCTAGGATGTCCACCGCCTTTCATCCGGAAACCGATGGCCAGACCGAAAAATTCAATGCGGTGATGGAACAATATTTGCGGAGCTATGTTTCTTTCCAGCAAGATGATTGGGCTAAGTGGCTGCCAATGGCTGAGTTTTCAGCTAACAACCAGATTTCATCCTCGACTCAGGCTTCACCATTCTTTAGCAATTACGGCTTCCACCCTCGATTTACAATCCAGATCAAATCGATTGCTAGACAAGCGCTCAATACAGACGCTAAAGCCTTTGCTGCAAAAATGAAAGACCTGCATGAATTTTTACGAGCTAACATCCGAACTGCACAAGATCAGCACGAACAGATGGTCAATAACAAGAGGAAACCTGCTCCACGTTACCAGGTGGGAGATCTGGTATTCCTCTCAGCGAAAAATATCAGAACTACGCGTAACTCGCAGAAGCTAGACTGGAGAAAACTTGGCCTGTTTCCAATCAAGGAAATAATTTCGCCCTATGCCTACCGACTTGATCTCCCAAAAAATATAAAAATCCATTCAGTATTTCACGTTTCATTGCTTAGTCCTACAGCTAATGATCCAGTCCCGGGCCAAATTCAACCACCACCACCCCCTGTTGTAGTAAACGACGAAGAAGAATTCCAGATCGAAGAAATTTACGACTCCCGGATCAGTAACCATAAAGGCCTACAGTATCTTGTCAAATGGGTTGGAGAAAATGATGTAACTTGGGAGCCTGCCATTAATTTGGACGACACTGTCGCTGTCGAGATATTTCATTTACGCTATCCGGACAAACCTGGACCACTGCATCGAGTGTCCAAATCTCAGCCTCGCAGGAGCTCGCGTTTAAAAAGGGGGGCTACTTTCACAGATTGACATGTTTCATGTTAGGGAAGTGTCAAGGCCGTTACAAGGGGTTAATATTTGACAAAGGATTTACCAGGTTTCATGGTAAGACGTTGGCGTGCCGTTGTAGGAGTTTTGGAGTTGTTCTCTGGGTTTCATATAACCCGTGTGGAGTTATTATTACGATCTCACTTAGAGATCAAATGTACATATGTAGACCTGACGTCGCGGGGTTTTCTCTCCACGCAACGTCTTCTGAATATAATTTTATTCTTTGATTATCCTCTTCCTCTGCGAAGACCGCTGTTTAATTGCACTTCTCTTCTGCTCCGGAAGACCACTCCCACCGCCCATTTCTCTTCTGCTGTGAAGAGCACTTCCCGCTGCTCGCCCCTCACCTATACCACCATCTCACCTATTACCTGACACACCCTCATCTCACTCCCATCAAACGAGCTTTCTAGTCCCGCTTCGTACCCCGTGGAACAACTGCTCCTTATATCCGTGAGACCCGTGGATCATTACAATAGATCCCTCCCCTCTCCCTTCAAGCGCTGGAAGACAATGCAGTGGTGGGTGAGGATTTCCATGGGCAGTTGTGAGTTGCTTCATATTCCTCCATGGCAGTAGTATCCTCTAAATGTTCTAATGGTGCCCATAATGGTTCAAAGTAACCATCCCATTTCACGGCAACTTCCCATTTGTTGTTAGACAGGCGGTGGTCAAGAAGTCTCTCCACAATGTACTCTCCTTCAACGTGATCTTTGTCAGCGTCATCAGCCTCAATTGCTGGTGGCTCTGTCTCTTGAAGAACCTGGGAGGGAAGCGGGTCTTCTCGGGCGCGGTGGACAAGATTGACGTGGAATACTGGGTGAATGCCACGTGGCGTGTTCAGTTTGACTGCATGGTAGCCAAAAAGTTGTAGCACACGGTATGGCAATGAGATCCAGTCAAGTTTCTTGCAAGGTCGCTTGGTTCGTACGTTCTTGAGTCGGAGATAAACGCGATCATTGACTCTGAACGCTTCAGCAGGCTGGCGACGGCGGTTGGCATGACGTTCTTGGACTTCCTGGGCAATGGCTAGCGAAGCTTGTGCAAAAGCAGTAGCCTATCGGTATTTGTCCAGCCAGTTTCGACCTTTCGCTGCAGGTGATATAGCTGATCCCTCCGTGTCGTCTGCGGTTGTATTATCAATCGGGTCGATGTGGTAGCCGTGATTGAAGAAGAATGGGGACATGCCAGTACTCGTAGACGTTCGATTCATGATTGCAACCTGGGCTTGCGGAAGAAACTCGTCCCAATCGTCCTGCGTATAAGCGCAGAATGCGCGGAGGTAGGTCTCAACTTCCTGGTTTGAGCGTTCCTGGGTTCCGTCAGTCTCCGGGTGGTAAGCGGTGGATAAGCGGCGGGTAATGCCAAGTTGACGGCATACTTCCTTCCAAAACAGACTGATGAACTGGGATCCTCGGTCAGATGTGATAGCGCGGGGAAGACCATGGTGGGCATAGACATGGATTATAAATTGTTCCGCCATGGTGGCAGCCTTCTCGGAACTCAGAGGTATCAGGATAGGCTGCTTAGATAGCCGGTCCGTTATTTCCATGATGAGGGTGTTGCCGCGTCTTGTCTTAGGCAGCTTCACAACAAAGTCAATGGCTAATTCCTGCCAAGTACGTTCGGGTATGGGCAGAGGCTTGAGTAGGCCGCGCTTTTGTTCCTTCCAGAACTTTCCTTTTCCACACGTGCGGCAATTTCCAACAAATCGGCGGACATCTTCAGACAGGCAGGGCCATGCATAGAAACGGCTAACAAGGTCACGGGTGGCGGAATGTCCAGGATGGCCGGTTATGCTTGAGTCATGTGTCAACTGAATGAGCCGAGTGCGAAGGGGCTCGTAGTAGGGAATCCATAGTCGATCACGCCATTGAAGTCGTCCAGCGTGGTCCAGGGAGCATTCGCTGACTTGCCATTGTAAGCCCCACTCGTTAGGGAACAGGCGTCTGTCCGTCTGGATGATCCTATGTGCCTCCCAGTAACGCTCGTTGTTGCTCAGAGCAATATGCCACAGTTTCTCCAGTTCAGGGTCGTTGAAGGGGGAATCGAGAAGTATATGAGCACCAGGTAGCGTATCTCCTGGGTCCTTGTCAGGTTCCTTGGCCCAGATAGCTGCCGCAAAGACAAATCCTTTGCCGCTAGGTCGAAGGACTTGGTGAACACGAGATTGCAGGCGTTTATCAGAAATGTCTTTGGGAACATCTTGATTGCGTCGAGAGAGTGCATCAGAGGTAACTTGAGTCACACCAGGTTTGTGGATGAGGCGAAAGTTGAACTCTGAAAGCTCGTGAGCCCACCTGCGCTGTCGTTCAGAGAGAGTTTGTCGCTGTTGAAAATAGACAAGGTTGCGGTGGTCAGTGTGAACTTCGAAGGGGATACCGGCAAGTAGGTGGCGCCAATTACGAAGGCAGGAGTAAATGGAAAGCATTTCCTTATCATGAACCGGGTAATTGGCTTCCGCCGGGGTGAACTTCCTTGAATAGTACGCAACTGGGCGCCAGAGGTTATCTTTGCCTTGTTGTCGTACAGTGCCTCCGAGAGCCCAACCTGAAGCGTCAGCTTCTACAACCGTGGGGAGAACAGGGTCATAAGTAGCCAAGACAGGTGCAGAGATGAGAGCTTCATGTAGTCAATCAAACGCCTGCTGCTGGTCGTTGTCCCACTTAAAGGGATGGTCCTTCCTGGTAAGAAGCGTGAGAGGCATGGCCAGGGTCGAGTAACCTTTCACAAAGCATCTATGGAAATTCGCAAAGCCAAGGAATCCGCGAACTCCCTGGACAGATTTAGGAGGCTCCCAGTCTCGGATGGCTAAGATGTTGTCAGGGTCTGCCTGGATACCAATTCCGGGTTTCACAATGAATCCAAGGTACTTGATTGAGGACGATTCAAAATCGCTCTTATCCCAGTCCAGCTGAAGGCCGGCGTCGCCAAGGGCACGAATAATCTGCTTGACAAGTTCGCGGTGTTCTTTCTGTGAGCCAGAGGAATAAATGACAACATCGTCAAGATATGCGGAACAAGAGATTCCAAGCTATTTGGCAAGTATGTGGTCAATGAAACGTTGGAAGGCAGCGGGTGCTCCACAGAGGCTAAAGGGAGTAACAAGCTATTCAAAGGATCCTAGGCGCGTTCGGAAGACAGAGTAAGCTTCACTGCCTTCTTTCAACCGTAGGCGGTGGAAAGCTGATATGACGTCAACTTTTGAGACATGCTTGGCTCTGGCAATGTCGCGGAGGGTTTCATTGATCAATGGTAGTGGGTAGCCATCCTTCTCAGTAATGCTGTTGAGAGCTCGGTAGTCCACGCAAAAACGGAGACCTCCGCCGGGTTTCTTGACAAAAATTACAGGGGCTCCACCCTCAGCACTGCTTGCGCGAATAAAGCCGGAATCCAAGAGTTCGTACAACGTTTTGCGGAGGACAAGAAGCTCTTCTCTGCTCATAGAGTAAAGGGGGCAGGAAGGCATGGACGCCCCGGGCTGCAGGCGAATCTCAGTGTCTAGTCCGGGGCGATGAGGCGGGAGTTCCGACGCTTTCTTCCTGTCAAAAGCATCAATCACGGGAAGGAGCCACTCAGGGCAACTGTCGCGGGGGTCCGCATAGACCTTCATTTTCAGAGCTTTTTCAATGTTGTGAAGACTGGCGGAGAAGATGCAGACATTGCCTGTGTGGCGCGCACGGCTATAGTAGGCTTCAATAGCGCGTTGGGAGACAGAGGTAGTAAGGGTGTCAATCACGCTGACTTTCAGACAGGGCTGAACCGGACGGCGAATAACAACTTGTTTCCTAGCAGGACGAAGGGAAGCGTCATGGTGGATAAGCCAGCGTTGGCCTAGGATTAAATCTTCAGTCTGACCAAGGACAATATAGCTGCAGATAGTTTCGTCGTATCCTCCAAACCCAACATTGATGACAGCTATGTGACTGATGACTGGCGGGTCAGGGTCGTCTACAACTTGGGCAATAGGACGTGGGATGATAGGCAGTATAGACGCTTTACAGCGTGTTGCAGTGCGCATGGAGATAGTCGCTAGACATAGGCAACCAGAGTCGACAAAGGCAGAGGCAAAGAATAATTTATTTATAGTGGTGTCTATATACATTCCTTTAGCCCCCATTTCCTTCCGAGCAATTCTCTCTCCAGCAGGCTCTAGACGGCGACGTTCGCCTAGAGCTCTCCATTTTCCGACATGCTGTCAATGGTCCGAGTGGCAGCCTGTGCGGTGGGTTTAGTGATGGCTGCAGCATAAGTGGAGATCTGGCTGCGTGGGCAACCGCGAGAGATATGCCCAGCATTAATCTGCCGGCAGCGAAAGCAACCATTGTTGGTGCGGAGATAACTGCGCTCTTGCTCGGTCAGAGGCTTGAGTGCAACTATATTCACAGGTGTGGGAGTCTAGTCCATAGCGTCTGGGTTCCTAGCCGGCTGGGATCCGCAGGCGGAGGCCTGAGCAGGGAACTGTGATTTGCTGCGGCGGCGGGCGTGAAGGTTCACCGCCTCAAGCTGAGACGAGGTCTTGTACAGGTACGCGACGTACTCAGGATACACGTCCGGGATGTTGTTGCCAACCAAGGCGCGCGTAAGTTCCAAGTTGATGTTATTTTCAAGGTAGGAAATGCAGTTGATGTCTCCCTCAACACCAGCTTCGTGTAGAAGACGTTCAAACTTGGGGAGGTACAAGGCGAAAGATTCGTTGTCGCGTTGCGGGGTGTTGGTCAGCTTGGAAAGAGCGCGCTTTGTAGCATTGGGGTCGATGAAGAGATAATTGAGATGGGTCAAAAATTGAACAGCGGTATACTCAGCAGTAAGGCCGCGTTCATAGTAGACGGCCACTAGATTTTGAGCATCAGGCTCCATTCGGGCAAAGATGTAGTCATATTGGTCGCCGGGTGTGCCAATTGCGTCGCCATCCTTCTTGATCTTTTGCTTGGCTGCAAGGGCCCATATTCTGTACTCGGAACGTTTGCCAGAAAACTTGCTCAGCTCGGGGAGCTTGTGCTTGGGACGCTTAACATAGGAGCTAGTATCAACACTGGCTGTGTCAGGGACCGGAGCAGGCTGATGGCCAGCAGGATTCTTGGCGCTAGCCATAACTGTGTCTATGTTAGCAGCAGCAGCAGCAAGATGGGCGCGGGTCTGGTCTCTCTCTTGTGTAACAGTGTAGAGCTGTTGCTGCATGGACACAAGGCCCTCTTGTATGGAGCGAATCATCTCCATCATCTCTGCCATTGATTGCTGCAGGGCTTCATTGGAGGAAGACATGATGATAATAGATGAAGCGGGTGCAAAGGCAGGTGCGGTGTCAGGGGCGTCGGTGAACGAGGCAGTGTCGCCAAGTGGTCCGGAGTCTGAGCTGAAGTCAGGCAGAGAGTAGGACATACAAAACAGAGATGATGCTTGGTAATGGTGACCCGGTAAACAGTGGCAATGGTAACAGTGGCGATGGTAACAATAGCGATGGTGTCGGTGGCGATGGTAACGGTGGCGATGGTAACGGTGCGGATTTTAGAAATAATGTAAGGCTTCACGGTTCAAGAGCGTGAAGCATCAAAAAGCGGCTTTTGATTGTATTTCTAAAATGAAGAATCTAAATTACAGTGTGGGTTTTGCTGCTATTAAAGACAAAAGAAATGCAGCTGTGCCGCTAAATTATACGCTACAGAGGATAACAGAAAATTAACAAAAGAGAATGGTATGGCCCGGCGTGTGGTCAGTATGGCTGTCTTAGAACTGATGGAGCTGGCAGAATTAATCGAGGGTTATGTAACGGCGATGGCAGTGCCTGAGGCATCAATGTCACGTGGATCATTACAAAAGGAAGGCCAAGAACTGCGTCAAATAGCTAGACAAAAGAAATTGGAGGCCGATCGGAAGAAAGAAGAAGAAAAGCTTGAACAAAATGTACAAATAGCTGATCAAGATGCCTTCTATTCTAGTCACATGGCTTTAGATGGGCCTGAATATATTTATTTTACCTCTTATTCTTTGTCTTCTGATTCTTGGATAGCAGACTCTGGTGCAAGTGCTCACATTGCCAATCGACGAGAAATGTTCGTCACTTTTGCACCATGTAAGAGAAAACTTAACGTTGCAGGTGGACTCACAGCAGAAATAGAAGTTATAGTGTAACGGCCAATAGTCCGGATGTAGCCTGTAGCTCGCGTTATTCAACACGAGCCTCTCTGATGAACTCAAAGGTCCACGTGGGGTTGATCATACCCGGAACTTCTACCCTTAAAATCAGACCCGCAGAGATAAGAGGAGCGCGTGAGGGGCCTGCAATCGAGGTATCCACAATTGATGGACCCACAATTGACGGAACGTTCCCGGGCCGATCGGGATCTAGGGAGAGCGTCAAATACCGTGCGGGCAATACCGCTATTGGTGGTAATGTGCTCTATAACATAAGCAATAATCCCCATTCAACAGATGTAAGGCAGAATTGTAGAGATGGCATTTTTCTCAACTATAATGGCGCAATAGCACGGGATGGGGAGGGATATGTTGAGGCAGGAAGTGGAGCAATGTGTAGTATAAGTCGAACGCAAATTCCTGTATCTAGATTTCCTCCTGACAGAAAGAAATATTAAATATTGTTCCCGCAAATTACGCCCAAGCTAATTTCCTCCGAACCGTGACATATAGGTACAATACACATGTGTAGTTTGGCTGGAGGGAAAATAAAAAATTTCAAGCTAACGGATGTTTTATATGTGCCAAAAACACAATTTTGCCTCATATCTGGGCCGAAGATTGATAAGGCTGGAGGAAAAATCGTATTTGGGAATAACAGATGCAGATTTTCTAATGCTGAAGGAGATACAATTGCAAATGGCATACTTGATAGAAATTTATATTGAGTTGATGCAAAATCAATTATTGCACATTATCTGGTGACAAATATTGTAACTACTTCAACTATTTCATGGGAAGACGCTCATAGACGCCTGAGTCATATTTCTCTATCTTCAATGAAGATTTTGTTTAGCAAGAAAACGGTCAAAGGGATTAAATTAGACAAAAAAGAAGCTCCACAGTCTCTAAACTGTGAAAGCTGCGTCGCTGCTAAAGCATATTGAGCCCCCTTTCCTCATGAATCTCAAAGACACGTAGAAAAATTTGGGGATCTGACGCATTCAGATGTATGGGGATCACCAAATGTCAAACAAACACCAGGAGGAAATCGGTATTTCATCTTTTTTATTGACGACTATACTAGATATGTATTTGTTAAACTCATAAAAGACAAAGCATTGGTAAAACAACAATTTATGAATTACTGCACTTTTGTTCACACACAACATGGTCGCTGGCCAAAGCAAATTAGAGCAGACAACGCTGCTGAATACGAGGGAACAAGAGAATGGTTAGAAGAAAGGGGCATTGAATTTTAACCATCTGCACCTCATTCACCGCAACAAAATGGAGTATCTGAAAGAATGAACCGAACCCTTATGGACTTGGCTAGGGCAATGTTAATTGAAAATAAACTACCTGATTTTCTATGGGGGGAAGCAGTTTTACATGCATCGTGGATCAGAAATCGAAGTCCTACTGCGACAATACGCGGTAAAACTCCGATCGAAGTTTTGACTAAGACTCATCCAATTCTTTCTATGGCTCAAGAATTTGGAAAGACGTGTATATTTTAGAAGAAATTTCCAGACCTAAGACAAAACCAAGGGCACGCAAAGTCATATTCACTGGTTTTGAAGATGGTTCGAAAGCGATAAGATACTATGATCAGAATGCGATGAAGATAAAAGTGTCTCAAAATTATTATTTTGTACAAGATCAAGTTACTGAGCAAAATAAAACCACTTCAACAATCCATCAACCGCAATCAACTATTGAATCTCAAGAGATATCAGTTAGTCCGTCCGTTCAAATTCAGCAGTACAAGTCAAATAGCCTTGAGGGGGAGAATTCATATATTTTCAAGCCTATTTTAGAACCGCAAAAGTCAAACCAGACTTCAAGATGCCTTAGATTAGCAACAGCATCAGGAACAACTACCCGTAAAGACTATGCTGACTTGGCTGACTTCAATCCCAGAGAACATATACGAAAGCCAAAAGCCGGAAACTCGGTCTACTCTGCTTCAGAAGGGCGTCTATTGTAATTAAGAGCTAGGAGGGGTATGGCAATTATATTACTCTGCTGTCCTTCGGCGGAATTACACAGGCTCGGGTGCGGTGGTGAGTTGCAGAATAATGCTCTCACGCTGGATTGACAGCACGATGGATAAATGATGATCTATAAAGGAGATACTTGTTGCGCACTCCAACGATGGATGATATCTTCTAATGGATGGTGGGAAGAATAATATTCATGTATATGAAATTGATACAAACTTAACATAGAAGGTAAAGAGATTCTGTCGTAAATTGACAACGTCCGTGCGCCAGCCTGTCTTACACCCTTTCCTTATTCGACAGCCATTCATCCTTCTCCCTGTTCTGGCACGTTTCTACCGAGTCAGCACAACAGCGTCTAAACGGGGAATTTTACACAAACTCACCACAGTTTGAAAATTTTGCATACGGGCTAATGGCTAGAAATGGTGATGACAAACTGCCTAATACCATCCAAGAGGCACGCTGACAAGTTTCTAGCCTGCACGTGATAATTACAGTAAGAATCGCCGGGATAAAGAGCAATTGTGGGGCTTAGAGGGAAGTGATGACTAAGGAGTGGTTGGTGACTAGGTGGTGGTTGATGACTAAGAGGTGAGTGGTGACTAAGCGGTGGTTGATGACTAAGAGGTGGGTGGTGGCTTAGGAGTGGGTGGTAGAAGTGGGTGGTGACTAAGTGGTGGGTAGGGTAAAGGTAATAATTGAGACAAAGAACTAAACGTGCCCCGCCAATCCCGATGGGAGACCTGTACTATGTACATAAAGCTTCGCAAAAAAGGAACAAACGCGCTAACAAAGATTTCGATTAACAATACCTCAGGCATCTATAACCTTGAATCCTTACATTACCCTCCCTGTCAGGAAAGCCTCTACTGAATAATATATATATGGAGATTGCCATATCATAGTGTTCTATGATTCTGGTCTGGCCTTTTAGCTGAGTGATGATGCATCTATCTCGTGTATCATGTAGGATGGCAACCTTTAGCCTGACACCCACCTCTTGACCCCTCTCTCTCCCCACGCCGTCTACATACCGCTCATGACACTCCCCCTTTTTCATGGAACGAGCTCCTGCAAGCGTGGTGCGTTAGGATATGACTTGTGAAAATCTAACAGTAGCTCTTGACATCCGGTTAAGTTTTGGTAAGGTTCCCAGGTAGTGTCTTCGCAGCCAGTCCAACGAATCAAATATTGTACCTTTTTCCTACAAACTCGAGAGTCTAGGACAGCTTCAACTTCATATATATCGGGTTCATTGGTCATAGTTTCTATCGGCGGTGGCTGTAATTGCTGTTGAGATGGGAAGCCCATATAGGCTGGGCGTAGGAGACTAACATGAAAATTATTGTCAATTTTGAGTTGAAATGCTAGGTCTAATTTAGCGACGAGTGGGCTTTTCATCAATGTTATACGCCATGGACCAGCAAGTATATGATCGAGTTTTTTAGTGGGTCTTGAAAGCCTAAGGTTTTTCAGCAATAGATATATACGCGGTCCCCGACTTGATATCACGGAGCAGGGAGTCAATTCTCGTTAGCAAATGATGACTGGTAAGCCTGAGCGAGGGTTATTGTTTCTTAACAAGATTTGACTAGGCCTGCCATACGCTTAGTGAATTCTGGGATTGTGCGAGTCGTGGAGGTATCTGATTCGGGCCTAAAATCTAAGCAAGGGTGATGACCAAATGACGCGAAGAAGGGGGTAACTCCTGTGGATGCGTTAATATGATTATTACAACAAAACTCAGCCAGAGGTAAATGTTTCGCCCAGTCGTCCTGATGGTGGTTCACGTAATGTCGTAGATAAACCTCTAAAGTTTTGTTGGCTCTTTCAGTTTGGCCGTCGGTTTGGGGATGGTAAGAAGTTGATAGTTTATGGCTTATTTTCAAGTTGGCACAGATGTCTTTCCACGTTGAGTCTATAAAGGCCCTTCCTTGATCTGACACTAAGGAATCTGGCAAACCCGCAAAACGAATCACGTGAGACAGAAAGGTTTCGGCTGTTTCCCGAGCGGAAGTACCTTCCATTGGCGCTATCCAGACTCGTTTTGTGAGGCGATCTACAACCTGAAGAATGAATCGGTATGAGAAGTCACGAATTCGACAGATGGGTAGGGGACCGATGAAGTCGAGGGTCAGGTGCCGGAAAGAAGCTTCCGGAGCCTGAAGTGGTTGAAGGAACCCGTATGGCTTTAGGGCTGAAGGGTTATTCCTTTGGCATGCCTCACATCCCCGAGCGTACTTTACTGAATCTTTGTGACAGTCCGGCCACCAATATTGCCGTGATATCATGCCATAAAGAGCAGCTGATCCCCGGTGCCCATACAAGGGATTGCTGTGAAGTTGGTTCAACAATATCTCGCGTAATGTCTTAGGGACGTATTCTTTCCCACTAAGCTTAAATGAGTGTTCGGTAGTTGCGCAGCTTGAAAGCTGTATTTCTTTTCGTTCAGTTTTAGAATTTGCGAGTGCGGATCTGATTTCTTGGCAGTATTTATCTTGGGCGCAATACAATTTCCATTGATCCGTAGACAGCTCTGGGGTTTGGGGAGGATCCAAATTACCAGGATCATTAGATACTGCTGTGCTCAGACTTCGTAGAATTTGGTGAGGCTTCAGCAAAGTTTGGTGTTGGTGAAGGTTACAGTTATTGTCTGCGTTTTGAGGCCTATCAGAACTAATCCGGGTTAATGCGTCAAGCTTTCCACCTTGCTTACCGGGCCGGAAAACAATTTTGAAGTCATACTCTGATAGCAACTCGTTCCAGCGGACTTGTCTCCGATTTAATTTTTTGGTGGTTGTGAATTGCTCTAGATTCTTGTGGTCTGTGAGAATAAGTGTAGAAGCTTCCACTGATCCTAATTCCAATGTCCAAGTTTCAAAGGCATGAACGATGGCCAATAATTCCTTGTCAAATATCTCGTAATTACACTCAGCCAGGATCATTTTTTTTGACATAAAGGCCACTGGTCTGAGTATTCCGGACTTATCATATTGGGAAAGAATAGCGGCGGTCACAAAATCTGACGCATCAGTTTCTAGGACGGTTTGAAGCTTGGGGTTAATGTAACGGCCGGTAGTCCGAATAAACCCTGTAGCTCACGTTATGCAACGCGAGCCTCTTCGGGTGACTCAAGGGGGATCCACGCAGGACTAGTAAAAGTCGGAGCTTCTAACTTCCAACCGAAACCTGCAGAAGACGGTCAACACCATGCAGGTGATAGAGTGCATGCTATGCAGAATAATCGCTTCTCGACATGCATTAGGCGGCAGAGGAGCAATGACGTTTGCGAGGTGGAAAATAACGCAATAGCACGTGCGGACGGGTATTGGCGGAGAACGTATGGGAATATAAGTAGACACAATTATAGCATAGTTTAATCTTCAGTAGAACTCAAAATTAAATCTGCAATATCTTTAACATCAAGCTCCAGCTGACATCATTGATTCGTGACAGTTAAAATGTGCTAACATTGTGCCTTCTTTGAAAGCATTTTTGATCCGTAAAAATGCTGATTCGCATGCTGTATCCCAACGAAAGGGGACATCCTTCTTGGTGAGGCGCGTAAGTGGAGAGGCTAGGCGAGAGAATTCAGGTATAAAACGACGATAAAAATTTGCGAAACCAAGGAAACCTTGAATATCACGAACTGATCGAGGAGTGGGCCATTCTTGTACACAAGCAACCTTTTTCGGATCCATGTGAATTCCCTCTGTCGATACAATGAGACCTAGATAAGTGACTCTGGTTGTTTCAAAAGCACATTTACTGATATCCACTTGTAGGCCATGTTCTCTCAGACGCTGGAATACTGTTTTAACATGTTTATGGTGATCTTCAAGATTCTCAGAGTAGATAAGTATATCTGTCGGTATGTTTACGGGGTGTGATCACAATTACTGCATTCGAGTTGCTGCTTAATATGATTGTTCTTCTTTTTTCTATGAACTACGAAATGAAACTATTAACTCCCGCCCCTCAAACGCCTTACATAATCCTAATATATCACGTGACCCCATGTATGCCCAATTCCATTCCAACGTCAGATGCATATACTTTCCATCAAGTCTAGACACTGGCAGCTCTTTAGAATGGTTAAGTAGTGTCTATATATTAGATCTTTCTACCCATCCAGAAGTTTCAACATTCAGCCTATTGGTATTAATTAAGCTTGTTAAAGCGGGACATGGTTGGCTTTTTGTCATGGCGTCTGCTGGGTTAGACTTCCCATCAATCCATCTCATTTCGGTTATTTGGCGCCGCTCATACGATTGCCGTAGACACATTAAGTCAATCATCAAACGCTTTTCCTGTGTATTGCCAAGCTTTACTAGACAATCATACAATGATTTAGAATCAGTGCATAGAATTAGCGGAAGGGGCTCTTTAAGGTCAAGTATTTGCTCAATTGTCGTCTTAAGAACAACGGCGACATCGAAGCCATGAGCCACGGAGTAAAGTTCAGAGGCCAGAACACTTCTGGTGACCCTCTTACACTTAAGTGAAGACCAGTGAATAATGTTGGCCTTGTTGTTATCATCGGCCAGAGCTATCACGTAACCAATTTGAGATGATAAATCTTGATTGTTTGCAAATGATGCATCAGCAAAGACCATCAACTTAAGTGTTTTTAAATCAAGTTCAATAAACCGGAGACCTCTTGAAGGATTATCAAGTTGCCATTGGAGGCGTTTGTTAAGTGCTTTAGCATCTTCCTCTTTTGGATTAATGATTTGAGCAGCGTGAGAGAGATCGAATGAAGCCTCTGGCTGACAAACGCTTGCTATACACGCACCTCGAGCTCTTTGGGCGATAAATTGATCTTTTGGAGTTAAAGCTGTGCGCAGTTTTCCTCTGGAGCCTACAAGATTGGTTGGTTTCAGACTAACAAGACGTAGATTTTTACACTGGAGTTCCTGGGTTAGAAATATAGAATCATTATTTTTACTGATTTGACTGCCGTTGAAGTTTAGAGGTGAGTTTTCAGTAAGCTTTTCTCTTTCCTTTGCTAATAATTTGGCCTCTTTCAATTTAGTTTCCTCGGTATTTGCGAATAATCTGTCAGTTAGAAGTAAAGTATCGTCCGTTTGGAGGCCTACGATACCGAAGCCATTGATAAATCTAGATAAGAGACACGAGTCGAATGTGGATTGAATCATACCGAGATTTTTCGTATGATGTTGATGGTAGGTTTTAAACCAGTGGTTTCCAGCCTCTGGTACGCCATATAGCGGTTTGACTATTTTTAAGATGGAACCTGATTTCAGTCCTAGCTCTTTGGGGGGTTTGACAAAGAAGTTACGATTTAATTGAGTTGTCGATTGCACATAGGCTTGAGAAATATCGCGGATAAAGAGGTTGAGGGACATCTTTTTATGTAAGATGGCTGTTAATGCAAGTATAAGCCTTTGGCTCATTCTTTGTATGGTCGGCGATTGGGTGAGAACAAATTCTTTGCCATGATCGTTGAACGCCTGAACTACGAGCCTTGACTTTTCAAAAGCTTTGTCAGTACCAATATTCTTAATTTCATCAACAAATCTGGAGTTAAAAATCCTTACACCATGTGGTACGCTTGATTCATCGATTATTTTAAATACGCCTTTTTCTAATGAGCCATTGATTTCCTTTCGTCTAGAATCGGCGAATGATTGACTTTGTAGGAATACAGAAAGATCTGCGTCACGGAGTTTCCAGGTTGGAGATTTTATACGTGAGCTTTGTCAAATTGGTACTTGAGATGGAGATTTGTCAACAGGTTGTGTAGGGGTTTCATCAATATTGAGGTTTTGGCCATTGTTGTGTTCATTAATATTTTCGTTAAGATCCGGCTCCGTGTAGAATGGTTTAACAGTCGTACTTCTAAAATTAGTGGGTCCGTGTGGAAGTTGAACTTTACAAGTTTCCCGGTCTACACTAAGAAGTTTAAAGGGTCCTGACCACTCGCCTTGATGCCCAATACTGTTCTCTCGCCAGACGAGAACATCGGAATTGATTGGTAGATTGTGAAGAGCAGACATATTGGGTCCATTTCTCGAAGCTAAGGCGTCTGAAACCTGTCTCTCGGCTCTTAATTTTCGGACTTCTTTCATAGCTTTCTCGATTGCTGTAGAACGTTGAGCAACTGTAGGTGAAGGTGAATCCATTTCTGATATTCTTGGATAAGCACCAAATACTAGTAATGTTGGTACCAAACCATCTGGGCCTGCTGTATCATTTATTGCTTTTACAGCCATTTGGAGCGCTAGTTCTTTATTTTGACGTCCAATTTCTTCCTCGATTATAAAATAGGCTCTACGAAGAATTGAATGATATCTTTCAACCATACCAATAGACCAATGGGCCTCAACGGGCACACACTTTGTAGCAATGCCATTTGAAGTGGCATTTTGACGAAACTCTTTGCTAGTGAAGTTTGTACCAGCATCGTGGACAATATAATCTGGAGGTCCAATATACGTATCAATCCAACAGATTTTTATAGCATCCCAAGTATGCTGGGCCGAAAGGTTTTTCAACCATTTGGCCGCTTGAAACCTTGTTGCTTCGTCGACAATATGAAGAACCAGTAAATTATGTATATACATTATATCGATTATTATAGAATAATTAAAATTCAAATCTTCTCGAAGGGTAAATTTAAATCTTCCCGGTGATTTTCCGTGCTTTTGGCAGTGAACACAGAACTTTGTTAGATGGTGAAGAACTTTTTGGTCCGGAACGTGACCTGCACGCTTTAACAGTCGATATAGTCTTTCTGCCGATGGATGCCCAAACCTTCGGTGCAGTCTGCGCAGTTCTGTTTCAGTTAAATAACAAGGATTATTTTCAAATGAGGTTTCTAGGAAATTTTGTAGGGATTCACCCCATGTGAGAAAAGGGTGGCCAAATTGACGAACGACAGGTATTCTTTTTCCTGTTGAGGTTACTAAAACATTATTGACATTATTATAATAAATTTTTAATCTGTCCATGTCGGCAAGACATAATAAAAAGGGAGTGTCGGCATGAACTACATGAAATTCAGTAACACCCACTGGTGTATTTAATTTGAAGGAACCAATGGAAGGCGTTGAGCCAATGCCAAATTGGACGTTGATAGCCCCTGCTTTTGACTTATCAATTTTCACATGACTATTGAATTTCTGGCAGGCAATATATTGGTCGTATCCTGCAGTCGATATTTTGGAAGCGCCCATGTCAATCATTATACCGTGAAAATTAGATGAGTTGTATCTGTTCAGAAGGGAAGTAGAAGTAAATGTGTAAGGAAATTTTTCAAGATTGAGTTGTCCGATTTCTTCTGTATGACGAGGAATTTCCGTGGTGATTGCATGTTCAAGAGCTTTGTTTGCCAAACGATTTGCCATGACTTCAGCATTAAGCACATAGCCAAATGAAGTAAGAAATTGTTCATTTGAAGTTTTTGAGACTGGTAAAGAGTCGACTTCTAAAACTATAGCGTCGATTGTTTCTTTAATCGACTCAGTATCAGATTCTTCACTGGTAAAATTATTTTCTTCGATTGTTCCGAGATCAACAGCATACTGACGAATATGTTTATTAACTTTTTTATTAAGTTTTTGCCTGTATTGATTAAGGTAATTTTTTCGTTCTTCCCTGCTGTGACTTGTTGACCAACAACCTTCCTTGCGGCAGATGTGGCATCTATTTTTATGGGTATTGTTGAAGTCATTTGGAGGTTTCTGAAATGAATGTGAGGTAGATTGATGGTTCAGGGTGTTACGATGGTAATATTTTCTGTCGGTAAAGAAAGTTTGGTTTGTTTGTGGCTTGTGTAATTCTTCGTAGGTTGCAATTGACGATTGAAGATCATTTATGAATCCAGCAAGACTCTCACTTGGTTTAAAGCAAGCGAACTGACATGCTGGCACCATTTTACATCCGCTGACAAGTTTGTTGTGTAGAAATGAGTCGTTTCGCAAATCTGGTGTAAGACCATGTTGTAGATGTCGAAGTTTTTGACAAATAATTTTAGACACTGTTGTGTCGGAAGCCCTGGATTAACACACATTATGGATTTTAAAGTAGTTGAATTCCAAGTTGCTAAGACTCCTCTTTTGTACTCTGGCCCTTCAAAATACTGACGAATTGATTCACATTTATGCTCAAAAGATGCTGTTTTATTGACAGACATGTTTGCATAGTAATGTTCTAGGGCTAGTCCTCGTAGCATCGTTGGGAAAGCTTGATCCATCATGAACGGCTGGACGCCAGACCTTCCGCACAAGTCGTGGAATATTGCTAGTTTAAAGTCAAAATTATAGTTTTCTCCGCTATATTTGACTTCTTCTGTGTATAATTTAGCTAAAGAAATGAGTTCTCTAGAAAAATCCGCCATAGAAGGAGGTTCTTGAAATCCCTGTTTAAATTGGCTTTCAATGTTTGGCAGTAAATCATTATTTTTATTAGCCTCTTTAGTCTCAGTTTTCAAATTGGGGCTAGGTGGTGACTTGGGTGGAGGTAAATTGAATTGTCCATGGGACTCTGCTGGAATCAGTTTGGTATTAATGAGATAGTTAACGTGGTTGGAGTTGAATGGTCCATCAGACGAGAGATGCTCTTGAATAGTTTCGTCGGTCCAATCTTTTGGCTCCTCTTGTTGAGTTACTTCGAACAAAGTTTGGGCTATTGGAATTCTAGCTTTTTTCAAAACATAAACACCACGTTTGCGAAGAAATGTACGAAGCATTTGTATGATAGGGCGGGATACTGCGGTAAATCTTTCAGTGGTAAAAGAAGCAAAATCTTCTTGGAATGATTCCCAGAGATCTAAGTCTTTCAAGTCGCACTTTTCGTATATATTTATTTTATTTTCGATAAATTCTGCATCTCTTAAGAAGACACTGGTTTCGTTTTTGTCAGTCATTTTTCCTTTCTTCTGATGTAGTGAAATGTGAAGGCTTAGTTTAGAGGCAAAGTATGAAAATTGGATATAGCGTGGTGGACGCAGTCAGAATTCCTAATCAGGGACTGACTTTTGATACTCTTTTTGAATTGAATTCCTTAGTAGGGACATTTCTTGAATCGTATCCTTAGCAGAGATTAATAAACAGAGATCCTCAGTGAGGGAGTGTCTAATATTCTCTCTCTTCGTAATAATCCGTATCCTGATCTGTACGTCTACTGATCAGTGTCGGTATGTTTACGGGGTGTGATCACAATTACTGCATTCGAGTTGCTGCTTAATATGATTGTTCTTCTTTTTTCTATGAACTACGAAATGAAACTATTAACTCCCGCCCCTCAAACGCCTTACATAATCCTAATATATCACGTGACCCCATGTATGCCCAATTCCATTCCAACGTCAGATGCATATACTTTCCATCAAGTCTAGACAATATCATCCATGTAAGCAGTGCAAAAACGGTCTAGTAATCCCTGAAGAGCATGGTTGATATAAGATTGGAAAGAAGCAGGGCCGTTACAAAGGCCAAAAGGAAGCACGAGGGGCTCAAATAATCTGTACCTGCATGTAAATGCTGCCTTCCACTCATTGCCTTCCTTGATTCTTAGCTTGTTGAAGGCTGCTATAACATCCAGCTTGGTGTAATACTTGGCCCGTGACAATTGACTGAGTGTTTCCGTGATGAGGGGGAGAGCATGTCAATTTCTCACTGATATTGCATTAAGTCCTCTATAGTCGATACAAAAGCGGAGGTCTCCGTTAGCTTTTTTAACAAATAAAACTGGCGCGGCGGCGGGAGATCTCGACACCCGGATGAAGCCCTTAGAGAGCTCTTGATCGAGATATTCACGTAGTGCTTTTAATTCATATTGATTCATCGAATATGGCTTAGCTACGGGAGGCTGTTTTCCGGGCTGAAGGTCAATAGCATGGTCCCAGGTTCGATGAGGTGGAAGAATATTAGCTTGCTTTCAGTCAAAAATGTCAAGGAAGTCATGGTGTTGAGGTGGCAAGTACTCCCTAGGATTGGCGTTTTTGGGAATAACCATAGAAGCATTTCCAATACGTAAACTATGCAGTCTTTCTGAAGAGTCATCAAGCATTATATCCATGTCTCGGAGGCTTAGGGCAAAGTATTTACTTCCAGGTTGCTGCATGTCGATCACAAATGCTGTAGCAAGTACCTGAACTGGATTTTTTGGCGTTGTGGGGCTTATAGTGATCTTTTCCCTATGATCATTATTATTTTTTCTTTCGTTGCGGGCTTTGACAGGGCTGTCGTGATACGGTATGGTGGTTTCAAAATTGCAGCAAGATGAATTTAGGCATAGCTCACCAAAAGTAATTGTGTTACTTTTCCAGTCAACAAAAGGTGCATGCTTTTCTAGCCATGGAAGTCCGAGAACTAGATCAAACTTACTAGGCTGAATTACAAAGGCTGAAATGGTTTCTCTATGATTTCCAAGGGCCAGTGGGAAAGATGCTTCGTGCGTGACTTTCGAGCCGAGTTTGCCCTCAAAGCTTACGATTGCGACAGGAGATCTGAGCGGTTTGGGGATAATCTGGAGAATTTCACAGAGAGATTTAGAGACAAATGCGAATCCGGAGGCGCCGGTATCAACAAGAGCAGAGAGAGATGTTGTTCCTATTTTTGCATTTACATACATATGACGGGAATAAGAAAGGTCTCGACTACTCGTTTGCTTAACCGTTACAGACTCCAATGGGCGACTTACCATTGAAGTTAATCCTTTAACTGCTCATTCTGAGCGATATATGACAATGAGCTATCGACTGACGCAGCAGTGCGGGACCCTAGAGGACAGTTTGGGGTAGCGTGCCCTTGTCGGTTGCACCAAACACACCGATTCAATGTCCGGCGAGCTTCTTTGGCCTGTTGTGTTAGGCGACCGTCGAGTCCTTTCTGTCGAGAAATAGCATCCAAATCCATTGCCGTGCCCCCTTGCGATACAGTCGGCTCCTTAAAAATAAGTGGGGTTGGGTGTCACGAATCAATGATGTCAGCTGGAGCTTGATGTTAAAGATATTGCAGATTTAATTTTGAATTCTACTGAAGATTAAACTATGCTATAATTGTGTCTACTTATATTCCCATACGTTCTCCGCCAATACCCGTCCGCACGTGCTATTGCATTATTTTCCACCTCGCAAACGTCATCGCTCCCCTGCCGCATAATGCATGTCGAGAAGCGATTATTCTGCATAGCATGCACTCTATCACCTGCATGGTGTTGACCGTCTTCTGCAGGTTTCGGTTGGAAGTTAGAAGCTCCGACTTTTACTAGTCCTGCGTGGATCCCCCTTGAGTCACCCGAAGAGGCTCGCGTTGCATAACGTGAGCTACAGGGTTTATTCGGACTACCGGCCGTTACAATCCCCCTTTTCCCCTTCCTGTTTTCCTGACGTTTCATTTTAGTGTGCCTTTCTGCAGGACCAACGAAGGTTCCCGCTGACTCGGCGATTGGGCCATCGTTCTCGATTATAGGGTGTCAGTATGCTGATGGCACGGAGGCGATGATGACTGGGTAGGTGAGCTAAGGGAAGGCTGAAGGGCTCGAAAGCAATAGGACTAAAGGGCTCGAAAGCAATAGGACTAAAGGGCTCGAAAGCAAAAGGACTGGTGGGCTCTAAGGCACGAAGACTGAAGGTATGGTATGAATAATTAGACAAAGAACTAAACGTAAAGAACAAGAACTCTGCAGTTCTTGTTGGCTATATATACACATGTCTTGCCCTATGACCGACAAGCAGAGTAATCCAAGTAAACAATATCAACAAATGTTTCCTATGGATGCATTGAAAAAATAGTCCAAAGTAAACAAATCCGTGAATCCTTAAGCGAGATTTGTTTAATGTTCTCGCAATCCTAATCCCAATCCCAATCCTAAGAATCCTAGTCCAGATCTCGGAAAATTCTGACATAGGGCCATATTCTTCTTCGAACTTGTCTAAGGCTTTGGTATCCATCACATATTCTATCGGTTCCCATAAGGGTTCAACCCAGCCTGCCCATTTAACCGAGGCCTGTCTGTATCGTCCGCGACCTCGACGTATTGTTCTAGCCCTTAAAATTGATTCTATTTCATATTCAGGTTCATTAAGGTCATCGTAGATAGCTTCATTCTGGGCGTCACCTCGTTTTTGGCTCGGAAAGGGGTCGTTGCTTGCTCGTTTAACTAGCTCCACGTGAAATCTCTTGTGAACGTTACCTGGTACGTTCAACTCAACAGTTAACGGATTAGGGACTGCCGTGACCTCAAACTTTGCGTGCAGCCAAGCTAGTTTTTTCGAGAGTTGAGGAGTATTTACATTTCGTAAGTTCAACCATACCTTGTCACCTACCCTGAATGCTTCTGGTTGTCTACGATAGCGGTTTGCGTTGTCTTCGTATCGTTGCGGAGATGACGCCATGGCGGCTTGTGCGAATTCTTGGGCTTCCTTAAGTCATGTAACAAACCTCTCAGCCGACTTCTTACCTGGATGTTTAGAATGGCTTTCTACATCTGTTGGTTCTGAAATCAAACTAATATTGTATCCGTGGCGGAGGAAGAAGGGGCTCATGTTACCAATCGCCGTATTTGGACGTGAATTGAGAGCAAGCTGTGCCATTGGCAACAAATCAACCCAGTCATCTTGAGCATAACACGTAAAGACTCTCAAATATTTGTACATTTCCTGATTAGCTCTTTCGCTCGCATTTGTCTGGGGGTGGAAAGCCGTTGTTAAGCGTTGAGTGATTCCTACAATATTGCAGAACGTCCTCCAAAAATAGCTTAGCCAGTCGCTACCCCTATCGCTTGTTAAAAATTTGGGGAATCCGTAATATCTGTAGTAACGATCAATAAACACGCGTGCGCATGTTTCCGCATCCATAGACTTTGTGGCGAACAGAAACACATCTTTGCTTAGGCGATCTGTTATTACCATGACGTTTGTGCACCCCTGTGACTTAGGCAAGTCGGTCACAAAGTCAATTGTTTATTCGGTTCCTATTCGTTCCGGAATCGGGAGGGATTTAAGAAACCCTGCCTTAGCTTCACGCCATACCGTGGTTCGTCCACACACGTCGCAGTTCCGTATGAACTTGCGGACCGAGTCTCTCATCTTAGGCCAGAAAAAACATTGTAATAGAATAATTGTCATCGTATCCTTGCCAGGATGACCCGTCAAATGACTATCATGCGTCTTTTGCATGATTGCTGTGCGGAGTGGTTCGTAATCTGGTACCCACACTCTGTTTTCACGACCCCTGAGTACATTGTCTGCAGCCACGGTACATTTGGCAATGTTAGCTGAAAGTTTGTACGCTAAATCCGGAGGGAAAGATCTTTCACCTGACTTTACTACATCTCTAGCCCTTTGCCAATCGGCGTCGGCGTTGACTCCACGTATCCATAGCTCGTTTAATTCGTCGTCGTCAAACAACGCTGCTCTTGAAGCTGGGTCCTGGCGTGAATTTTCTACCTCGTTTGGTATTTGGCTTGTATTAACTGGTAACGATGATTTTGGTGTTATTTGCTGCATTATTCGTCCGATTGTTCGTTCGTCGTCCATCCCCTTTGGCCTGTCCTGATCTCTTCGTGAAAGGGCGTCGGGTCTCTCACAAGTCCGGCCTGGTCGCCACTCAAGCTTGAAATTGAACCTTTGAAGGACGTCTTTATATCTCACTTGACGCTCATTTAGCAGGCGTTTCGTCGTAAAGTAACTCAGATTTTTATGATCCGTAATTATAGTGAATGGTTGCGTTACCGAAGTCAGTTTGGCCTGCCACTCTTGAAGGCAAGTTACAATTGCGTGCATCTCTTTGTCGTGTAACGGATAATTCACCTCGGCGCTGTTAAGCTTTTTCGAGTAATATGCCACGGGCCTCAGATGGCCAAAATTGTCTTCCTGGGATAAGCAGCCTCCCAGCGCATAGCCCGAACAATCTGCTTCTAGGACTGTGTGCCTCTCCGGGTCCCATTGTGCCAGGATGGGTTCTGATGCAAATATATGTTTAAGTTTTTCAAAAGCGTCATTTTCGTCAGGTCCCCATTTTCATATCGTACCCTTCTTTGTCAAATTCGTGAGAGGAGCCGCGATTTCGGAGAAGCCGTTCACAAAGCAACGATAGAAATTAGCGAATCCTAGAAACAAACGGACACCCTTGACAGAGGTTGGGGGTTGCCATTCTAGGATGGACTTGACTTTAGCAGGATCCACGGTGATCCCTTGCCCAGCCCGAACTATGAAACCTAGATACTTCACTTCCCTGCGTCTGAACTCGCATTTGTCTATATCTAAGTAGAGACCAGCCTGGACGAGTTTCTGGAGGACCTTTCGTACCGATTCCCAATGATCTTCCTCCGTACTGCTCGTGTATATCAAAACGTCATCCATGTACGCTGTTGCGTCGTAGTCTAAGTGCTCTTTTAAGTGCTCGTTAATATAGCGCTAGAACGTTGCTGGTACGTTCACCAAGCCGAATGGCGTTACTAGCCACTCGAAGAGTCCAAGCCGGCACCTAAATGCCGTCATCCACTCATCCCCCTCCCGTATTCGTATTCGGTGGAAGGCCAACTTAACGTCCAGTTTTGTGAACCACCGAGCTTTAGTTAATTGTCTCAGAGTCTCCTTAAACAGGGGAATTGGATACCGGTCTGGTATTGTTACCGCGTTAAGCCCCCGGTAGTCTACACAAAAGCGCAGTCCCCCGCTAGGTTTCTTAGCAAATAGAACGGGTGCTGCTGCTGGTGAACTACTTGGGCGAATCCACACTTTCGAAGTAAGGTCCGTCAAAGTCTTTCTGAGCACCAACAATTCTTCTCGTGACATACTATACAGTGGTCCCCAAGGGGGCTGAGCACGTGATCCATCTGCGTTCTGGGGGTTGATGGCGTGGTCAAGGTGACCACGGTGTGGGGGTAGGTTCTCTGCACCTGTGTCGTCCGCAAATAACTTGGCAAATTCCCTAAGCTGTACAGGGAGTCTAATTCTTGCGTCATGCTCTGATAGCCCTGGCTTTGCACGAAGGGATTTATTAATATCTTCTATAGTTGCCTTTCATACTGGGACCGTCTTCAGCATGCTTGTCATCGTATTAATTGTTACTGGCTCGGGCCGAGAGGTTCCACTCATATCTTTTCTCCAACGCCTGGCGCTATAAACAAAGCCACCCTGATTGCGTAGATGGAGCATCTGTTTCTTAGCATGGATTACAATATCTTGATCTTCTAACCATTTTTTTCCTAATATTAGTGGATAGCTGCATCGTGGAACCACGTACAATGGAAGCTCAGACGTAAGGTAACCATCCACGTCAATGGATGCAAATGCAACATGTCATATCATAGGTTTGTTATGGGTGGCATCTTCTACAGTCTCCAGTGGGCGCGGAGGTATAGATGTACGTCTTAAGTTTAGTTTACTCGCAAATTTCTTGTTTATTACTCCGGAACACAAATAGACACTATCAACTAGGGCTTGTATCGTGGCTACATCATTCACGAGTGTATTCACGAGGAAAGGCGCTGAAGTCATCAAAGATTCTAAACAACTTGATTTTATCTCCTGAACGCGACTATGTACAGGAGAATCTAGTTTTCCTCCACAATATCAAATTCTTTGTCCCGTGTGACAGCAGGACGTTCATTAGCAGGAACGGGTGCAAGGGCAGTGGAATTTACTTGACGTGGATTCTCAGCCAGCAACATGGGACACCTTCTCGTATTACAACCTCTACGTTCACATCGGTAGCAACGCCCTTCCCTCCGAAGCCGAGCAATGTGAGCTGGGGACTTCCACTGCGAGCGCCCCGATGGTTCTGGCCGTCCTTCGTCCAATTCACCGTTGCCTCGTTGAGCAGCTGCGCCGTTCACACCACCCATCCTGATGTCTCCGTCGTAATCTCGTCTTCCTGCAGGCGTAGCACCAGTACGGACGTCTTCCTTGCCTACATAGGCACGAACCGGGAAGTTTCCTTCGAGTCCCACCGTTCGTGGGTTTTGTCGGTTTCTAGACGTCATGTCCTCAACTTGATGAGCTACTTGTCCTACTATACGTACCCACTCGGAATAATTATCGCGCGGAAGCAGGTGATTCCCAGAGAGGGCCCGCCGTATAGGGTTGTTCAGGGCGTTTCGTAGCATCGTTATCTTTGTTTTGTCTGTCCACGCGTCACCCCTGGCTTCGGTTAGTTTTGCAGCCCATGTCAAGAAAACCGAGGACCAGCGCTGGTTATCTGCCATGCGCAGCGCGTATAGTTGGTCACATGCGCGATCGCTCCTTGAGCTGTCAAGATTTCCCCGGTCAAGGAAGGCGATGAAGTCCTCAGGTTGTTTTGTGCCGTTGATACCTCCGGTTTCGTAGAATGGACCGGCCTTCGTTCTGGCTTCCCCTTTGAGTGACGTATATATAAGAAGAAACGCCCGCGTGTCCTTGTAGCCGAAGGTGTGCCAGTCCATCCGGAAAATATCCAGGACTGCCTGTCTCCAGCCTGGGTAGTTCAACTTATTGCTGTCGTATTCAGGCAAAGCTGTCGGTCTGAACTGCATACCATTTGGTGCAGGCGGATCTTTAGCAATCACAACAGTTTTAGGGACGAGGGAGGGGGATTGGGAGTCTTGCAACGCTACCACTTGCTCTCGCAGGCTGTCCAGCTGTCGCCGGAGTTCTGGAATTTCGTCGTTGGATTCGTCGTCAGACATTGGATCGTGAAAGGTTGTCATAATGAAATTATTGAAAATAAATAAATAAATAAATAAATAAATAAATAAATAAATAAATAAATAAATAAATAAATAAATAAATAAATAAATAAATAAATAAATAAATAAATAAATAAATAAATAAATAAATAAATAAATAAATAAATAAATAAATAAATAAATAAATAAATAAATAAATAAATAAATAAATAAATAAATAAATAAATAAATAAATAAATAAATAAATAAATAAATAAATAAATAAATAAATAAATAAATAAATAAATAAATAAATAAATAAATAAATAAATAAATAAATAAATAAATAAATAAATAAATAAATAAATAAATAAATAAATAAATAAATAAATAAATAGATAAATAAATAGATAAATAGATAAATAAATAGATAAATAGATAAATAAATAGATAGATAAATGGATAGATAAATAAATAAATAAATAAATAGATAAATAAATAAATAAATAAATAGATAAATAAATAAATAAATAGATAGATAAATAGATAAATAGATAGATAGATAGATAAATAGATAAATAGATGATAGATAGATAGATAAAGATGGATAGATAGATAGATAGATGAATAGATAGATGGATAGATGAATAAATAGATAGATAAATAAATAGATAAATAGATAAATAGATAAATAAATAGATGGATAGATGGAATAGATAGATAAATAGATAGATAAATAAATAGATAGATAGATAGATAAATAAATAGATAAATAAATAAATAAATAAATAAATAAATAAATAAATAAATAAATAAATAAATAAATAAATAAATAAATAAATAAATAAATAAATAAATAAATAAATAAATAAATAAATAAATAAATAAATAAATAAATAAATAAATAAATAAATAAATAAATAAATAAATAAATAAATAAATAAATAAATAAATAAATAAATAAATAAATAAATAAATAAATAAATAAATAAATAAATAAATAAATAAATAAATAAATAAATAAATAAATAAATAAATAAATAAATAAAATAAATTGTGTCGTGACGTTCCGTCCAATCTTGAGGAGAATTCAAAATATGTCACAAATCAATGATGTCAGCTGGAGCTTGATGTTAAAGATATTGCAGATTTAATTTTGAATTCTACTGAAGATTAAACTATGCTATAATTGTGTCTACTTATATTCCCATACGTTCTCCGCCAATACCCGTCCGCACGTGCTATTGCGTTATTTTCCACCTCGCAAACGTCATCGCTCCCCTGCCGCCTAATGCATGTCGAGAAGCGATTATTCTGCATAGCATGCACTCTATCACCTGCATGGTGTTGACCGTCTTCTGCAGGTTTCGGTTGGAAGTTAGAAGCTCCGACTTTTACTAGTCCTGCGTGGATCCCCCTTGAGTCACCCGAAGATGCTCGCGTTGCATAACGTGAGCTACAGGGTTTATTCGGACTACCGGCCGTTAAATTGGGGCAGAATGTTGGGCTATGGGTGGCGCTTGCGCATAAAACCTGGGAGGAGCCATAGGTACGCTAGATACGCGAGCTTCTTGAAACCCAGAATCTTTTTGCCGCAAGTAGGTTACAAATGAGTGATAATCATCAGGAATATCAGGAGTAATGACCAGAGCATCCTTAAGCTTTGGCAAAAGGCGTCTCCGGAGCATGATTTTCCACTGCGACTTATCCTGATGGGAGTAGGTGGAGTCGGCCATATTATCTTCAAAGATAGTTATAAATTTATGAAAAGGAGTATTACCCTGGGATAACCCATCAATTACACAACTTGCTCGCTCTTCTAGACCAGGATCCTGACAACGCTGGCGGAGAGCTGCCAGAAATTTGTCAAGAGTATTTATCTCTTGAGGGATAGAGGGGTCCTCTAGGTGACGAAAAGAAGACCTCATCTTGGATAGAGCTCCTGGGCCAAGACATTGGTACGCAAATCGAACTTTTGCCTCTTCAGACACAAATATTTCGCCGTTAATTTAATTAACAAGCTGGGAACAGAAAGCACAAAGATTGCTTGATTTTCCATCATAGAGTGCCATTGGGGGGGCCCGTAGCTGAGGTATTGGAGGGGACATAGAGTTGGATGCTACTGGTGCTACGGTAGATGAAGACGAGGCGAAAAGCTGGCCCACAGGCTCTTCATCTATGGTACTCGCTGCCTCAAGCATTGCAGGTGAGTGAGTGATGTAGGCCAAGCTCCAAAGATGTGGGGATATTAATTGAGGAGCTCTAGAGGGGGGTTATGTGTTACTTGGGTTACTATCTGTATCCATGAGATCCTTGGTACCAGGTGTATGAAACGAGTTACCCATTTCAAAGATTGTATTTATTTTCGACGTTTAGTAATGTCAAGTTTCTAGCCTGCACATGATAATTACAGTAAAAATCGCCGGGATAAAGAGCAATTGTGGGGCTTAGAGGGAAGTGATGACTAAGGAGTGGTTGGTGACTAAGTGGTGGTTGATGACTAAGAGGTGGGTGGTGACTAAGCGGTGGTTGATGACTAAGTCGTGGTTGATGACTAAGCGGTGGGTGGTGACTAAGAGGTGGGTGGTAGCTTAGGAGTGGGTGGTAGAAGTGGGTGGTGACTAAGTGGTGGGTAGGGTAAAGGTAATAATTGAGACAAAGAACTAAACGTGCCCCGCCAATCCCGATGGGAGACCTGTACTATATACATAAAGCTTCGCGAAAAAGGAACAAACGCGCTAACAAAGATTTCGATTAACAATACCTCAGGCATCTATAACCTTGAATCCTTACACACGCGAACACATTAATTGTAAAAATTGGATGGAAGCTGCGGAAAAATAACTAGAAACTTTAAAAGAAAAACAAACATGGGAGTTAGTGGATCCACCAATCGAAGCAAATGTCATAGGTAATTGATGGGTATTCACCAAAAAGTATGATGAAAACGGAAATCTGTTTAAGTATAAAGCTCGCCTGGCGGCCCAAGGATATACACAAGGATACATCTACGGCTACTCTGACACATTTTCTCCAGTTATCAGGTTTGATTTGTTTCGTCTTGTCCTGGCAATTGCGGCATACCACGGCTTAGAATTAGGACAAGTCGATATCAAGGGTGCATACCTTAATGGCAATATATCCGAAGATATTTATATGAAACAGCCAAAAGGTTTTGAGGACGGAACTGGAAGAGTTTGTCACTTAATCCATACTCTCTATGGCCCTAAACAATATGGCAGAGAATGGAACAAGGCCCTCAAAAGTTTTTTGGTCGAAGAAGCAGGATATACCCAACTTATAAAAGAGCATGGTCTATTCTTCTGATGTGACAAAAATGGATACAATATCATTGCTGTTTGGGTTGATGACTTTCTTATTGCGTCAACAGACAAAAATAGACTAAATCTTGTAAAGAGGGAAATCTGTAACAAGTGGGAAGCCACCAATTTAGGAGAGCCAAAACTGCTTCTAGGAATACAAGTGGAACGCGATCCAAAAACGAAATCAATAAGGATTTTTCAGGAACAATATATTTTAAAGATACTAAGTAGATTTGACATGGAATCCTGTACACCAGCAAACACTGCTCTACCTCCTGGAGTGATCTACTCGAAAGCAGAAGAGGAGGAATCTTTTGATGATACAACCAAATATTGAGCCGCGATTGGATATCTGATGTTTGCGTCCATCGCAACACGTCCCAATATTGCATATGCAACCAATCTAATGTCACAGTTCAATGGAGCCCTATCTCAGAGACATTGGAACGGGGCTAAACATATTTTTTGATATCTCAAGGGCACAATTTCAACTGGCATTATGTACAGTAAAACAAAACACACTGAGGCAAAGTTTACCCTCACGGCATATTCCGATATAGATAATGGTAAAGGTTACAATCGAAAATCTATTTCTGGATCAGTGATAACAATAGCGGGAGGTGCAATTAGATGGTCTGCCGAAAAGCAGCGTTTAATCACAGTTTCAATGACAGAGTCAGAATATGTAGCCGCTAACCTCACTGGAAGAAACTGCTTGATTTTACTTGACATAATGCAAGAGTTAGGATACAAGCACGAGGAGCCCATACCATTATTCATAGACTCAGATGGAGCAATATGCCTGTCAAAGAACCCAGAAAATATGAGAGCGACTCTCCACATTTATAAGATATACCATTGGATACGGCAGCATGTAGAGGATGGTACATTCAGTCCCGAATCAATTCCAGGGACAGAAAACCCAGCTGATATTTTCACCAAGTCACTAGATAGATCTTCCTTTGAACGTCACAAGATCAACATAGGAATTGTATGATTGTCTGCATGTTTCGAGGGGGAGTGTTAAAAGTTACCTTTACTAATATTGTCTACCCGCCACTTGTTAAAAGTTACGATGGTGAAACATGCAATGCAGTTTAGCATCAAGGCATTGACCAGATAAATAAGATCATGCCGGAGCATTATGCTTCAGGCATGTAATGCGTAGGTCTGATATGCCTAGGACATACAGTGACCAGCAAAACTGTTTGAATGTTTTGTAACTTTCGCTTGTGAGGCTCATAAAATTTTATCTGCTTGACGAATTAACATAATTTTTACATTAATAAAAAATTCCAATTCTGTGGTTTCTTTTGATATAAATTAGATGATGTGAATCGAAAATTTGGTGGAGTAATTGCGATTGAAAGGGCGTTGGTCATTCGAACAGTTTTGCAGGGGGGGTATGGGGAAATTTTTGAACTGGTAATTTAGTACTTTACATGCCCACCTTTCGCCTTAAGCACTGCATCTATGCGCCTAGGAAGACTCTCTATCAGCTTCTGACATTCCTCTGCAGGAATCTCTGCCCATTCATCCTGAACTCTGTCCCAAAGCTCCAGGATCCCATTTGGCGGTTGGGGGTAATCCTTGAGTCTTTTCTTGATGTAATTCCAGAGATGCTCGATGGGATTAAGATCAGGGGAGTTTGCTGGCCAAGGGAGAACGGCGAGAGAATGATCTCTGAGGAATTGTCTGGCCTTCTTCGAGGTATGCTTTGGATCATTGTCCTGCATGAAGATAACGGATTCGGGGGTTTTGCCGTATTCCACCAGCGTTTGTAGGAGATCCTCCTCCAATATCTCAGTGTATAGATGCTGGTCCATCAACCCATCAATCTTACACATTTTTCCCGTCCCCTGCCACAGCATACAGCCCCAGATCATAATATGACCGCCACCGAATTTGAGGGTCTCCTCTACCTCTCTCTCTATCAACCCTCGTCCTCGCCTTTTCCAGGTCCAAGATCTTCCATCTGACCGCAAACGATTTATCTTCGTCTCGTCTGACCAAACTATACGCTTCCAATCATCTGTAGTCCAGTACTTATGGGCCATAGCAAAGTCAAGATGGTCCTTCTTTTGCTTTGCTGTTAGTTTTGGCTTTTTCTTTTTCACAACAGCTTTTAACCCTGCTTTTTTGAGGGTCCGTCGGACTGTATCAACAGAGATAGAGCAATTTTTCATGTCCCTGATGTTTTGGGCAACTTCGGCAGCGGTATCGGCCTTACCGAATATTATGGTACAGACAGCATGAAGAGTGTCATGCTCGCTGAGCAAAAAAGGTTGCCCTCCTAAGTTCACCTGAAGATCTGGACGGTGTCTCTTGCGAATACATGAAACGGTAGAAACTGAGACATTGCATTCTCGAGCTGTTGAACGGATGGAAAGTCCATGGTCAAGGTGGTGAAGAATGACATCAACTTTTGATTGAGATAGAGGCCTCATGATAAAAAAAGATTCGAGTAATAGTAGAAAGTGATTATGTGCTGTAAATGATTACAAACTCAACCTTTTATGAAGACCTACAGTGCTCCTGATGCCTAGTTATACTTTCCCCACATCCCCCCTGCAAAACTGTTCGAATGACCAACGCCCTTTCAATCGCGATTACTCCACCAAATTTTCGATTCACATCATCTAATTTATATCAAAAGAAACCACAGAATTGGAATTTTTTATTAATGTAAAAATTATGTTAATTGGTCAAGCAGATAAAATTTTATGAGCCTCACAAGCGAAAGTTACAAAACATTCAAACAGTTTTGCTGGTCACTGTATATGGACAAAATTATGTACATTACCTGACGATAAGAGGATGAGTTTTTCCTTTGTAATCTAGATCGTCTATGATATGCGTGAGATTGGAAGCTGATTCAAAAGCCCATCTTAATTAAATATATTCTCCTTACACTCATCTATTCATTTGTGTATCCAAATTATAAATTATTCAGTCTGTTGATAATATCTTGCTCAATAACTGATATAATATTTAACACAAGACAGGCAGCCTTTGCATGCATTTTGCCCATCGCCCACTTCGGAGCTGAAACCTGGAGGCCAGGCAAGTCCCGAGCCAACAGCGGAAGAGTAATTTGCAACCAGGTTGGCGTTCACCTCGAAAAGTTGGGGAAAGTCTACAACGCCACTGCAAGAGCAATTCTTCCAGTCTACCAGATGACTCCAACTGCAGCCCTACTAAGGGAGGCGGGGCTTAACCCCGCGGAGGTCGCCCTCGATGCCATATTTAGGAGAGCCGCTATCTGTACTTGTAGACTCGACTCCCGGCACCCCCTATTTACACGAGGACAGAAGTCACTGTTGGTCGAAACGTCGACTATTGTTCACCTGCTATAGCACTAGTGCTGAGTTGAACAGGTTTGTAATAACAGTTGTTACCGTGACTGTATTCCAGTGTGTAAAGCTTCTACTTTTTACAGGCTAAAGAGAACAAGTATTTATCTACAACACGCTACGCGCGTGATTCACGTGACCCATGTCCCAACAGTCACTCTATGGTATTGCTTTGTGTTGGGATTTCGCATCAATCGCCTTACTTGCGAATGGATAATTCGATGAGAAACAATTCGCAATGTCGGATGAAGATTCTCATCCGAATTTACTGGTCGTCGGGCTTAGGTGGCTACTTAAGCGAGTACGAATCGGAGTGCGCAAAGTGAGACGTCCAGGGCGCGTGCGGTTGTCTGAACAACCTCGTATGCTCAGGTCTGATGTGCTCGACGGCTGAACAGCGAGAATGATAAAATGTATTGTTGAAATCATTATATATATATAATTTCCGTCATATAGACTATGAGATAATTTTTAATTTATTCAAGTTTTACATTACGAAGTACCTAGAAATTGTGCCTATATTCTTTGAGAGTATTCTTCCTCTGAGAACCCATACCAATTTCCTACACTTTGTCACGATTCGCCCGTACATGCAGAAATATTCCTGCCTCAGAAAAAATTAATCCTCTGCTCAACCCTCCATGGGAGACAATAGAATCCAAGCAGAATTCCTTGTCCCGTATTTGCGGACCAACAGGACCAAAGGAATTCCATGCAGACACATTTCGAACCTTTCTCAGCACCCTGCCGAAGAGTGACATTCAGGTTTACTCGGACGGCTCAAAACTACCTGAGGGCAACGCAGGTGGTGTGTATGTTATATACCAGTTTGGAATCAAAATGTGCGCGAAATCTTTCCCTTTCGGAAAGCACAAGGAGTCATACGATGCAGAAATACACGCAGCGCAACAAGGGATTCATGCAGCCATAGCCCTACCTACAGCCCGATTCTCAAATAACTTGTGGATATTTTTAGACAACAAAGTCGCTAGGAGGATTTTAACAACTCACCCTACCACCTCTTCTCAGCAAGTCTTTCTAGACGCCCTGGAAGCGTCAAAGATCTGGAAAACACGAACACGACTGCCCCACACCACTGAGGGTCAAATTAATATACGATGGGTCCCGAGTCACACTGGTATTATAGGCAACGAACTTGCAGATCTCGAGGAAAAGAAGGATGCAGCAACACCCTTCTTGAAACCACCTGAGTACTCTTATTCCGCTCTGTGTAAGTGGAATAAAGAACAGACTAAACTAGCGAGAGTGTTTGACTTGGGTGTCATCCAATATTCTTATTCTGTTTCATTGTCAGGCTACTGTCGTTTTATGGTTTTGGTTTTTTGTTGTATCAAACGGTGTTTTAGAATACGTTTTTAGGTGTGAAATTATTTTGTTATTTTATAGTGTTTCACTCGGGTCTGGAAAGGGAGCATCGGTTTGAAGGTTGTTAATGACTCTGGGATGAAAAACTGTTTTGGAAGAGATCTACGGAAAGACATAGAACTGTCATTTATATAAACCTTTAGGATGTAACTTATTATAGTGTAGAGTTTTTCGACTGAAAATATCGATATCTATTTCCTCAAACCCATTTCTGTATCTCACTTATATTTATTCTATCTGTTACTACAGACATATCTTTCAGGACTCAAATTTGCTATATGTGTCTATCTATAACAAATATTTAAAGTTGATAAGTTATGAGCCCGGGATTTTCCACAACACAAAGAATAGATTGTTAATCCTTTTAATTTCAATCGAAAAATGAGTTCAAATTTCCTTCTAAAAAATACCAGCGGTTTTGAACAATGGCGCCGTACCGTTTCTGAGCGAGCTGCTCAATTGTTAACAGACGATCTTCTAGAGACGGAAAATGACGATTCCATAGACCCAGGGGATAATATTACTCGACCCGAAGTTTTAAAAGATGATTCAACAACACAAGAGATTGCACTTTGGGAGGCCAGAGAGCGGCAGTTCATCTTGATACACACTCAAGCACAACAACTTCTTGAGTATATGGTTCAGACATTGGAACCAACTTTGTACAAACGAGTGGTAACAACATACAAACTGAAAAAACGCACGCCGACAGCTTTGTATCGAGCAGTAAAGAAAACTCTCAATCCATCCTCAAAGTCTGCAGAAACAGATTTGCAGACAAAATTAGCAAGGCTTGAACAATCAGCAAAGACCATTGATATCGACATTTGGTTAAATAGTTGGATCCAGATTGAATCAATTGCCAAGGCTAGCAAATATAATTGGGCAAATGATATCATCGATCGTTTTCATGCATCATTAGGTCATCGATCAGTTTTTTTTGCGACAAGTTTTGCAGCTCTCATTTGGATGGGATCAATCACCCTCCCTGAATTAGCTGAACAATATAGACTGTGCGAGGCAAAACTCAAGCGTTTTGAATACATAGGCAGTCAAGATCTAGAGCACGTCTTTAACCCGCCTATGTCACTTGTTTCAGTTGATCATGAAAATAGAAATCCAGAAAAAAAAGAAGAGGTTAAAAAAGATAAGTCAGAGAAATGTTTGTGTGGTCTCAAATACCATTTGCTAAAAAATTGTTATTTATTTAATCCCAAAGCAAGACCGAAAAATTGGGTTGACCGTCAATCTTTTGCATCAAAACAACAACTTTGGAACTTGGTGGAAAATACTAGAAAAAGAAGTCAACTAGAAAAGGAGTTAGGACATCAATTACCCCAGGAGGTGATCAAAAAACCTACAGAAGAATCTTCATCCGCAGCCATTATGTCAAAACAGATGGACATATATGACGACTATGTCACCGAGTCTCAACAGTCATATGATCAATCTGAATCAACTTCATCATATATGCTCGCACTTACGATTTCACAGACTACCCTGCCATATAAAAACTGGTGGGTGTTTGATTCAGGATCAGGAAGACATATCTGTCATGACAGAAACTTATTCCATACATTCAAGCCGCTAACAACACAGCAAGTCATAAAAACAGGAGCAGGAGACTGTCTAGTCGAAGGTGTTGGAACTGTAATTCTCCAAGTTACAACTCCCGAAGGCTTAGGAAAATTTAAGATTGAAGGCGTACTTTTTGTCCAAAAGTTTATGGTTAATATTGTCTCTATGGATCGTATCAAAGATCAAATGCTGATCTGGGATCATTCTGAAAATTGGCTTACTCATTGGGATGCATCAAGGACCCCTGCCATAAAGATCTGGAATCAATATAACCAGAACTTTATAGCAAAAATGGCAATTCACCCACATGAAACAAAGTTAGTCACCGACATACCAGAGAATATCTCAGTTGATTTGGTACACCAAAATTTGTCCTGCGCGACCAAATTTTCCACCGTTAGGAAAATCTCATCTTCAGATGTCGTTGTCTGGCACCGTCGTCTTGGACACCCTGGTCCTAACACAATAAAAAGGCTTCAAGAATCTGTTGTAGGGGCGAGAATAACTGGATCTTTCGATGGAAATTGCACAGGATGCCTCCTTGCAAAATCAAAAAGGATTATCTCTAGAGTTCCTGCTGAAAGAGGAAGAGATTACTGGAGTCGAATGCATGTTGATTTAATTGTGTTTTCAAAAGCCTGGAATGGCGATAACTATGCAGTTCATGCATATGATGCAAAAGGTAGGGGTCATATGGTCGATACTTTTTCTTCAAAAGATCAACCTACACTGTGCCAATCCATTTTGAACATGATACGAAAACTTCAAAAAAAGGGAAGAAATATTGAATACTTACACACCGACAACGAAAAAGGGTTTGGAAATCAGTTCAAGCAGATGCTCAAAGAAAACGGCATTAAGTTTGAGCCAACAGTGCCGTATACTCCAGAGCAGAATGGATTTGCCGAATCTTCCGGAAATCGTATCTGTGTCGTAGCTCGTGCTTTAAGAATACATTCCGGTTTTCCTGAAGAACTTTGGCCAGAACTGGTGCATTCAGCTGTTTACCTTCTAAACAGGACTCCAAATGAAGGTTTGAACTGGCTAACTCCGTTTGAGAAATACACAAACAAAAAGCCGGACATATCAAATCTCAAAATCATAGGTTGCAGGGCATTTGTACATATCCCCCATCAAAAACGACTTGCATCTGAGAAACTTGCAGAACGAGCGTGGATAGGTTATCTCATTGGTTTTGAAGCACACAACATTTGGCGTATATGGCACCCAAAATCCAGAGAAGTGGTTCGAGTTCGTGACGTTGTGTTCCAGGAGGATCGTTTATATCGAGATGATGAGAAAGACTTTGAAAATCCGATTGAAATTGATCAATTTTCGAGTTTGGCTGGTCCAGCAATTGATTACATTATTGACAATCCACTATTAAATAGATGGAACATTATTCAAGATTCGGAGAATATGTCTTTGAAAGAGGAAATAAAAACTAAACTAATGTGTCCTAACATAGATGATTCATCGTCAGTAAAGTCTAATAGAGCGTTGGTCTCCGAAAAAGACACTTACAGCATTCCTGGAAATTTTCCCACTCAGAACAAAAATTCTTCTGTGATTAACTGGGCACCGAGAGCAAATGAAATTTCTACTCATCTTGACGAGTCTAACATTTTGAATGGTAAACGCACTCGTAAGTCAAAATCAAGTACATCTGCAGCTATTTATGTAGAGTGTGACGAAGATTTCGGGGTGAACTCTGGTCAACCATTCTTTTCATGTCTCGCTAGCGCCATCACTACAGATCGACTCACTAATAAATCAAATCGATTTGATGAAGATGATAGTACTGTTGAAACTGTCAGTGGTCAAAATAATAGATTGTCGCAAGATCCTACCTCGTGGAAAAATATGCAGAAACATCCTGACCGCAAACAGTTCATGATGGCTGAATGCGAGGAATTTGAAGGGCTGCAAGATCGCCAAGCTTGGGATGTTCTAGATATATGTGAAGTCCCTGAAAATATACAAATATTCCCGATGAGATGGGTATTTGTCACAAAACGAGACAGTGATGGAAATATTGTTAAACACAAAGCTCGAATTGTTGTTTGAGGAGATTTGGATAAGACACAGTATAATTGTTACGAAATCTACTCACATACTTTAGCACTACAACATTTCAGATCTTTAATGTCGTATATTAATCATAAAGATCTAGACACTCTAAGTTTCGATGCAATACAAGCATTTGTTAATGCGAAAAGAGATCGCCCAATATATTGCTACATGCCTGAAGGTTTCCGACAAAGAGGCAAAGTACTGCGCGTATACCAAGCACTTTATGGCCATCGACAATCTCCAAAGGATTGGTTTGAATGCTACACTGACGCACTTAAATCTCTAAATTTCTCATCAATGGAAGAAGAAAAATGCTTCTGGATCCACAATTCTGGGATAATTTTATTTTTTTATGTCGACAATTCGATAATGGCATTTCCGAAATATTGCAAACCTTTGGCTATGAATATTCAAGATTCCCTGTGTCAAAAATTCCCGATGAAGAAGTTAGGAGATGCTAAGTCATTTCTTGGTCTAAATATTTTCCGCAACCGTGAAAAAAAGAAAATATGGATAGTCCAGAGTGGCTACATAGATCGTATTGGTAAATCGTACAACCTCCAGGCATCATTGACAAAAATATCTCCATTGGCTCCAGACTATGATATGAGTCCCAATACTGGTGCCAAGCTAAGTGCAGAATTAATACAGACATATCAACGAAAAGTAGGATCGGCAATCTACGCTGCAATATGTACTAGACCAGATGTATCACTTTCTGTGTCTATGTGTGCAGATCATTTGGTAAATCCTGCAATGCGACATCTCCACGCAATTACTCACATCCTACAATATCTAGTCAACACTAAGCATTTTGCTCTACTTTACGATGATTGTCTCTCTAATACTTCTAGGATTCATCCTGATGTGTTATTCATGGCTTCAGATGCATCTTTTGGTGATAATGAAGGCCGAAAATCATCTCAAGGATTTGTCGCTTTTCTTTATAGAGGGCCGGTTTTATGGCATGCAAACAAACAAAGGTCGGTAACAACCTCGACAACTGAAGCAGAATTAGTAGCACTCTCAGCTGCTGCGCGAGAACTCATAGCTTTGGAACGGTTCTTAGCCTACGTGACCAAAGACCATGACCTAAAAATGACACTTCTGTGCGATAATCAGCAAACAGTAAAAATACTCACCCAAAAAGCTCCTTTGCTTACAACAAAGTTACGGCATATTGACATCCACCAACACTGGCTGAGAGAAAAATTAATCAATGATAAAAACAACAAAATGGAATTAATCTGGGTCTCAACTTTGCAGATGCCGGCTGATGGTCTTACGAAGAGATTACACATCACGAAACATCGTGATTTTGTCAAACAAATCGGCATAGAAGATACAGCTTATCATGATCTTTGTTGATTTTCTTCGACAGCTAGCCTGAGGGGGTGTGTTTGACTTGGGTGTCATCCAATATTCTTATTCTGTTTCATTGTCAGGCTACTGTCGTTTTATGGTTTTGGTTTTTTGTTGTATCAAACGGTGTTTTAGAATACGTTTTTAGGTGTGAAATTATTTTGTTATTTTATAGTGTTTCACTCGGGTCTGGAAAGGGAGCATCGGTTTGAAGGTTGTTGTTAATGACTCTGGGATGAAAAACTGTTTTGGAAGAGATCTACGGAAAGACATATAACTGTCATTTATATAAATCTTTAGGATGTAACTTATTATAGAGTAGAGTTTTTCGACTGAAAATATCGATATCTATTTTTCTCAAACCCATTTCTGTATCTCACTTATATTTATTCTATCTGTTACTACAGACATATCTTTCAGGACTCAAATTTGCTATATGTGTCTATCTATAACAAATATTTAAAGTTGATAAGAGAGACAGCTGGTGGCACACATCACGTCCGAATTCGTACTCACAACTTTAGATCGGAAACGCACCTAGCTTTCCAAAGGAGCTCCTTATAAGCCGCAAAAACTTGAGCCGGGCGGTCGCAGCCAGAACGGGTCACGGTGACTTTGCTGCATACCACATCCGCTTTAAACACAAAGATGCCACACTGAACTGCCTCTGTGGATCTGCTAAAACACCTACACACTTTTTCCGCTGCCGAATTCTCCGTCGTCGAGACGGCCGCCCTGCAGGGCCCATTAATATGCTGATTCCACATTTACTAGGCACACCGGAGGGGGCCATAACCCTGAGTAAATGGCTGGATCAGTCTCGTTTTTTCGAGGAGATAAGCGTCCAATGAGGACAACCCAATTTTTATTTTTCTTTTCCTTTTTGTTAATGATCGGAGTCTTGGGGAGGATGGAAGAGCTGGCGAGCAGCACCGGCTGATCATTGGCTAGGAGCTAGAGGGCTCAAAAATTATGTTACGTTATGTAAAGTTTTTGTTCTGTGCGCAGTTTCATACAACGCAGCACAGTGATGTAATTATGACTGGGATAAAAGTCAGAAGTTCTAAGGCCAAGGCCTTAGCGTCCTATGTCCCGGCCGGGATGGGTAGTCAAATGTCAGACAGACTAAGGGCCATCACTTAGACGAAAAATAGAATCATCATCATCATCATGTACATGGTCATACGCGCTATCAGGGGCACCTACACAGTGATACTCTCAAAAAGCAACCGTTGTGAAACGTTGAGTCAGGTCTCATTGTTTGTTTCAGGTATTCAAGTTGGTGTTTCATCTAATTACGTTGGTAGCGACCACAGGGTCTTGTTTGGGGACGTTTTACACGTACTATTGTAACAAAGTTAGCGTTTAAACGTCGCTCTGGAGAAGAAAGTGTTTCGGATGGTCTAAGATGAATATTGGTTCATACATGATGAAGGAATATATAGAAAGGGATAGACTTTTGGAAAAGAAATAGAACAATTCTTAAAAAAAATTAACAAATGCAAACATCAATTTTCCTCAAAGTCTCATAGTTATGAGCCCGGATAGCGTTACCTTATTTGATTGATAAAATACTTGAGAAACATCTCGAACACCGATCAATTCTACGTTATTTCTATTCTATTTCTATCACTTCGATCTTAAACATAAGATCTTTATTTTGAGAAACAAATTTTTCTATTTTCTATCATAAATTTTATTTACAATCATGGAGTTCGCAAACTCACCAAATACTTCAGCACTTGTTCTCGAAAAGAGCTCAGATTGGAAAAGGTGGTATGAACAATTCAAATATGAAGCTAACTTACTTGGAATCTGGAACTACCTTGATCCAGATACTTCTTCAAATTTGGAACCTCCGAGCCGGACAAAGCCATCAGCAGATATTGATGATGAAATTTGGCGAGTCAATTACCGAATTCTTGCAGCCGAACACTCACAACAGAAAAGAGATCTCATCTGAATGGCAGCTTTCCTGTGGAGAACAATTTTGCAGGGTTACAGGGACTCACTTGAGAAAAATATCTCCACTCGCAAGCAGCTACAAGATCTGCAAGACATGTGCAAATTTACTATTTTTCAGCAAGAAGCCAATTTGGAATCCCAGATTGAAAAGTTAACAAAGGGACCCCAGGGACAGAGTCACGACCAGTGGGCTCAAGCCTGGATTGGTGTCCTAATTTCTTCTAAAGAAATATCAAATTCTGTTTGAACGGAGCATAGATTGTACAGGGATTTTGTCAAAACTTGCTTAACAGTTCTCCCTGATTTTGGGGAAAAATTAATGGCGAAAATTATTGAAGACGATAGATCAGAGCTCAAGCTTAACGAAGCTGTGCGTCAATATTCAGCCTAGGCGAGTTTCAGCCCACCTCAATCCAGAACTTCTTTCAAAGGAGCATTTGCTACATTAGACGGAAAGAAGCAAGATGCCTACATCAAAAATTCGAATAATTCAAAAAATTCTGGATATTCAAAATCGCAGGGCAACAAAAACGATTGAAAAGCTCCAAGATGTCCTTGTGGTGAAAGACATTATTTTAACAAGTGCGAGCATATCAACGTGTCAGAACGTAAGCCTGGATACATTGAAGATCAGAAAATTTATAATAATATTTGTCAATGGTTTGACAACAACCCTGAGAAATACGAAAAGATGGTCTCATCTTTTGAAAAGACTAAGGGGGCTATTTTAGCTGACTTCTTGTACGAAAAAGAAAGCTATGCAACTATTACTGCGCCGAAAGTTTTTGCTAGTCGTCATTCTCAAGATAACTCGGTAATTCTTGACACAGCAACCACGAATCATGTCTTTCATCAACTATCCCGATTTATCAAATATGAAAAACTTGATAACCCCATCGAAGTACGCACAGGTGATTCGCAATGCTTTACTATCGGGACTGGTTCTATTAGGCTTGCTGTCAATACCAATAAGGGACGAAGATTTTTGCGAATCGACAACGTCCAGCATATACCAGGTTTTCACATCAACATTATAGCATACAAAGCCTTCAAGCTTGGAGGTGCTTATTTGGATGGAAAAAACAATTGGATCCGTAAGGTTGCGGATGATAGATGTGTAGCGATTTGTGATACATCTCCTTGTGGCTCATTTTTGGTACTTGAAAACCACAAGTCTCAGCCATTTCACAAAACTTCTTTCGCTACCAATAGCTTTGAACAAAAAGTCAACACTGCAACAGCAGAGAGATGGCATCTCAGACTTGGGCACATGTCACATAAGAACATTGCCAATCTATCGAAGAATGTTGATGGAGTTAAAGTCACTGCTACACAGAAAAGAGACAATACAAATGAGGAAAATGTACTCTGCGAAGTTTGTAATACTGCCCAAGTCATACAAAAATCTCTCGGCAACCACAGTATAAAGGCGAAACCCCGTTCCAATGGACACATATTGATCTAATACATGAAGAGCTAAGATTGTCCAACAAACGTTACATTTTTCATTTTTACTATCAGTTGACAAAATTTAATGTTGCCTACGTCACTTTGGACAGGAAACAGAAAACTTTGGTAAAATGTTTCGCACAGGCGCATGGCATCATCAAAAAATGGGGTTTTGATATACAGTTTATCCGTATGGACCAAGAGGCGGGATTACAATCCGAGTTTAACGACTACTGTGCGAAACATGGCATCTGGCAAGAAAAAACTCCGACAGACACAAAAGAGCCTAACGGAGCAGCAGAAAGATCTTGGGGGTGGATCATCACAGTAGCTCGAAAGTTAAAGCTACAATCAGGTCTTCCCAGCAACCTTTGGCCGTACTTCGTGCTAGCAGCGGTAAGAATTCTCAACAGGACACCAAAAAAGGCCTTGGGATACAAAACACCATTCGAGCTAGTGACTAAGAGACGACCAGATCTATCAGGCTACCGAATTCCTGGGTCAAAGTGCTATGTTACGAAAAGGAATATACCAGCACCACAGAAGCAAGCGACTCGATCTGATGTTGGTTACTATATTTCTAACTCAGCAAGAAATATATCTATTATCTGGATGCCAAATGGTAACAAAGTCATTTCATCAAGGGATGTTAGGATCGATGAAATGTCACGTTTCAGTTGGGAACAGGTAAGAAATCCCAGCAACATTTCCATTTTTGAAGATCGTTTTGTTAGCATAGAACATGGAAATCCAATGGATCAACTCCTTGAGGATGTCATCGAAGAATCAACCAGTACTCACAGTCAAGTCAATGAAAACATTCATTTAACCACCAATCCCGTGTCAGAGTCAACAAAAAAACCGTAAACTGATTTCGATGGAAATTTACCGACACCCAGGGCTACACCCGAAGTCCCAATTGAACAGAAAATTTCACGAGAAACATCTCATGAAATAACAGAAGAATCTGTGGAGAATGTGTCTACGCCTAGTCCCGAGCGTAACACTGAGCCTATATCTAATCCTGATAGGCGACCTTATAATCGAAAACTAACTGAAGAGCAAGTTCTCGAAAGGTCTTATGAAAGTAGGTTATGAGGATGAGCAGGTTGATGTCTATTACCTGGGATGGAGGATGTATATCAAAGGATGATGAAGTGAGAAATAGAATTCGCGGTAAATATGAGATCAATTAATGACACACAAGATACGGAACTGTATGGCCTAGATACATCTTTAAATACATCTGTTCACACACACTGGAATCTTCTTCCCTCATTCCAGAACATTCTAGAGTAGTCCTCCATATTGGTTCTATTGCAGCTAAATGCACTTGTGCACTTTATGTACTTATGCACATTATGCTAGTCTGAGCTTGTGCTCCAAATTAGTACATGTACCTCACAGTGCATGGACATTCGTCGGTTATTGGACAGCGATATTATAACAAAAGGCTACGAGAAACGTCTCGTGAAGCTAGAGCTCGACGAAGAAATGAAAGAAAAGAAAATCTTAATTTTTATACTGAAGTTTCCGACCTAGAAAGTGCTCCTATTGTTGATCCTCTCGAATATATATATATTCATCTTTTGCGGTTAGTCAGAATCGAAGACTCCATATCGATCAACTACAAAACCCGCTATCTCGATGGGAAACTATGCTAAAACATCCGGAATCATCTGGATTCATCAGCGCAGCGAATTTGGAGATTCAATCACAAGAAAAGAAAGGTACATGGATAGAAGTACCTAAACCTGCTGATGTTAAAGTCTTACCATTGAAGTGGGTATTCACCTATAAGTTGGATGATCTGGGTTATTTGGTAAAATATAAGGCTCGGATTTGCGTCTGAGGTGATCTACAACCTCACACAGGCAAAGATTTATATGCAGCAACAGGTGCGTATAGAACTTTTCGAACTTACATGGCCATTGTCGCAGCATTTGATCTTGACTGTGATCAAATAGATGCTATTAACGCTTTTATCAATGCGCCGATTAAGGAGGATGTTTATGTTCATTGGCCTCCTGGGTACAAAAAGAGAGATACGGTGCTAAAATTACAGCGAGCACTATATGGATTAAGAGTCTCGCCAAAACTCTGGTTCTATGAAATCTCTGGGTTGTTGGCAACAATTGGGTTTGAATATTCTCCCGAAGATCATTTTGTAATGATCCATGAATCACTAACAATATTAATTTTCATATATGTTGATGATTTTCTGATAGCCGCACCTAAAAATCTGAGGAAACATTTGGATGAGATTAAATTATCTATCGATGCAAAGTACGAATTGCGTGACCTTGGAGAGGTCAAAAGATTTTTGAATCTTGACATTTATCGCAATCGAGAAATGGGCACCGTACATATCTCCATGGCATCTTATATTGACAAAATTGTAACTCGATTCCATCTTCAGCACGCACGATTGCCGAGAGTTCCTCTTACTGGTAAGAAACTTCTTCCATACGATAGTATCGCAACTCCCGAGCAAAGAACGGTATATCAACAACGTATCGGCAATCTTATCTACCCAGCAGTTGTACTTCGACCAGACATATCATTTGCTGCAGCCATGCTAAGTCGGTTCAACCAAAACCCGAGTCCTGACCATACTCGAGAGGCGGACCATGTTATTTCTTATCTTGCAGCAACCAAACATGTGGGTATTCGATATAGTGGCAATATACAGCCAGAAGATTTAATGTTAGCCGCCAGTGATGCCAGTTTTGCTGATGATAGTACTCGAAAGTCCACTCAAGGTTTTTTGATTAAATTATTCAGAGGACCAATTGCCTGGCAATCCACACTTCAACGAACGATTGTTTTATCCACCACCGAAGCCGAAATTATGGCTCTAACATCGGTTGGTCGTGAAATCATGAGTATTAGATGACTCTTTAAATCAATACGTTTTGACCCAGAGTGTGATAGCCCTTTACTTTGCGATAACCAACAGACAGTAGGGTGCATTAATAAGGATCATCCGCAATTAACAACAAAAATGCGGCATATTGAAATACATCACCTATTGTTACGGCAAGAGTCAAAAAAGGGTATTATTGCAGTATTATGGGTACCGACGAACGATCAGCCGGCTGATGGATTCACCAAGCCACTTGGAGTGCAAAAACATAACGACTTCATTCAAAAGTTAGGATTATGTGAATTGGAATATCTTGATACCTGAGGGGGTGTGTGAAACGTTGAGTCAGGTCTCATTTTTGTTTTCAAGTCTCATCGTTTATTTTCAGGTATTCAAGTTGGTGTTTCATCTAATTACGTTGGTAGCGACCACAGGGTCTTGTTTGGGGACGTTTTACACGTACTATTGTAACAGAGTTAGCGTTTAAACGTCGCCCTGGAGAAGAAAGTGTTTCGGATGGTCTAAGATGAATATTGGTTCATACATGATGAAGGAATATATAGAAAGGGATAGACTTTTGGAAAAGAAATAGAACAATTCTTAAAAAAAATTAACAAATGCAAACATCGATTTTCCTCAAAGTCTCATAACCGTCATGAACACTCTTCCCCCCCGTCCCCCTTCTCATCCCCCCCTCCTACCTAGCTCCGCCAAAATGAGTGGAGGAGAGTCATTGACAGAAATGCTACTGTCAACCACCTCCGCCGCAGATATCAGGAATCAAGAGGCTACTCTCTTGTTTCAGAACATCGCATGCGTCCTTGATGACGCAATCAGTGGAAATTGCCTTGCTCAATACCTTCAGAAACCTTTCCGCGAATTCATTGCAGACCTAAACTCCGTGGCGCGTCGGCACTTTGAGTGTCATGTCAGAGGCACACCCCGACCGCCAGCGCCGTACTCTGCCAACATAGTACAAACCCAGGCAAGACAACCTATACACAACCCAGCCGAACAGGGTGCCTCCGGGGTGACCTCAGCTGCCCCAGCTCACCAGCAACCTCGAAGCTATGTGAAGGCTGCTTGTTACAGTTATGAGATTTGGGAGGTATCATCATGTGCTGACCTTTGCAAAGATGTCACTATGGTATTGTAGGATATTGTATGAGAAGATAATGTGTAATAATTGATGTGTAATGAATGATGAATATTTCTAAATACATTGTGCGGAGCCCACTATTTATATACGAATATTCTCGCTTAGTGTTTGACCCACCGTGTCAAACACATCAAACATATTATGATCCACTTAGCACCTGACCTCACACGTGCGGTATGGTGCACCTGATGCAATCCACATCACGGTTATGTAGATCGCCGATGTCGATAGCACAACACTCCCCCTGTCGGTAACGACTCATAGTGCTACTGGATCTGCACTGGTGACTTTACCTTGGTCAGACAGTCGGCCAACTGTTTCGAGGTAGGTACATAGGCCACTTCAACTAAGCCCTTCTGGTGTTGCTCACGACAGTAGAAGTTTCTTAGAGAAATATGCTTTGATCTTCTGTGGTTGTCATGGTTCTTAATGAGCAATATAGCTGATTGGTTGTCTACGTAAAGCCTTGTGCATTTTGCTCCCGTGATGCGATCAGTGACGTTCAGTTCCTGTAGCAATGACTTTGTCCATTGAAGTTGTCGGCAGGTCTCCGTGGCTGCAAGGTATTCAGCTTCTGTGGTGGACAGGACAACCTCTTGTTGGAGATGCAATCGCCAGCTCACTGGCCCAGACGATAGCAATATTAGTGTCCCTGAAGTCGATCTGCTAGTTGACGGATCTGCTGCAAAATCTGCGTCAGTGTATGCTTCAATTGTGGGTTTGCCCACTGATCTAGTAAAGATAATTCCCCGGTCTGGCTCTTTCGCGATGTATCTCAATACACGAAGTGCTGCCTGGAGATGCTCATCTGAAGGGTTAACTAGGAACCGTGCTAGGTGGTTTACTGCAAAAGCAATATCGGGTCGTGTGTTGTACGCAAGGAACTGCAGGCCACCGATGATTGAGTTGTATTTTGTTACGTGCTCTGATGCACTCTTCTGGTCGTTCGGGAGCATTAGACGCTCAATGGGGGATGATGCAGGTTTGCAATCTGTCAGACCGTGCCTGTCGATTAGCGTTCGCGCATATTTACCCTGAGATAATGCAAGGATTTCTTTCCTTGGGTTGCTGATGTTGATGCCTAGAAATAGGTCTGTGCTCACTGTCTTTAGCTTATACTTTTTATGTAGGGCTTGCATCAGGTTTTCTATTTTCCCTAAGTTGGGTCCCATGACTTGAAAGTCGTCTACATGCATCACCACAAAAAGGTCCTTGTGGGAGTTGGTATACAGACACACGTCTGATGTTGTTGGATGGAGACCTTGTCTGGCAAGCGTGGCTTTTGCGTCATCGTACCATAGTGCGGCAGCTTGCTTCAGACCGTAGAGTCCTTTTCGAAGGAGTATAATGCATCCTTCTTTCTCAAAGCCTTGTGGCATCTCCATGTAAAGATCTATGTCAAGGTCAGGATTTAGGAAGGCGGTTGGGACATCACCTTGTCTTCGATGCCAACCAAATTGGTGGGCCAACACGAGCATGATTCTGCCGGTTTCAGGGCGTGGGGTTGGTGCAAAAGTTTCCTGGTAATCTATGCCCTGTCTCTGGGTAAAGCCCTTTGCGGTACATCGAGCCTTCCATCTCTAAATGCTGCCGTCTGCTTGAAACTTCTTAAATACCCATTTACACTTCATTGGTTTGCGTCCCTGAGGGAGTTGGGTGCGTTGGATGATCTTAATGGCTCCTTTATCTTTGAGGGAGCGGAACTCCTCATCTGCTGCTTTCTTCCATTGCGTGGCTTCTGAACACGTCATTGCTTCATTCCATGTTTTCGGGTCGGGGGAGATTTGCGCTGACTTGCCATAGTGTAGACGCTTGTAGTCATGCTTCACAACCTGCCTGCCTCGTCTGGTTGTCATAGTTTCTTTTGGCGGTGAGTATTCTCTATCTGGTGAGTGCGGCCGTTTTTGTCCGGCGACGGAACGTAGGGGATCCCAGCCAGTCATGACTTGATCATACAGTGTTTCTTCCAGGTCTTCCTCTGAGCTATGGTCCCTTTCGGGTGAGTGCGCTCGTTTTTGCCCAGCAGTAGGGCGTATGGGATCCCAGCCAGTCATGACTTGGTCATATGTTATTTCTTCTAAGTCTTCCTCTGCGCTTGACTCCCCCTGATTTTCTGGCTGCAAGATGAGTTCTTGTGAGTGGCAGTAAGGGGTGGATAGAGGAGATGGAGGAGATGGACTTTGTGATGTTTGTGTAAGAGGGCAAAGGATTAGAGTAAACTCGACAAATCAATACCACAAAGATAATTTATTTATTTTAACTTGGTTCTATCCACAAGAGATCAGCCCCCGTAATATACTCCTAGGACGCCGCTGCCTACAGTTACTCCTTCCCTAGATAGAACCCTCTAGAAACTACCCGAGTCCTCTTCCTTAACCCCTCATCGTCCCTACTAGACTCCCGGTTCCCCGGCTCCAATCTAAACTATTGTGATAAGCAATGCTCCCTGATCACCCTGAAACCGTCGCGGTACGCGCATCCTCTGTTTAATTATGATAGCCGCCGAGCGCTAAGTCCACTTTGGGTTTCGGCGCTAGAGGTACTGCCTTTTGCTTAAGCCCCCCTCGTGGGCCCACTTGAGTTACCGGGGTGGTCCCCTGGACCAGCTCCACAATTGGGCAAAGCCCATAACATTACCCCCCACCCGCCGACAAACAATTCTCAACTTCATCTCTCTCTCTCTCTCTCTTTTTTTTTTTGTTATTCTTTTTTTTTTTTTTTTTTTTTTCAACAGCTCTTTGATTTTCGCCCTTGGCGAGCCCCATCATTTACCCCAACGCCATCTCCCTTACCAAACTCCTCAAAATCATCCAGAGCCTTGACGTTTTCTAACTCCGCCCTATCTTCCCAAGTAGGCTCGGCGAATCCTTGCCATTTAACTAATAATTTTCTGACCCAGCCTCTACCTCGTCTAACTTTTTCAGCTCGCAATATACGTTCTATCCGTTGCTCAGGTATGCTCTCATTACCATTAGATACAAATATTGGTTACGGTTGCGAATCGTCCTGTATTTGCGATGGGAGCGGATCTCCGCTTGCCTTGCGCAGCAAGTCCACATGGAACTTAGGCCAAATCCTGGACGGCACATCTAGCTCTACTACATGCGGAGCATTAACCTTGGTGACCGTATATTTAGCATTGATCCACGCTAATTTCTTCTTTGGTTGTGGCGTTTGTATGTTCTTGAGACTTAACCAAACTTTATCCCCTATTTTAAATTGCGGCGCCGGATTGCGTTTTCGGTTTGCTTGTTCTTCCATATTTTGTTGTGCCACTACCATAGCGGCCGCCGCAAATTCTTGATCTTCTTGAAGTCTTGCCACGAAATTCTCAGCCTTTCTCGCCCTGACTGACAATTTTTCCGTCCCTGGTGAGACCTTTAATTGCACAGGTTCTGCGTGATATCCATGTTCTAGGAAGAAAGGACTAATTGAAGATGTGCTGTTATCCCTGTTATTTATAGCCAATTGCGCAGTGGGCAGCATAGATGCCCATTCCAATTGAGAAAACGAAATGAATGCTCGTAAGTATGCGAGTACTTCTTGGTTCATTCTCTCAGTTGCACCATCAGTTTCTGGGTGGAACGCTGTCGACAATCGCTGCTCCATTTTGGTTAACTCACATAGGCGCTTCCAAAAGTCTCCAACCCAGTTAGATCCCCGATCTGATGTGATAGCGTGCGGGAAACTGTGGAACCGATAATGGCATACTAGGAATCGCTCCGCACATTCCTCTGCATTCATGGTCTGCATTGCTTCTAAAGTCACGCTTTTAAGCAACCTATCTGTGATAACCATTAAATACTTGGGATCCTCCTTATTCTTTGCAGGAAGGTCTGTCATAAAATCTATTGACAGTTCGCTGTGAAATCGCTCCGGACGGGTAAAGGTTAAAGCAGCCCCTGCTTCTTAGAGCGCCACACACGAGTTCTCCCGCACACATCACAGTTCTTACAGAATCGTCGCACCATTGCGTTGATTCCTGGCCAGAAGAACGATCGGGAAAGAATTGCTATGGTGCTATTACGCCCCGGATGGCCTGTAACGTAAGAGTCGTGGGTTTTCTGGATTAACGACGTTTGCAAAGGCTCCCAATTCGGGATCCACAATCGCTTGCGGAAACAAAGGGCTCCTCGATGATCGATTTCGCATTCTGATCGCGAGATCTTAAGCTGAAGCTCGGTTGGGAATTGGTCCTTATCCCCCCACAGAGTACTATATAACGTTTCAAATGATTTGCTATCTTTCGCTACCCCTTCGTCCCACAAGCTTTGCAATTCGTTATCCTCAAAAACTTCGCTGCCCATTGGAATTCTCTTTGGATCCGCTAACGGCGCTAGACCACGTCCGTCCAGCTTATCCCAATCCGTAATTTCATACAAATTTTTATCTAGCAGTACAAATTCTCTTTCTTTAAGCCGTGGGTCCTCCAATGATTTCGGCATGTCTTGGTCCCTGCGTGATAAGGCATCTGGCCGCCCGCCTAGCTTTCCTTTCCTAAACTGCAACTTGAAGTTGAACTGCGATAATAACTGAGACCATCTTACTTGTCGCTCTGATAATTTCCGGGACGACATGAAATATTTTAGGTTTTTATGGTCTGTCAAAATTAAGAAGGGCTCCCTGAGACCCAATAATTCACTTCTCCATTCATTAAGGCATCTTATTATGGCTAGCAACTCCTTATCATGAATGTCGTAGTTACATTCAGCCGGGGCCAACTTCTTGGAAAAGTAAGCAATAGGCTTGAGCTGGCCTCCCGGTTTCAATTGCGATAAGCAGCCGCCAGTTGCCCACCCAGATGCATCTGTTTCTAGAATTGTTTTATGATTACCGTTCCACAGAGCTAAGACTGGTGCCGTGATGAATAGCGATTTCAGTTTTTCAAAAGCTTCTTGTTGATCTTTACCCCATTGAAAAGGTGTTCCTTTCTTCGTTAGTATTTGCAAAGGCGCTGAAACTTGGGCAAAGTCCTCTATAAACATTCAGTAGAAATTTGCAAAACCCAAGAAACTACGCACCCCCTTTACGTCGTTAGGCGCCTGCCATGCTGAGATAGCTCTGATTTTTTGTGGGTCCACTTTAATACCTTCTACGACGTCAATAATGAACCCCAAATATTTAATCTCTTGTTTGGCAAATTTGCACTTGAGAGGGTCCAATTTCAAACCGGCCTTATGCAACCACCGCAAAACTACAGCCACCTTTTGCCAATGATCAGCCAGGTCCCCGCTAGTAAATATTACCACATCGTCTACGTAGGCCGAGCAAGTAACTCCCAACAGGTCTCCTAATTCTTTATTTATCCACCTTTGAAAAGCAGCCGGTGCGCCTGCTAACCCGAAAGGCGTGACTAACCACTCATAAGTCCCAAACCTGGTCCGAAACGCTGTCTTCCACTCGTCGCCATCTCTTATCCTCAGCCGATGGAATGCAGATCTCACATCAACTTTTGTTAGCCATTTCGCTCCGGATAACATTTGCATCGTTTCTTTGATTAATGGCAGGGGGTAACGGTCTCGCTCAGTTACTGCATTCAACGCTCTGTAGTCCACACAGAACCTGAGTCCACCTCCTGGCTTCTTGATAAACAGCACCGGAGGTCAACCGGGCGAGCTACTGGCCCTAATCCAATTTTTATCCAGGAGCTCGGTCAGCGTTTTACGTAACACCAGTAACTCTTCCCTGGACATATTGTACAACGGACCCCAAGGGACCTCTTTATCCCGTCCTCTATCGTCCTTTTGCATGGTGACCCTCGTATCTACCCCTGGTCGATGCGGCGGGAGGGGATTTCTTTTATCTACTTCATCATCTAGGAATAAATCTGAGAACGTTCTCAGTTCCTTTGGAAGATACTCTTCGACCTTTTCCCTAGACATGAGCTCCTTCGGTTCCAACGCCTTACTTATGTCATGCATCGAAACTGCACCTACTACCTGTGCCTCTTCCCCCCGCGTTCCTTTCGCTCTGGGTCCTGGCTTCGACAACTTGCACTTGGGTATCATAGACGACCGGTCAAGCTTCACCTTGGCGATCTTATCCCTTAGCTCCCTAGGGATCGCTCTTTCCCACCAGCCACTAGCCCGGACTAATATTCCATCCTCTTGGCCACCAATCCACAATACCTGCCTTCCTGCAGAATAGACCACCTTATTCCGCTCCATCCAAGGTTTTCCCAATATAATTTGGTATGACAATGCTGGCATAACATATCCCCACAGCTGTTCGCAGTGTCCATCGATATCTATTTTTAATCTGGCTAGCCTATTTATCTTTACCGAGCTCTTCTTGTCTGCCAATTGCAAATATCGCGGAGTTACATCTTCACAGAATAGGTTGTGTTTGCGCACAAGGTCTTCACTGATTACTGAAAGGCATAAACAACCAGTATCAACCATAGCCTGAACATAGAAAGACGAATTTATCAGGCAATCAATAATTAATGGTTGGGAACTACTAGTGACAAAAGACTTTAAGACAGAATTGACCTCGTTGCCTTCCCTGAGAGCGTCTTTACTCAGGGCATCTCGTTTCCCGCCGTGAGGCCTATGTCCTCATTACCGGCTTCTTCAAGTGCGTTAACTGCGATTTTGGGCCTCTGTGATCTTCTATAAATAGTACAATTTTTTGCTATGTGCCCCTGTCCCGAACACCTTACACATCTGCCTTCCTGCATTAAACGTCTAAACTCCTCTCTCGTTCTCCACGGCGCACGGGGTAAATCTTTCGCTCCCTCAGTGCTTCCACGATCGCGTAAATTCGCTGCACGTGCACTCCCAGGGACTCTCGTTGGGTTTCCCTCCTCATCTCTTCCGCCCAGCGTCAGTTGTCTCAGCGCCGCCAGAATCTGGTCTGTCCCGCCCATTACTGTGTCGCCTTCATAGTCTGTTGAGGGTCGTGTTGCTGGAGTCGGGGCCAAGGTTCCAATTTTAGGAGCACCAAATCGTGTTGTTGTCTGCGTCGCTCCCTTAGGTCGGTAATCAGCCAGGCTCTCTAAATCCAACGCCACTTCCTTGACCCCGGCCACCCATCCTGCATAGTCTGCCGGCGGCGGTAACTTTACTCCCACTAACGCCCTTCGTAGCCGACCGTTAATCGAGGCTTTTAGCAGTTGAGTTTTGCCCAACGGCGTATAGGCCGCCTCTCCCCCGCTCAATGCCATTCGATATTCAAATTCCTGAAGAAAGTCTACAAAGTACTGGTGCAATCCTTGCTCCATCCGATTCACCATCTCCGAGGCCGATTGTTGCGCCTGCTTATCCGCAAACGTTTCTCGAAAAAACTCAAGCAGGGCTTTCCAATCGAATTCCCCTCTGGCCTTTGCGTTGTCGAACCAATCAGCAACCCGAGGCTTCAGATTATCGGGTATCGTGTCGATTATATCCAAACATATGGAACATGGGTCGAAGAATGGCGCGTAGTCAGTTTTGATTCGCGTTTCCAGCCGTCCGATGAAAAAAGAGAAGTCTTGAGGCTGTCCATTCCATCGGGGTAATGCCGCATCCCTCCGGATCGAAGTGGCCCCACTCCTGGGGTGACCTAGGTTTCCTCCTTCTTGCCGCGCTTCTTCTACTCTCCTCTCCGCTATCATCCGAGTAATTATGTTCCAATCCTGGTCGGTCAGACCGGCCAATGGGCTGCGAGTGTCACCCTCCGACATAGGTGTGTCCGTTACTTGGTTGGCACCGCTGGCCATTGCTGATATACTCGCGAAGGATTTGAAAGACGTGATTGAGGACGATTCGGTGTCTGAGTCGGGTACCACGTAGCTCATATACCAACTACGAAAGTCTGCGCACAAACAGAAATAACGAAGTTAAAATAAATATGTAAGAGGGCAAAGGATTAGAGTAAACTCGACAAATCAATACCACAAAGATAATTTATTTATTTTAACTTGGTTCTATCCACAAGAGATCAGCCCCCGTAATATACTCCTAGGACGCCGCTGCCTACAGTTACTCCTTCCCTAGATAGAACCCTCTAGAAACAACCCGAGTCCTCTTCCTTAACCCCTCATCGTCCCTACTAGACTCCCGGTTCCCCGGCTCCAATCTAAACTATTGTGATAAGCAATGCTCCCTGATCACCCTGAAACCGTCGCGGTACGCGCATCCTCTGTTTAATTATGATAGCCGCCGAGCGCTAAGTCCACTTTGGGTTTCGGCGCTAGAGGTACTGCCTTTCGCTTAAGCCCCCCTCGTGGGCCCACTTGAGTTACCGGGGTGGTCCCCTGGACCAGCTCCACAATCGGGCAAAGCCCATAACAGTTTGGTCAGTATGGTGAGATTCAGCTGGTGCACTTTGCTCATTATCGCATGAAGCTGGACTTGGACTGCGGGAGTAAGTCTGTGATGACTGCTCCTCTGATTCAGCTGGCGTTGGTGGGTCATCTGCTATGACAGGGTCGACTGCCGGCGTGGATGGTAGGTTCTCCTCCTCAAACGGCTCTGGCGTTTGGAAATCATGAGTCGACGTATTTCTGCTACGTTCAGTGTTAATATTTGTTTCACTGAATAAGGAGTTATTGTTTGCCCAGTAACTATGTGTGTGTTGCTGAATAGTGGATGGTAGTTCGTCGCCAAACATGACATCTTCGTTGAAAGATGCATGCGGAGTGAAGCTTTCGATCCATTTCCACCCCTGCGTGGCGGCGTAGTGGGGATGGTATACGATGAAGTTTTTACTGGTATTTTTCTGAAAACCAATAAACCATCCTTTCGTGGCTCTGGGTTCAAACTTTCCTGGCTTTGGAGTTATTAGCTTATACGCTCTGCATCCAAATCTAGGGGTATATCTGAGATCGACTTGACCTGTATGGGGTTGATTAAGACCCTGCATGAAGTCAGTTAGAGGAATTTGCTTTGTCCGAAGACAGCATAGTCTGTTGGCAATGAAACATGCGTGGTCGACTGCCCATGGCCAGTATGTAGCTGGCATGCGTGCGTCAATCAGCATTGATCTGGCTAATCTCAGTATAACTTTGTTAGCGGCTTCAGATACCCCATTCTGTTCTGGAGTGGATGGTGCAGAGATGTCAGTGCGTATACCGTGCTGTTCACAGTAGGATTGCATGCGAAGGAATTCGGTGCCACCATCTCGGAAGATTGCACGGATTCTTTTTCCGAAATGGGAATTTTGGAATTCGATCCATTGGATTAGAAGTGAAGCGATTTTATCTTTGGATGTGGTTGTGATTGCCCATCGCATTCGTGTTTTAGCATCTGTGATAATTACGGCATATTGGTGGCCGTTTATTGCAGGGGCGATCTTACCCACTGTGTCAACAAATATTTTATCTAATGGTGAATGTGGTGTGGGCCTTGGCTCTCTGGAGACAAATCTCTGAGCTTTGCTTAGATGACATGTCTCGCACGTTGACAATTCACTCATGTCAATTCCCTCCATGCCTTTGGCGTATTGGGCGGTCTTTTTCAAAATGCCTTGTCCTATATGACCCAGTCGCTGGTGCCAGCGTTGTGCACTTGTGGTGACTGGAATTCTGGCTACGCCTGGCGCTATTATGGGGTTTACGCGCGATGTGTCAGCTCCCAACGGGCAGATGTAGTACACATCGTTTTTGCATATTAAACGGGATATTGGGACATCAGGGCCAGATGTATGTCTCTGTATCAAAAATGATTTGTCATTGTTTGCATAAACGTTAGCTAATCTCTGAAGTCTTCCTGCCAATACAATTTTACAGGATGAACTAGGTGAATATAGGGCTTCATGGAGTTTTATAACAATGCTTCCAATTTTCAGCTTTGCTGTCCCTTGTCTATTCAAGCAAGTGTTGCCTACCACTTGGTCGAACTTGAATGGTTTGGATAGCTTCTGGATGTCACAAAAAAGTTTTTCACATGTAATAAAGTGGTGGGAAGCACTGGTATCATAGATGGTACGGTTTGTATTGAGTCTAGAACATGCTACAATAATACTGTCGGCTTCAGAGTCAGAATTGTTGGACTCATACTCTAGAGCAACATTCCCTTTTTCCTTTCCTTTGCGACTATGGTTGCCCTTTTGGGGTGCCAGTTCAGGGTGTAGTCTGTGACAATACCTGTTTTTGTGTCTATGACGACATTTCTTACAGTACTCATTGGGGTCTAGGTCCTCACCTGTGGGTACGGACGCAGCCAAGGCCAAATTGGGTTGCTGCGTCCTATTACCTGCAACGGATTGGAGAGACGACATCAGTGCTTGAAGGGGGGCGTACTTATTGTCTGCCTCGAAGGCGCGAGTATCCCGCCAATTGTTTAGCCACTGTACTCTTCTAGTACCCATAACAAACATCGCAGAAGCTAGGCCACTGCCAATATGGTACTCCCTGTTGGGAGTCTGGGTATTCATACCATCGGCGGCATTGTTTACTGCATGGTACAAGGCTAGGAACTGGTCAATATAGTTATCAGCAGTGCTCTCAAACCTTAGTCCCAGGAATTGTTTAAGAGCAATAGCAAACGGAGCAGTTGCTGTCTCCTGGCGACTGCTGGCAACTGTGTCAAAGAGTTGCTTTGCTGTCATGTGCTCATAGTTTGATGGACACATTGCTTGGGAGAGTCGTTGGGTAATAATATTCTTGGCTTCGATCTCTCCGAGAACCCATCTTTCCAAATCTATCATATACTGTGATGATAGCGCCGCCAAGTCCTCATTTGCGGGATTATCGACTTCTGGATCCTGAGGCATCCGAATGGGGCGGATGCCAGTCATGGTGTGAAAGACATGGCCGAGTACGTTTTTCCGACCGAGTTTCGCTTGAATCGACATCTTCCAAGTGGCGAACGAAACTCCTGGGCCGAGGACAATCTTGTTGTGGTCGTTTTGCATGATTACTGGATACCTGGTTAGCAGAGTAATTTATGGCTAACAGAGGAGCGCCCGGGCTCATAACCTGTTACAGTTATGAGATTTGGGAGGTATCATCATGTGCTGACCTTTGCAAAGATGTCACTATGGTATTGTAGGATATTGTATGAGAAGATAATGTGTAATAATTGATGTGTAATGAATGATGAATATTTCTAAATACATTGTGCGGAGCCCACTATTTATATACAAATATTCTCGCTTAGTGTTTGACCCACCGTGTCAAACACATCAAACATATTATGATCCACTTAGCACCTGACCTCACACGTGCGGTATGGTGCACCTGATGCAATCCACATCACGGTTATGTAGATCGCCGATGTCGATAGCACAACATTGCTTTAGCAGCTTCTAAGCAACAATTTGAACAGCAATTGCAGCAACCTCCCAAGCAACCTAAACCATCCCATCAAAGGCCAACCCGAGAAGATAACAGACTTCTAGTCCGGGTAACTCAGGGACATCCCACACTCTCAATGTCACCATATGCAGTGATGCTCCATCTCAATGACTTCCTGAAAGAAAAGTTGGTCCGAGAAGTACAAATTACCAAAACCGGGTTTACGATCTGCCCGGCCTCCGTCACAGCTCAAGAAGCACTAATTTCCAAAATGGATGCTGTTACGACGAAGACCAACTTGAGGGTAGGTAATTATCGCCTTCGGAGTGAGAGGATAAAGAACCGGCTTTACCGAGAGAATTCGAAGTTGGAGAGAGGATAGGTTAATGATATTCGCAGGAGGTACTGTCAAGTAGAACAAACAACAAGTAACAAAGTACAAAGGTAAATACAAATTGCAAAGCTGAAGATTCCACATACGGAATCCAGCTTCTTAAATAATAGCGCCAGACTCCACAACCATTACTTGTCCTTGACCGGCAAAGAGACAGCGTGTTGTTCCAAATCCTCCAGACCCAAAGTAACGCCATGATAAATTGATAACACTCTAAAACCACAATTTAAACACGTAATCCATACAGTGAAGTTAAACAAAACTCCGTCCTAGACTCATTTCACCCTAATCTAGTTTAGGCCACAGTATTACGCGCCATAACAGATGCACTGGAAAGCTTTCTATCAACCCAAGGCGTATGCAAGATCGAAAAACCCACGAATTATGCGGCATATTTACTCTCCGGCATTCCCCACTCATATACAGGTTTTAATGGTGCCTCTATCGAAAGCATCCCCATCACTGCATCAACAGTTGTTGAAGCTCTAACAGACCTTACCAATATTGAACCAATAAATGTCTTCGAACCTCGAGGCTCAACCACTGCCCAGCTCTCTCATAGTAAAGACTGGATAGTCCTCTACCCAGAAGGATCTTCTCTAGCAAAGAAGCTTCCTCTGTTTGGCATATACGTTCCTGCCAAAAGGCTTACTAAAAAGACAAAAACGCCACAATGCGGTAGATGCTTTGGTTGGCATAATGAGCGAGCTTGCGCACAAGCTTCCCGCTGCAGGCTTTGTGGATCAATTTAGCACTTAGAAAATACGCATATTCCCTGCGATCCTACTAGACCTCATGACTGCCCGCCAAAATGTGCCAATTGTCACGGTCCTCATCCTGCTGACGCACTTGAATGTCTTTTCAGGCCAAAGAAAGACAATTCAGTACCTACTAAATCTGAAGCTGCCCGGATCCGACAAATGGCATCTGCTGCAAGATTACGTATCAAGGCAGCTTATTGTAGCATAATTTCCACACAGGCGCCTACCAATACATCTCAAGTTGAGGATTTAATCCCATCGACCCCAGCTGAGGTGAGAAGGCTTTTCACCAAACACCCCAGTCCCGCTGGCAATAAATTTGCCCCCTTATTGACCCTCACTCAAGAATGCAGTGATATCAGCGAATCACCAATGGATTTATGAGTATCAAGTCCTCATGTTTAAAAATCCTCTCCGTCAATGTGGGGCGCTCCTCATCTGCACACGAGATCGCCCTCGAACTTGCTTTTAATACCAACACGGATGTCTTGCTGATACAGGAGCCGTACATTCAATAAGATCTAACCAGGAGAATTACGCGAAAACACCCTGCTTTTGAATGTTTTAACCCCATTGACGACTGGTCTATTCGGCCACGAGTAATCTCGTACTCGCAGAAAAATAATTCCTTTTCCTATTCTCAAGTTCGCCCCATTTCTAGCTAAGCCCAAGACACCGAGGATACTCTATTTCTTTTGGCTAAATTTTGCGACAAAATTTCTACTTTGATAGCAAATGTATATAACGCCCCCCCTGGAGCTATCAATCCAGGCGCTGGAGTATCTTTTCTTCTTTCCTTGTCTGATTTTAATTTTCCCAAGCAAACGATTTTGGCTGGAGATTTTAACCTCCACCATCCAAACTGGCACCCATCTCGCCGGGGGTCAGCCTCCCCTCAGGCAGAAGTTTTCACTCGTTGGCTTCAGTCTAAAAATCTCTCTTTTATTTCAGAAATAGACAAGCCCACGCATAGTCGCGGAAATGTCTTAGACCTTATTTTCGCTTCAGACCAACTTTGCGCTATCAATATCTCTGCGTCAGTCCAACAGGATCTGGATGTCACATCGGACCACTTCCCTTTACTTGTCACAATTCCTTGCCAGGTCCAAAAACAAAACTCTGAGACGGGACTACGCTTTGCTACCACTAATCAAGAACAGTTTCTCGTACTACTTAGTGCTCCCCTTACTGAACTTAACACACTTAAATCCAGCTCTCCTAAAAGCCTCGACGTAAGGGCTGAGGAGTTAATCCGGATCTTGTATAAGTCATATGCTGAATCTTCGAAAAAGAAGCTGCCGCACAACAGAAGACAGCCGTGGTGGAATGAAAGCTGCAAGAAAGCAAGGAAAATTTATCGAGAGAAAGTCCGGGCTGGGAACTCAACTGTCGTTGACAAAAGAAATTTTCGAAAAGCCACTAGAGTAGCAAAGTTCCTCTTTTTCCAGAAACTCGTGGACAACACTGTGAACGCAAAGGATGCCTTCAACATCACGAAATGGCATGAGTCAAAGGGACAATTCCGAACCCCACCTTTGAAAGATCTGCTTGATACTAGCTCCCCGCCATTACTGACAACAGCAGAAAAGATGAATCTTCTGGCGCGAAATCTTTTAGTAAATCAGTCGGAGGTAGAAGACATTCCCCTGGACCCCCCCGCTGTGGCGTGTGCTTCGTTGCCTTTTCCCAAACTCACAGAAAAAGAAGTGTCGAAGGCAATTCTAAGCGCGGGTAATACCACTCCCGGCAAAGACCAGATTCCGACAGCTGTTCTAAGCCTTGCTTAGCCTCATATCTCTAAGCTTGTGCTTGACCACTTCCAGAAATGCCTGGACACCGGCCATCATCCAAAAGTTTTTCAAACTGCAATTGTGGTAATAATTCCAAAGCCAAACAAGGCAGACATGACTTCACCCAGATCATACAGACCAATTGCACTGCTGTCAGTGCTCGGAAAAGGACTAGACAGGCTAGTTGCAAAGCGAATGTCCTGGATAGCAATCAAGTACAAGGTTCTTTCCCATCAGCAATTCGGAGCACTCCCCCTACGCTCGAGTGTAGACTTCACGACTTGCCTTACCCACGACATTGAAACCGCGTTGGCTAAAGGCGAAACAGCTAGACTGGCTACCCTCGACATCAAAGAAGCAGTCAACACCGTCCTCCCAGGTAGACTTACTAAACGTCTAAAGGAACAAGGTTGGCCAGCACAACTTTGCAATTGGGTTGCGTCTTTATCAACTGAACTGGAGATCTGTATCAGACTAGATGGAGAAATTGGAAAACCGAGACCGATTTTCTGCGGAGTACCTCAAGGATCACCAGTGTCACCAATACTCTTTTTGTTATACATCGCCCCGCTATTTAGGATAAATGGTCTTAGAAAAGCATTTGGGTATGCAGACAATATTGCAGTCCTTGAGATATCTCCGTCGCTGCAAGAAAACTCGAACAAGATAAGTGCTATATGATGACGCGCTAGCATGGGGTATCGAGGAAGGTCTAGACTTTGACCCTGATAAATCAGAACTCCTTCACTTTTCCTGGAAGCATCGAGATAAAGGTTTCAGCCCTCTTGTGCACACTAGCCACTTCTCCATAGCAGAAAACCCACAAAAACCATACCTCAAATGGCTAGGTGTTCACTTTGACAAGCGGATCACCTTTAAGCAACATATGCAAGTACAAGCAGCCAAAGCACTAAAAGTAGCCCACGCCTTCTGCTGCATCGGAAACACGGCTCGCGGAATATTCCCCCCGACTCTCTAGACAAGTGGTCACTACATGCGTACTACCTATCACTTCGGCGCTGAGACCTGGTGGCCCGGAAAAACTAGAATAAGAAGAGGAAAAAAAATATCAAATGGGGTTGGCTCTCACATAAGCGCACTTAGTAAGGTCCATACTGCTGCTGCCAGGACAATTCTCCCCGTCCTCTCAACTACTCCAACTGCCGCTCTCCTCAGGGAAGCGGGGCTTTCCCAAGCAGAAATTGCGCTAGACGAGATAGCGAGGAGAGCCGCCCTCCGAATTCGCAGCCTAGATCCCTACCATCCCCTATGCGAGCGTGCGCGAATGTCGACATCATCTCCTCCATTGTCCCAACTCACCCGCTCTTGCGGAAACATCCCACACTCCGAACATTTCGACCCTCTTCTTAACCCGCCATGGGAAGCCGTAGAAGACAAGTGAGATGCTCTTCAGCGCATTGGTGTGTTGGCAGGGTCGAACGAATCAGGGGCCGACAAGTTCTCCGATTTCCTGAACACTATTCCTAAGAGCGATATCCTTCTCTATACTGATGGGTCAAAGCTCCCGGACGGAAACGCTGGAGGAGGTTTCATCATTTTTCAGTTAAATCGCCAAATAGGCTCGGGTGCTTTCCCACTTGGGAAAACAAAGAGTCTTTTGATGCAGAAGCTCACGCTGCTCTCCAAGGAATGAAGGCAGCCATCTCTCTCTCATCCGCACGTTTCGCCAGCAACTTATGGGTTTTCGTAGACAACCAAGAAGTTTGTAGAAGACTAGCGGCAAGCCCTATCGCTACCTATTCATCACAATCCACTTTCCGTCAGATACAAGATGTAGCAAAGAATTGGAAAACTCGCTACCGGCTTCCTCATACTACAGAAGGCCAAGTCAAAATACGCTGGGTTCCAGGCCATTCCAGCATCAAGGGCAACGAGATGGCCGATTCGGAGGCTAAGAAGGGTGCATTAATGCTACATCTCGGCCCATCCAAGCATTCTATGGCATCGCTAAAAAAATGGAACGTCTCACTCAAAGCCCAGATAAGGGATATTTGGTGGAAAGAGCAAATTCCTGCATCATAAGCTCAACTCGAAATCCAGAGCGCCCCTCCAATTCCGAAAGAACTTCTTCTAGGCAGGAAAGCACTTGAGATCATCATAGCAGCCAGAACCGGACACGGAGACTTTGCTGCTTATCACACTCATTTCAATCACGCCGAAGCCAAACTTGCCTGCCTCTGAGGGTCACCAAAGACCCCTACCCATTTTTTATTTTGCCCGTATCCTCCGCCGACGCCGTGGGGGCCGCCCTGCTAGGCCTATCAACCAACTTCTTCCAGACCTAATCGGCACGCCGGAAGGGGCAATCTCAATGTCTAAATGGCTAGAAAACTCTCGATTTTTCGAGGAAATTTGCCTACGGTGAGAGGCTTACTCACCTTTTCATTTGTTCCGATAGGGGGCTCCACGGATGGAGCGGGGGAAAGAGACTGCTTAATCACCAGTCTGGAGTTAGCGGAGGCCTCATATCTTTTATTGCTGTATGCTTATCGCTTCTTCTATGCGCAGTTTCATATAACGCGGCATGGCTTTGTATTTTAGACTTTTTGGAGTCCTATGGAGCCTGGAGCTCCTGCTCTAGCGTCCTTTGCCCTTCTAAGGGACAAATGTGCACGTGCCTTAAGGCACGGGCGCACTATTAGACGCTAAATAATATCATCATCATCATCATCATCATCATGTACTCATCATCATCAATTGTGCATAGTATCATCAGAGAGCCCTCATTATCCATCATCCCTATATCCACCGTCCTTCTCCCCCGTATACACCGATCCAAACTCCCCGTACGGCGCAATGGCTTCCACCAACGCAACGTTTCCCTCAACGCCTGCCAACTCAGGCGAAGGACTCCATCCAAGTCTTCGTGGCATTGCTGCCGCCATGGAAGAAGCGGAACGCCAAAGAAAGCAAAGAATGGGCCTGGCCCAGGAATTTCTAGGAACCATCGACGCCTGGGCTAAAACCAAGGCAGGTACGGAAGAAGCGTCGTTGTTGGCGCCGTTCATTGAAAGGATAGCACCCATCGTAACCGCGTTTGCGATTGGCAATGCACAAATCTCCGAATCACCCTGTAAGAATCCTAACCCTAGAACGAACACGGTAACAACAGCTGGGCCTAGGGCTACAAAGCCGACCGAGGCGCCAAACCTCGCCCTCCCCAAAAAGCCGCAGGAGGCCAAGTCTCCGTGGGTCACAATAGCCAGGAAAGCGGCAAAACTCCCACCACCACCCGCCGCCACGACAATCCGCAAGCCTGCTATACAGAAAAAGCCGGCTATACAAGAAATGCCAAAAGAAGACAGACGCCTTTTTCTTCGGCTAGGTCCAGAACACGAGTGGCGCAAGCTGTCACCTGTCACAATAAAGAAAATCGTAACCGAGAGAGCTGGGGTCGCACACTCAGCAATCATAGCGATGACACAAGTTAGGTGAGGCCTAGCAATCGAATGTGCGTCAGACGCACTCAGACATGCAATATTGAGTGTAGGCCCTTCTTTTCAAAAAGAGAACATGACAATAGAGCCTGCGTCAGACTGGACCTCGGTTATTGTCCCGCACGTACCCTTATTCATCCGAACAATTGATGCTAGATTAGAGGTTACAAGTGATATGGTGAAAAAAGAATGCCAGGCAGTCTGTGGGATCACGCCCATACAGGTGCGCCCTAATGATGTCAAACTAGGGCAGTATTCCACTAGCTGGATCATACACTTCAAACAGGTACCAGCAAACCTAAAATTCAGACTCTTCGACGAAAGCGGCCCGGCGATGCCATTCTCTCGTCGTCGCCCTATTGAACAGTGCCAGCGATGCTGGGGTTATCACTCGACAAGAACATGCGTCAAAGGACAGCGATGCGAGAAATGCTCGGGGACGCATGAGAAGATAGCGTGCACTGCCAACCTCCCCAAGTGCGCCAATTGTGCCGGACCGCACGAAGCCACCAACTTGGACTGTATGGCCCGACCAAGCCGACAGCATGGTCAAGTAACGCCTCGCACACCGGCTGAGTTACGAATAATTCGAGAACGTGGTCACCGAGATTTTAAAGCGGCGATTGCTAAATCCGAAGTGAAAGGTAAAGTCTCTGAGGCCACTAACACTTCAGCAGAAAAAGGTATGACTCCTGAGGTCATAAGCATACCGGAAGAAGAGATGCGTGATAATGAGTAGGACACCAAACTCACATAACTTCTACGAAAAGCTAGACACCCTTCTATTTCACCAAGTGAACGTTGGAAAGGGTGGATCAAACATGGATATAGCACTCCAACAGGCATGGGATGCAAAAGTACATGTAGTCATGATACAAGAACCTTGGACCATGCGGAAAAACGGAGAATTCATTACGAAAAGCCACACGGGCTTCGATAGTTTCATACCCTTCGGAAATACGACACCGAGAGTACGCCCACGCGCTATTACCTATGTGCGAAAAGGACTCCGCGCAACTCAAGTCAGTCCCTCCGCATCTGGCCAAACGCTGGACTACTGTTTCGTGCAGGTTAACGGACTCACTTTTGTAAACGTCTACCGTGCCCCAGGCCACAGTGGGACCTTAGAACCTTTACTAAAGTGGAAGCCCTTAGGCCCCTCAGTAGTGGGAGGCGACTTTAACTCCGTTTCCCAGCATTGGCAACCACTCACCGAGCGTCAATACGGAAATGGTGATCTCATCATGGAATGGGCACTGGAAAATAATATGCATCTAGTAAGTATCGTAGTAGATAGTACTCACCGAGATGGCAATGTTCTAGATCTTACCTGGAGTAACACAACTGCATTCGCATCAGTATCAAGCCTCCATCACTGCACATCAGATCACTCAACAATTGAAGGTTCAGTTGACATACCTGGTAACTCTGATCTATCCGGAATTCCAAGATTAATCCGCGTGAAAGACAGCGATTTACAAGAGTACGCTCGGTGCGTTAAGCAGTGGGTAAGACAGGGCCCCCTGAATAGCCCAACCGACATAGAAAACTACACGAGGAGTTTAATCCAAGTACTTCAAGACGCAGTCAGACATGTAGGGCGGACACCTGCAGTAGGCAGAGGAAGAACAGCACCATGGTGGGATGACAACTGCAAAAATCGTCAGATCGACTATAGGACAGCTAAGAGAACATCGGAAAACGTAACAGGCGCACGAAGGGCATTCCGAGCCGCTGTGAAAGCAGCAAAACGTGAATACTGGACAAAGCAAGTTGAAGCGATCGAGACGGAAGCACAAGCGTTCAAACTGATGAGATGGGCCAAACCAAGGTCTGCAAAAGATCCGCCTCCTCTCCTGTCAGGATGATGGGCGACCGAGTGAGTAACGGGAAGGATACTGAGTAAGGTAGGTACTAAAGAGGTCTCAAGAGACGGTGGGAAGTGCTGAGGAAAGTATTGAGGTACTAAAGGGTTTACTAAAGGGAACCTGAAGGTTGTCTGAAGGATGTCAAAAGACTTTCTGATGGTTATATTTGTGACAAAGAACTAAGCGTGAAGAGCGCTATCTACTGAGAATCTTTCTCTTTATATACGCCTTTCCTTCCTTCAGTAGTTGCCGCCTCGACTTATCTTACTCTTGTCATAGAGACGTAAATAGAATACATACGCGGCCTATTAATAGCTGCTACAAGATGATTAACTAGAAATGAGATGACTACAATGAGTAAAAATAGAAATGACATAGTAATATAAATAGAAATGAAATAATGGTATAAATAGAAATGCCATAATGTTATAAATAGAAATGACATAGTAATATAAATAGAAATGAAATAATGGTATAAATAGAAATGCCATAATGTTATAAATAGAAATGTGTATTCTTAGGGCAAAACCTTACATCTCCAGATATCTCCAAACCAGTGGCTCTCAGACCCACTTCAGCGGACGACTGCACTACGAGACTCTCTCCTGGCAAGATTCAGTGCGAGAAATGATATAAGCTCATGGGAAGAAAGCCAGCCTGAGCGCATTCCATGGGACAAAGAAATTTCACTGGAAGACGCTACAGCAGCAACCATTGGAAGCAAAGAGACTGCTCCGGGCCACGACAAAATTACCCTCCGACTCTTAAAAGCCTGTTGGAGCACGATAGGTACGCTTGTCAGGGACCTCTTTCAGGCATGTCTCGACTTGGAATACTATCCGACACCATTTAAGATAGCCGAAGTTGTTCTACTCCCAAAGACAGGACGCGATCTCTCTAGTCCAAAGGGATGGCGACCCATCTCTCTACTCTCTAGCTTAGGCAAAAGACTAGAACGACTTGTAGCAAAAAGAATGTCGTGGCTGGCAATAAAGTACGAAGCAGTTCCAGCACAACTATTCGGCGCACTTCCAGGACGCTCAGCAGTCGATTTGGTATCCTGTGTTATACACGATGCTGAAGCGGCAATGAGGTCTAACAAAGTGACAGCGATGGTTACGCTAGATGTCCAAGGGGCATTTGACGCGGTACTACACAACCGACTACTTTCACGCATGCGCGGACAAGGCTGGCCTCGTTCACTTTGCCACTGGGTAGAATCGTTCCTAGCGCGTCGAAGGGTACTGGTAAGATACAAGGAAGGTGTTACTGACGAAAAGTATGTAGAATGCGGAGTCCCACAAGGATCACCTCTCTCGCCACTACTGTTCATGCTATACATCGCAACACTCTTCAGTGATGGCGCGCCAGACTGTAGATTCGGGTACGCAGACGACATTGCCATCATCAGTATCGGCAAAAACGCCTGCGAAGCTGTAGAGGCAGTTCAAAAAGTAGTAGATACAATAACCCAACTGGCTCTGAGACATATGATAAATTTTGACCCTTCCAAGTCAGAGCTTCTTGTTTTCGGTGGAGGACCAAAGAAGAAATTAGATTCATCCCAACTCGCAGTAAGAGTTGGTGAACAGACAATAATGGCTTCTGAACACATTCGATGGTTAGGAGTATGGCTCGATACTCAATTGACATTTAGCCAACATGTTCAGAAGTGGTGCAGCAAAGCACAACGACTAGCGCAATTTTTACGTAATATCAATAGAGTACAGCGAGGTGCAGCTCCGGGAGCTCTAATCCAAGCAGTGAACGCATGCGTAGTAAGCACAGCAACCTACGGTGCTGAAGCCTGGTGGCCGGGACTGTCTCGTATCACGACGGTAAAAGAGAAGAAAGTAAGCACTGGGGTCGGTTGGCACCTCAAACAATTAGATCACGCAATCCTGACAGCAATCCGAGCCGCACTACCAGTATGGCGAACAACACCAAACAAGGTGCTCCACCGGGAATCGGGAATTCTACCCGCCGAGATACTTTTGCAACACCGTCAGCTTCGAAGTCTAGCCAGAATCCGCCGGCTGGATAGCCGTCACCCATTGTCAGCAAGGGCTTTCGAAACACCAAAGCAAACAATAAAACGTCTGAAACTGCGTGAGGGGCAAAAGGAACGCATCTTCAAAGTTCCTGAGCAATATCACACACGCCTTCAGAATGGAAACCTAAACCTGCCAGCATCAGAAGGGCCCGGGCAGCTTTATAGACCTAGAAACACAGAGGCGACAGACAAAGTCAAGCGTGACAAGAAGAAAGAGGCCAGGCAGATTAAAAGGTGGCTAAGTGACCTACCAGAAGAAACGCTCTGTGTCTACTCAGACGGCTCATCGACTGGACCAGCTCACTCAGCATATGGCTACGCCATCTACAAAAACAGAATGCTCATTGCAAGCGGTGGAAAATTTATCCCTGGAGCTGAAGTCTTTGATGCAGAAATCACCGGAGCCTTACAAGGCCTAGAGACAGCATTAGAAATCGGAGACAGAGCAGATATCAAGGTGCTCCTTGATAACGAGGAGGCAGTCAGTGCTCTCAGGAGCGGCATATCAAACTCCTCGCAAAGTAAAGTAAAACAATTCTCAGAACTATGTAAGGCTCGACCCGCGGTCGAGGTCCGCTGGATCCCGGGACATTGCGGTATTATAGGGAACGAAAAGTCTGATGCGCTAGCTAAAGCAGCATTGGCACCAATTAATATGGCTCACAACAGTTTGATCTCTGAAACGGTAAGTAGCGAACACCATGTCCTACTAACATTTGCGGCACTTAAACGGCAAGTCACAATACGTTTACAGGACCTATCGGAAAAATGGTGGCGCAAAAATAGACCACTTAGGTACGAAGAACTGGATCTAACAATGCGACGAAAACGGCCCCCGGAGTTAGCACTCCCACGATGGGCATACCACCGCCTAATAGCAGCACGGACTGGACATGGTGACTTCGCGAGTTATCACAGACGGTTCAAACACGAAAACGAAGAAATGCGGTGCAAGTGCGGACGAGAGAAACGGCCATGGCATTTTGCCGAATGTCGCCCGGCTGTCCAGAAATGGCGGTCAAGCGCCAAGGAAAACAAACCTATAATCAGAGATATGATAGGAGAAGACGGATGGCGTACCTTTTTGCGCTTCCTAACTGTAACAAAGTGTTACAGCAAGAACGATATTTAAGCAGGAGTATTGAATTACGACTGAAGCCTCTCTGCGCTTTGTTTTATGTTAGTGTTCAATATTAGATAGCGCGGGGAATAAGGTGCAGTGCAGGGCACTAGCTCCTTAGATATGGTGTTTTTATCTGTTTCCATGGTTCATAAGAAATATTCATGTAGGTAGCGAAGTTAGATCTGGACTACCCGTGCCATGCCTCCTAGGTGCTGGGCTTGCGCCTGACCACGTTAAAAGTATCAAATCAAATCATCATGTACTCTCGTTGATGGGTGCTGAATGTCAAACCCACTTTTTGTCCAGGGTCTTGCCATACAAATTTCTATGAAAAATATTTATCTAGGCCCACTATGGAAGGGATACTCGAAATTTTGTGTGTATTACGTGCACTCGAAATCGCGAATGTCAAAAGGGAGGACCTTGGAGCTTTCATGAGACTAAGCTTAATCTGGTAAATTTTAAAGCAGATTACGCGCCAAATACGACTAAAGTTAAAGCTAGTGACTAGCCGTAAAAATAAATCTTCAATATCTCGTAGCTCCCCCACCAGCTACAATCACCGCCTGATATCGCGCCGGCATACTTCCGATGAGATACTGCAAAGAGTTATGACTTATAGAATCCCATGCTTCCAGTATGATAATGCGAAGTTCAGCCGAAGACCGCTCCCGCCCATCCTCGAGTTCAGGATATTGATTTTCAATATAATCCTTCATCTCGCTCCACACAGCCTCAATAGGGTTGAGGTCTGGGGAGTAAGGAGGCCAGTTTATGGGCTCAATATTTTTAACCCTTAAACTTTCCCGAGTGAAGGCCGCTTTATGTGGCGGTGCATTATCTTGCATGAATTGCAATTCAGGATTCACCTCCATGTAGTCAGCCACATGGGGAACAATGTGTTCGCAATAACTCGGCCCTGTTATTGAACCCCAATTTTTTTCCCAGAATAAGCAGGTCCCTTTCTGAGTTCCGTGAAAACTCCCCCAGAACATCCAGGCTGTGCTCTTTCTAGTCTTGTCGACGAGGCAGATGTATTCAAGCTCGTCCCCAGACTGTATAATATTAGCCATCTAAATCCTAGCTGATGACACGCGCTACAAACCTTTCTCGTTATGTAGGCATCTCGATGTCTACCATCTGTTACCCATGTCTCGTCGCTCCAAAGCTTCTGACTCCAATCGTCAATGGTCCAGTGACGATGATTTAGAGCCCACTCTAACCTTTTTATCATGTTGACCCCGGATATAGGTGGCTTTGCTCGAGACAAACTCCTGGAGTAACCTCTATCTTTGAGCGCACTTCTGATCGCATAAACCCCAGCGCCGCAGCAACTAAACTCCATGGCAAGCTCTATATACGTCATCTGGCGATTCCTTCGAGAGAGTCGCACAAAAGTTTCTAGCTCATCAGCTTGGGCCTGATCCAGTTTTCGTTTTCCACCCGGATTTCTTTTGGGAGAGGTAGTGCCTCTATTGATGATGTGAATAACTTGTTTGTAGCTCAAGTCGAGGATAGATGCAATTTCGCCTCGTTCGTGGCCAGCATTGTGTAAAGTAATTACCTGGAGTTATTTAGATGAGATCTTTCCAAATCCAGTAAAGAATGACCTGAAGGCACTTATCTGCTGAAGCTCTTCTCGAATAGCTACGCCTCGCAGCAGATGTTTCCTCGCTGTTCATCTATCGCTACAATTGGTACGATATATAGCGTTAGGGTCATTTAAATCATGCCTTACTTTCAACAACGATTCAGTGTAAGTCGCTCGGATTTTTGACTGGTGTAAAACTAGACGTTGGAGATACATTCTTGTTGGGTGACTGGATGAGGAGCAGGCGTTATGTCAGATGAATGGATAGTTACTGTAATTTAGCCCGTAGATATTACTAGGGGTAGACCCTGTACATAGCCCAATGGACAGGGAATACCCTATTGACATTCCGGACCCATGTATGAGAGTACATGGTTATGTATAAATATTGCGACCAGCATAATTGACGATATACAGGGGATCTTTGCAATCACTACTAGAACTCTTGAGAAGGTTCTAGAGGAGCATGCAGGCTGATTCTGTGTTAAGCAGCCTAAGTAAGTACGAGGGAGGAAAGGAACCTTCAAGATTTTACAGAGATCTAATAAATAGCGGCGCTTGCAGCAACCTAGTCTTTCCTCATAGATTCAATATATATTAATTTTGTGGTATTGCTTTCGTGCAGTGACCGTTTGCTTTAACCCTTAACATATACTTTGCTGCTAGGGTAAGAAGGGCAGAGTGGGGCCAGACCTCGCTTCATGGGTTAGCCCATACTAATGGGTGTACTAGACAGGGAGCTGATACTGCTGCCTGATAATTCAATGTGTCTATGATTTCCAAACGATAACATCCACAGAGCACACCTCAGTATCAACTCTGCGACAACCATCATTATCACATTTTCATTAATTTTGATCTTAAAAGCTCCATACTTATGTCGCCTATCATACACAGATTTTTTGTTAGTAAAATTAGAGGTATATTAACATGCAGGCTGACGATTCAGTTGGCTGAGTTGTCTTCAAAATAGATGGATCAACCTCAAATACCCCCTTCCACGCGGGTCGGATGGTGCAGTGGTACACTATCCGGGCCGTTCTTCCAAGTAGAGTCTGGGTAGCTTGGACACATGCCCCACTTGAGACAGGAGAAAGCTGGTTCGAATCCAGCAAGACCCTCACACCACTTCTCTCGCGGTGATACTGTATTCGTAGAATGACGAAAGCATGCTCAGATAGCCACAGGTTTTTCTCGCTTTTCCCTGTGGTGGGTATTCACGGAAGAGGGTACATGTCGTAAGGCGTTATTCTCGTAGTGGTATCTGCAAATGAAATCTGAGTATGAGTGTTCCAAACGTCAAACGGAGTTATTCTGCGTCACATACATATCTTCCGTAATCATTCGCGTCATAGCCTCAGGCTGCATACGCAAAAATGATTTAAAAAAAAAAAAAACCCCCCCCTTCCACGCCCTCATCCAAACATTTAAGCAGAGATCAGTGCATAAAGGTGAATATTTAGGCAAGATAATGACACAGAAATATTAAACAACATAGATTAAAGCGCTTCACGACGCTTGCATGGGGGACGAAGACGGCGTTTCTACCTGTACGTAGTGTCCCCTACGAACCTGGAGCCTATCTTCAGAGCCAACAGAAACACGTAATACTTGGTCGCGGAGGAAAAGTCACCCAGATGAGTTTCTGGGGCGTACCCAGCTCCCGTCACGGTAGTGATGGATCAGACTAAGTTGGCCCTTTTTACCAAGATGAACTCTCACTGTTTACACATATTCTGGCAATATACTGTCTCCCGAGGAAAGAGCACCGCTACCTGAGCGCTGGTGGTGTTAGTATAAGGAGGATATCTCGACTACGGGATATTAGGGAGATACAGATGGGGATACGCACCTTGTGTGGCTCTGGTGTCTAGGCCTCGCCTGGCTGGGGTTGCAGGTTTTTTGAGACTTTTTGCCGCGTACCGGTTTCCATGGCTGCTCTTTTTTAATTTTTTTGAGCAGAAGGTTCCGAAGAAAAGGTGGTTGATTTCTACGGGTAATTACTGAGCAAAATGGCTACCCGTTATGGGTCAATGTATCAATGATCTTAGGCTCGAGGTAAAAGGGGATAGAAGCTCTGTGGAAGGTGTGGCCTGGGTCAGAGAGGAGCCCTAGTGTTATTATATTCTTTGACTGTACAGTGTCTCAACCCTAAAGATCGTTAAACCTTAAATCATGAAAATACAGGCCTTATCCTTGAATTTTCCCGGACATCATTCCAAAAAGGGCTAGCAGATTCAGTCTAAATCACACACTTGGTGCCCCTTTAAACCGTCTCCTGAGCTAACAATCATATTCTCGGAATCGATTCGCAATTTCCCTCCAACCTTTGCAGCCATGAACACCTGATCACTGTAATTCCCACTTTAAACTCCAAATCAGAGCCTGTCAAAGAAAAATCGAATTGTATTCTCACACCCATCAGTCTTAGAAGAGACCTCGTCGCCAGAATCTTAATCGGGATAACCGGGTCGCAATCAAGACACTTCGAAGGCATGGGCTTTCACATTTTGACATCGCTCATGAGTTGGAGCTAAGTCATAGACAATTTCAATACGCATGCGAACATGGTAATCTTTCATAATTCAGGAGTCCCGGTCGACCTCCATTCCGAAGTAGGGTTCAAGCTGATAAGCTTGAACATTTTGTTCGCAGTTCACGGGTCGGTCAGTTTATGACCTACTTGGAATTTGCCATAGTGCAGCTTTCTCACTGGAATGTCGGTGAGAAAGCTATTCGGAATGCTCTTGAAATAAGGGGATATAAGCGTTGTGTCCCATAGCAAGCCTCCGCTCAGCGAAAAAAAAAAAAAAAGGCAAAGTTTACTTTTCGCTCGGTCTCACTTAAGTTTTATCATTAAGTAGTGAAATCAAGTCCTACAGACCGACGAGACTTGGATTACTGGCAGTCAGCACTCGCGTGTAGGTGACCAGAGAGGTCAGTTAGATTGTTGATAATTTGGTTTTCCCACTAACGATATCTAGAATGGTGAGGAGTATGACGAGATATGTTTATCTCCTAGGTTTGTTCGAATAAATTAATGGATGTTTTGGGGATATTTTCATGGGAATCAAAAAGATAGTTCTCTAGTTTGGGAAAAATGTTGGGGGAAATTGAACTTGGTAACCTACTGAAAATGGATTTTACCTAAAAAAACCAGGCACGAGAATCTGGTTCTTCTCTTTGACTGATGCAAGATGGCGCTCCCTGCCAATCTGTACGGAATGCCATGGAAGCTTTACTCCAAGCTTGGGCAGAACCCATCGTTTGGTCTTTCTTCTCTCTCGATTTGAACCCAATTGTGTCTGTATTGAAATTGATGAAGGATTACATTCAAGCTCGATATCCGGAGTTTGATAATGGAAGGCAAACATTTGAGCAGATGCCAAAAAGAGCCATAAGAGAAGCATGGGACTCGATCTCATCTGATGAACTCGGTCGATTTGTCGACAGCATGCCTGCCAGGTGCCTGGCTAATATGGATGCAGAAAGAGGTCCTACTTCGTATTCATGTATTTTTAACTATTAACTCTATCCTATCTTTTAATGTACGGTAGCTCTGTTAAGTCGTAGATTAGAAATAATGAGAATATTTCCAAGTAACTTTAGGTTTAACAAAATTTGGGCGTCATGAAAATTTCCTGTATATAGAGCTTTTGCAAGATATTTTGTCCCTGAAGTTAAACGACCGGGTAAAATGAGATGTTCTGAGGCACGAGAGGCTGCCAATTGGGGCATGTCATCAGGGGGCATCATGTTTAGACGAAGGGATATTCCGGGGTTGAGTAAGTTTCATAACGAGCAGAGGCGTTTTGGAACAGTTACATAACGGCAACTAGGAGCAGTTGGCTGTAACCGCTCACAGAAGTCATAAGAAGGGGACCGGCTAGGGCTCTCATGATGATATATATTAGGAAGGCGTTATCTTTGGGAAAGGTTATCGAGAACGTGAGGTTCTTCGGATCAGTATAATGTTATTTCTATCGTCGTTGATCTCGGTGGTCAGCAGTTATTATTCTTAGGCCAATAGTGCCAGTTATTATACAGTCGTCCCTCTCTAACTCGATAGTGGGTCCCGGTATAAGTGTTGAAAATATTCATTGAAATTCAACCATTTACATTTGCAATACTTACCCCTACACGCAAAATGACCTGTAAGGATAAGTGTTGCAAATATAAAAGTCCAATTACGATGAATATTTTCAACACTTATACCGGGACCCAATATCGAGTTAGAGAGGGACGACTGTATTTATCATTTTAACTTTATACATTTCTCTCCTGATACGGTTAAGCTTTCCCAGGATGTCTCGGCAAACATGTGTGATCATTTCCCAATAAAACAAAGATTTTCAAGAAAACCCACTTTAATGCCTGTCGCTTAAGCAAACTAACAATCTTTAGGCTTTGCGGCATACCACCGCCGCTTAAAACACGTAGACGCCGAACTCGAATGCGTCTGTGGACAGGAGACTACTACGACACATTTTATAACATGCCGAAGATATGCAAATCAAGTGCGCAAACTTCGAAATGGTTTGACCATCGATAACTTTAGAAAGCAGCTCTTAGGGCATAATTGCTTGAAGAAATTCTCCGAATATGCAAAGGTTACAGGTTGCTTCAATGACCAACCGACTCACTTATCCTCAGCTGGACGCGGGGAGAGTATATGATAAAAGGCCAACATATGGGATGGCGGGTTAGAACTTGGTGTGAGAAATGCTGAGATAACCCTATTATTTGTTACTTTCTTTAATATTTCCTTTTCCTTTTCATTTTTATTTTATTTTTATAATTTTAGTTGTTCTTTTTTTTTTGTTGCTGTTGTTACGTTTCTTGATTATACATTTTATGTAAATAGCGGGCGTGAACGAGTAGGGCATGTCTGAGGCCATGATCCTTACCGGCTCCGCCGGTCCTGGACCCAAAGTGGACATTAGGGCGTATGCCTAGGACCTTAAATAGTATAAATAAATAACCATCTTTAGGGTGGTAACACTGTAATCTCAATCCCTGAGCCGGAGTACTAGGAGCGGAACCACCGGGAATTCTCGCTTATCTAACCCCTGTTATAATGACATTCGGCGATTAGGAGACGATATCGCGAACATCGTAATATAAATGTAAAATTAATTTATGCCAGAAAAAATATCGATATAAGGTGGATCGTTATAGCAGGGGCTCACTGTATAGTAGTATGGGTGGAGAAATTTCATGCTGGACTAGAAGGGTTGCCCCTGTACCTCATTACTAATTTTTAAGTCTTCATATTTTAATTGCATGGGCTAAAATTAGTCAAAATTCGAGTAAGTTTTGCATGACATTGTCGAATTATATTATTGTAATGGTGAACATTATTGAATACACGTACTACATACTACATGTGATAATAATTGAATGTACCTGTACCTTCAACTGTTGCAAATTCACTACGGATAATGTTTGGAGAAGCCAATTTCTTACACTCGTGCTTGTAGGATTGTAAAATAGTATAAGGTGTGAATATCTGTTGACTCCGTAATGAATTCTTATAATTACAAAAGATGTAAAGCACCAAGTTTAAAAATTTGTTCGATGCTAATAAGTTATTGTATCCTTAACTTTCTCGGGATGGTTTTGTCCGAGTAGGATCCATACATGTGAAAACATGAATTCTCTACCTTGAATTCTTAGTTTTCTCATGGAAACAGAAACTTGAGCTGCCGGTTCAATACTGGTAGTGAATTTTAAAAAAAAGCATTCATGATCATCTCAGGCGGAGATAAAACTATTGAGATATCATAAATCTAGAGCTTGTGACATTTAAGTGAGCATGATCTAATTGTAATTGGTAGTTGCGGACGACTCCTTTCGATTGAAATAAACAAAAGCTGCTCCGACTTAAGCTAAAATAATAATGTGAAAGCCCCCGACTGGCTGATTACAGCCGTACTAGTGCATGCAATCAGTCACGTTATGAAATTATATGAGATGATGCATGGATTAATATTCACATGAATCAATTTAACAGTTGTAATTGCTCGGCTGATCTATAGTTCAGTAACTTACAAGACTTACTTAATTATATGTGAATATTTTGCCATGCATTACCACCTTAACCCATGACTTTTGTTATCTTTGGGGTAACCCGTATAGTATTGAATTTTATTGTTGTCGCTCATCCTTTCTAAACCCCAATTTTACGTCCTCCGAAGCAAAGAAGTGCTAAATTTTTTTCCACAATAGCTTTCTGATGCTTAATTATTTTCCTCTTTTTTGAGCTAATTCATCAATATATTATCGAATATATTTCTCAAAAATATATCGAATTTTCGGGTACTACTTCGTATGGCGTCTTCGGTCACCTCAATTGAATTCCAGAACGCGCTGGACAGGTATCCATCACTTCTAAAAAAAATCAGTGACGAGCGTAGGTTCAATCTCTTCCAAGCTTTAAGGCACTTCAGCAATCCGTATTTTGACGCGTTTGATAGCAAAAAACGGCAGACTTAGCCTAGAGGAGCTCGATGAGTTTCGATACAACACAGCACCCACCAAGTTCTGCCAAAGTACTGAGCAATCAATGAAAATATCTGATCTGAAGATGCTAATTGAATGGAAGATGTATGTATTTAAAATTGTTCATCGAGAAATTCGGGAACTCCCTTTTGTTTGTCATCATTTACACACCTCGAGATACCTGTCGCAAACCTGATTTGACCAAATAAATTTTACCCTGATGCATGAAGCAAATACTTACTCTATTCGAGGCGCCACGGAACATTTCGTCCTGCTTTAATGAACCTTGTTAGCTCCAATTCAGAAGACGATCTTGCTACTGCTACCAAGAATGCGTTTGAATTTTATAAAGAAAATAAAGATGATATTGCCGGTACACTAGAGAGAATCACGAAACCATTAAGAGGCATTGGCCCAGCTGCCGGATCTTTAATTCTCTCAATACATGACCCTGAAAATATTGTCTATTTTAGTGATGAGCTCTATCGATGGCTCTGCACAGACGGGAATAAAGTATCCCTAGGCTATACAGTTAAAGAGTTCGAGAAGCTACATGATAATGCCAAAGCCTTTATTGCGAGGATTAAATGCACACCGATTGAACTAGAGAAAGTTGCCTATGTTTTTATTAGGGAAGAGGATTTAAAGTCCGACAAGCCATTAGAGGTTGATGAGGATCGTCCATCTCCGCCTAATAGCGAGAAAAAGCCCACAAAGTCACCAAGTGGTCGTCCTCGAGGTCGTCCCTCCTTACCCGAAAGTGAGAAAAAGCCCAAAAAGTCACCAAGTGGTCGTCCTCGAGGTCGTCCCTCCTTACCCGAAAGTGAGAAAAAGACCAAAAAGTCACCAAGTGGTCGTCCTCGAGGTCGTCCTGCTCTACCCGAAAGCGAGAAAAAGCCCAAGAAGCTACCAAGTGGTCGACCTCGAGGTCGTCCAGCTTTGCCAGAGAGTGAAAAAAAATCTAAAAAGGTGCCGAGCGGGCGCCCTCGGGGTCGACCTGCATTACCAGACAGCGAGAAAAAAGCCCGAAATCCTCCCAGTGGACGTCCCCGAGGTCGGCCTCCACTGGCTGAGAGCGCGAAAAGTCCCACAAAGCAGCCAAGCGGACGTCCTCGAGGTCGTCCTTCTAAAGCAGTTACAAGATTGATTGTCGTTGAGAATACTGAATTGCCATCAAATGAAACGGAATCAAACAATCGAGAAGTACCAATTGACTCACCGTCGAACGCTACAAATGAGGATATACAAAAGTCGCCTGCAAGGAGAAAAAGGAAAGCAGCTAATATCGCTGATAGCAGTAACAAAATGGCGAAACACTTAATTCAAGTTTAATGCAATTCTTAATATGTTAATGAGATGGCGTACAGTAAGAACTATTTTCGGCCCCGGGTTACTATCAATTTGATGGTAAGTTAAATTGTGTTTTAAAAATATGGGCTACTATACACCCATTCGGGCATAATAAAATTTTTTCTTTCAATCTGCTCAATAATTCTTGAAGTTTTTGAAAATGAGAGGAATATCTGGTAAATTGAAGGCTTGGTCGTCAGTCGTTTAAGCGCAGTTTTGTGAATTTGAATTGTGGTACTATCATTTATATTTTCAACTTAAAGAACAATGTATAACTTTACTCTGACATGCATTGAATAAGCCTCATGAATAGCTTAGATCTTTATGTCTTCAATGTCAAACTCTATCGATTTGGAGCTCCTATGACGGCTCAACCATCTCCCAGAAACTCAAGCCTATTCTAACCAGAAGCTAAGAGAAAAAAGCTTCTTCGCTGATAAAAACTAGGAGAGTTCTACCACTCACGATTAACCGAACTGGACTCCCTTCTAGTGTTGCATAGCCCTGACAACTATTCAATTCCCGGATGAGGCCTTCACTTAACTGAGCTAGCGAAATTTAGTTTTATGGTTTCCCAAAATTAAAATGAATTCGTTCTTTTGACGGCGAATACTGAATAACATTAAGAAATTGCAATCAATGTGGGTCCCAAGGCTTTATGCCTCTCCGATGACTGCCAATTTTACGTAAGAGAAAAAATCATCGATTTAAACTGTGTTCCTGGAATGGAAAGATGTTTTGCCTTATGGTAGTTCAAGAACCTCTAAGATCTTATTGAATTATTCTAGTCAATCTTATGAATTTTTATTAATGTCATACGGCTAGATAAATTATTTTATTAGGCTTTCAATGCGTGTACCGAAACTTCCAAATACTCACAATGCTAGCTGCCCTGATGCTCCTCACAGGGAGCAGGACAATCATCATATCGAATTACAATTAATTCTGGTGGACAATTTCCTCTGCATCTCGCACTCCTGATTTTCATTTTTATGACACAGCCGCAAGTATAAGTGGTATGGTAACAAACACACATCTTGAAAGATAGTAATATTTAACAAAGGCTCAATTAGGTAATATTACAAAGCTATAAATATACGTTAGCGATCAAATTTTTAGACTTCTGCCAAAAAAATGAACCTACCTTGAGCAGGCACTCACTCTCAGAAGTTGATCACGTCAACCTGAAATAAATTTTTCGTGAAGAAAAGCTGTGAACTATGTGAGAACTTGCTATTAGGTGATGGCTAGATCACACAGGTCAGCATCTTTTTATAGCAGCATCCTACTTCAAGTTGCAGGATCGCTCAGATTCTGTGTAATATGGAAGCTACTCGCCATTTTCCTGTTAAAATGAGCAATGGGTCGTCTATCTCTTGTCGGCCTCTGACTGTCACTTCGTTGATGTACGTGATGCGGAGTGATGCCACTTTTTCGAGTTTAGCCAATCACGGCTGTCTTGGGGGTTTGAAAAACCTCGGTAAACTCACTAACACGTAAATCGACAGATAACCTGATCGTTCCCTTACAGGATTGAGAGCTACGATAAAAGCAAGGTAGAGCTAACTCTGGAAAAATGGAACTTCTGAGAGATTTCATGTGAATTAGATTGAGTCAGCTATTTTCGCTTTGGCTTATTCGAATGATATTTGTACTTGAGCAACGCAGAAGAGTTTGCAGCAATCTGATTCGTACTTGCAGCTTGCATTTGGAGGTTGAGAAGCGAGTAAGGAGATAAGTCCACGTTGACCGTGATGGCTATTTGACTTTTGTCCTACGCCTTTGTATTTACTTTCCCTTTCAATTTCGATCTACTTGTGTCTGGGTGAGATATGGACAACCTGGAAGAACCTAAGTAGCTGGTTCCACGAAAACGGTATTCAACTTATCTCGGTAACACTGCATTCAGTCCGGCAACTACAATGGCTTAACTTCTAGACTGCGCCTGAATCTTTCAAATCATTTTTAGGAGAAAATTTGATGTAAACAAACGTTGCACGTGTCTAGACGCTGAAGTTCGTGTTGGACTACCAACCACTCTTGGGATACGCGGCACTGATTTCTGCCTACGACGCTATCCGGCAATGGTTATAATTAAGAAGATAATCTTATACCTTTATGAGTTTACCCTATACTATGTGACCCGTTCATTTGACACATCGACAGGGGACAAAATGCGATGGCGAATCTCACGGGGAGCATTGGAAGCATTAAACCGCCACTGCGCTCGAAGAAAAATAATTTTTAAATCTTGAAATGGTATGTTTCTTCACAGCCAATTATTGGTAAATACTCTTCAAATTGAATAAATGGATTATGCCGATTTTTCAACGCTGAATGTAAATATGACTGGATATCTACGACGTTCTATGAACTGACGTTTCCTTGCGTCCACTAATGGGTCGGTTTGTGCAGTTGTACAGCGTCATGGTCCTCTACCCCACGTAGAATCTGAGAAGCTTGAACACATCCCCAGCTCGAGATAGGAGAAAGCTGAATCGAATCCAGCTAGATCCACATTCCATTTCTCTCGTAATGACACCGTATTTGTATGAAGACAAAAATTCGCTGCAATAATTGTGGAATTTTCTCGCATTGCTCGGTGGTAGGTATTCACGCAAGAGGTTATACGTCAAAAGCCGTTATCCCTGAGTGGTATCTACAAAAGAAATCTGAATGTCGGTATTTCTAGCGTCAAATTGGATCAGTCTACGAAGTGTAACATACGTTTCTAAATCTTTCGTGTCATCGCCTCAGGCTGCATACATTATATTAATTAACTATTACTGGAATATGTACTGGTGCTAGCACTCGTACATTCACTCCCCTTGAAAGCCATACACACCGCTTTTTGATGCTGAAATGTATGCAGTCCGGCGGTGAACATAAATCGCCCTTGTATTACATGTACATTCCTGCAAGAATGATACATGTGAAGATTAGAATTAATTTTGTATTTCAATTGGAAATAATGTAAGGAATGACACATAAACTTCATAACAATTATGAATAAGTTTTATCCCTGCTATAATTTTCAGTTGTGTGAGGATGCCATTTATGAATTAACCCCTGCAAAAGGCCGCCAGAGATTGCACCAGAAGTAATACTGTGCATTTAATCTTGATCATTTAGCGCCAGGTCATGACAAAGGTAAATCTGGCATTCATCCTTTTCAGCAACGATTCTCTTGCGATTAAAGTGTTCTAACTTCATCTAAAAATCGACCATAAACCCAAAGAAGTATCATTTTGCAAGTCTGAAGCGAGCACGTGGGGTTAAATTCCTAATTATAACGAGGGAAAGTCCCTGAAGTCGGAAATCCACGATGCCAATGGGAATATCCGTCCCAAAACATGAAACTTATGGTTATGCCTTGCCCCAGGTGGGCTGTGGGAAGGGGGGAGATGTCGCGAAAAGCAAGAATCCGGTATTTCGAAGCGATGATGAGCAATGTCGAGGACATATCTAACATAACATGATGGATGCAAGAGGAGGGATGGCTTAAACTGTTTCGACTCATGGAAGAAGTCGAAGCCAGGATTGAGCAAAGAGAAGAGGGGAGAAGACCAAATGTAGGATGGGATCCACTCTAGAACCAACCTTATAGCGCACTTCCTATAGGTTTGCTTAAGGACCACAGAATTCCGAGTACCAGCTAAATTAGGGGGGCGTGTCTCATCGAAAAGATTCCCTCTCCGTGTAAGTAGAAAGCTTGATAAACATCTACATGAGCCACCAAAGGCTCCTAATCAAGACAATAAAATGATATCAATCATCGTCGGCGTTCTCAGCGGCCTTCAAATTATTATCAACCCCCTAAATAATAATCAAAATATTCATTTTTTGGAGGAGATTATAGCCTTTCTCATACTCGTGTAGCATGTATTCAAGCCATGTCCGACGATAGTAGGCTTTGAAGGTACTAATAATGCCTAGATCCAGTGGCTGAGTAATTAATGCTGGGTTTGGAGGCAGCCAACACACTGTAATATTCATAAGGTGCTGAACCAATGGAAGTGCAGCTGTATAGGCACTGAAGTTGTCCATTACAAGAAGCACTCTTCTGTCGCCAATACGACGTGAGAACCGCTGTATCCATTCTATTATGATTTCTATAGTAATCAAGGCTTTTCCATTATGACTTAATATGTAATCAAGTGCTCCAAGGTTGACACGTACAGATCCAGAGAATATTGAATTAGCAGCCTTGCCAGTAAACCACACTAGAAGCTTGTCACTGCCATTAGCATTACAGCAAAAGTGTATTGTTATCCGAGCCCTCTCTTTCTTTGTACCACAGGTCTGCTGTGTAGAGAGGCCTCCATCAGGTACCATCTTACAGTTAATGCCAGTTTCATCACAGTTATAGACATCTTGAGGAGGATATTGCTTTGGCAGTGCTTGTACCTGCACAAGCTACTCTGCCATAGTAGCTTGATCAATATTTCCATCCTTACCGGACCGAATCCGTGATTTGATGTTATACCTCATCTTAAATGAAGTAAGCCAACCATTGCTAAATTAATGCACCTCCATTCTTTAATAACATGCAGGACGCTGCCAAAAGCGAGCTGCCTGCCGCTTTAAAAGCTGACCAGATATTGGAATGTACTGCTCTCGCTCATGATGCCATTGGAATAGCGCTTTGTCCAGCTCTGGCCACTTGAGTGGCTTCTCACGCTATAGTGTAGGGTGTAAAGACGGGTCTGATTCGTCAAGGTGGCTGTATAAGACACTGAAACTCTCGGATATCGTAGACTGGGCGATTTTGCGGTGGAGTTCGGCCTCAAACCATAATTTGAGCTGTTGTTAAGGGTACTGTTGAGCATGCCTGCGAAGGGCACGACTTGTAGGACAGAAATCCTATGCTGTTTTGGCATTTCTGTATTCCTGTAGAGCACGATAAACCTTCTCAGAAGAGGAAATGTTTGGAGGTAAGAGGTAGTCTCCAAAATTTTTAATGTAAATCTTAATTGATAGCCTTATAGGGGTTTCACTGTAGTGTCATAATGTATGGCCCTGTAATGTTGAAACTAAGCCACTCTTTTCAACATCACCTTCCTCAATCAATGTTCACCGGAGGGTTAGTCAATCCAATCCGAAAGGACTACTTTTGTCAATCCACCGCCTTCCGTCTCCTGAAGTATCAAAAAATAAAACCTAACAAAAACTTCGTCGACCGGATTATCACGATCCTCTGCGTTGCTTCGGCGGGCCTCTATCTACAGACCCACGATGATACGAATACCCGACTGAGGAAAAAAGTCGAAGGGCACAAAGATGGAGAGGTTGTAATGGCGTTAGAAGGATAAGTTACTGTGGGAATCTACGAGGAACGGAGGAACAAGGAGTTGGCAAGGGATAGGTACGAGATGGTTTTCGAAGAGAGGATGTCTAATATTACGCCAGAAGTTTTGGCTCTGGGAGCGTTGTGAGTGCTAAGGTTATTTGATTCGGTTCAGTGCTGCCACCACTTTGGAAACTGGCAACGCTTCCTTTTGGGAGATGGGAATGCGACTTCGTTCGTGACTATGGTACTCGACGCGAGTCGGTGTGCTATTGGGAAGTCTCTTTGTTGCATCGACGTTCGCAGCGGAGAGGAAGGGGAAGACACAGGGCGTCGAACATTTGGCACTTTGGCGTCTATTTTGTTATTATTTTAAAAGCAACTACTGGCTAGCAACAGTCAACGAATCAGGTATTTCAGAGCCTCAAAGGATCGCCTAACCGTATCAAGCCTCATGGGTGCAGGGCTTGTGCCTGATACATTAACAGTTCAATCAATCATAATGTTAAATTACAGAATTCATTGATCAAGCGCAACCTAGCTTGGTCAACTCATATCGATGAAGTTGTGGATGTCAAACAGGATTGTGAAAGGAGTTGCACGAAAGTTGGAGATATACTTTGTATTACTATTTTTTGTGGGCAACGAAGACGGCGTTTCTACCTGTACGTAGTGTCCCCTACGAACCTGGAGTTTATCTTCAGAGCCAACAGAAAAACGCAATACTTGGTTGCGGAGGAAAAGTCACCCAGATGAGTTTCTGGGGCGTACCCAGCTCCCGTCACGGTAGTGATGGATCAGACTAAGTTGGCCCTTTTTACCAAGATGAACTCTCACTGTTTACACATATTCTGGCAATATACTGTCTCCCGAGGAAAGAGCACCGCTACCTGAGCGCTGGTGGTGTTGGTATAAGGAGGATATCTCGACTACGGGATATTAGGGAGATACAGATGGGGATACGCACCTCGTGTGGCTCTGGTGTCTAGGCCTCGCCTGGCTGGGGTTGCAGGTTTTTTGAGACTTTTTGCCGCGTACCGGTTTCCATGGCTGCTCTTTTTTAATTTTTTGAGCAGAAGGTTCCGAAGAAAAGGTGGTTGACTTGTACGGGTGATTACTGAGCAAAATGGCTACCCGTTATGGGTCAATGTATCAATGATCTTAGGCTCGAGGTAAAAGGGGATAGGAGCACTGTAGAAGGTGTGGCCTGGGTCAGAGAGGAGCCCTAATGTTATGATAGTCTTGGACTCTACATAGCAAGAATAAACACTACTATAAACAAAACAAACTATCTTTTGTTTCATGGCCAGTCAGTCTGCGTAGACCAGCCGCTGGTTATTACAAGCAGCCTGTGGACAGATATAGTCAAGTAGCGCGATAATAAAATGCACTATCTGCTGACCAATGACTACACCCCTTCAAATTCCAGAGAACTCTCGAAGAATCATAATCTATTAGATTTTGACCCCAGTTTGCGATAGAAGACGGAAAAACAAAGATAAGCAATTTACTGTGATGGGCTAAGCCCGATATGTTCTGGCTGGGCTGATCTGGATTGCCCATCCTGGTCACGTGATATCTCACAAGGGACGTACGATTACCGACAGCCGATGGCGATCAAGGGAGATCTCGATAACCAACTATCTACCAAAGCGGCTGGTACCACATAGTCCGAATCGGTAATCAAATCGGAATAGATCTTGGTGACAATTGGCATAGATCGTAGTAACCCGTCCAAACACGTTGGCGATCGAGGTTCATCGGCGGAATAGATAAAGACCGGCTCGCTCGTCATTAGATAGAACATAGTAAAATATAAATTCATTTCTGGCGGCTTTGCGTGCGTGCATTTTTTTCGCCGAACTCTCAAGCCCCTCACATTTACACGCTACTCGAACCAAGTAACTCGCACTCATATCAGCACCGGAAACCCCGCCACCTTCGCAATTCATACTTATATGCCTCAACCAAAATTATATTTCTCTAAAAAAAAAAAGTAAAAAAAAGATGTCAAGCTACAATCCCGAGAAAACAACAGGCCTCCGGAAACTAGTTCCAGTTCTCACAAGAGCAAATAAAGAGGAATGGTTTAAACTGGTAGAACAGGTCCTTAAAAGAGATGATGCCGATTTGTTGCTTAAAAAGATAAACAAGGAATTTGTACATGTCCAAGGTACCTTACGAACAATAGAACCTTCGGCAAACCAGACTTCCTATACCACCACAAAAAATGGCAATATTATCAAATGGTGGATAAAACTAGAAAAATATCTCCAGTGTAAGAGAGCACAAGTCCAGTTCTCTCTTAACTTCCGTTTAAAAATTTCGACAACTGATTGTTACGGTTCGAGTAATGATGCGTGGGCAATCATATAAGCAAAGGTGATTTATAATTTTCTCTGTCTATCTAATTACTACCTATGGGCTAATTCTATACTTTATATATAATTTCTAGAATGTTTGCCATTGCTTAGTAAATTTTCATCCTAGGTCATACTGGAGGAGGTTGTATGCCTCGTCCTTGATAACTAGAATATTCTAGATATTTCCAAACTATCACGTGTATTTAGTGATTCCAGGGTGTGTAATTAGGGGTACACGTAAGAAGATTAACAAGGGTGTAAACCTCTCATTCACATTACCCATGTCACAAAATAAAAGTCACGTGGTAGTAAATCTGTATCGATCAACTGACTGCAATTACCATTGTAGGCTGCAGGACCATTAAGGCTTACAAGCCGGTACACTGATAGAGAAACGCTTGAAGAAGAAAATGGAATCCCGGCTGTCAGGAAAGCCTCTACTGTATAATATATATATGGAGATTGCCAGGTCATAGTGTTCTATGATTCTGTCAGGAACTGTCATGTACAATGTTGGTCCTAATCATCGGGGTTGTTGATCTTATGCAAGGTACCTGCCCCGCTGATCATAGCTGTAAGAGTTAAAGCATTCCCTCCGTAAGTAATGCCTAATGGCTAGAGCTGGCTCCATATTCCTTTGAATTCTTTCTTGCTCTAAACTGTCGATCGTGTTATCAAATTGTTCTATTTCTGGGTGTTTCTACGGGCTATGCTATTCTTCGCTATTCGATAATATTCCTTGGAGTTCTTTTATGGTTATTCAGGCGCTCGGAAACCAGGGGGTCTTGTTGTACTTAAGGTCGTTGTCTTGGCAGCTTGCTGCTCTTCAGACTAGTGTCTTGTATTTATCCTATCCTCAGATAATCTAGTTCATTGCCTCGCTCAGATTCAGGTTGTCCTCACGTTGTGCATACAATTATCGGAGTCTTATCGCGGTTACGTTAGCTAAGCCAGTTACAGTCACGTCATTCACGTCAGTTGCATAATCAAGCCAGTCACACCAGTCACGCCAGTCACGCCAGTCACGTAAGTCGCGTCATTTACGTAAGTCGCGTCAGTCACTCACGTTAGCCACGCCTCGCACTATTGGAACTCCTGACATTACACTAATCTCTACCTCCATTATATTATGTCTTCTCCTGAGATGGCTGTCGATTCCAACTCTGAACAAGTTTTCACTCTTGACCATTTACTGCAAGAAGTTGATCAAATGACAGACCCTTCACAATTGGCTCAAGGGGCATCTTCGAGACCCGAATTGATGCTTGATCTCATTCACAAGCTCTCTGAACGAAACAGGGAATATCTCAACCAGAAGGCACATATTATCCAGGCCGAAAATCGTATCAAGGAACTCGAGCAAAAGATAGGGAAATCTAAACAAAGTCCATCGAGTGGCAGTGAAGAACTATTGAATAAGCTCGTCAATATTCTTGGATCTAGGAATAATGATACCACCCCGAGGGTTTCCGAAATCCGTGACTCTGATTTGTATACCGGGAAGAAAAAGGACTTTGCCACGTGGAAGGAATCGGTAATGTTGAAGCTAAATGTGAATGCTAATCATTACCCAACCGATCAGTCGAAAATGGCCTACATTTAATCTCAGCTGAATCCAGAGAGCAAATCCCATCTGCAGCCTTGGATCAACGAGGGAGTTCTTACATTTCATTCTCTCTCCCAGATGTGGAAGCAGTTAACGACTATTTTTAGTGACCCTAATGCTATGCGGGATGCAGCCAATAGACTTCACGCCAACTTTCAACTGAATCGCCCTTTCTACAGCTGGATCGCCGAGATTCGTCGGGATGCCGCTATTGCGGGTTACGACACTGACTCTCCTCAACTTCGAGATCTTGTCTTCTACAACATGAGCGTTGAGTTAAAGCAAGCCCTAGTTCATGAAAGGGATATCGACTTCCTCAGTTTCGATGAAGCTGTGTCTAGGCTTCAAGATATAGAGAATTGGCAACAGACCTTGTCAACATTTCTTTATCGAAATGGTAACAAGCACCAAAAAGGCTTCACTTTCATACCTCCAAGTTTAGGTCAACCACTTCCTACTCAACCCAATCATGACGCCGGTGACCCTATGGACCTTTCTGCTTCAGGATTCCAACGTTTTGGTAAACTGACCCCGGAAGAAAGGAATCGATGTCAGAGACTTGGATTATGTTACTATTGTGGTCAGGATGGGCACAAATCTATCAAATGCCCAAGGAAGTCATCACCTTCTCCAATTGTTGGTCGTGCTGTTGAATTTTCGAAAGTTGAGGTCACAAGAGAGTCGGGAAAAGAATGAGCTCCTCGAAAAGTCGCCCGAGGAGCTCCTCTCTAAACTTAGTAATTTCATCTGCCGCTGTTAGTGAAAAGCCACGGGAGAAGACTAGTCATTTCGTTATAAGCTGTTTTGTAAATAAATTAAATTTTGCTCCTATATCTTCTCTTGCCCTCATTGACAGTGGTGCATCCGCCTACGGATTTGTAGATTCTAAGTTTGTGCGCAATCACAATTTTGACCTTATCCCATTAAGAAGACCCCGTTCCTTAATAGTGTTTGATGGATCAGACTCGGTGTCAGGCCAGATACTACATATGGCTAAAGTCAATTTAAATATCGGGGGTCATTCAGAGGTTATCCTGCTCTACGTTACAAGACTTGCATACTTTGATATTGTACTTGGCCTCCCTTGGCTTCAGTATCATGACCCGGAAATCAGATGGGCTGAGGAGACACTTCAGTTCAAAGACCAAATTTGTGATAATCATATAACCAAACCCTTACAGCTGATACATGCGCTCTCTCCAGAAGATATTAGAATGCGGAGAGAAACTTACTCTGCTCGATCGCTTGATTTAAAAAATGATTTCGAAATTTGTGACCCAGAAACCTTTAGTGACTCAATTATTCGGGAGAATGACACGGTAATGGCAGTATCTATGGAAGATATAAATGAGGCGCTCAAAGAAAAACCTAAGGTTGACCCAGCAGAGAAGCTGCCGGAGATCTATCATGAATATCTGCCAGTGTTCTCTAGAGATGAAGCTGATAAGTTACCACCTCATAGGCCAAGCGACCATCGCATCATTTTAAAACAAGGCTCTGAGGTCCCATGGGGCCCTCTTTATGGTATGTCCCGTGAGGAGTTACAAGTTTTACGCAAGTATATCAAGGAGAACCTAGAAAAAGGATTTATCAGACCTAGCTCTTCGCCGGCCGCGTCTCCTGTTCTATTTGTCAAGAAGCCTGGAGGTGGCCTCAGATTTTGTGTCGATTATAGGGCATTAAATGAGGTAACAATTAAGAACCGCTACCCTATTCCAAGAATCAATGAAACCTTGTCTATATTAGGGAAAGCCAAATATTTTAGCAAACTCGACGTTATATCAGCATTTCATCGACTGCGAATTGCAGAGGGTGATGAATATCTAACTGCCTTTCGAACACGCTTTGGCCTGTATGAGTACTTGGTTATGCCATTTGGACTAGCTAATGCGCCTAGTTCTTTCCAGAATTACATCAATGATACTTTGAGAGGTTACTTGGACGAATTCTGTACCGCTTATATTGATGATATTCTTATTTTTAGTGAAACCATAGAAGAGCATAAAACCCATGTGAAGAAAGTACTTGCTCGCCTCATGGAAACAGGCCTTCAAATTGATATTAATAAATGCGAGTTCCATGTAAAGTCGGTCAAGTTTTTAGGACTTATAATAACAACTGAGGGTATCAAAATGGACCCTGCTAAGCTAGAAGCTATTGAGAGCTGGGCAACGCCAACAAGCACCAAAGAAATCTCACGATTCCTAGGTTTCATAAATTTTTATCGTCGATTTATCCATAAATATGGTTCAATAGTCATGCCCTTGACAGATCTGACAAAGAAAGATGCCCCATTTATCTGGGGTCCTGATCAAGAAGCTGCATTCTCACAAATAAAGTCTAAATTCAAGGAAGATGTGGTACTTCAACACTTCAATTGGGATTTACCAGCAAGGCTTGAAACAGATGCTTCGGACCGTGGTACGGGAGGAATCCTGATGCAGCCGGATAAGTTGGGAAATTGGAAGCCCGTAGCTTTCTTTTCTAGGAAAATGAGCCCAGCCGAGTCCAACTATGAAATATATGATAAGGAGCTGTTAGCGATTGTGCAGGCATTCGAAGAATAGCATAGCCCGTAGAAACACCCAGAAATAGAACAATTTGATAACACGATCGACAGTTTAGAGCAAGAAAGAATTCAAAGGAATATGGAGCCAGCTCTAGCCATTAGGCATTACTTACGGAGGGAATGCTTTAACTCTTACAGCTATGATCAGCGGGGCAGGTACCTTGCATATGAAGATCAACAACCCCGATGATTAGGACCAATATTGTACATGACAGTTCCTGACAGATTCTGGTCTGGCCTTTTAGCCGATTGGTGATGCATCTATCTCGTGTATCATGTAGGATGGCAACCATTAGCCTGACACCCACCTCTTGACCCCTGTTTCCAGCCTCGCTGTCTACATACCGCTTATGACACCGGCCCAGATAGCTGCCCTGAAAATACGATATAACCAGGTCACATATTCTCACGGATATAAGGAGCAGTTGTTCCACGGGGTACGAAGCGGGACTAGAAAGCTCGTTTGATGGGGGTGAGATGAGGGTGTGTCAGGTAATAGATGAGCTGGTGTTATAGGTGAGGGGCGAGCAGCGGGAAGAGCTCTTCACAGCAGAAGAGAAATGGGCGGTGGGAGTGGTTTTCCGGAGCGGAAGAGAAGTGCAATTAAACAGCGGTCTTCGCAGAGGAAGAGGATAATCGAAGAATAAAATTACATTCAGAAGACGTTGCGTAAAGAGGAAACCCCGCGACGTCAGGTCTACATATGTACATTTGATCTCTTAGTGGAATCGTAACAATAACTTCACACGGGTTATATGAAACCCAGAGAACAACTCCAAAACTCCTGCAACGGCTTGCCATCGTCTTGTCATGAAACCTGTTAAATCCTTTGTCAAATATCAACCCCTTGTAACTGCCTAGAAACTTCCCCAACATGAAAAATGTCAATCCGTGAAAGAAACCACCACCCAAGAATAATTTCATAGGATTTTCTTCTCCGAGTTGGCGACAAAATTCTTCAACCAAAACGTCCTAATCTATCTTCACCTCGCCTTCGGTCCAAAGAACATGCTATAATTGCAGATGATTCATCCGAATACTAATCCACTGTTGAAGATGAAATTTGAGGACTTTCATGGGAACGACTTAAATTTCTCTCTCTGCTTGGGCTGCAGATTCTGGCTATATGACTCCGATTACTGACAAAAAAATCCTTTTCAGTTCGCCAATGATGCCTTGTCGGCATCGAATTCGAGTCGGTGATGAGTTCTTCACTACGTTGGTAATCGGCGGGTATCGTCTACCCCCCTCCTAACAGGAGGGGGGCGCAGCAAAATGCGACACTTTTTCACACCAAAATTTCACAGATTTCACCAACTTCACCAACTTATTGCTCAACCACGCCACAATGGTTTCGCCTCAAAAGTACAATTTACAGAGAGCTCTTGATGAAATTTTGGATGGCACCTTTCGTTCTGCTCGTCATGCTGCGAAAGCTATCGGAAATATCCATTATTCTACCATTACTTTGAACATCAAAGGAGGGCCTAATCGAATAACTAATTTTTGACTCACAACTACACAATTAGAGAATAATTTTTATAAACTTGGCACTAATAAAGATATTGAGGGTAAATTTCTCAAATAATTACCCACTGGTACCAGCTCAAAGTTTACGATGTAGCTCTAGCATCATCAAACAATAACACTTCTTATATACCTCCCTCTCCAATCTTTCCTGCAACCCCCTGTTCCTTTTGCTCTTAAAGCTCTTCACAATTCTCTTGAAGCGATTTTCGTAGATTTTTAGTCGAGCTTCCATGGCGGCTTCTTCTTTTTCGACATCGTCTTTGTTACGTTGCATAATTCGAAGTCGAGCGTCTCCGGCGTATATCACCCCATAAGCTTGTACCACTCTAGTGCCGGACATACGAGCCTTCTTTGCCGTTTCTTTTGCCATTTTATCATGCAGCTCTTTGACTGCACGTTTTCCGTCGAGCATCAATGCCATTGAGGCTTTATCGCGTTTATACAAAGTTCGAGTGATAGAGGGAGTAATTGGTTTGTCCTCCATAAGATAATCCAGCAGTCGAGTTTCTAAGTACTTTGAATACCTCTGGACCTCAGCAATGTTACCAGTAGGTGTAACGCACTCTTTCCAATTGATCTCTCTAGGAGGCGGTGTACAAGGCCGCTCTGGGTGGGAGAATTTATTCATTTTATCAAGAACAACCCCTGGATCGTACGGTACCAAGCCAGCTTGCCTGAAGGCGAAAGTTATTGTTCTTTTTTTAAACGCTAAATTTCTTGTACGTTGGAGAACTCTAAAAAAGTCTTCTTTGTTGAATTGAAGCCCACCAATGCGAATTTCATCGTCTAAGAGTTCTTGATGATAATGTTTATACTACTGAAATATACCTATGTCAAGAGGCTGTAAGAGATGCGTTGTATGTGGTGGTAGTAGGAAGGGGAATACTTTATGAGCATCACAGTAATTGATGAACTCAAATGTAAGATGACTACCGTGCCCATCCATTATCAAGGGTCTATTCTCTTCTGGATTCTGGGGACGCGTCAATCTTTCCCAGTGCATGAGCCATCTATAAGAAAGGTAGTCATTGGTGTATCCCGATTCGCTTTGTGCAAAAAGCACATCGTCATTGAGATCATTGTCGAAATGTTTCTCAAGATAATGCGCTCCCTGAAAAATAATCATGGGATCAATAGTTCTCCCATCGGCAGAAACTGATTCCATGCAAGTAACATATTCTCTATTTTCAGGGTCGGCGAGGTAAACCTGCTTTTGCTCCGCCCATATGAGTACAAGCTGACTACCAAGGCAACTGATGCGAAAGCCAGTATCATCAAAATTCCAGATATTATGTTTTTTGATTTTCTTTTCATTGCATACGGCCTCAAAACGCTGAAAGTGCTCAACTATTTCAGCCTTTTCAGCAGCCGCCCGACGTGCAGCACCTATCAATCGACTCTTTTTAAATCGATACTTTGGAGTCTTTCTGATAAAGCGCGTAACCCAATCACGTGAAACTTTTTTGGAAGAGCCAGCATAATGAAGAATTGAATTGGCAGCGAGGCATATATGCTTATACTTAGCATAACTACCAAGAGTTATACACCAATCACAGTAGCTATTTCTACTTAGCAGAAACAATAAGGGTCAGATCAGACTACCTTTTAAGCGCAATCTCCTGCTCCGAATTCAGTGCCTTGTTATGTCCTCCTGACGTCCCTGTGTGTCGTTTGAGATTGCGAGCAATTGTAGAATGATGGATATCTCCGATAGCTTTCGCAGCATGACGAGCAGAACAAAAGGTACCATCCAAAATTCCATCAAGAGCTCTCTGTAAATTGTACTTCTGAGGCGAAACCATTGTGGCGTGGTTGAGCAATAAGTTGGTGAAGTTGGTGAAATCTGTGAAATTTTGGTGTGAAAAAGTGCCGCATTTTGCTGCGCCCCCCTCCTGTTAGGAGGGGGGTAGACGATACCCGCCGATTATATGTACTGCGTGTAAAATATATATAGCGTATTATGTATATCAGTGGAACTTTGTACACAGATTGTAGCAGAGCAATAGAGCTTGTTAGGCTTTGTAAATCACATAGAATAGATTACGACAAGTTGTAGGTCCTCAGTTGTGGGATTCAATTGATGATGGCAAATGAGGTACATCTCAGTGTTATTTATGCCCTGAATTCCCTCGCTTCGCCTTTATTAAGCAGGTACGTCTCAGCGTAATTTATGTCCTGAGTTCCCTATCCTAGGTATAAGTTAAGTACCATCTAATTACAAAGATTATCTGATTCTGATCGCTGGTCTAGATCAGAATAACTAAAAACATATCTTGTTGAATTACAACTTAGCCAACATTAACTAGATTTACAGTTACCCACCGCCACAAATCAACACTGCGATGATCAAACTTGAGGATGGAAAATATCTATTGCTAGAATATACATTACTTGTACCTAAAATTGGCTGTAATTTATTGTCAGTGAAGAAGATGGTTTTGGGAGGGCGTTGCATCAAACATTTTAATTTGAATAATATGACTTTTCTCAATCCACTTACAAGAAGCATTCTTATTGAAGCTAATAATCACAAAGGCCTATATAATTTCAAGGATTTCGAATGAGGCCAACGGTTTAACATTTAGGAAAGAATGATTCCATTTAATGATTACAAAATTGTTCTCGAAAAAGAAAAATGTCACTTTCTGTGATGATTTAAACACCAAGGCTTCTTATGATCCCAATAAAAAAGTATCTGCTTTTCAGGCAGTGGAAGAAATTCAACTCCCACACAATCAACAAGTGACTGACTCTGAGCAAGAATCTGGATCTTATCTTGATAACAAGGAAAAAACTTATCCTTGGGCTGAAGTTGAGAGATGAATTGGGGAACATGATTTCGGAAATGGTATTGACAAAAGGCATCAAAATGCGGTGTTTAAGTATGTCAGGAAAGAAAATGACAATACTAGCTCCACTGTGTCAAAGAAATCACCTTTTTCAGTTAAAAAACGTCGATTACAAAAAGAGATATCTCGCTTTACTTATTATCACTGACGATTCTGCTACGAGAGCCCTCAAGCAGTAACTCTCGTACATACTGTATGCGATATCAAGAAGATTATGATTCCAGAGAGAAATCTCCTGTTGTAACGGCTGGCTAGCCGGCAAGGATCCTGTAGACCACGGTTGCCAACGTGGTCCCTGTTACGCGAAGGGATTGACAGCAGGGGGCCAACATTGACATGTCCAGCATCCCAAAAGGAAAACCAACACCTATCAGAACAAACGTTGGGTGCAGGGGGGGCAGTCAAAAGCTCTGGCACAACGTTGTGGTAATTACATTTTTGAGGATATTGTAATGAGGATTGTCGCAAACCACGTCCACATTGCGGAGCTGTTTGCTCTGTTTGCATGAGTTGGAATCACCTGAGCAGAAGCAGGAGGGACCTATATAAAGGCCGTCATGTGTATATTATTTCTCTTTCTTTTCTCATGGTAAATATAACCTTTTGATCTTAATCCTCTGAGCCAACTCAGAGACAGCAACTGTGACACCTGTGTGAGGTTTTTTTTTAAATCATAGTGTATTCAGCCATTTAGCTATGACAAGAGATTTAAATACGTTTAGTAATAAAGTGATCTTGCTAACTCCCTTAACTCCCCTTGGCACCAGTCTATAAGCTCATAACTTAGGGTGTGTGAGGTATGTGCCTCACAGAAAATCAAAAAAGAAGCAATCAAGAAAGCCAGCAGAACAGGCCTTAGAACCGTTAACTCTAATTTATTTGACGTTGCCGGCCCTTTCCCACCTTAATACCGTTGTTACCGATACTTCGGGGAAATTTTTGATAATTGGAGTCGTAAAACATGGAGTATTCTTTTAAAGGACCGCAGGGAAATTCTGCCTGCCCTAAATAAGTGGGAAGCAACGGTGGAACTTCAAACTGGCGGAAAGGTATTTTCAGGGGTTACAACGATAAGACTAGTACGCAACACCATCTTTATGCACCAGATATGCATACAACAATCACAGCGAGTAATTTTATCTTCTTTGAGGATATATTAGGTCGAACCATCGAATTACCGACTTTGGACAGAGCTCTCGAAAGGTAAATTTAAAGAAATTGATGGAACCTACAATTTTATTCCAATTTTAATTAAGCAGGGTAGGCCATTCGATGAGAGAAAAATCGAAGAGATTGAAGAGCTAGCAGATATTGGCGTATATGACGCTGGAGGTATCCAAAAGTCACTTCAAGAAATTTCGAATGAACATTCTTCTCTGATTACCCCTGTGATATCCGAGTTATCTGTGCTCAGTGATATCGATACCTTAACACCCATCATCCCCAAGGAAGAAACTAATACTGGTAGCAATGCACCATTGACTCTATCCGACTCGAAAAATAAAAATCTTTTATCAAATTCACGTGATATTCCTAATCTTAAACCAGGGAAAGAAAATGAAAATAAAAAGATATCTACTCATGAGAGCACAAAACAAGGGTTGAATAGCAAAGGAGATTTTTATAAACTTGTTGAAAAACCCCCTTGTGGAAAACTAAGGTCAGGGACCAAACGGCTCTGGAAGTCAACAGCAGCGAAGAAAGAACTTCAAAAAAATTAAAGCAATGATTGCGATGCTAGGTTGGTTTGGAGCAGAAGAAATTTTGGATTCAAATCAAGAATGTGCTATGATTGGCAAAGCCGCACAAAATGATATTCCAATTCCTGCCTCATATAAAGGGGCCATTTCAGACCCTGATTACGGTAGCAAATAGAAAGAAGCCATCAAATCAGAGATAAGACAACTTGTCGAAAATAAATTATGGCATTAGGATGTTTCCCTGGCGGGTGCTGATACTGTCCCATCCAAATAGGGGTTTTCGCTTAAATTCAAGCCAGAGGAAACCATGGAGCGGCTTAAGGCAAGATTAGTTGCTCGGGACTGTTAAGGGTCAGGAATGAAACAGACAACGCTCGTCAACAATACCACAAAGAAGTTTATATTTTTCTATGGAGATTTACTGTAGGAGTTAGGCTTCATTAAATACATCTTCTGTTCCCATTAGTGATCTCTGCGATAGCCTTCTAAACTCTTAATGATCTGTCCTCCTCTTGTTCTGTGATCTGTCTTCGTCCCGTTGCGTGATCTGGCCTTGCTTCTATCAATGATCTGTCTTCTCGCCTCTGATGACAGTTAGCCGAGGGTTTAAGTTTGAGGAACAAATTCGGGTCCAGTCACGTGCTTGGACTTATTAACCAAGGCTGGGCCTGAAAGATAGCCCAGCCAAACCTTATTGGGCACAGCCTGTAACAGGGACCTTAGCCAACAATTTGGTATAGATTAAATGGAAACTTTTGCTCCTACCATCCGTTTGATAACACTTCGTACTTTCCTTGCTGTGGTTGCATGTGAGGATTTAGATTGTTACCATTACAACATTAAAAACGCATTTACTAAGTCAAAACTTGATGAAAAAATTAGGATGAAAATTCTAAATAGGATTGGATGGATGAAGCCAGGTACTGCATAACGTCTTTTTCAATGCTTATACGGCTTGAAGCAAGCCACTCGTGATCGGAATAATTTCATTAAAAATAAATTGCTTAACTGAGACTTTTTCCAGAGTAATGCAGCCCCTTGCCTTTTAATTTATAATGAACGAAAATCCGACTACTTGTCTACGTAGACAATATTGCTGCTGCCGCTCATCGAGTTTCGGATCTTGATTGGTTCTACGGCAAACTTAGCACATGCTTTAACGCCAACAAACCGGGGGAGCTTGAAAAGATTCTATGTGATAATTGAAGGATAATCACGGGCAAAGAGGCTGTGTATGATACAGCAAGAAGAGACTCTGGAATAAGAATCACCTAATAAAAGATATGCCAGGTATAATCTAGCGGAAGATTGAGCTTTGTAGTTGAAGAGTCTTGAATAGTAAGTATGCTCTAGTTATCTCTGGTCCCAACTCCCCCTTAGGTTTATTATATCAGTCCTATTTCTACTCAGAGAAAAATATGTAAGACCGATAGTCAGCTATATTGTATGAAAATAATGAATCAAAACTTCCACGATAACTATTTCAAGAAATCCAAGCATGAAGTTGCCATTGAAACCTCTGAAACATTACAACAAAAACATCGACATTTTAGACGAAACATGTAAATAAGTGACGCCACCACGTGAAACACCTAAGCTAGAGTAGCCTGAAGAAACTTTCCTAAGATTGCCATGTGTGAAGCGCATATTGCTATACAGAATCTCGGAGTACGTGTGATAAGAGACAGAGCTGAGAAATCTATTGAACTTGATCAAGAACAACATTCAGAGAAAACTCTTATCAAGTTTGGGCTTTCTGTTCTAGCACAACGAGAGACAGCAATTCCTATGGATAGTTACAATAATCTACGAAAAGCAGGCCCAAATGATAAACTAGTGGATGCAACGCTGTATCGTGAGATAATTGGATCAATAATGTACGCAATGGTCTATATCCACCTAGATATTGCCTTTGCACTTAGCAAGCTGAGCTAATATATGTACGACCCAGCTGAACAACATGCTGCATCTCTTAAAAGGCTTTTTTTTTGAATCATATTGTATTCAGCAATCTAACAATGACAAGAGATTTAAATACAAATAAAAATACAATTGATCTTCCTAACTCCCTTAACTCCCCTTGGCACCAGTCTATAAGCTCATAACTTAGGGTTAGACCATCCAACATTACTACTAATTCCAAATAAACCCTAAATACAAGCAGAAACCCTGAAGTTGTGATTTTTATTTTTATTTTCCCTGAAATTTGGTTTGTCATTCATTATCCTTTGGCTTTGTATGAATAACGTTGTAACTAGAGAGAAGTATGCACGTGAACAGAATGGCGTACGTATGACGTCATGCACTAGGCGAGACATAATAAATAGCAAAGCGAGGACAGATAGAAATAGATAGATGAATTGAACAGAACAGAACCATTGTGCACACTTACAACCTGGAAACCTACCAACAGGTTTCAAAGTTAATCTGTTACATAATTGTAGCTTCTTGACCTACAATTTTAATTAGTTGTATACACTTAGAATTCTTTAAGTACTTTAACAGTTTTTCTCTGCCAACGTTGGTTTTGAAAATAATTTGCAGGTTTCTGGGCTCCAGACCTTAAAATTCCTTATCCCTCCCTGATGAGAATTGAGGACAGTGCCGGAGCAGATGCTCCATTGTCTACTTCTCCCTATTACAAAAGTTGCAAATGTTACTATCTACTTTTCCTATCAGATAGAGGTGAGCCAGGGTGTTGCCAACCCCTGTTCTTGCCTAAATAAAGAGGTCTGGGTCTGTCTGCTAAATTTTGAAAGATTAATTGCCTTAGTATTGAACCTTGGTGTAGAAATTGTTGTAGAAGTTCTATAAAACTTTCCAAGACTAATGGCTTTCCTGTCCTCTTCTTCCCTAAGTACTTGCTTAGTCCAATCAGAGTCCCAGGCTTGTAAAACGTTTTTTCTTATACTTTCCACTAGGAAGAAATAAGAGGTGTATTGATGCTTTTGCACAGCAGGTTGATCCAGGCTTTTTCTTGCCAGATTATCAGCAAGTTCATTGCCCTCAATCTCTTGATTATCTGGACACCAATGGATCTTGACATCCATTTTACTACTTAGGGATCTAACCTTAAAGGAAGAAAAATTGTTAGATTTAGAGATCTTTAAGATAGCAGCTTGACTATCAGAAAATATATAACAACTTGAATTATTGTGGGTTTGATTAATAAATAATAACGCTTTGAATGTAGCATAACTCTCTGCATCAGCTATGCCAATCCTGTCCCCAAGATTGTAAGATAGTGACTTGAGCTCTCTTGTATAGGGAAAATATACTATAATACCAATGCCACAGCCCTTATCCTTGACCAGGGAGCTATCTGTATAAACAATAAAATGAGAGGGAGGAATTGTTATGGGTGATACCCAAAATTTAGTGCTAGGATCCTAGAGGTCCTAGCTTGACACGTGAATACTATATATAATGCTTGGCATTACAAGCAGAAGCTGGTATGTTACAACACCAACGTACGTGTGACGCCCTGAAATTTTCAGTAGTCACGTGTATACATTTTTATTGTTAGCCGATTTACCGACGACGCTCTTACCTGGCCAATTCAAGTTATTGCTAGATTCATACAACAGCGAGTCGAACTTGCGACAAACGAGTCAAGAGAATCATCATCAAGGTTGCAGCTTATTCTTGACCCTCAGGGCTTAAGGGATTGGGGCCAGATGATTGTTGTTTTATTAGTTGGAGAAGTAAATGGCTTTTCATGTACACATATACATATTGAAATAGAAGATTTAAAGTTCAGTTGTTAGACTGGATAGGTTCACTTATCAATTGTAGGGTAAACTTGGAACAAGTAAGAGTCTGTTAACGTAGTGTCTGGAGATGTTTTTTTATCCCACTTCAAACAGAGTGCTATCTACTAATAAAACTAACTAACAGTGATTGAGTGATCTTACTAATAAGGATTAGCGCATTGATGCTCATAATACACTTTAGGCTTAAGGTCAATGCGTGTGCAATTAGGGGATTCAACCTTGCACGATCTTCCTCAGCCATCTCAATTAGAAGCAGTAATTTCATCAATACAGACATACAATTGTCTGTTGACTTCTCTCTTTAGTTTAGAATCTTATGATTTTGAGTCCAATTCAGCTTTTGACCACTCGCCAATTATCTCTCGTCCCTCGAGGTGTCACAGTACGAGGCTGGCTAATTAATTACATATCACCAGCTGGTTAATTACAGTTGATAACTTTGGGGGCTGGCCACTTACAGATGACCACAGAGGTCAGAATCACTGAGGTAATTAGTCTTTAAGTATACATAATAGTTGCCTTACCTTTGTAGATGGACACAGAAAAATATAACTTATTTTATGGTATTGCTTGCGTGCAGTGACTGTTTTCTCTAACTGTTCACAGGAATTGGCTCCAGAAACTCCAGATTTTCTTCTTTTGCCCTTGACTTGTTTGAATTCGAAATTGAAATTGATAGATTCTCTTCCCTCCATGGTGGAGACCACTTGGCATTGACTATCTCGAGTTTTACATGTTTAGTTAATGGCTTTAGTAATAATGCAATTCTCAGTAGCTGTCCACTAGGCTTCTCATCTAGGAATGCAAAAATGCCAAGATCAACAGTTTCAGAAGGAAAGTCAAGCCCATCTTACAACTTGCTTGATAAAGCTTGATAAATGGGATGATTTACTTGAATTTTAAGTATTCTAAGTGCATAGAAAGATGCCTGTTTGAAGTTGTTGGAATTACATGATCATTGATGAGTTCGGAATTGATCCAGAGTCTAGTGATCTATCGGTTAGCTGATCTTAGCTGACGGCCCATCGACATCGGAGATCGACCAATAGAACACCGAATCACTAGTTAGCTTGTAATTAATGAATCTGTGTACTTATACCTATATGATTCCTATTAGAATAATTAATGAGAAATACTTACACATTCACATACACAAAAAAATTCCATCTTCTATCTCATCTTTACATAATCACAAGTTTAACAGCTTGAACACTCTTCCACTAAACGCATCCATTTTCTAACAGAAGTGCCTGACCCTTGTTGGAAGCAGTGCAGCTTCAACCTCCAGAGCTTTAATAGGACTACCTCTGAAGGCACCTGTCATAATATGAAGAGCATGTTTTTGAAGCTTGTCACACATCTTGGATAGCTTCTCTGTACCATATCTGTTATACCATTGCACTGAGCCATAGTATAACACAGGGATGACACAAGTGAGATATAACTGTCTTAATGCATTAAAGCCAAGGCCCTTGGTTTTTGATGAAATTTGGAGGAGTCTCTGCATGGCCTCTTGGGCTAGATGCATCCTTTTCTCTACATGAATTTGAAATGACAGTCTATGTTGAAGCCAGATACCTAGCCACTTGATTGAAGTGCTGTGACGAGCTCACCATGACTCAGCAGCAGAAATAGGGCCAAATACAGTTTATATTCTACATACAAAGGGAAGAAGTCTGTGAAGCGTATACAAATTCATAATAATGCATCGTGCTCGGTTAAATGTGCGGCCGCCTACCCCATAACTATCGGTGACTGCAAGTTCTGATCCAAATCAAGGCACAGCCTGTGACAAGTGCTAGGCTTTAGGAGAAAATTGTCTAGCTGCAAGGAATCTGTGTAGGGTATCTTCTCCTTGCTAAAGTGTACAAGTTCAGACTTGGACTTTTCAAAAACAATAGATAAAGAATCTGCCTTAGAAAAGAGTGCTTGCAGGTTTTCTTTGAGGGCAATTATATAACTTTTAACAGATTTAGATGCCACAGAAATACAAATATCATCCACATAAGAGATTTCTAGAAAAGAAGGCTGGGGGCATGATGAAAATAATTTACTAATTGATAGTAAAAATAATAAAGGAGAAATAGGACTTCCTTGAGGGGCCCCAGTAACAGAAAAAGAATGACTCAGCTGGCCATTGAATAAGAGAGATATTCTTCTTCCTGATAAAAATGATGAAACCCAAGAAATAAACATGGCTGGGAGCTTTTTTCTATGCAGGATTTGGACCAGCTTCCTAGGTTGGAGTCTGTCAAAATCTCCCATAAAGTCTAGAAATACACAGGATACAACTTTGTTTTCTGCCATGTTATTGTCAGTAAATTGCTGGAGTAAGAGCACTGCATCTACTCCAGACCTCTGTTTTCTCCCTCCCATCTAACTAGGATGGAGAAGGCTAGGTGAGACATTTGCTAGATAAGAAATTCTGAGAGCAAAGATTCTTTCTAAGAGTTTTGATAGACATGTGTTATAGTTATGAGCTTACGGAGGACAGGATGTTGGCTACTGAATCTGTTGCAGTATACACAGAGGATGGTGTATACTGATGATGGGAATAGATATAGAATGAATACTGTATGCGTATTATAATGAATGATCTGATAATCTACCTAATGATATGATGAGAGAAAGATATGTCTTATATACATTAAGATTATAGTTGCACACCGTCCCATTACTCCTGATCATGACCTCTGGAATCTTCTAGCATCTACTTGTGTTCTCTATAGAACAGAGTCGATGCTTCTGCTGACTTCCATGAGGTTCCATGTACTTCCATCTCATCCAAGCACAATTATTATTACTGATACCAGCACCTCAGCCGAGCCAGCACAACAACATGAAATGAGTGAAACTGGCCTGTAAGCCTTAGGCATGGAATAGTCAGGCTTACTCCTGCTAGGGAATAATTATGCCAAAGGCTTCTTTTCATACTGATGGATGTTTGCCACATTGAAATAGGAATGAATAAGCCTTAAGAAAAAATTGGGGAAGACAGTTGATAGCTTTTCTGATTATGGACCAATCTATTCTATCATTCCCAGGTGCTGTTTTCTTCTCAGGTACTGCCTGAAGAAGTTCATTTAGAGAAAGTTCTGGCCACTCCCAATGAGAGCTTGCTAGTGAACTGTTATTTAGCGTAGGTATTATAAAATCAGTAACAACAGAGTCAGAAAAGGGTTCCTCATTTGTAATAGGGACTTCTAATAGAAACAGAGTTCTAACCAGGGCAGTACACTTATCTGCAAAGGTTGATGCCACTCTATTATTGTCCATAGAGTCCTTACAATTCAATGCAGGTATCATTGAAAGTTGAAACAGCCTAGGGTTAGAGTAACTATTAGCTTTGAATAGACTTTTATCCTTAGCTCCAGGTAGGAACTCCTCCCAGTGAACCATTTTAGTATAGTTAATTCTTAAAATACTTATGCTGTATCTTCGGTTCACAATCAAAGCTGAGATAAAATCTGGGCCTGAAGGCGGGCTCGTTACTTATTCTGATGCTGACTAGGCTAGCGATGAGATGAATAGGGAAAGTATCATAGCATGTGTAGGTTTGATAGGAGGAGGGCCCGTTTTCTGGGGGAGCAAAAAACCGAATGCCGTTGCTGTGGCAATGGTTGAAGCTGAATATATTGCCTTGGTGTATAATGCCAAACAGGGCCGGTGGATAGCCCAAATCCTGCGGAGTATAGGTTTCGGATTTTTGTTAAATTGTATGAGCGCAGAATGAGTGAGATTAGTGTAATCAATCTAATGGAAGTGGTTTTATTCGACTTTAAAAGTTTATTATTGCGATATATGTTTTAACAATTTGTGATATATAAAGTCGAAGTTATAGATTTGGTGACGGTGGTACTCGAGACATTATAGATCACTAAAGGAATGAATTATGATGGTGATGATAGTATATTTCTCAAGAATGAACCTAAACGGCACACCTCTCATCTAGATGGATCAAGGGGCTATTTATCTACCTGTAAGACCCGCTAGTAGCTATATTATTTCCTTGCCATATCTCAAAATAACAGTCTAAAGTTAGATCCGAAACATCTTTAAAATAGATACTGTATCATGACAGAAGCCTGGAACGCCACCAATAAGCTTGGTACATCGACAAAACAGATTCCATCTCAATCAGGTTTTGTATTCTTATGACATAAAAGATTTTCACCATATAATATATATCTTCTGGTTGTGCGTACAATACACTCTTGTTATAAGAATATAGGGCAAGACTTAAACAAGGGCTTTCATTGGCCAATTCAATTAAATTCTCCATTGAGGAGCCTTATTCAAGTCTAGCCCCACATTCTTATGACAAGAGTATACTGTGATATCTAAGCTATTTATACAAGCGAGTTCCTGGCCAAGCAGGCTTATCAGTCACATGATCTTAACAATGTTACTGTTGGAACTTAAGTCACGTGTTGACGCTAGTTAATGAGACATTGTACATAAATATTAGTTACTCATTGCAGATGTCTATTTAGTCACATCCATCACGTCTCCTTATTCCTCTCCTGCTGTTCACTCTAATTCGATTTCTCATTCGATACCTATCAAGTGCATTTTTGTTTGGGCATCGCGCTTGTGATGGCCAAATCACAACAACCACCCCCTTTGGCCCAGCGCGTCGCTGAAGAGCTCGAGCTTGTTCAGCGCGTTGCGAAGGGTTGAGCTACTTGGGTTCAATCCTTCCATATCAAGTTTTGGTCGGCCGTCGAAGAGGCCGATCCCCTCATCCAGTCCTTTGTGCGCGAGCAAATGGACGCGTTTCTCCTTGCGGTTGCTTCTGGGCATCCTATGCGACACGACAACTAAAGATAACCTAAATCATCGGGCTCCTTACCCAAGCCCAGCCAAAGCGTACCAGCTCGACCTCCTATCCCTACAGCTAAGCAACCGCAGAGTTGGGCTGCGACCGCCGCAGGCCATCCTGCCACTGGCCCTCCGGTGCCGTCTTCGGCCCGACCCAACACAACGTCTCGCCCCTCTAGTACGCCTGTTTCTAAACAAACTGCTATCACCAAGGGTCCCAAAGCCATCTTCCGTCTCTCTGAAGAAGCTCCACTTCTCAGAGCAGACGTAACTGCAGTCAAGTCTGCTTTCATCCACATTGTTCCTGGTCTCAAGGATGGAATTGCCTCCGTTTCTCGCTGCTCCAGCGGTTTCACCGTCGCCTTCTTGTCAGATGCATCGCTGAAAATTGCGTTGGACAATGCTGACTCTATAAGGGCGTCTCTCTCGGGCTCTCTAATCCAAATTGAGGATCGCATTGGGTACGTTGTCAAGCGTATCCCACGCACTATCTGGAATCCGGCCTCAAGTCTGGTTCCAACCACGCTTGATAATGTCAAGAGCATTGCCCAGTCACAGACAGGCGTCGCTCCATCGGGCGCCCAATGGTCTATACATGAAGATCGACGAGATCCTCTGCACACGGCTGTTATTTTCTTTCCTAAAGAGGTGTCCACGTTTCGAATTGTTGACAGCGCCCCTTCTCGACGGTACATCCCTAACCCAAAGGTAGTCCCATGCGATGCTTGCTTTGGGTTTCACCAGTCCTCTCGCTGCCGCACTCAAGCGATGTGCGTTTGTTGCGGTACCCTTCGCCACGACGGAGAATGCCGCCAACTCTGTCGTTGCATTAACTGCCTAGGGCCACATTCTGCAGACGACTCAAGTTGCCCTCTCCGCCCTCGCCCTTTCAAGGGCAAACTTTTTCACCCTTCAGAAAAAGCGGTTAAAGACCTCCGTTCACAGAACCGTAATAAGCTCCGGAAACAACGTCGCGCAGCTGCTGCCGTCGCAACTTCCTCTCCTGACAGGTCCAACGCACCGACTCTATCGACGGAAGTCCCCTCTGTCCCTTCTCAAACTATGCCTTCTGCTAGCCAGAACAGCTTCACGCCTCTTGCTTCTGCTTCGGACGGGTCTATGGAAGTAGACCTAGACGAGCAAGCTCCCAACTCCTCCACTAGTACTTCTCATGAGCAATAGAGCCTTTTTAAGGAGCACCCCCCCGCCTCGCCTTTGTTTCCTTCAAGCAAACGCTGGGCGTGGTGGATCTTCTCACCTCATTCTTCTTCAAGCTGCATTTCACGGCAAGTATGATGTGATCTTTGTCCAAGAACCCTGGACTAAAACAATAAACTCTAAGAACGTAACCAAGACCCATCCGGCTTATGTCATTTTCACTCCTCCTAATCGTGACTGGAAAAATTCGCGCCCGCGCGTTTTAACCTATGTCCGAAAGAAATCTAACCTCCGACCTATGCAGCTGGACTGTGGTCTTTCACCTGATATCATCGCCCTCCGTCTCCAGAGCTCTCCTTCATTAGAGATCATAAACGTATACCGACAACCTCAAGCTCAAATGCCAGAGAGTCTCGAGGCACTTTTAAGCTGGCCGGTTCAACCGAATACCATAGTCGTGGGAGATTTTAATCTTCATCACAAACTATGGGAGCCCAACGTCTCCCGTTCGTCTGGCGTCAGCAGCTTTGTTGAATGGATTGACAACTATTCTCTGAGGTCGGCATTGCCTTACGGAGCTCCTACACACCGAGCTGGCCACGTCCTCGACCTAGTACTCACGAACATGGAAGGACTTTAAGCCCGAGTGGACCCGGAGACACATTCCACTTCCGATCACGAGACAATATCCGGCTTTGTCCAACTCTCGTCATCTAGACGTCACCCAACGCTGAAGCTGCCCAAATCCAACGACGAGAACGCTGAGGTATTTCGTCTTGCCCTCTCCGCTACCGCACCTCCTAGCCTTCCTATTGGAGACCCAACCTCTCAGCGCCTGGACGCGGTGACTTCATCGGGCATTGCCTCTCTCTTGGCAATGCTGCTTGCAGCTAACCCGCCGAGGCCTGCCTGCGTCCCATACAAAGACTTTTGGAATCGCGAATGCTCGGACCAACGTTGTCAGTATTTCGAAGCTCGCCATAGCGGTGACCAAGATCTCATTAGCGAGGCACACAATAATTTTCGGAAGTCTGTTAGACGAGCCAAACGCGAACATAAGCGCTCCATGTTGGATAATGTGGCTTCGATCTTGGAAGCCCATAAAGTTGTTCGATGGCGGAAGCTATCAAGTCGCTTTGGTCCCCCCCCCCCAATTATTCATCAAGGTGTCACCTTCAGCACCCCGACCAAGCGTGCAGACATATTCTTTCGAACTAAGATGGCCCGCTCTATGGGTCAGCCGGATATACCCAGGAATACCCCTACCTGCCCACTGCGTGCGATCCCTGCTCCTCTATCCGTAGACGAAGATGAAGTACGCCACTGTCTTCTGGAAGTTCCGTCAACTACTCCGGGACACGACCACATCTCTGTCTCAGCCATCCGCCTTGTATGGGGAGTGGATAGGTGGCACTCGTGGATTGTTCAGCTTTACAGCCTATGTTTGGAACATGGTCACCATCCCAGCATCTTCCGCCGCGCTTAAGTGGTAGTTATTCCTAAACCACACAAGGACGATCTTACTGACCCCGCCAATTGGCGTCCGATTTCGCTTTTCCCAGTTATTGGGAAGGGGCTAGAACGTCTCTTTGCAAAACGCTTTGCCTTCTGGGCCTTGTCAAATCGTATCATCTCCCCGACGCAATTTGGAGCGCTACCTGGAAGGTCTGCCATGGATCTTGTGCAATGTCTGGTTCACGATGTCGAAAAGGCGTGGGAGACAAAGCAAGTTTGCACTCTCGCCACCCTTGATATCTAAAGTGCTTTCGATAGTATACAGCCCGGCCGTCTTCGTGTTCGTTTGCGTGAACAGGGATGGCCTTTACCATACGTGAATTGGGCTGCTTCCTTTGCCTCTTGCAGGAAGGCTCGCCTCAGAGTGGATGGTTTTGTAGGTGATTTCTTGGAAATTCCGCACGGCTTGCCCCAAGAGTCCCCTGCTTCCCCAATACTTTTCCTCCTCTTTCTCGAGCCTTTATTCAAACTCGGGTTTCCCACATTTGGATACGTAGACGACGTAGCAATCCTCTCGGTCGCTAAAACGCTAGTCGACACTTCTCGTCTGACCACTAACAATGTTGGAAGCATCACCCATTGGTGCGGTCAGAACGGACTCTCTTTGGCGGAAAAAAAAACAGAAATCATACATCTTCACAGATCCCGTCAACTCTCTCCACCGGTAATTGTTAATGACGTCCTAAGAACTACCAGTTCTACTCTGAGGTGGCTTGGCGTCTTCCTCGACACTAAGCTCTCTTTCAAACAACATGTACAAGAATGGAGTGCTAAAACGCAACGAATCAGTGCCCACATACGACAGCTTGGAATTACCAATCGTGGTGTACCAACAACTTTTCTACGCACTGCAGCCCTAGCTGCGGCGCTACCCGTTCTATTATACGGTGTCAAGGTTTGGTGGCGCGGTCACACTTTCCTCCGTCGAGGACGTCCAACATCTACCCGATCTCAGCACCTGGTAGACATGATCTTTCGAGCTCTAGTCACCCTGGCCCGAGCGATTTTACCGGTATACAAGACCACGCCTACTTCGGCACTCCTAAGGGAAGTGTGGCTCAAGCCTGCTCATATATTACTTGAGGAGATTCGCCTCCGCTCTGCTGTTAGACTGGCCGCCGTGGACTGTTTTCATCCTTTGGTTAGAAGATCCACCGTCTCCCGCCCACAAACTCGCCTTACGGAAAAATTAAAGCTCGTTCCTCCCATCTCTCGACCCCAGCTTTTTCCTCCTTCCTATAAATCCCCTCTCAATCAGTCTCGAGCTGATTTCTCTGCCCAAGAATTTGCTGAGCGCATTAGAGAGCTGCCGCCATGGGATATTCTCGTCTTTTCGGACGGCTCAAAGCTGGCGAACGGTTCTGCTGGGGCAGGTGCCGTAGTTCTGCACAGAGATATCACTATAACTGAAGTGAAAGTGCCCCTAGGTCCTGACTTTGAGGTCTACGACTCCGAGATCATCGGCGCTCTAGCAGGCCTTAAGGCTGCCATAGCAGCACCTTCGACACATTTTGCAACCAACATTAATGTAATTCTTGACAACCAAGAGGCTGCACACCGCCTTCTCGAAGCCTCACCCTCTAAGTCTTCGCAAATGGAGATTTTGGAATTTCGGGATCTCGCTTCTCGCTGGCCTACGAGGAGAATTCTTCCTATTGCATCTCCTGGCAAGGTTCAAGTAATGTGGTCCCCCGGTCACATGGGCATTCCTGGTAACGAGTTGGCCGACAAGTTGGCAGGAGAGGCTGCCCGTCAACCAGCTCCCCCTGGCGCATCCCTTGCCGGAATCCGCGCAAAGATACAAAGGCAGATATGGGATATGACCACAGCATGGTGGCAATCTCATGCTCCCCCTACTTATTGTGAGTTAGGTATGCCATTTCCCAAAAAACCTCCAAAGGAACTACGACTACCTCGCCGTTATCTTGGGAATTTAATCCAATGTCGTACTGGACATGGTGACTTTTGTGCTTATCACGAAAGGTTTCACCATAATGATGCCCTTCTGACTTGTTGCTGCGGGGCTAATAAGTCAATCACCCACTTAGTATTTTGCCCCCTCGTGCGAGAAAGACTGGCTTCGGCTGGTCACCGTCAAAGTCTGGGCTCACTTGATTTTCTTCTCGGCACCTCCCATGGAGCTAAGCGTTTCGCCACCATATTGGAGAAGGTTAGATTTCTATCAGAAATCTGCCCCATCCGTCCTAGTTAAGCCAGCGATGTGAGGGATCCGCTGCATAGCTCTCGCAGTATCTGCATGTATCTTAATAACGCTTCTGCCACCACACTATATTCGTTGTATGACATTTTGCAGTCACTATGTCCCCCTAGGGATGGGGCTTTAGTTATAACTAGCGCTCGGTAGACATTAAAAACAAATAAATAAATAATTAGTTACTCATTGAATCATCAATAACATACACACACACATTTTCTATATTATCCAAGAAGCACGCATTTAGTCGTTATATAACACGGGAACCAGATACTATGCCGGATCTCTACCCCTCTCATCATCCACCTCCCGGTGGGTTGAAGTCTTTAACTGAAAACCTCCTGCTCACGACGACTTCTGCCACAACGCGCACCTAAGAAGCAACACTCATGTTTGGAGGCGTTGAGTCCGCAATTAATGAAGCACCGCACTGCTCTAATTGTCACACCCTACCTCATCACTTGAAAGGGACTTACAAAAAATTTCTGTCTCGCCTTCAAGAGGTTGCTCAGGACTTCTTTGAGAGTCACGTTTGCAGAATGTTATAATTTCCTAGTCTGTTAACATGGTTGATGCTTGTATACACTCGCTTAGCGCAAGCTAAGCTAGTGCCAAACTCTATTTACGCATTAGGGGTTTGGGGATATCTTTAGATAATGGAAGATACTGGAATATAACAGAACAGCATAGAACAACACTAGATCAATTGAAGTGAGAGTGTTGTATCTATGGTGGCGGTATGAACTTAGAATGGAACATTCTAGTAGAATGGTAGAAGATGACTAGGAGTTCTTGAGAGATGTATATAAGGAGGCGATAGACCTCAGCATGATTACAATTAAGTAGTTCCTTTTATATATTCAATCAATAGAGACAATTGATTGAGATACTTCTCTACTATACTTATCCATCTCATCGTGATCATTACTCTCCAAGGTACCTATCACTCTGACTCCTCTCGTAACCTCGTTATCATAACACAGAACACCCCTCCCACTCCAAGACGAGCACAATCCGGCCAAACAAACCAAATCTACTGCCTCATTTGCTCGCCGCCCCAACGTATCCCCTACGATTTCTAATGAAACACGCTCTACGTATTCCCATGTGTAAAGGTTGTGACTATGGACGATGACTGAACCTTTGGACGTGGACTATGGCTGATAACTATGACTGTGGATTGTGGCTATGGACAAAGGGCGTGGACTGTGAGATCGATAGACAAGACAATGACGATGAAAATGACTATGACTCAAGACAATATTATATTTAAACAATGATTAGCTAACAAGACATAGGTCTGAAGACTCATACAAATCAAACTCCATCTCTACAAGGGCCATCTGGCCAACAACCAGGCCATCTTAGAAATACATAGATGTCAGGGGTTTGGCTAGAGACATTCATCATGTGAACACTTAACATCAGCACTGGTTGCCAGTCAGTGGGAATTAGGGGCAATTCTAGAAGGTTCTTTGCAATTCCACGGCGTTCTGGGATTGTCCGGGAGTTGAGGCCATCTAAGAGTATCCAGGAGATTCTCCATGCTTCCACGGCCTTCTACAAACTTCTGTGTATGGTTTAGTTGGAATAGTCGAAATATGTATTTATAGGAGCCTCCTCTCACATCTGGATGGAACAAATCTGGGTCTTGTATTTATCACTTATCATTTACTCCTAGAAGTTTCCACAGCGTCTTGAATATTATCTTGTCTTTATCTAGCCCACGTCTTGTTTTTGTTCTTGCTCAGCTGTCATCCCTGTCCCAGGTTTAGATCTTGACAATAGAATATTAAAGAATGTCGTAGAAGCCCATCAACCATTACAAGATAGAGAATACAGTAGAACCCCTCTTAGCTAATTGTGGGTCCCGGTATAATTATTAAAGAGATTTATAGTAATTTTACCGTTTATATTTGCAATACTTACCCCTACGCGCAAAATGACCTGTAAGGGTAAGTATTGCAAATATAAAAATCCAAGTTACAATGAACATTTTCAACATTTATACTGGGACCCACCATTAGCTAAGAGGGGTTCTACTGTGGTATGGAAACCTATAGAACCATAACCCAGAATCCCTAGTGTTCAGACAGATGTACAGAAATTTCTAGAAGAGTGGAATTGTCAAGTGACAACACGTGAATTGGTTACTACTCACGTGAAAGCAGTAGGTAGATTAGCCACTGATCCTGACACCATGCTGTGGCGCAATGAAGAAGCCAGGCTACCACTCAGAAATCATCCCATCACAGCTAGGGCGGGAAACTAAAGCCTTCTCCACCTGCGGACTATTGTTTATTCCTCCGCCTCAAGCAAGACGCAACTGAGCATCAAATCTCGCCCTATCCACTACTTCTCTATTTTCGTAAACTTCTCGGCGAGAATGCTGTATTGCTTAAAGAGGTTCAACACGTGTCTTCTGGGCTAGCTCTCCGGCAATCCTCCGATACTGCTTCACCCAGGCTCGAAGCACTTTTCTCTAAAGGAATTAAAGAAGGAGAACTCAGAGGAGCCCTCGGGATTGAAAAAGCACAAAATCTCGTAACTTATCTTCTTTCATTCATACCACGATTCTACACCGCACTCAACAAGGAAAATGAGTTGACCAATTTCCCAATAATTGCAGATCACGTCTGCTCTCAGTTAAAGGAGGAGAGAGGACTCACCCCTGTCGCTGTGTTCGAAACAAGAACAAGTCTTGATTCTTCTCACAGCTACACAGCTAGGTATATTGTGCGTTTTCTATTGGACACTGTTCTTCTCCAAAAATTCCAACTCTTTGGAGTAGAAGCAGTTTCTCGTCGCCATTCAAAAAAAATGTCTATTATTCAATGTGGACGGTGCTTTCGATGGCATAACGAGCGTATTTGTTCCCGTGCTCTCCGCTGCCGACTTTGCGGCTCGACGGAGCACGCCAAAGAAAACCACAGTCCATGTAGTCCCCATCCACATCCCTGCCCTGTGCGCTATATCCATTACCACGGACCTCATGCTGCAGATGCTACGGAATGCCCTCTTTGCCCTCGCCATAACGGCAGCAGACCTACTAAAAAGCAAATGGCACAGATCCATCAATCCTCTACCGCAGCTAGAATGAGTCTTTGTGTTACAGTTGGATGCAAACGCCCCCCCACTCATACTTTATCAGCAGACCACGGTATGCCTAACAATGCGTCAGTGCCTAATTCTGGGAAAGTGAATCACTCTCCCCAATCTTTAGAAAGCATGGATTTCGAGCCCTTAAGCTCAAATCAAATTGCCGTGATCCCTGCCACATATTCTCCTGTCCTTACAGGAAATCCATACTCTCCTTTTGACGAATCAAATGAGTTATAGACGCCGTAAAATTGTAAAACCACTGCGTATACTCCAGATAAATGTCTGCAGGGGAGCGCCCTTTCATGAACTTGCGCTCAATTTTGCAAACGAGGAAAAATTTGACATAATTCTTGTTCAAGAACCATATATTTTTAGAGATCCACTGCGTCGGATTACCAAAATAATTTCAGCATATGAATGTTTCTCACCAGTTGACGACTGGTCGACCAGGCCTAGAGTACTTACGTATCTTCGAAAAAGGACTGGACTCCGCGCATGCCAGCGCAAGCTATTTCCAGTGAACCATACTGCGGCTCGCGACCTACTTTTGCTTGATGTGATGGGGCCAGGGGGAAGCAAATTCTCAGTCTTCGATGTATACAACGCTCCATCCGGCTTCGAAAACGTAGGCCAGGCGGCAAAAGCTCTTACCCAATTTATAAGGCTCAGATCATGCGACCGTATTTCTTGCTGGGGACTTGAACCTTCGTCACTCAAGCTGGCAAACTTCCGCCTCTCATCACAGCTCAACCGCTGACAGCTTTGTTGAGTGGATGGACAGAATTTTCCTCCTATTAACTTCGGAGCTTGACTGCCCAACTCATACCTCAGGAAATGTGTTAGACCTCACCTTCATGTCAAATCCACTCGCATCTGCCGGCGGAGAGTCTGCTATTATGTTGGAGCTAGATGTGACATCAGATCATTATCCAATCGCTTCTACGATTCCATAGGATGATAGGTTCTATGAATCTTCATCTCGACTCAGGCCTGAAACTTTAGATAAGGATCTCTTCTTGCACCTCCTCTAAAGGGGCATGTCAGTGATGCTACAACTTCCGGAAATTTGCTCTGCAGAAGAATTAGATAAATCCGCCAGTAATATATGCACTACAATTAGAAAGGCCTACTGTGGCTCGGCACGTAGAGCCCTGGGAAAGGGAACCAGGCACCCTTGGTGAAACGACGAATATAAAGCCGCTGCCCAGGCATACCGCAGTATTCGTAGGGATTCGAGCAATCAGAACGCTATTCATGCTGGGAAAAAATCCTTGCGGAGCGCAACTCGAAGAGCAGAGCGCCTTTTTTTCGCGAGAAGATGGAGCAAGCCTCGACGTCAAAAGACATCTACAAAATGGCCAACTGGCATCGGTCCAGTGGATTATTTCGTACGCCGCCTCTGAAGGACTTACAGAACCCCGAGACCCCTCTTGCAGTCTCTTTAGAAGCGAAGCGCAATGTCCTAGCTAGAAATATTTTGTGCTCTCTCCCGCAAGCCGGTGACATCGATCTCAACACCCCAGCCGTTGGGCGCTCACATTTGCCATTTCCGGAAATTAGAGAATTTGAGCTCAGAGATTGCTTCTTCTGAGCTGGCAACACGGCACCTGGTGAAGACGAAATCCCGTTAGTGATACTTAAAATTTGCTGGCTGTCACAGTCTAGACAAGAGCGCTTGCGCTGCTAAATGGGTAGAGGTAATTAATATTCAAATCTATAAGGATGTGAACTATTTCGTTCCTCAACACATATATATACAGTTTCTCTCCAATCTAATAACTCTCCTTGGCCCTAACATGACTGAGGGTCTCTGGGAAATCCTCGTGTATCAGAAAGTCCTCGTAATAGAAAACCCAGGTGTATCAAGGAGTCTCCACGCCTCAGCTTGCCTCCGAGTCTCAGCTAGTCTCTGTATTCCAGGAAGTTTCACAATAGCGAGAACCCCCCCTGCCGTACAGTACCCTGCCCTTTGCCACATGCCCCATGCGCCATACCTTTATCCCTACAGAGTTTGGGCCTGCCTATGCGCCACATAGGCTACAGGATTAATTCAGCTTATCAGCTGTCACACTGGCACATGATTCAAGAAAAAGTATTTAAACTATTCCGTAGCTGTCTTAAAGTGGGCCACTATCCTACATGCTTCAAAACCGCAATTCTTGTTATGATTGGCAAACCAAACAAGTCAGATAAAGCTAGCCCACGGTCATACCGCCCGATCGAACTTCTCTCTGTGATGGGAAAGGCACTGGAACGACTCATTGCCAAACGCCTTTCCTGGATTTCCATCAATCACAGGGTCCTCGCTCAACAGCAATTTGGGGCGTTGCCTTTACGGTCAGCGGCTGACTTAACTACATGCTTGGTACACGATGTCGAAACAGCCATGAATGCAAAGCAAACAGCTTCTCTTCTGACTATGGACGTGAAAGGTGCATTCGATGGAGTCCTGCCCGGTCGACTGGAGCGCCGTCTCAGGGAGCAAGGGTGGCCCAACAATCTTGTGAGCTGGGTCATCTCTTTTACTACAAAATGCCGGGCGAGGGTCTGGCTAGATGGTAACACTGGGGCCGAATTCGACGTGCCGCATGGACTCCCCCAAGGATCCCCAGTGTCTCCTATACTATTTATGCTATACTTAGCTCCGCTTTTTCAACTCGGATCTCCAAGCAAGAGGTTTGGTTATGCTGACGACACTGCTTTCCTGCAGACATCTAAATCTCTGCAAGAAAATGTCACCTTTCTAGCCACAGAGCTGAGGCAGGCTATAGAATAGGCCTCTGAGGAAGGAATCAATTTTGATCCTGATAAATTTGGGCTCCTTCACTCCTCGCGCCATCGCACGGACTAAGACCCAAGGATTACACTTAATGTTGTCGTTGACCACCTTAATATTTCCGAGGACACTGGAAGGCTGTACAATTGCTAGCTGTCACGGGCTGCGCCCTGGTTATGCTGTGGCTAGTGGCTGTGTTGTGGCTATTGGTTGGTGGGGTAACACCAGGGACCGCGGCGCGTCACGGGTTTTGTTTAAAAAACGTACCCCCTTACTTTGTAACTCTTGAATTTCTGTAGATAAATATACATAGTTTGTGGTACCGTATTCTGCGACAGCAAGACCGCTTTGCCCCTTCACATATATTTATCTCTTATTCTAATTTTTTTCTCTCCGTGGGGCCTGGCCCGGAAGAGACTGTTAACCTAATCTCGTGATCCCCGTACAGGATCTGCCAGTGAATGTTATATGAGGTTCCTGTGATTTCAGATTCATTGTCGGAAAATTCAAGGAATTCTTTCCATTCCACAGTGAGCTACCAGACAAGCTCATTTGCAGCTAAGATGTCATCCGACCAACCGATGGGAAACGTAGAATCAAACGATATCCCAGCAATCTCAGACAGACAGGATTTTCCAAGGCCAAACTAGCAACCCTTCCAGCTCAACATGTCAAACATATCAGAGGAAGAAATTCTCCTCTTCCGGAAATTCTCGGAATTAAAGCGTCGAGAGGAGCCTGGGGCACTACATACGCAACCCCAAGCGACAACAATGATTACCAGGAAAGAGACTCCATGGCCCGGCTGGAATGGTTCGAAAGAATCGTATCCTGTTTATTGTTTCGAACTACAGGTCAAGATCGAGGAGGATCTAGCAATTTTGGGATCAAACAGGGCTATCTGTATGGGTATGGTTGAATTACCGCCGGAAATAAAAAAACCACTAGTTTCCAACTGGTTTATGAAAGGGGGCTCAAAAGGTCAATATGACTGGCGCGAATTCCTCAATTTTTTTGACGAACATTTTGAGAGCAAACAAGCAGGCTTGGAAGCAGGAGACATCCTTGTCAGGATGCGCCAAGGAGAGAATCAAATCTTTGAAGATTTCATTCAGGACTTCGAAAACTAGCTTGCTTGCTGCGACAGAGAAAATTGGTCTTCAAGCCCTAAGCTAATTTTTGTTCATGCTGCCATTAACAAAAAACTGCGTGCGGCTTTAGTGGGTAAGAAACTCACGCTAAGCATGGGATACGAATCCTGGGTTTCGAGAGTCCGTCAAATTGCCGCTCAAGTAGAGGCCATGAACAGTTACCGGCAAAATTCTTCTAAATTGCAGACGGGGACCTTCTTCATCCCAGGAAGAGGTACAATTATTCCTCATTTATCCAACTCGATTGCCAAGCAACCTCTGAGTGATCCTGATGGAGATTTGATAATGAGCGGGGTTAACGCATTAACAGCAGCGAATCTAAAGGAAGGAATAAAGGCCAGAAAAACAGCCAATCAAAACCCCGGGCCCCATGGAGATCGCAAGACGAATTTCGGAAGTTGCTTGACAAGGGGTTGTGCACGCGGTGTGGAAAGCCGGGACACGGTTCTTTTAAATGTCAAAAATACCATCCAGCAATACCTCTGGAAACAGGAGTTGTTGTAAAATAAACAGTCCAGCATCCCACGCGATGCGCGTCTCACACCGACTCGTACACTTTCACGTGATCGTCATCATCTCATCTTCTGTTATATTTAGATTTCCCACTTAATGTCTATTTATATCATCTATAACTATGGATGGTACAAGCTAACAGCTACACATATGAGCGTCTTACACCTGAGTATTCTGGGGGAAACATTCAGGTTTAGGACTTACTCATACCATGATAATATTGTTATATTGGGACATCAATGTCCATCATGAATAATGCTATTTAAAGTCCCATAAGGGTTACACTCCTGTATATAACGAGCTCTCTTCTCCTTCAAAATTCTTCAGTCAATCACATTGCTGAATATCTCTGAAGGAATCTCTCTCTTTGTCATCTCACCTATTCTATAATAGCCTCACTTATCTCAAACACTACGCTGCTTCTCTTACACAGATATCTTGACGTCTCGCCTCTCCGATCTGTCCCCATTACATTACTGAAATCTTTAACTGAGGCTTTACATACCAGCACTGTTGACAGCATATCAGTAAGTTCCAAAACCTTCACAATCTTTGGATGTTGGACATTCATCATTTTATTTCGCCATTGCTTGGAGCTTCGAATAAATTCACTGAGCTTACACAGCTGAAGACATTGATCCTTCGCTACAATGACGTCATCTTGGTCTTCAGGCCATCTATTCCCAAGGATTAGCTGGTCAGAACACTTAGGAACCAAATATAGTCAAAAATCATGCGTTACATATCCGTCCAATTCTAACGTCATAATCGTTGAAGAGTCAATATGAGGTCTACTGGTGGTGTTTTCTATTGTAGTTTTCGAAGGACGAGTTTTAATAGGAACGCGCAGCATCCTATGTCTATCGGCAAGTTTTCTCATTTATCACTCCTGTGCAAAGGCATCTGTTATCAACTAAAACCTGAACTATCACTTCATCATTAAAAGAAGCGTTCACGAAAAATGGAGAAGAGTGCATTTCATTTTCTAGATTTAGACTGCTATCGTACCCCTGAGTGCGACAATCCCGAAGAGTGACTGGTCATCTGGCTCCATGTCAACCTGCTCATAAGTAGTAGGATCTATTGCGTGTACCACCAATGAGTTATTTGCAGAATGATTCGTGTTAGGGCTAGTAGCAGGGATGATTTGACAGATTCTTGTATTTCAACATCTTCCATCACACCTGAAGCGTCATCTTTCGCGCTTTAGTCTTTCAATTAGCTGTGGAGTCTTTCTTCTAGAACGACAGTTCTCTCTCTGACTACGTCGCCCGCGTGTGTTTTACAATTCTTCATTGTTGCATTGTATCACTGCCGCACTAACTCAGCCCACAACAATGTCTCCGGAGCCATCTACAAGAAATCTCGCGTTGATTTACGATTTGTCACTTACACCTCCGAGATTGGTGTGAGAGGCCCGTCCTCGAACAACTCAAAGTAGAGGTTCAATATAATAAATTAAGGAGTGCGTGAAGTTTAACATTCAATCAAGTAGCCCTATATACCTTTCTTCCAATTCCATATTCTTCTAGAATCTAACCAACCCAAGATCATCACGACCGATTGTACAAACTTCAGAATTAGATCGAAACTATAAGAATTATCATCAAAGCCTAAACGCCATTACAACATCTTTACACATGCCTATCATCATCTCGCTTGGTATATGTATTTTGATAATCGTCGGCAACGATTTAGCGAAGGTTCATTAGTTTATTGGCTGCATCCCTGTTTCCTAAGCGTCCGATATAACTAGTACATGTACATGTACACAAGCTACAGTAAAACTTCTCTAACACGATAGTGGGTCCCGGCATAAGTGTTGAAAATATTCATTGTAACTTGCACTTTTATATTTGCAACACTTACCCTTACAGGTCATTTTGCGTGCAGGGGCAAGTATTGCAAATATAAATGTATGAATTTCAATGAATATTTTCAATACTTATGCCGGGACCCACTATCGTGTTAGAGAAGTTTTACTGTAGCAATGCACGGACAGTGGCATAATTATACAAGGGCCAGGGCCCGAGTTCCAACAAGGGTTCTAACCCTCACAAAAAAAGAAGTAGTAGTTATGTTTATTCGTGCTATGTAGAGTCCAAGACTATTATAATACTGGGGCTCCTCTCTGACCCAGGCCACACCTTTTACAGTGCTCCTATCCCCTTTTACCTCGAGCCTAAGATCATTGATACATTGACCCATGACGGGTAGCCATTTAGCTCAGTAATTACCCGTAGAATTCAACCACCTTTTCTACGGAACCTTCTGCTCAAAAAAAATTGAAAAGGAGCAGCCATGGAAACTGGTACGCGGGAAAAAGTCTCAAAAAACCTGCAACCCCAGCCAGGCGAGGCCTAGACACCAGAGCCACACGAGGTGCGTATCCCCATCTGTATCTCCCTAATATCCCATAGTCGAGATATCCTTCTTATACCGACACCAACTGCGCTCAGGTAGCGGTGCTCTTTCCTCGGGAGACAGTATAATTCCAGAATATCTGTAAACAGTAAGAATTCATCTTGGTAAAAATGGCCAACTTAGTATAATCTATCACCACCATGACGGGAGCTGGGTACGCCCCGGAAACTCATCTGTGTGACTTTTCCTCCGTGACCAAGTAATGCGTGTTTCTGTTGGCTCTGAAGATAAACTCCAGGTTCGTAGGGGACACCACGTACAGGTAGAAACGCCGTCTTCGTCCCCCCCATCTCTCGCGGTGATCTTGTATTCATAGGATGACGAAAGCATGCTCAGATAACCATGGGGTTTTCTCGCTTTTGCCCATGGTGGGTATTCACGGAAGAGGGTACATGTCATGAGGCGTTATTCTCGTAGTGGTATCTGCAAACGAAATCTAGGTATGAGTGTTCCAAATGTGAAACTGAGTCATTCTGCTAAATATACATATCTTCCGTAATCATTAGCGTCATAGTCTCAGGTTGCATACACTAGAATGATTTAAGAAAAAAATAATCAGTTAAATGACGTTCCATTGAAGCAAAATAACAAGTATAGCAAGCATTTCAGCACGTGACTCATATGAAGGGGCGGCGTCGGGTGCCAGTGGCTGCGTTGACGAGCGCAGTCTACATTAAGTGATTCGGTTAGGCAACCGTTATTGTGAGGCGACGTGACTGTCGTGGGATCAATTCATGGTGGTAAACACCAGAGCTAATCCAAATATAAAATCATTTTATTATTATAATATCTACCACAGGAATCTAAAATGTCTACTTTCCTCCTCTCAAATACTTGATCTTGACCCGTATGAACAAGGGAAGACTTTGGGGGACGAAGACGGCGTTTCTACCTGTACGTGGTGTCCCCTACGAACCTGGAGTTTATCTTCAGAGCCAACAGAAACACGCATTACTTGGTCACGGAGGAAAAGTCACACAGATGAGTTTCCGGGGCGTACCCAGCTCCCGTCATGGTGGTGATAGATTATACTAAGTTGGCCATTTTTACCAAGATGAATTCTTACTGTTTACAGATATTCTGGAATTATACTGTCTCCCGAGGAAAGAGCACCGCTACCTGAGCGCTGGTGGTGTCGGTATAAGGAGGATATCTCGACTATGGGATATTAGGGAGATACAGATGGGGATACGCACCTCGTGTGGCTCTGGTGTCTAGGCCTCGCCTGGGTGGGGTTGCAGGTTTTTTGAGACTTTTTCCCGCGTACCGGTTTCCATGGCTGCTCTTTTTCAATTTTTTTGAGCAGAAGGTTCCGTAGAAAAGGTGGTTGAATTCTACGGGTAATTACTGAGCTAAATGGCTACCCGTCATGGGTCAATGTATCAATGATCTTAGGCTCGAGGTAAAAGGGGATAGGAGCACTGTAAAAGGTGTGGCCTGGGTCAGAGAGGAGCCCCAGTGTTATAATAGTCTTGGACTCTACATAGCACGAATAGACACCACTACAAACAACTACAAACAAAACAAACAATTTGAGAAGAGTCCCCCATATGCCCCTCATCCACTCAATTCGCCCTCATTTTATGGTTAAGCTCGTATTTTTGTGTTGTATCCCACCGAGAGGCTTCTCAGGATGCCGCCGGAGAGGACAAAGCGTCAACCGACGAAAACTGTTCCCAAGCCAATGTCTACGGCTATAAGCAAAGAAAAGGTTATAACAGGTCCAAAAACTAAAGGCCCCGCGCGAAATCTAGTTATTCTAGAAAGCGTACCCGCGTCAGAGGCCTCCACCCAAGGGAAGGACACTCACCTTCCCGATATTGAGATGACTGATACTGAAATCGACAGATCCATTAACCAAAGCCCCGACACTACAGGCAGATTAGAATCGGTAGCAGAGGCCTCAGACGGCTCAAAAGAAACGATTTCACCGATTGCAAAGGTGCCCTCTGCAGATACGTCTGCGAAAGGAAGCACAGCCAAATCACGTCTGATTGCAACTCCAAGGATCTCAAAAGTCAACATTACAAGCAGAACAGGCGCTAGTACTGCCCCGGGAATAACCACATACGCCGGTAGTACACATGTGACTAATCAAACACACCCTGAACTTCTTCCACTATTGGAAGTCGAAAAGCGACGAGCGGCAGAAATTGCTGCAAATTTCCAAATAGTCTCCGCCGCCATGGACGGTGTTGAAAATGCCCTCTCTCCTCTTGTCAATGGACAAAACAGAACATTCGTAGATTCTATGAGAGTCTATCTCCGAGCTGCAATTGCTCAATTTATGTCCAACGGACCAGGTGCATCTGCGCCAATTCTTCCTCCCCGTCCAGCAAGTAACATTACTTATTGGCAAAATCCTCCACCCGGCTCGTCTAGCAGTCAACCAATTCAGATTGTCGATCCGATGACCGCAAAGCCAACGCCGAAAACAACACGGGCTACAATCACGAGTAGAGGACATCAAAAGTCCTCGATGCCTGTACACTCTGGTCGCGTGCTAAACAAGCAGCCATCTCCACAACGAGCGCCAGCGAAAATGGTAGCTCCACCAAAGCAGGACGACAGGCTTTTCCTTCGATTTGCCAAAGAACACTAATGGCGCCTTCTCTCCCCCGCCGGAATCCGAGAAGCTGCAATTCAACTCCTTAAACTCCCTATCTCTAGCATTGAGCTCGTTCATCGTGTTCCCAGTGGCTTTGCGCTAAGAGCAAAGGACGAAGAAACGCGACAAGCATTGCTAGACTCTGCTGAGTCTTTTGTTTCTATTGGAGCCAAATTAGAAAAAGCATCTGATTTGGTAGTTCTGCGAATTTCCACGGTTCCTGTAGCCCTCAACACCCGCCTGGGCAAGGTACACGTCACAGATGAAATGGTAGTTGATGAGATCACGAGGATCACAAAAACTACCCCCTTGAAGGTCCGTCCTCATGGAAAAAGTCGACTTGGAGCCCTCCAACAGTCATGGTTGGCATACTTTGAGAAAGCATCTGCACCTCAAACAGGCTTTCGACTATTTGATGATTCGGGAGTCGATGTACTACACCAACCGAAACGTACCGTGCAGCAATGCAAACGCTGTCTCGAGTTTCACGGGACGCGTGAGTGCTCTCGGGCACCAGCTTGTTGGAACTGTTCCTCCAAGATGCATCCCACCAACGAGTGCAAGGCCCACACCAAGTGTCGAAACTGCGGGGGACCTCACCGCTCCGACAGCCGTAGCTGTCTAGCACGCCCGACTCGATCTGGCCCCGTTACTAAAGAACAATTGGTAACATTACGCCAAGCCAGCCAGCGCGAATTTGCCGCGATAGCCAGAGCAAAAGCTGCCATTTGACGCGCCGAAGCTACCGCTTTAGCCACAAAACAGACAGCAACAAGCCCACCTGCAATCTCGACCTCCAACCAGCTTAAGGCTCTCGCGGAAGACGCAACATTGCCTGATGCAGAAGACTCTGGGTAGAATAACCCCCGAACGCAATTATAAAGGGCACTCCACGAGCCCCTTCCCGCCCCCCACCTACCCTAAATTTTATGTCAATCAATGTAGGAAGAGGAGGAGCAACGCATGATATCGCGCTTTCCCGAGCTTATGAGCTAGGCGTGGATGTCTTGCTAATTCAGGAGCCTTTGTGGAACAAGCGCACAAAGACTACTAAGTCACACCCTGGATACGTCTGCCACATACCTTATGCTGGCATAGATGTAAGACCAAGGGCTGCGACCTACACATGAAAGAGCGATAGGGTAGTATCGGCGACTTAGATATTCCCATGCTCCATGCCGACAGCAGACTACTGTTGGGTAGTAGTTAACGGTATCACATTTTTCAATGTCTACAAAGCACCAAACGATTCGACAGCAATCCGACCTCTGGTTAGCTGGACCCCATCTCCGAGATGTATTGCAGCAGGAGATTTTAACTCTGTGCGCGAAGCTTGGCAACCGAACGCTGCCAGCCCTCATGGACAGGGTGAGCAAATAGAGAGATGGGCAGAGACACACAATCTCTCATGTTTAATCATTGGTGAGCAGACACATAGAGCAGGAAACACGCTGGACCTTGCGTGGACCAATATCAGTGGCGCACGTGCCTGGGTCGACCGAAGCGAATGCATGATCAGTGACCAACTTCCATTACGAGGCTATGTCCCTGTGGCAAAAGCAGCAATGAAGCCGGAACTAACAAAATTAAGGGTACCAAAAGAAAACCTACCGAGGGACGCTCAAGCAATTTCACAGTGGGTTCATCCTCCCCCACTGCTAGACTCGTCAGATGAGGTGGAAAAATACGCCAAGGAGCTCTGTTTTCACCTCACAAACGCAATTAAGGCTACAGGCACTCGACTCAAGAAGGGAAAAGGTAAAGCTGCAGCTTGGTGGACACCTGAGTGCAAGGCCGTGCATGCAGAATATCGTGCAGCCATAGACCCGGCAGAACGGAGAATTACGAAGAAAAATCTCAGGACCACAATCACTGCTGCCAAAAAGGAGCACAAGACAAGAAAAATCGAAGGGATGACTACACCAGCCGATGTTTTCAAGCTCATGCAAACATCATCTACTCGACAAGCCAGTGTCCCTCCCCCACTCGTGTATGAAAGGAAGAGCGAGCAGAAATCCTCCGCGACGAACTCCTAGCTCGCTTCCAAGCATCAGATGACCTTGCGGCTTGTACTATACAAAGTAACAACCGAATCCCCTGGAATACTGAAATAACAGTCGAAGAAGTCCGCGTCTGTACTGTTGACTGCGAAAACACGGCACCGGGAGCAGATGGAGTCTCCGTAGAGCTTCTGGCAACTAGCTGGAATAGTATTGGCCCGTATGTGACCGAACTCTTTCAGGCCTGTATCTGACTTGGCACTCAGCCAAACTGCTTCAAACTGGCAGAAGTAGTTCTAATACAGAAGCCAAACCGAGATCCAACTACGGTTAAGGGTTGGAGACCGATCGCGCTTTTGTCGTGCCTTGGAAAAGGCCTGGAAAGGCTGCTAGCAAAACGGATGGTGCACATTGCGGTCATATACGACGTGATTGGTGATCAACAATTCGGAGCAATACCAAAGCGATCTGCTACCGATCTTGTGTCCTGTGTGGTTCACGACATTGAGGAAGCTCGCTCGCAGGGATGGGCCGCAACATTCGTCACTCTGGATTTACAAGGCGCCTTCGATGCTGTGCTACATAACCGACTAATAAAAAGAATGCAAACCCAAGGATGGCCTGACTACATCCTTCAATGGACCAAGTCATTTCTTTCACATCAAAGAGTACAAGTACGCCACTCAACAGGAGTAACTCCGGAGAAAAAGTTGGTCTGTGGTGTGCCTCAGGGGTCGCCTACATCGCCTCTCCTTTTCCTCTTATATATGGCAGAACCAATGCGAAGTGGAAACGCGATCTCGAGGTTCAGCTACGCTGATGATGTAGGAATCCTCGGATTTGGCCCCAAAATTGCCGAATCAGCTGCTGCTGCCCAGCGCGAGGTGGATCACCTTTTTGAATGGTCCCGCCAGAATGCGGTCGCCTTCGACACAAATAAGTCTGAGGCAGTACAATTTCCCGGGCGACGCCGCGAAGCGGCCTTTGATATCAACATCAATGGCACATAAATAAAACCAGCTGAGCATATTCGCTGGCCTGGGGCCTACCTAGATTCTCGACTTAACTTCAAACACCATGTCACGACTTGGTGCGCTAAGGCAATGAAAGTCGCCCATCACATGCGACGTCTCAACTCGAACTTTCGAGGAGCAGCTCCGGGACCGTTGGTAAAGGCCGTTGACTCGTGCATCTTACCAGTCGTATCTTATGGAGCAGATGTTTGGTTGCCAGGCATTAAGCGTCCCACCCAGAGAGGGACGGTCACGTCATCCACTACTAATCTTTGCAGCATGATCGATAAGGCTATCCTAATGGGCCTGCGAGCTGCACTCCCAACGATGAGGACAGTTCCAACAGTGGTCATACATGGAGAGCTAGGGATTCCACCGGCCAGAACTCTACTAGAAGGAAATCGATTAAGACTGGCAGGTAGGCTCCAATCGCTTGATGATCGCCATCCTTTGAGAATCCGGGCCGCAGTGCGTCCTAATGTTGGCACGCAAAAGTACAAGAAAAGGTACATTCCTTCAAGGCGACTGAAAATACAAATGTCGCGTGTTCAGCGTGCGTACCGGGAGCTCCCAAAAGCCGAGGCCGCCGAAAAGCTGCCACCAACAACCTATCACAAAAATCTGGGCTCTAAAGAAACAGAAAGAAACGGATTTCAACGTTTTATAGACAATATCCCCGGATCAGAAATCTGTGCCTACTCAGATGGATCTTCAGAAGGGCATGGACGCTCCGCTTGGGGATTCGCCCTGAAGAGAGGAGGAAGGATTATCGCTAAAGGAAGCGGCATTAAGCACGGAGGAGAAGTGCTTGACGCAGAAATTACGGGAGCAAGGATGGCTCTGGAGGCTGCGCTCCGGTGTGGTAGAGAAGAACGAAAGACACCAGGGGAAGGGAGCCAGCAATACACATGTTTCTGGATAGCCAGCAAGCAATTAAAGCGTTAGAGACGGGAGTCTCTACCTCGAGTCATGAAGAAGTACAAAAATTCACGACTATATCAAAACAGGCCAAGGTACAGCTAAAGTGGGCGCCCGGACATTCAGGAATTCAGGGGAATGAGGAAGCAGACGCTGCTGCCCGTGCCGCACTACGAAACTTGCCTAGCCAGGATACACAACCAGGGAAACTCACCTTGGCTTACCTTCGTCGTCTTACGAATCAGCGATGACAGACTCTGCTGGATAACTGGTGGGAAGAGGCATGTCCACCTCGTTATCGTAATTTGGACTTATTAATGCGTCGACGCAAGCCGCCCGAGCTTGCCCTACCAAGACGCTTACTCCGGGAACTGATCGCAGCCCGTACGGGCCACGGCAATTTTGCGGCGTATCACCGTCGATTTAAATTTCTAGATGCTCCTATGGAGTGCGCCTGTGGGGAGGAGACTACTCCGACCCACTTTATTCACTGTCGCCTCCACGCGAATATTACGCGTTGACTAAGGAAGTCAACACCTCACAACGACTTCATTCAAAAGCTTCTTGGGCCCAAGTGCCTCAAAAGTTTCATATCATTTGCGCAGGAAACTGGCTGCTTCGAAATTCAGCCTGCTAACTCATCCACTGCTCTCAGCGGGGATCAGAGAAATTAGTCATCGCAGAAGGCGTGACTGGGAGGGAAACAAGATGAGTAGTGTTGTTCCTCGGCCACAAGTTATTTAAATTTGGGTTTGGTTATTTTCATTTGTTGTAGAGGTTTGATTTTGGCGTTTGGTTGGTGCTTAATGTATTTAACTGGCTACTAGTTTTGTAGCGGTTCACGCGGTGAGACCGAGTTAGGCGTAACATATACATGATCTTAGCCGTGTACACCGGTCCATGACTCCAAGGAGAAAAGGGGCTTAGCCCAGGACTTAAATAATCAAAAAAAGCAAAGACTTGTATCAATCACCATCCTCACATCACCAGCCACACAGGCCACGGCCTCACACATCCAGCCTCGCGAGACACAGTTACAGACCTGACACAAAATTAATTTGTGTGGAGAGGAAGTTCAAAAAAAGCCATAGAATTTGCAGAGGCCCTTCTCTTGGCTTCATGCGCGATGAACGGCAATTGTGATTATTTATAGAAATATCACTATCTAAATTTGTGTAGCTGCTTTGGGTCGGATGGTCAATAATTTTATGTGGCCACAAAGTATATAGCAGAGCTTATTGACTAAGAACTAAGACAAAGAACTATGGAGATAAATCACTGAAAGGTACCTGTGTTGTAACCATAAAGTGAGGCAACTTGGAGTACAAATACCCCTGAGACGTACCATCTTTGGGCAACAATCATATCATACCTGAGAACCCACAGCTTGAATTCTCTCTTCCTCTGTGTAATTTCTAAAGCCGACCAGCTTTATCGCTCTGGCACAATCTTTAATCACCCATTTTTTTCTGACAAGAGCTCTCCAAAAACAGAGATACAACGGCTGTATCTCTTCTATCAAGCGACCCCTTAGCCGGTTGAATAGGCGAGAAGGCACACATCATCCCAGCCTCACCTCCCCTGAATGATTGAGCAACAACATCGGGTCTTGTGAAACAATGCATGTATCATAGCTGGTGATTCGCACGCTCCTATGCCAGAAACAATACAAGTCAGTTTCCGGGAAATCAAATTAAATTTAGCCCGACGAATAAATTCAACTCGTTGAGGAATATTTACAAGTATATATGTCACCAAGAATTGCACGGAGAAATGGGTTATGCTTTGGGTTACGTTTCATGAAACACAAAGGCCCTCATTAGACGGGATAGACATTCGGGAGAGTTATGCTTGGATGCGGACCTCCGGCACGCCGTGGCCGAAATAATATCGGCAAAGAATAATGGAAGTTTGTAACTCACATATTTTTATCTTTGGATTAACTCGGTTTGGCACTTTGAGAGCCTATGTCGGTTTGTTCAGCGGATACGTTGTCTTCGTAGAATATCTTCATTTGGTAACGTTGAGAAGACTCATACTCAGATTTTATTCGCAGATCCCGCTCCGACGTCAACCCTAACGGCATGTAACGCCTTCCGCATATACCCATCTTGGGGAAAAGCATGAACCCACATGGTGATCGGGATAAATTTTAGTCATTCTTCGACTACGTCATCACCGCAGGAGAAGTGGTGTGAAGGCCTTACTGGATCCGAACCAGCTTTGTCCGGTCTTAAGTGAGGCACATGTCCAAGCTACCCCGACTCAACTTGGGAGAACGGTCTGGACGGTGTACCACTGCACCATCCGACCCCATCCGACCCTGCAGAACTCATGTTCGCCGCACGAACGAAGCTAACTTCTTGCTAGGATGCCTTTGGGGTGTCTGGGAGTGATTGAGGCTGACGGGTTTACATTCGGTACTGATGATGGATGTATGATCATACTTTGGTTCTGTTGGTACATCACTTTTCAAATTAGGAATAGCGTACAATTAGCCGAGTCTCATAAGTACTCTGATACTACGGTATTAATCGTGTATGGGCGCTAAAATTCGACTTTTACAGGGTATATAGGCTTTTACTAACTTGAATTAGCATGACGATAAGTAGATCTCCCCACCTAAACTTTAAATTTGTATGGCAAAAATTTCACAACGAAATATTCGTTGGTTTTGCTTTTTTGGTCCATTATAGCCCTCTATTCACTTTTTAATTCATTAATACATTTCATAAATAAATTATACTTCTATCTAGCTAATAATTTACATATCCGCCTTCAGCTTCGTAAACGGCTCTGATTCTTCGGGGCATCGAATCTATCAGTTTCTCCAAGTCATCCCCATTAAACCCCAGATCCCACGCCTCGTTCACTATTTGACGAAGATGCCCTTGACTCCGCTGCCCCCCTTGATCCAACGCTGGATAAAGACGCTCCATGTACGCTTTCATATAACTCCACAAAGTTTCTATCGGATTTAAATCAGGAGAATATGGCGGCCACTCCATTAGAGAAATATTCCTCCTTTCAAACTCACGCATAGTTTGCCTCGACTTGTGAGGAGGGGCGTTGTCCTGCATCACATCTAGTCCTGGTTCCCGAAAGACCGCACTCTCTATGAGAGGCACTATCCTCTCGCAGTAACTGGCCGCAGTGATATGGCCCCACTCCTTCTCCCAAATCAGGCAAGGCCCCTTCTGTCGTCCAAAGAAAGATCCCCAGAACATCCACCCAACTCTCCTCCGCGTCTTGGCTAGGACACAGGTATCTTCGTACTCTTCCCCAATCTTTGACTTAAACTTAGCTCAAGGGAACTCTAAATCTTAGGAGCCTTTAAGGGACTACTGACCTTTCTTGTGACCCAACGATCACTTTGCCGACCATTCATAGCCCAAGTCTCGTCGGACCAGAGGACTCTCATCCAATGTTCCTTCCGCCAGTGGAGATGTATTCTGACAAACTCATATCTCTTCAGTTTGTTGACTGAAGAGATAGGTGGTTTTAATCGTGCAATCCTACGTGCATATCCCCTCTTTGCCAGTTCACGTCGGATCACATTCTCGCTCACACCAAAGTGCCGAAATATAAAATGTGCAAGTTGGAAAAATGACATCCGACGATTTTCCGATGATAAACAGACGAAAAATTCTATTTCATCGACCTGGGAACTACTTAGAATAGGTGGCCTACCACTGGAGTACTGAGGCTCGGTATTTTCAACGCTCATGGTGTATTGTACCTGTCGCCATGTAATCCCAAGGCGTTGAGAGATTTTGACGTAACTGTGTCCCTCACTGGCCAAGGTTCTAACCTGCACATGTTACTCTCTTAACCTTATCAATTTGTAGATTTCAGACTTACTTGAATACGTTGAGTTTGTGTTAGGCGTTTTGCATAAGTAGGAGATGCTGATGATGGAGAAGGTTGTTGAGGTGAATCCATCTTTGCGGCAATCTAGTACAGTAAATTAAAATCTTCTAAAGTAGTTGACTTAAGGTTCAGATGCACTCACATGAAGTAAAAATTAGATAGATGAATGAAATAAAAGTATGCCGTTGAGCAAAATAATAGTAAATAGCTGACAATGATTTAAACGAAACGACCTCAGGTGTGCGCGAGTGAAGAAAGGTGCAGGCATGAAGGTGGGCGTTGGACTTCATATACAGATGCATATCTCTTATGCCTTAGGCCATAAGATTTTAAAATTTGAAGCTAACAGGGATACTGTGGATCTATCGTGAGGTAACCTGGAATATCACCACTTTATCTCCACTTTATCCCCGCTTTAACCCCTGTACCCTATAAGAAGCGGATCAACGAACAATACCCTATCATGAGAGTAGAGTAGCATAACAGCCGTAGAGGAGAAGAAAGAATATAACGATTTTACCCGCTGTAAACGTATACGTTTAAAGTAATACTAGATATCCGGTTGATATCGACAGGTTCTCTCTTGTAACATCCCATGTTATCAGTCAAACTCCCTCGGAGTAGTTCATCTTTGCAGAGTATTCAATTTTGTCCATGTATTTTCAGGTCTAACATCGCGTTGTTGAAATGAAGCCTTTCTCTCTTTAGTAGAACCTGTCTAAACCCTTAGTGGGTCATGGGTTTAATTATTGTTAATATTTATTGAATTGTTGGTGCTTACTTTTGCAACACTTACCCCTACGAGCTATTTTGCGCGGGCGGGTAAGTATTGCAGATTTAAACGGTAAAATTTCTATAAATATTTTCAATAATTATAACGGAGCTCGGTAAGGGTTTAGACAGATTCTACTGTAGTATCAGTAGTAGTTACACGCAGATGATGATCTGCTATACGGTGCTGCCAGTCCATCTCCTAAATGAGTAGTAATGATACGAAATTCCGACAAATTTCGATGGATATATGGGGTACTTATCCCGTTGAAGGGACCTTCGGATCTAGACTATATTTCCTCAGACTTACAGTAGAACCTGTCCAAACCCATAGTGGGTCCCGAGTTTAAATATTGTTGAGATTTATTAAATTGTTGGAGCTTAGTTTTGCAACACTTACCCTTACAGGTCAATTTGTGTGTAGGGGTAAGTATTGCAAATATAAACTGTAAAATTTCTATGAATCTCTTCAGTAATTATACAGGGACCCACTATGGGTTTGGACAGGTTCTACTGTACTTAGAATTCTTCCTTCAAAGTTTGACTGTCAAGGTCTTCAGTTAGTTTCTCAGTGATTGTGTGGGTGATTTCACTCCTCGACCAGAGCATACATCTCCATACCGCTACTTGACAGTCCTTTCAGCTTATCGGCGATCTAGTCTTTTTTCGCTCTCCCTTCGACGTCCAACGCTTGCCAACTAAGTCAAATGTATTAGTCTGACACGCGTCGAGCCCGGAAAAAATTTTCCGGTTGTCCAGCATCCAATCTTGATAAGCAATCGTAAGTCTAGTCGGCCGCAAAAAATGCTCCATCTCGAGACGCGGCGTCCTTTTCTCCACATCAGCATGAACCCCTACATATTTTATGTAGTTTCTAAATTTTTCTGAGGTCAAGACCGTTGAGATTACATTCCGGGGTTGCTGAGTCATTTAACAGCCGTTTGCGCTTTATCAGTAACGATGAGTCGCGTCGCAGCGCGAATATCGGCTGAAGAGAGCTTCCACGGACGTCCGCTTTTGGACTCAAAGAGCTCGGAAAGAAATTCGGAGCTTTTGGCGTGGCTGATACGCGTTGCGGAAGTTACTACTCGGCTATAGTAGCCCTTTCCAAGAAGATGAAGATTCTGAATCTTTTGATTGGAAAAGAGAGACGTCATGATGTGTAAAATAGATATGTTAGTTGAAATGTTTGACTTGCCATGCATCAGCTGACAGGTGGGGATCAGAGCTCTTACCTCGGAGTTGTTTGTGAAGGATTGGTTTGCTCCCGCCCCCAGTGATAGTGATACTTTATTTATACAAATCACAAGCAAAAAACTGTTGACATGCAGCTCTAACTTCAGCTCATACAATTACCTCAGATATTCAGATATTTTAATCAAGTCTAGGCTTGGTGGACAGTAAGGAATTCTAGGGTTAATCTAATAATACGTTGAAAAATATTGCGTGCTGTGATTGTAAAGTTGTGAGTGAACGAACATGGTAGAAGATGTCAACAGCCTCTTTGCTGAACCTCCTCTATCCTTAGTGACCCTTTCAAAGGGTCGGGTGGCGGAGTGGTATATCGGCTGGGCATTTCTCTCAAGTAGAATCTAAGCAGCCGAGGTACATGCCCCACTTGAGACAGGAGTAAGCTGGTTCGTATCCGGCAAGACCCGCACACATCATTTCTCGCCTAGTCATGTACAGTAGAACCCCTCTTAGCTAATAATGGGTCCCGGTATAAATGTTGAAAAGATTCATTGTAACTTGGACTTTTATATTTGCAACACTTACCCTTACAGGTCACTTTGCGTGCAGGGGTAAGTATTGAAAATATAAACGGTAAAATTTCTATGAATCTCTTCAGTAATTATACCGGGATCCACTTTTAGCTGAGAGGGGTTCTACTGTATGTGACGATGCAGAGGCACACTAGATAATCGTGGGTAGCTGGAATGCATTTCTGCGGCAGGCGTCAACAGATAAGGGTTGAAGTGCTGTAAGGTGCCTGACTTGGAGTGATGTCTTCAAGTAATATTCGAGCGTAAGTGCCCCTCATGTTATTGTAAGTCATCGCTCCATGTACCATACCCGCGTGATAGCATTAAGGCTGCATACACAAGATTAACCAAAAAAAAGTCTCCTTCAATTTTAGACTTGAGTAGGGATAAATTAAACTCCAAATATGGAGTACAGGGTATCAGGGACATTTGGTTTTACTTGCATGTAGTACTGCAGCCTTAAATATTGTTACTAAGTAGATGAAATTATCGCTATTTAGTAACAATATTTAGGTCTGCAATTTTACATGCAGGTAAAACTAATTGCCCCTGATACCCTATACATGTATGATGAGCAACAACGAAATAGATAATGAATTACCTTTTTTATCTTTTACGCAAACACACTTGGTAATCCTGATCTCTTCTCAACAGCCCCATTCTTTGGATGAACGAGTAGGACTAAATATTTATTGTTCTCTTTCCGTAGAAAGGCTCTCTTAGCAAAGTGAAGCGAAACACTTTCTCATATTTTCATGAACCAGCGATGAGATTGTGAAGCAGGCAGCTTTGACTTGGCAGGATCCTGGTGTGAAAGGCTAGTCACCAAAACGATGCAAGAAAGATTGATGGCCGAAAGACTGTCTTTTTTTCTATATAAAGTTTACATAGTCTAAAGCTAGGTTTTAGTACTTGACTTCTCACCATAGTTTTGTCAACTGAAACAAATTCTCCGTCTGAAGTTAACCTCTGGGTTTCGCGTAATTTCGCGTAGTTCCAGGGTGTGAACGGTTAGAACAAACGGTCACTGCACGCAAGCAATACCATAAAATAAGTTATGTTTTTCTATGTCCATCTACAAAGGTAGGACAACTATTATACAGTCGTCCGTCTCTAACTCGATAGTGGGTCCCGGTATAAGTGTTGAAAGTATTCTATGAAATTCAACCAATTACATTTGCAGTACTTACCCCTGCACGGAAAGTAACCTGTAAGGGTAAGTATTGCAAATATAAAAGTCCAAGTTACAATGAGTATTTTCAACACTTATACCGGGACCCACTATCGAGCTAGAGTGGGACGACTGTTTATATATAAAGACTAATTACCTCAGAGATCCTGACCTCTGTGGTCATCTGTAAGTGGCCAGCCCCCAAAGTTGTGAACTGTAATTAATCAGCTGGTGACATGTAATTAATTAGCCAGCCTCGTACGTTGATATTGTAATATACCAGCCTCTGCCTATAATGCCAAGCATTATATATAGTATTCACGAATCAAGCTAGGACCTCTAGGATCCTAGCACTAAAATTGTGGGTATCACCCGTAACACAGGGAGATTCGTATTGAATGAATGTTTTTTTCTTTTAAAATCATTCCTGCGTATGCAGCCTGAGGCTATGACGCACATGATTATGGAAGACATGTATATTTCGCAGAATAACTCAGTTTGACATTTGGAACACTCATACTCAGATTTCATTTGCAGATACCACTACGAGAATAACGCCTTGCGACATGTACCCTCTTCCGTGAATACCCACCATAGAGAAAAAGCGAGAAAAACCTATAGTTATTTGAGCATGCTTTCGTCATCCTACGAATACAGTATCACCGCGAGAGAAGTGGTGTGAGGGTCTTGCTGGATTCGAACCAGCTTTCTCCTGTCTCAAGTGGGGCATGTGTCCAAGCTACCCAGACTCTACTTGGGAGAACAGCCCGAACAATGAACCACTGCACCATCCGACCCTCAACGCTTGCTTGTCGATAAGTGAAACTTGGCCGCTTGTTATGTTAGAGCGGTAGACCTTGACAACGTAACTTGCTTATTCTGAGGCAGATTTGTGATCTTCTGGATATTTTCGACGGTATGATCACAATTCAGTGTTTCGACATGGCCGATGACGAAAGTTATGCAGGAAAGTAGAAACATTTAGATTCGCAGGTTGCTTCACCTGCTCAATTGGCTTCTAAGCCACGTTACATATCTATGCACTTGGGCCTAGATACATGTGTGCTGCATTCTGGCAATTTCAAATGGTGGTGAACATATATTTTACCAACAAGGCTCTTGGTTACCGGTCGGAAGTGTAGCCTGATGACAGACCACGTTGAACGGGTAAAATCCCTGCGAATGCGGCTAATTCAGAAGCATCAAGTAAATCGACAATCAAGGAATCAGATAGGACCTGCAATTCTAATTACCGGAAAGAGAATAGCTAGATTGAGCACTCATTCGTTGAACTCCAAACATGTCTGTTTGCTCACTTAAGTTAACGTCCTGGTGACTAAAAAGTTACGGGTTGTGTCGGCTTCGTACTTATTTGTTTGCGCCGGCACGACGAGTAAACCCACTGGAGACATTATTCTTCCTGCTCGGTATCGTGCAAAAGCAAGACGCCATATCTTGTAATGCGAATCGCCAAGTTGGTTTCACGCGAGGTGTTGACGGCGAAGCGCCGACAACTCATAACAGCGTCACGTCCAACCGACGTGCCCAGACCACTAGAATTGTGTTGCTTTTTATTCATAAGAAATATAAACTGATGAATCTTGAGTTTCCGACTTGGGTAACCTGAAGAGATCTTGAGTTACCTGAACATGCAGGAGGAAATCTTATTTTCATGGTAAACAAGGGTTCCCTAGCTAGTTAGTCCCTTCTACAGTACAATCTCGCTATGACAGTGTGGGGCAAAACTTAACCAAGGCTCCCGATTGGAGGATTCAAATAAATTGGCCAATAAGAACCCTTGGTTAAGTCTTGCCCCACATTGTTATAGCGAGACTATACTGTATTTCCATAATTTTTACTGACATAGCAACGATCCTATCGGTATGTCTTCCGCAATGCTCAGTAATATTTAATTTCCGATTGGCGAAAGCCAGAAAAGCCACTTAAAAATCATTCCGTTTTTGGTCCTACCGGTAGCGTGTTACCGTTACACCGCGTCTTCGTCGATTGGAGATTGCTTCCCCGGTGCCAACGCGATGCAGCATCACTCATCATCACACTTAAAGTAAGTATTATTGTACATGTCGAAGGTTCATAGAAACAGTCTATAGGCCTGGCCATACAACAGCATCCCGGGCTGTCTCAATTGTGCAGCCTCTTCGAGTCCCCCTGCCCTGCATTTGATCTGGAAAATCCGCCTCAACTACCTAAATTGAGACCCCTGACTGGACCAACACGACCACGTGATTTTTATCCATGTTGACAAACGGACCATACTGCAGGGATAAATAATGTTGTAACTTGATATTCATATTGTACATCATTTACTATTATTATCACTTAAAAATGAACATAATTAATATCAATTGACAACATGTGTAACTTCTGCAGGATAGTAGAGGTTGTCCGGTACAAGGATGTACGAGTACATGATTACCATCTCGCTATGCTCATCTGCACGGGCTCTAATTGGCTACCATTAAAAAATGACCAATGAGAGCTTGAATATTCAAGTTTAACGAGGACTTCTTCATAGGCGTTCACTCGTTAAGTGAAGTCGGAGCTTAAAAAAAGACAACCAGGAAATGAGACATCTTTTCCGATCCGATCTGATAGGTCTCAGGTAGTTCATGGTGCTAACTTAGTCTAGCTAGTGGTGTAAGTGCTAGTACTTGGAAGCATCACAGCATGAATCTGTAAGAATAATCGTCGTCTCAAAGATTGTTTATATCTGACGTTGACAGGGGTTCCCGACTGAGGTAAACTAGACCCTGACCAGCTGATGTAACATTACCTCGCGTAAGTCTCGCTTAAACTGGGTTGTAAACGAAGGCAGAAGCAACGTAGACTCACTACCCATGGACGTACTGGACTGACAGCAGGAGCCGTAAACTGTTCTGCGTGCTCATCGATCTGCTTAGGTGCTTTCCTTTCGAGCAGTTCCCTCGATACCAATCTCTCGAGGATACGCTCGGATCAGAGATCTACTTCGCGAAATCTGTGAGGATGATCGCGTTCTGTGCACTCGCTGCCTTCTTGTCAGCCACCCGTGAGCCCCCCCGTCACACGGCCTGAAAGGAGGCGGGCGTGGAAGCATTATCCTTCGCTGTTCGACTCTTTTTCATCCTGAGTGACTATGTTTCAACAGGTCTTTCCTCCTTCCATCCGTATCTTTCGGTATTAGCCCAACACACTTGACCGATGGATTATCACAGTACTCTTCTGTGACAATAGATGATATGCAGGTCGACATGTACCCGATTCGCCTACTGCGGGTGACATCATTCGTCATCGGATATTTCTCAGACTGTGAATTTGTTCTCGCTTACTGCTCGAGTCTTGTGGTAGATTCAGAAGTCGTAGAAGTCCACGTTCACGACATGTCAAGGGTTGGTGGAGAAATGGCCGCAGCCTGAAGCCTTCCGCCTCTCTCGCGTGCATACCGGTGGTCAGTTTTGATTGCGCTTTACACGTTGGCTGTCGCTGGTCACTTACCATCGACTCATATTTCGAGATAACGAGTAGCGATATCACTGAGGGCTGGACGGATCTCCAGGGACGCCCTGGTGTTCATGCGCAAATGATAGCGATTCAATTGTGGATCTTCATCCGTCATCCTGAGAGTGTAATTTACGTCGCGCCATTTTTGGAATTGATAGCACTTCCCAGCAAGATACTTCATCTTGAACACCTCACATCCTTTTGATGAAGCCATCCGTTCACTGACCGTGCTAAATTGTACAGTCCTGATTGCGATATTCTTCCGAGAATGGCCGCTTGTAGTTCAGTAGTGTTGGCGAGTGTCTTCGTTCATTATCCGAGAAGAAATGAAAATCCCCTCATCTCGTCTGCACGGCTCAAAACTTTCTGTGCTCATTAAATTAAACTGAAAAGCCTATCTCTGACACGTTTGCCTGCGTGCACGTACTACATGTAGTTGATATTGATGTCTACGCCCTCTCGTCTTCTCACGACAGAGTTGATACGCTGATGATCGAGGCACCGTTCCATGAGATTTGGACATATCGATCCAGTATCGTATCGCCAGTATTAGTACCGCAATGTCCAGGAGATTACAATCGGTACACGCGGATTTGAGATACAAAAATTGTATCTGGCTATATTTCCACTCTTGATAGATGTAATCCTCGTTCTGAGCACCGTGGGTACTTGTGTACCGATTATACGGAATGAGCAATATTTTCTCAATTTTATTTGCAATAATTACCCCTGTCTGAAAAACACTTTGTAGGGGTAAATATTGCAAATACAAATGGTCGAACTCGTGTAGATCCTTACATAAATTACATAGGGACCCACTATGGCTATAACGAGGACTATCGATACAGTAAAACTTCTCTAACACGATAGTGGGTCCCGGCATAAGTGTTGAAAATATTCATTGTAACTTGCACTTTTATATTTGCAATACTTGCCCCTGCACGCAAAATGACCTGTAAGGGTAAGTGTTGCAAATATAAAAGTGCAAGTTACAATGAATATTTTCAACACTTATGCCGGGACCCACTATCGTGTTAGAGAAGTTTTACTGTAGTCATATATGATTAAAATCTAAATTTTAGAGCCCTGAACAGAAAAAGTGCCAAAAAAATCTCGTATCGATCACCCACTTTGACCATACTATTCTTTTCGGATAAACATATCGTAATAAATGTTGTGTTAACGCCGTTACATGTACCTGTATCACCCCAAGCCACATCTGATAACGCTGGATTATCTCTGGTGTACTCGTACAGATTATCGGCTGTCACGAAGAGAACTTGCGGAAGGCGGATACTAGCATTGATAGATTCTGCCCATGTACTCCGGCATCAGCATAAAGTTCATACCTCGTCCAATACAAATTTGTATGATCCGAGATCAAAAATTTACGCTTGTGCCAGGGTATTGTATGTTTCTTGAGTTAGGAAACGGATCAATCAAAGCGAGCGAGTTAGTCATCAAGATATTTTGGGAGCATCTGATTCGGATCGCTTTGCCGGTGTTCCAGAAGATTGCCGGAAATCATTCCTACTGGGGACCCCTCACTACGATCTCTCTCTCTGCCCTTATCCTAGTCGTCTTAGTCGGATTCTCGCCATCATCGTACAAGGATCATCTCGTCTATTCATCGCTGTCACGGCGATCAGACTTAGCCGAGGGGTAATTATGGCTTTAATAATGATAGATAATTACAGAGAGGGGGTAATTTTCAGGGAGCTCCGCGCTAAAATAATAAAAAAAACAAATTGATCCTATTGCATAATTACTGTTATATACCTCTCTTGGTATAATGTGTCAAATAATCACAAAATAAATTACATGTACTCAGTCGTGCGAAAGAAACATTACCAACTAACCGGAATTAACGGTTAAACCTTAAAAATAGCGGGGGAACTCAGAATGGATGAATGGATAGGTGAGTGGATGGGTGGACGGACGGACGGCAGGCCGGACGGATATTATCGACGTCACTACAGACGAGTGACGATCTAAGAGAATTGTCTTTTTTCTCTGTCCATTCACTCAACGCGAGTTGGCTAACGTGATCCACAAGGGAGAAATGATTCACTCCGAACTCTCATCTATAACTCACCTTTTATTCTTTTGGTTAGATGTCTGAATGAATCTCTGAATGAATGTCTGAATGAATGAGTGAATGAATGAGTGAATGATTTGTTTGCTCAAGAGGTCGTTATCATTTGATAGGTGAAACGTGTGAAACGAGTTCAAGTAAGTTTGCTACATGTCAATATGGAAGTCATACCAGGAATCGTAGCCGTAGTCATAGTTGTTAAAAGCGTTCGTTCCATCTCAACTTCATCTGTGCCCTAAGCTTTTGTCCAGGCCTTTAGGGGCCTCAGGAGCCATAGACTGAATAACTCATAGTTATTGCGTGTGAACCCCTACACGTACAGTATTTTATATAGGCATAGTTCAGGGGTATGTCAAGCGAGTGCGTACACCTTTCCAACGACCCCAACTCCATGACTACATGTTCAAGTCCTACATGGACTTGGGCTATGAATTGAAATTCTACGACGTAGATTGTAAGTACAATGAGCACTAGTTGTACTAGTCATAGTCACGGAACCCTACAATTCATCAACTCTTCGACCCATCAACCCTACAACACTTCTACCTAACCACCCCATCCCCCCTTCACTCTTAACTTCCCCCCCCGGCTGATATTCAGTGGAACTTGGCGCACACAAGTCAAATCAATGATGAGGATCATGTCTAATTGGTTCTCACACATACCTTTCCTCGACTACTCCTAAAAGCGGTAGGCTACATATATCCTGACAGATTAGCTCACTCCCCTCCACACTTTCGAGAGTACATGTAGGAGACACATGTCGACGTCTGGGCTCTGAACTGCGATCAAAGGACGCCGCCACTCGAACGAAGTCGATACTTTTTATTTATTTCTGCTAGATATCCTTGCTACACTTGACATTTTCGTTTAGACACGTTCCTGATCTATCCCCCCACTCTGCGATCATCTCATCGACAACATAAGACATAACGATGACGGCCTCATGTCCAATTAATATAGTACCTTCGAGCAGAAGCACTTCTTCATCTTCTGCAAGGCCTCACCAGACTAGCCATAATCCAGACGCACAAACACCCCTTGACATGATGGTGACGGGCTCAGCTTATGAATATGACGGGCCTAGGGCGCAACACGATTCCACAATAACCACGGTGAACCCGATACCGGTGAACATACCTATTAGGAATTCGGAAGGGCGCCTGAGATCGAGCAGTTTATCAGGAAGTTTTGCACAGCCAGCTAGCTTAGGTGGCCTGTCTGTGGGAAGTTGGATGCGTGATGAGTGAGTGGGCGCGTTATTAACCCTTCTGGATACCCCAGAATCTGTGATCGTGCAAGCGTAATAATGATAAATTTGTCTTTTTTTATTGAAGCGCTAGTTGATCATATTTTAAAGCTAACATGGCAAACAGTATTATCATGACGGGTACTTCGCCGTTCCCACACCAATCAGCTTCATTTAATTCCTCGTCCTACCTACCAAAACTTGAAGCAGACTTTATGAAGAATTTCACTTGTTGCGGAATAACGATCCACACGCTTCACGATTTGTTACAGCACTACGAGGAATTACATGCACCGCAGCGAGTTGACTCATCACATTCCTCAAAAATTCAGGAATCGTCTACTACGGTAAACATCACGACTGCCACCAAAACCGGTCTAATCGATAATATCAATACCAAAGGATCCAGTCCGACACGGACAAGCACCGCGCCTCAACCTGTACCTGAACCACACCGGAATTCGCACTCGCCACCTCAGCCACCACATCGATCGAACTCTCCACAACAAACCAAATTTGGAGAAATGCAGTTATTGCGCCCGAACCAACAGTCGCAAACGTCGAGTCCGACATCAGATCAACACAAATTTGGCTCAGATGAGATGGATACCGTAGAAAATATGGAACTGGACGAAGTCATGGAACCCCTAGACGACTCGCCAGAGACTCCAACGCAAACTCAATCGCAGTCGCTGTTCGGCAAGCACCCACAACTCATCTTAAACCTTAGTTCCTCTGGACTGTCCCACTCGGGCTTGCGAAGTTCACAGCCGTCCACTCCTTCGTCGGCTGGATTTAGCTTTCAAAATAACCCAACGGTGTCCTCGGTGAACACACCAACACTCAGCGCCCATCCTTCGCAGAGTAGTCATCAGTTTCCGCTCTCTGTCTCTGGACCAGGAACCCCCTCGGCCGAGACAGATCACGAAGTTGCTAATTTTTCCTCCCAGCTGAACCATGGTAACTTGAATCATCAAATATCAAGTTTGGACTTTCCCTACATTCCTGGTACCGAAAACATGGGAATCGACTACTGCATTGACGAGCCCGCAAAACGATTATACAGCCCTAATGGGTTTCATAATCAGCGATTTCATCATCAGTATGCACGATTCGGCCCTGGTGATACTAAAAATGAGATCATAGCGCAAGCGCAGCGTGCGCAACACATGTACGCAATGGTAAATCCACATGCGGCAGCTATGATGATGGGGGCCGAGGAACTCAAGCCTTTTAGATGTCCAGTCGTTGGATGTGAAAAGGCGTACAAGAATCAAAACGGGCTCAAGTAACAATTTTGAATCCTCCTTCCCGAACGCTGCTAATTAAGAAACTTAGATATCACAAAACACACGGTCACAACACTCAGCAATTACACCAGAATGATGATGGCACTTTCTCCATCATGGATCCCGTGACTTCAACACCATACCCCGGAAACCTCGGAATGGAGAAAGAAAAGCCATATAAATGTGAGTCCTGTAATAAGAGATACAAGAATTTAAATGGGCTTAAATATGTAAGTTCCTGCACGCAATGAGCCTCAAACATTGTCGCTGATTGAACTCAGCACAAACAGCACTCGCCTCAATGCAATTTAGAATTTCACCTTGCTTCACAGATGATCTCACCATCAGGCTTACCCATGGGGATCAGTGTTTCAAATCTACCAAATATTGGAACTCATCTCTGGTAAATAGTCGGGTCTTCAATTCCCAGATAACTATAACCTACCCGTCCTTTTTCGCATCTTCGGAGAGCAATTGGATCAACATTCGTAATTCTTTCAACTTCCGAATTTACGAAGAGATAATTATATTTCATTTTGTTTGCATTGGGCGGCGTCTGCGATACATGTCGCTACATTTGTCGTTCTTGATGAGCTATACCCAGAGTCAAAATTACTGGTAACTGTGCAGGACTAGGGAGGCCGCTTCCTTGCCGTGACGGTCAACATCCAGGACCCATGAAAGTTTCCGAGGAATCTGGGTCTCTAATTTTTCCATCCTCTATTTCTTTGTCTCTTGTTTTTGTTGTTCCAGACCTCAAGAGGAAGATCAGGTGCCTCTGAATAATGAGAATATTCGCATGTTTTTGAATTTTTGGGCGGCACAGGTACTGGTGTTAGAGGTTATGTCTGGAGAAATAGCTAATAATGAGATGATGGATCGGTCAGTAGACGAGTTTCTTGATGGATTACAGCTTAGCGCTACTCGATTAGCAGGAATTAGAGTCGCGAGGGAACAATTTGTTATGATTCCGACGGATAAATTTGTGTAATTACGGAATAGGAGTATTTCTTCAATTAAGAGCGAGCAATCAATACAATTACCGCAGGTCGTTTAAATATAGTTTTCACGACTGACTTAAATCCGCTATGTTGCGGATAGGCTGGTCGCATAGATTACGGAGAATAGTACCAGTTCTAGTCTACACTCCGTTCCATAGATATCCTTTGTCCATTGTCCCAGACCAATATGCGTGGAACTATGGACAACGTATCACCTTGCGCCGGGGTCCAAAAAGATCCGGCGATCCCCGAGCAAAGGCATCTAGATGAATCAGACTGTCGACATCACCCACGGACGTGTACCTCGTGAAGAGTCCCGAGATCAACTGATAGCTCGAGACCTGGAAGTTCTCGGCCAGCTCAGCTCGCAGAGCTGTGCAATTTCCATGAAACAAGCCTTTTTTCAGTGTGCCACAGAATAGAACCGACATCGTGCCCACATACTAATTTATGATGTCAGAGCGAGCACAGCTCTACACCTCAGGCACACCACCTGATTCCAGCACTAGCACGGGCGAAAGACTTCGCAACTATCTATGAGAAACACGTCACGGCTTCAAGGCAAAACATGACTCGGCGAGATATAAGGAGCTGGATCTCAGCTGCGCGGCCATACTTCCGACGGCAGACGGTGACTTCGGCGACATGTTCTCCCGCCACCGCTCTTACCTGATTCTGTAGGGGAGAAACGTTTCCCGATCGATCTTGTTGTGTTCGCTCGGACGTCGGACGCGACGCACGGGTCTGCGAGACCTCGTAGGTGAGATTCGGTCGGTTTGTGGTTCATCGCATGGGGCTATTTCTTTGGTGGGGTGGATCGAGACATGCTCATCCTCATCGTAATCGTCATTCGTTGCGGAGATGGTGATGGGGATTTATGCATACGTCAATAGGGTCATCGCGACTAGCCGCTGCGATGCGCAACTGCTTCTTTTGCACGGAAAGATGTAGATTGTAATGTCTGCTCTGTAGATCGCAAACACCCCTGCGGAAGGGTTGGCGCGTTGGTTTTATTATATGTAGCTAGGCTCCAGATGGAAAGACTTGGACCAGATAGAAGATGCGAAGCCCTCAGGGACATCAGCATGTCGGGTCACTGGTGTGTCGGCTGAGCTACCTGGCACGACGAAAAGTAATAATAAAATGAAGTCCTGCAAATTCTCGCCCCCATTTCCTAGGTTCTAGTCACATTGTGACGATGCGAGAGCAAGTTCTTCCGCCCACGGCCACATGCCCGGTTAGAATAAGTCATCACCGCTTCACCATTGAACCAGCGCTCAGTAGAAGTGAACGCACTATGGTTCATAAACTCAATACTGTAACTCTACCCAGACACAATTCTGACCACTCATGCGACCTGACCCAGATCAACGCGAGGAAGCAGTCTCGGCCCGCTGCGCCGGCAGCCTCGCGCTGACCAAGCTGAGGGGACGACGGGCGAAGCACCTGTCGCCGTCTGATCTCACGGGCCACCGAGCGTAGCTGACAAGCCGGTGTATCTCAGATCACGGTGATGCATAGAATCCGGGGACGAGGCTTTTTTTTTTTTTTTTTAAATCATTTTTGCGTATGCAGCCTGAGGCTATGACACGAATGATTACGGAAGATATGTATGTGACGCAGAATAACTCTGTTTGACGTTTGGAACACTCATACTCAGATTTCATTTGCAGATACCACTACGAGAATAACGCCTTGCGACATGTACCCTCTTCCGTGAATACCCACCACAGGGAAAAGCTGGGGACGAGGCGCGCCGCTGGTTAGTCTTCCTGGCGCGTAGACGCGGGCTTTCGATTCAGAGTCTTCTGGATGGCGGAAAGGGATGGCTTTTCGTCGGACAGGCGTTGCGGGCGCCGATGTGCGAATTTCATTTGCTTTGTGATGCTCTGTTCATCACGTGTACATGACTGTAGCTTGGAGGGCAGTGGAGCAAGGAGAAAGTCAGTCCAGGATGAAATCTAGGAGACGAAGATGCTTCAGAAATCCTGTCGAGGACACAGCTCAATGTGTCTGGCGAGAGACGAGATGTTCTCTCGTACTCCGTAGACCTCGGAGGTTCCAGGAACGACCGAGATGATGTCCTTGATACATCATGTCTGGTACCCCCATAACAGAGGCGAAAGATGATTCCTTCATCTCTCCACTATTCCACAGTGTCCGTCTCAGGGAGAAACCGTCGACAGAGTGTCAGAGTGAAGACCTCGTTGGACACACGGTTATGTATAGGTGCACTACGTCCCAACATGAGCATGTCTGGCATTGTTCATGACGTCGGGGGGAGAGTGTGGATGCATTTCGGACATGTCGAAGATGTACCTTTGTGAAAATCTGCCTGATCAAGGGGAACACACCAGGAATGCAGACATGGAAAGATGGTGAAGATGAAAAATCGATGTCATCTCTCTATCGATTCTTCACAGAAATCAGTGTCTGATCATGACCACAACCCCCGCCGCGTGTCACCGTTGCGACTCTCGGGTCCTGATCCATTGGATCAGGGTTGGCACGCCGATCGGACACTTTTCGCGAGGACTCGGCCTCCCGTCGCGGCATCGTGCATTGATGGTTGGCCGTCCGCGAGGTCTGGTCGCTGACGATCAGCGCTCCCACGCTCGAGCGGTATCATTCGGGGGACCCACAGCACCGGTGGAGATCGTCAACGACGCCGCGACGATGAACCTGGTGGACTGCCGCCGACTACGGCGGGGGGACATGTCACGCCAGCCGTGATCGGTCGGAATGCGTGCGCACCGCGCATCTGACGATGAGGGACCCACAGCGAGCGACAGAACACGCGCACGCGGGAGCGAGGTACACGACCCCGCATGCACGAATATCTCGCATGAATATCAATACAGTAAAACTTCTGTAACACGATAGTGGGTCCCGGTATAAGTGTTGAAAAGATCCATTGCAACTTAGACTTTTATATTTGCAACACTTACCCTTACAGGTCATTTTGGGTGCAGGGGTAAGTATTGTAAATATAAAAGTCTAAGTTGCAATAGATCTTTTCAACACTTATACCGGGACCCACTATCGAGTTAGAGAGGGACGACTGTACTACAGTAAAACTTCTGTAAGGCGATAGTGGATCCCGATTTAATTATTGAAAAGATTCATTTCAATTTTGCCGTGTATATTTGCGATACTTATCCATTCAGGTAGATTTGCGAACAGGGATAAGTATTGCAAATATACACGGCAAAATTGAAATGAATCTTTTCAATAATTAAATCGGGATCCACTATCGCCTTACAGAAGTTTTACTGTAGTACAGTCGTCCCTCTCTAACTCGATAGTGGGTCCCGGTATAAGTGTTGAAAATATTCATTGAAATTCAACCATTTACATTTGCAATACTTACCTCTGCGCGCAAAATGACCTGTAAGGGTAAGTGTTGCAAATATAAAAGTCTAAGTAGCAATGGATCTTTTCAACACTTATACCGGGACCCACTATCGAGTTAGAGAGGGACGACTGTACTCTTGTCTTCCTGACATCATCATTCCCGTTGCTTGCGCGACATTTTTCATGCCCACGCGCGCACTTGTTCGCGTGACATGGGTGTATCGAGGTAAGTCAAACTGTCAGGGTCGCTCACCCAACGTCGTGGGTCTCTCCCGGAAAATTGGTTGGCGATCGTCCTTGGCTGCTCTACCCCAATTTAACCTGCCGTATTCGGTGGTCGTTTTCTCGGTGTGACGCTTAGCCGACACACGCCTGCTACGGCCCACTCCGTGTGGCAACACTTGTCACATCACATGCATCTGGATGCACGTGGTCGTGTCCCTCTCCATGTGCGTGGAGGTCGGCGGGGGATGTGGCGATGCTGAGGGTGCTGTCGGAGAAGTGATCTCTCCTCGGCTGCATCACATCTTCCGTAGATACCATTCTTACTCTCGACCCATCGGATAGATCAGAGCAGCAAATAAGGATCGACTCGTCGATACCGTGAACCGACTGGATTGGATGGTGCCGTAGTACATCAACCGGGCCGTTAGGCGACGAGTTGGTGTACAGTATCTCAGCCCTAAAGATTGTTAGAGGCTGATGTTGGATTTGTGTCTACACCTTGCAGCCACTTATCTTAGCATTCAAAACTAACATCAGTCACTAACAATCTTCAGGGCTGAGACATTGTAGTTTGGACACATGCCCCACTTGAGACAAGAGAAGGCGGGTTTACATACAGCAGGACCCGCACAACACTTCGTGCGCGATGATAACGTCTTTGTAGAATAGCAAGAGCATACTCAGATAATTATTGGGGGGGGGGGGGGTCGCACGTTTTCCTTGGGCGGCTATGTGTGTGAGTGCTCCTCACGTCGGATGGAATCATTCTACGGGGCTACGTATCTCCCATCATCGTCCTAAACTACAAACACAGGGTTGACTAACAAAATGAAGCTATTGGCGCGTCTTTTGCCCCAATTCTCTGTGGGTCGAGTTATAAAAGAAAGCCTGGCGTGACTTCACATCTTGACTTACACAAACACATAAGTAGAAGGATTTAACAGGTGCGCGTAGCTGTGTGTAGAAATTATACGAAGGAAGAAGTATAGAGGACGTACCATCCCAGGAATAGGTGTCATTGGTTGGGCTATGAAGATTATAATTATCTAATCTGTTCCAAGAGAACAAAGGGAAAAGTGGAACTTCAATACGATGAACATTTGACTCTCTTTCCTTTACTTTGTAGTTCAAAAGTTCTTATTAAGTTCTAGCAACCTGAGTTGTAGCTATAGTGGCTCACGCAGGTATTTTCAGAGGCCATTTTATCTCGTCGAAGAACTCCATTCGACGTGTGCGACATGCTGCTTTTGGCGAGTATATGTACGTCATTAAGCGGATCAGGTGGTGCAGTGGTACACCGTCTGGGCCGTTCATCCCAGTAGAGACTGGACTCACGCCCCACTTGAGAAAGGAGAAAATTGATTCGCTTCCAGCAAGACCCTGACATGGAAAAAGAACTGATTCCACGACACTATTTGTACAAGTGCCTTATATTTATCCCGATATGATTTTATATATTTCATGCAACACACACCATCTCTCTCGCGTTGATATAGTTTCCGTCGGATGACAAATGCATGTTCAACTACTGGTGAGGTTTTCCTCGCTTTTCCCTGTGGTGGGTATTCACGGAAGAGGGTACATGTAATAAGGCGTAGTCGTATCTGCAAATGATATCTGAGGATGAATGTTCTACTGAGTCACTCTACGACGTGTACAGGCTGTCAGGGGCAATTAGTTTTACTTGCATATAGTATTGCAGACCTGAATATTGTTACTAAACAACGCTAATTTTGTCTCATTAGTAACAATATTTAGGGCTGCATTACTACATAAAAGCAAAAATAATTGCTCCTGATAGCTAGTACATATTTTCTATAAACATTCGTGCCATAGCTTCAGACTGCATACGTTAGACTGTTTTAAAGAAAATGCAAACATAGTGCACAAAACTTATCGTCTAGCTTACGTTTACCTCACACTTAGCCCCTGTACACTGCCTTCCCCTAAAGTTCGTCCCGTATCCACAAAAGTATGTGTAATCGAAAGTCCCTGTAGCCCCTTAAGATAATTATTTTTGTCCCTCATTCCATCACAATTTATATGATACTAGGGACAAAAATTAGAATCTAAAGGGGCTACAGGGACTTTCGATTACAGTCGTCCCTCTCTAGCTCGATAGTGGGTCCCGGTATAAGTGTTGAAAAGATTCATTGTAACTTGGACTTTTATATTTGCAACACTTACCTTTACAGATCATTTTGCATGCAGGGGTAAGTATTGCAAATGTAAATGGTTGACTTTCAATGAATATTTTCAACACTTATAACGGGACCCACTATCGAGCTAGAGAGGGACGACTGTACACATACTTTAGTGGATAGGGGACGAACTTTAGGGGAAGGAAGTGTATGAACTCTGATCGCTACCGTCCGATCATTTATCTCCTCTATCACCGCGAGTATCATCGGTAGACACTGCGGGAAATATAGTAGTAGGGTCGGATGGTGCAGTGGTACACTATCCGGGCCGTTCTTCCAAGTAGAGTCTGGGTAGCTTGGACACATGCCCCACTTGAGACAGGAGAAAGCTGGTTCGAATCCAGCAAGACCCTCACACCACTTCTCTCGCGGTGATACTGTATTCGTAGAATGACGAAAGCATGCTCAGATAGCCACAGGTTTTTCTCGCTTTTCCCTGTGGTGAGTATTCACGGAAGAGGGTACATGTCGTAAGGCGTTATTCTCGTAGTGGTATCTGCAAATGAAATCTGAGTATGAGTGTTCCAAACGTCAAACAGAGTTATTCTGCGTCACATACATATCTTCCGTAATCATTCGCGTCATAGCCTCAGGCTGCATACGCAAAAATGATTTAAAAAAAAAAAAATATAGTAGTAGTTTTGTTTATTCGTGCTATGTAGAGTACAAGACTATTATCACTCTAGGGCTCCTCTCTGACCCAGGCCACACCTTTTACAGTGCTCCTATCCCCTTTTACCTCGAACCTAAGATCATTGATACATTGACCCATGACGGGTAGCCATTTAGCTCAGTAATTACCCGTAGAATTCAACCACCTTTTCTACGGAACCTTCTGCTCAAAAAAAAATTGAAAAAGAGCAGCCATGGAAACTGGTACGCGGGAAAAAGTCTCGAAAAACCTGCAACTCCAGCCAGGCGAGGCCTAGACACCAGAGCCACACGAGGTGCGTATCCCCATCTGTATCTCCCTAATATCCCATAGTCGAGATATCCTCCTTATACCGACACCACCAGCGCTCAGGTAGCGGTGCTCTTTCCTCGGGAGACAGTATAATGCCAGAATATCTGTAAACAGTAAGAATTCATCTTGGTAAAAATGGCCAACTTAGTATAATCTATCACCACCATGACGGGAGCTGGGTACGCCCCGGAAACTCATCTGTGTGACTTTTCCTCCGTGACCAAGTAATGCGTGTCTCTATTGGCTCTGAAGATAAACTCCAGGTTCGTAGGGGACACCACGTACAGGTAGAAACGCCGTCTTCGTCCCCCACTGCGGGAAATATTTCACCTAGGCTGAACTTGATATCATGCTCCTCTTGACAAACCAACTTCTTCTCCATCGCAAGCTGGAATGGAGGAAGGGTAGCGCCCACAAGGTCGTTCTTCTAACGACATGCTCACCTTTTTTGAAAATTATCGTTCATTTGAGTCTACGACTATTTACAGACATCTACACTGTCTCAGCCCTAAAGATTGTTAGTAACTGATGTTGGTTTTGTGTATCTATGCCTTGCGGCCACCTGTCGCGGGATCAATTGATAGTGGTAAACACCAGAGCAAGTCCAAATATAAAATCAGTTACATAATAATCAGCCACATAATAATCAGCCACACACGCCACAGCCGCACAGAACCAGCCTCACACAGAACCAGCCTCGCGAGATATAGTGACAATCAACAAGCTACTGGCGCAGCCAGTTCCAACTCCACGGATTCATCCCGTAACATCACCCCCCTTTCAAGGGATTTGGCCGCCTTCCGGTGTGCATGCCAACATTGAACTCCCCCACATTATCTCCAGTTCCATAATTTTGTTCGAACAAGTCCAAAGCTACAGTATTTTCTAATTCTGAGCGGGGTTCCCATGTTGGTTCTGCTTGACCTTTCCATTTTACCAGTAACATCTTTCGAAATCCCCTACCACGACGTCGCTTCTCAGCTCTCAGTATGCGTTCTACTTCAAACTCTTGTTCACTGCGCGGTAAGTCGGCATTAACAGGCAAAGGTTGATAATCATCCTGTTTTTGTGAAGGTAGAGGGTCTTCTGCAGCTCTTTTAAGTAAGTCAACATGGAAACGAGGGTGAATGCCGATTGGAACATCTAGCTCAACAACATGAGGAGAGATAGATTTGAGAACTTTATACTTCGCATGAAGCCAAGCAAACTTTTTCGACGGTCGTGGGGTTGCAATATTTTTGAGATTTAACCAGACGTAATCACCAACTTGGAAAAGTTCCGCTTCCTGTCGACCACGGTTTGCCGTATCTTCCATGATTTGCTGTCTCCACACCATTGATGATTGTGCTAGGGCTTGGCCTTCCTCCAGTTTTTTGATTAATGCATCGGCTTGACGAGCTTTTGAAGATCTTGGTTTTGCATCCGTGATATCATCAGATGTTAGTGTGGGGATTGGGGAAACATGGTAACCATGATTAAGGAAAAACGGGCTATATCCAAGGGACGAATCTCTATTATTTAGAGCTAGCTGGGCTGCGGGAATTAGGTTTGACCAATCCCTCTGCGAATAGGTGACAAAGGCTCGGAGGTATGCCTGCACTTCCTGATTGGCACGCTCCGTAGCCCCATCGGTTTCAGGATGAAAAGCCGTGGATAATCGTTGCTCAATCCCAGCTCGCTCACACAATCGTCTCCAAAAGTCGCCTACCCAGTTACTGCCGCGATCAGATGTTATTGCGCGGGGAAAACCGTGGAATCGATAAAAACACTGCAGGAAACGTTCCGCACAAGCTTCTGCTGACATTGAATTCATTGCCTCAAGAGTTATTTCTTTGCTTAGTCTATCAGTGATAACCATTAAGTATCGCGGTTGATCCTTATCAGCAGGTAGGTCGACCATGAAGTCAATAGACAATTCTTGGTGGAATCGTTCCGGTATTTGCAATGGTTTTAGGAAACCACGTTTTTTATCTCTCCAGACATGGGTTCGCCCACAAACATCGCAGTTTCTCACAAACTGGCGGACCATGTTACTCATTCTGGGCCAGTAGAAATCTCGACTGAGAATGCTTAACGTTGATTCGCGTCCTGGGTGTCCAGTAATAGGGGAGTCGTGTGGATTGTGAATTAAGGCAGTCTGTAAAGGCTCGTATCCCGGTATTAACAATCGTTCTCTCCAATGAACATGTCCGCTTATATTAATTCTACACTCCGCAATCGATATCTTGCACGTTACAGAGGGTGGAAAGCAACGTCTTTTTTGCAATAATGCTTTTCTTATGTCTCGATATTGACCATCAGCTTGGATACCTTCATTCCATAAACGACTAAGCTCTGCATCCTCGAAAGGTGGTGTGTCGTCAGCTTTGACAGGGTTTATTTCTAGGTTATCCGTGTGTTCGGTCATTGCAAGCCATTGTGGATTTATGAGTAGCATCTCTCGATGTCTAAGGCGGGGATCATTTGGGTCAGTTGGGGCATCTTGTTCTAGCCTCGATAATGCATCTGGTCTGGCCGCTTTATTTCCCGGACGATAAATCAACTTTTTATCTGGAAGGCTATCCAGAAAAGATTTCCAACGAATTTGCCTCTCGGATAAGTTCCATTTTGTTTTGAAATACTCAAGGTTTTTGTGATCCGTCAGAATTTCAATTTGATGTTTTAAAGACATTATCTCTGATCTCCAAAATTCTGCGGCGCGAACAATAGCCAGCAGCTCCTTGTCATGGATGTCATAATTGCATTCACAGGGTGTAAGCTTTTTTGAAAAATATCCAACCGGTCGGAGTGTCCCTGTTGAGTCCCACTGCGACAGGCATCCTCCCATTGCCCAGCCCGAGCAGTCTGTTTCTAGCACTGTTTTTAGTTCTGGGTCAAATAGAGCTAGGATAGGTGCTGAAATGAAAAGATTTTTTAGCTTTTCAAATGCCTTGTGAGCTTCTTGATCCAACTGAATCTTTCCTTTTCCTGAAAATTCTTTCTGAGTGTAACGCTGAAGAGGGGCGCTCAGCTCAGCGAAATCGGAAATGAAATCTCTATAAAGTTGGCAAAACCCAAGAAGCTGCGTACTCCTGTCTGGGTCTGAGGGAGTTCCCATTTCTTTACGGCTTCTATTTTTTCTGGATCAACAGATATTCCTTTTTCGGTTGTAACTATAAACCCCAAGTATTTAACCTTTTTGACTGCAAAGTCACACTTTTTTATGTCTAGTTTTAATCCTGCATCGGCTAATTTTCCTAGTACCTTTTTAACCTTTTCTAGGTGATCCTCTTTAGTTTCATCACTCCAGATAAGTACGTCATCTAAATAAGCAGTACAGAACTCGTCGAGGTACTCGCGAAGGAGGTCGTTTATCCACCGTTGCCATGCCGCCGGAGCTCCTGTGAGACCAAAGGGCATAACCAACCACTCAAATTTCCCAAGTCGTGTCTGGAACGCAGTTTTCCATTCATCTCCTTCTTTAATTCGAATTCGGTGGAATGCTGAACTAACATCAATTTTTGTAAACCAACGAGCTTTTGAGATGTTCCGGAAGGTTTCTTTGACCAAGGGGAGGGGATATCGATCCTTTCTTGTGATGGCATTTAAAGACCGATAATCGACACAAAACCGTAGGCCTCCGCCGGGTTTTTTAACGAAAAGTACTGGGGCACCTCCTGGTGAACTGCTCGCCCTAATCCAGTTACGGTCAAGAAGCTCTGTAACTTCTTTTCTGAGGCAAAGCAATTCATCACGCGACATCCCATAAAGCGGCCCTCTTGGAACATCCTTGGTTCTACCTTGCTCATCTTTCTCAATCTCTATTGCTAGATCAACTCCTGGTCTATGGGGTGGGAGATCGCTTTCGTTATTATTATCAGCTTCGAAAGCGTGATAATAATGCCGGAGCTGCTCTGGTAGATTTGAGATTATTTCTTCCCGGGTGATTCGTTTTCGGGGTGCCAGCATCTTATTAATGTCGTGGACTGAGGCAGAGTAGACAGAGATTTGCTCAACATCGTTACCAGATCGAATCTTTCGATGGGCTCGTTTTAAGTACGCTGACACAGCTGTATGTCGTATCATTGCCACATCTCTTTTTGAGACGCATGACCCATGGGTCCGGATTTGATGATTTTCTCCTTTTAAAAATAAGACTCGCTCTCGGGCCCTATAAACGACGTCATTGTGTCTCATCCATGGTTCCCCGAGAATGAGATCGTGAGCTAAATCATTGATTATGTAGCCACAAATGATTGCGTGCTTTCCATCTAGATCAATATCTGCATAGCAAACTTCATCAACGATAAATCTAGCTTTGTCTTTCGAATCCTTGGCTAACCGAAGCTCTTTTGGTGACACTTTTGCGCGCGGGAGGTTAAGTCGGTTCGCGAGGTTATTACTGAAAACAGAGTAAATTGTGCAGCCTAGGTCTACCAATGCAGTAACGAAAGTTGAATTAATTAAAGCATCTATAGAAACTGGCTTTCCATGCAATCTGCTCAACATCTTTTGTACATCTGTTTCAGCAATATCCTCCTTTCTATCTGACCCTCCCTTCCTCCAGAAGCGACTATTTCTGGAGGCTATTCTTTTCCCGAAGCATATTCTACTTCGTCAGCTGCTGCGGATGAATTTTGCAAATTATTAGCTTGCATTGGCCGTCTGGGGGCGCTATAGGTTTTGCAATAGATGGCATAATGGCCACCCTTTTTGCATCGCAAACACAACTTCCTTCTTCTCAAATCTGCTACTTCAGACTCGCTTCGCCATGGTGCTGCTGGTTTTGGCACGATATTTTGTTTCCCTGCGGCGATGGAGTTGACTTGGGCAACCATGGCTGCCAGAGAATGGAGGTCAATTTTCATCCCCCCCATTGCCACGTCGCCCTCGTGGTCCACTGAGCTTGATCCAGACGCCTGGGGTAACGAGCTGCAAGTCGGAATTGGCATTGTTCCACTCGGCTGGTTGACGTACTGCCGAGATGTAAACTGCGTAACCTTTGATTCACCTCTACGGATAAAGTTATCTCTCATCTCGATGTTAGAGGCGACTTCTGCGACTTCATCTACCCATTCCTGATAATTGGCCTTGGGTAGCTTAAGCACGTCGATCTTATCCAAAAGTTTTTCGCTTATCGACCGACGCAGTTGGTTGATCTTAAATTTCTCTGGCCAGTCATATCCACCAGCATACTCTAGTTGAAGTTCCCACTCTTGTAAAAACTGACGGAATATCTGGGCTTCTCCTTGCTTCATTGAATGCAGTCTTTTTTCGGCTTTTTCTGCCCCGACCTGGTCATAATAAACCTTATTACATTCCTTCAAAAATTCTTTCCAGTCATAGGATCGGTTGGTCCCATATTTAATCCAAAGGCTTCGGATACGTTGTCTCTGTGGTTCCGGAATGCTTTCATATATTTTCATACAAACTGCGATTTCGGTTACCAGTGAAGGTAAATATACTTCGCATTGAACTTTTAATAGTTGATGATGGGTAGGCCAAGTGTGTGGTTCGCCATCCCATCTTCCAAAGGTGACGTCTCGAATCATTTGAGCGCCGGAGCCGGTTTGGCGAGAACTGAGAGAGGGCACATCGGCCATGTTAGTATCCGTCATTGTTGGTAGATTGGTTGGGTCAGCGATTTGGTTTATCGACAAATCGGTTTCCAGAAATTCTAATGTACTATGAAATTCGTCTTCAGATGAGATCTCGAATTGATTAATTGATGATGAGTCGGAGTCGGTTGGAACCTGAATTATCATGCACTAAAATGGTATATGTTTATAGATATGAGATTTTAATAATTTGTCGCGGGATCAATTGATAGTGGTAAACACCAGAGCAAGTCCAAATATAAAATCAGTTACATAATAATCAGCCACATAATAATCAGCCACACACGCCACAGCCGCACAGAACCAGCCTCACACAGAACCAGCCTCGCGAGATATAGTGACAATCAACAAGCTACTGGCGCAGCCAGTTCCAACTCCACGGATTCATCCCGTAACACCACCTATCTTAACGTAGAAAACTAACATCAGCCACTAACAATCTTAAGGGCTGAGACACTGTAGTTCCTATCTGCCCACAGGCCAAAGACACCTATTTCTCAGGTAGTATGTCCTTTTGTTGTGCTGACTCGGTTATGACTCAAGGATATCTGGAGTTTGAAGCTTATGGATAACGTGCCAAGTGACAGAGTTGCTGAAACGAATGAGTCATGTATAACATCTTCTTTTATACAATAATAGAACTCGCATTGTAGTTTCATAGTAGGCATCGGATACTTGATATTGGAGGAAAGATGTATATAGATACTGCCATAGTCAGAGCAGCAAGAATAATAGTCTCCATCGTGACCATCAAGGCGATATTCCATCCACTATACGCATTCAGTATAACCATTTATATCGTACTTATCATTCATTCACACCATTGACTATTCCATCGAAGGACAGCACTATCACTAGACAAGTCGCCAACCACTCCACATCCCCATTTAACCTCATAACACCTTTTCCATGTCTCATCCATGGCCTCTTTCAAGCAGTACTCCTCCCACAAGACTACATTCGAGTACACACCTAGAGCAACATTCAGCCCTTCAGAATCTCCTCTCTCCCGCCAACCAAATAAAGGCCATTTGCCGGTGTGTAGCTGCCGGGAAAATTCGCCAAAGCCTACTGGATGCGAGGCTCTCCTAAAATCAACATGAGGACTAAATCCGAAGACGACGTGCCCTTTATTTGGGTGCAGTCTCTTCCTGAATTAATTGCAGCTGCAGTGATCAACACCTGTATGCTCATATTGTGTTTCATCCGTGGCGTGGTCTAGGATGTGAGGGGTTTAGACACGTCTTTGTGTGAATGAGGAGGTGCAGCTGTAGAGGTATCCAATTTGATAAATTTCTGGCACGGTCGATGTTTCGACCCGATTCATGACCCGGCTCTAAATTTAATGATGCAAATTGCTTTATCGAGGCGATACTCGTCACTCAGTGTCAACGAGGTCAACGTCTTGGCGTGCCATGTAATTCAGTGCGCCCGAAAAATGTCATTTTTCCGTATCCATAAATTATCTACCATGATGGTGTCCTATCATGGTATAAATAAATAAATCTTCCTATTATCCTACTTCGGCGCCTGAAGGCCCACGTAGGTATTTTCGGAAGATACGTATTCTTTGTTATAGAACGACTCATTTTTGACGTTAGGGACACTCATACTCAGATTTCATTTGCAGATACCACTGCGAGAATATCGCCTTGCGACATGTACCCTCTTCCGTGAATACCCACCATAGAGAAAAAGCGAGAAAAACCCATGGTTATCTGAGCATGCTATCATTATTCTACGAACACAGTATCACCGCAAGAGAAGTGGTGTACGGGTCTCGTTGGATTTAAACCAGCTTTCTCCTGTCTCACGGGGGGCATGTGTCCAAGCTACCCAGACTCTACTTGTGAGAACGACCCGGACAATGTACCACTGCACCATCAGACCACATATCATGGTACAGTATGCACTCTAGAATCAGTACAGTCTCTCAGCCCCAAAGATTGTAACTTACCAACGTTAATTTTGTACGTCATCAACCTTAACAGGACGTTACAATGGCTTCTCGCAAACGTATTTTTAGAATAAATCTATACTCTATCTATTGTTAGGAGAAAGAGCTAGATGTACAGTGTCTCAGCTCTAAAGATTGTTAGTGGCTGATGTTGGTTTTGTGTGTCTACACCTTGCAGTCAGTTATCTTAACATACAAAACAAACATCAGCCACTAACAATCTTTAGGGCTGAGACACTGTAGATGCTTGTTTACATTTAAGATAACGCGTCGACGCGCAGATGAACTTTGCATAAGCAAGAATTTAGTTATACCCAAATCAAGAATAGCGTCCTAATAGGGGCCGGATAAGGTCTGTTCCAACCCACATAAACAACATCCTGTAATGTCAACATACACCATCCAGTTGAGACATACAAATTTAGCGTCAGCTAGCAGCAATATTAAGGGCAAACACAGTTGTCAACTTAAAATTTGACAGATGGATTGAACAAGCGCATTCAGGACCGGATACCCAAACCTTTTCCTAAAATTCAGCAGGCGAGTCTCGTGTCGATTTGGACCTTGACGGAGGCAGTTATTCCTTTTTGATCAAGGTGAATGATTGCCTGAGGCAACCATGTGGTAGACCAGGAGTATTTTTGTTTTTCCTTACTTTCTGTGGATCGAGTCCAGACTTGGCGCACTCTTTCATTCGTGTTACAGTAGAACCCCTTTTAGCTAATAGTGGGTCCCGGTATAAATGTTGAAAAGATTCATTGTAACTTGGAATTTTATATTTGCAACACTTACCCTTACAGGTCATTTTGCGTGCAGGGGTAAGTATTGAAAATATAAACGGTAAAATTTCTATGAATCTCTTCAGTAATTATACCGAGACCCACTATTAGCTAAGAGGGGTTCTACTGTACCAAGTTTTCTGTCGATGAGCGAAGCTAAGTTCTTCGATCGTCTCACTTTAATCACTGATCACCGTTTCTAGGCTTTGTTTGAAGTTACCACTCTCACTTTAGTCATCGCCCTCGCCCTAACTGTAGCGCCACGCGCTGTTTTCTCGGATTCGCTTCGAATCACTAACACTTCAAAGTCACGTTCTTACACCCATCTCTGACGCAAGGTCTACCCATACCTGTTTTTTTTTTTTTTTTAATTCATTCTTGTGTATGCAGCCTTTAAGCTATGACATGAATGACACTGGTACGGTACATGGAGCGATCACTCAACTTGATATGAGGGGCACTTTCGCCCGAATATCATATGAAGACATAACTCGAAGTCAGGCGCCTTACAGCCCTTTCAACCCTCAGCCGTTTATATCTGCCGCAGGAGCGCATTTCAGCCACCCACGACTATCCAGCATGCCTTCATCGTCACATACATGACCATGCGAGAAATGTGGCGTAAGGGCCTTGCCGGATTCGAACCAGCTTTCTCCTGTCACACGTGGGGCATGTGCCTCGGCTACCCAGACTCTACTTGGAAGAACGGCTCGGACGGTGTACCACACCACCATCCGACCCGTCATACCTGGCTTGCCAAAGTGTAAAAATTTGAAAGGATATTGGTGCATTCTATTAGCTTGCAGAAACAGTAAATCATGGTGGCGCCCATATTATCTAAAGCTTCTCCCTCTCAAAAAGCTGTGGATAGTTGGACGAATCTCCAATTCTTCATGGACACGAGATCAGGTGTACCTTATCTTATCACAAGTTTTGGTGCTCCGACAACATGTCGAGCTGGACATCGTCACGTATGTTCAGGATCAGACGTACGGAGGTACAGCCCATAAGTATTATTCCATGTCGACCAGGGGGGGCCTGGCCACTACAACGCTTTCCTTAGGCAACATCGCGAGAATGCACCTCGCACCCATTCCTACTGTGTTTTGTATGAGTTCTAATGACCAAAGCATTGATTCAATGATTCCCAACTCATAATACAAAATGCAAAATAATTCCTATTCTTCTAATAACCAATACTTAGTAAACAATCCATTGCGTTGATGTTGTTGTCATCGGAATACATACAAGACACAGTAGGGATGGGTGCGAGGTGCACTCTCGCGATGTTGCCTAATTAAGGAAAGCGTTGTGGTGGCCAAGCCCCCCCTGGTCGACATGGAATAATACTTATGGGCTGTACCTCCGTACATACTTTTTTAAAGCCGTGGTTTGGTCATGAGTAATAAGAGTGATCATGAACCATGACAGACTATTACTCCATGGTGCTTCCGGATGTCGGATACGTGAGTGAAGAGTCGCCTTAGGATGAAGCTCGATGTCGACTACAGTAGAACCTGTCCAAACCCATAGTGGGTCCCGGGCTTAAGTATTGTTGGAATTTATTGAATTGTTCGAGTTTAGTTTTGCAACACTTATCCTTACAGGCCATTTTGCATGTAGGGGTAAGTATTGCAAATATAAACGGTAAAATTTCTATGAATCTCTTCAGTAATTATACCAGGACCCACTATTAGCTAAGAGGGGTTCTACTGTATTGTGAAAGGATAGATCACGTTCACTATTCGCGGGAGTATTACCAATGAGAATTTATATTCTGTGTAAAGAGTAACAAACACGACCTCTACGACAATAAGTACTCGCATCACTAGTATAATTCTACATAAGCAACTTCTCGCACGCGTTTACTCGGCCTTCCCTTTTCAAGTTACGCACGTGAGAACTTGGCTCGGGATATAGGTTTAGCCGAACCGAATAAATTCCGGTTACAACCATACAGGGCAACAGCCTGTAACAGCTATCGCGTATTATTAGCTAATAATAAGGGATTAGCTAAGAGGGGTTCTACTGGATAGCATTCTGTTTCGAAGTGGGAGTAATCAATAACTCTTCACTACAGTAAACAAACTCTTCATCTTCCCAATCGCTTCCCTAGGTGATATCAATTAGAAGCCTAATCGCTTACGCTGTTGCGATGTCGGTATAGTGTTTCAGTGCTATGCATCTCGGCAAACCTCTCTGAAATAGTTATATCCTAGAGTTTTGGAGTTATCACAGGTTGTTAAAACATGATCGGCTGCAGGACGGTATTGTCTACGGGCTATAGAGTTTCAAACTGGTTGACATTAATAACTCCGAGACTTCTAGTGTTATCGATCATAGAATATTAGAAAATCATGTCACATCTTCAGGCAGTGAAATGTTATCTAATGGTGGATAGAAAAATGTAAGATTCTTTTACTCACTTTACAATCTTCGATATACGCTTTAACAAACTGCTCTATTATTAACAGGTTATGAGCCCGGTGCCCAAAAAAGCATGGATATTCTAGATCTACCCTTCGTTTGTCTTGTCTAAAAACATCTTCTATCTTTATCAACAGAAATGGCAAATTCATCCTCCTACAAAACCCTCTCGTCAACTGGCATCGAAAAGGAAAATTTCATTGCGTCGCGATTGAATTGCTTGCTTCGAAACATGTTCTTCTCCAATGTCACCCAGCTCACAGGACACGACACCTACGAGTCCTAGTCAATAACAATGAAGGCTATTTGGAGAGGTCAAGAGCTGTACGAAATTGTTGTTGATGGAAAGAAGCCAAAGGAAGATGCTTCCATTGAAGAATAGGAAGCATACAGCGAGTTGTCAAAAATCGCTGTCAATATATACATCCTGGTGGTGCGTCCAAGTATATTTAGGAAGATTCTCAAACTACAAGACCCACATCTAATGTAGAACCAGAGTACCGAATAATGTCGGACCAATAAGTTCACTTTGGTTCATTAGTTAGGATCCTTGATGTCGCTCTCGAGCACATATGATCCTGATGGCACCCCGAGTACTTCGACCGATACGAGAACGAATACTTTCGAGTTATTTCATTAGCTCGGGAATCTTCCAGTCTCAGTCGACAATAGATCGCCGATTTTTAGATGATGATGAAATGAAGCGGGACTTGATACGAGCGTTCTTGAGTCGACATCATAGAAACATTGTTGACAATGTGGTGACTAAAGACAATTTGTCCTACATCGAAGTCAAACAACGTCTCCTTGATATAGATCATGAGCCACCTACCCAAGTCGCTTGTAGTCATTCGGCTCATGTCACGCAATTCAGGAAAGAAAAGAATAACTCTTCTAATCTGACAAAACCTGCCAAGGCTCCCAAGTTCAAGCGGCCCAATTCCTCCAAACTGAAAGAATGTACCTTCTGTAAGAGACATTTTCCGTCGGAGTGCAAAGGGCATGTATGGAACAGTTGTGTCAAGCTTAAAGAAAGAAATTCCTCGATGGACAAGAACTCAAAGAACAATTTTGAACGGGCTAATGTACCCGTTATGAAAGTTCAAGAGGTTAGTCGTCTCCCACTTTATCTAGATACCTGTGCAACAGCTCACATGTGTCCTTACCCAGAAAGATTTGAGAAGCTCTCAGTTTATGCCGGTGATGTAGTGTCAAGCTCAAATGAGAAAATGTCAATCAAGGGGAAAGGAATTGTGATATTAAATTGTATACTATCTAATGGAAATAAATCTTCTTTCAAAATTGATGATGTACTCTATGTGCCAAAACTATCTTTATCATTATTTTCTTGGATAAAGGCAAGATCAAAAGGATACCTTCTTCATGATAATGGCAAAGTGATGAAAATATATAAAGACACTAAAACTTAGTTAGAAGCTTATTACGATGGATCGCCACCTCTGATCAAGGAAACAACCAATTCTTATGAAGTTGCCTGCTCGACCTTTGAATTTTGGCATGAAGCTTTTTGTCATTCTGCTCCTTCGTCAATCATTAAAACGAGTGAGCTCATCCAAAACTTAGGTATGATCCCTAACCCCCCAAAGTTTTTTTTTGTGAAGCTTGCATGTCTTCCAGGTCAGTACACCATACACTGTCTCCATCCACTTCACGAGCAACTATCAAAGGTGAATATATTCACTCAGATCTTGCTGGCCCGTTCCCCGTCCTATCTTATGGAAACGCGCTGTATTATATTAGCTTCATAGATGATGCAAAAGGATGTGCGATAATTCAATTCCTAAAATATAAATCTGAAGCGGCCCAGGTGTCAGGAGACGTGTCCGGCACGTTAACTATGATCCGGACTAAGGAGATAATAGGGGTCTAATTGAAGCAGGTGAGGCGCGAAGTATAGCGATGAATAGTGGGTCTGGGAGATTCAAGGAATAAGAGGTTCTAAAGAATAAAGGGCTTCTGAAAGATTCTGGATGTCTGAAGGGTTCTCAAAGAACTAAAGATTTCTGATGATCTAAAGGTAGAATATGTTATGGAAAATAGCGTGATTAAGTCAAATCAAACAGTACAAACAATGTTTATTCTAATTCTATAAACATCATCAACACATCTCGGAACCTGACAGCATACCATCGCGCGCACCATGATAAATCTTCCCCCTCCCCCTCCCCCTCCCCCGCCTTCCCTCCCTCCACCACCCCTACGTGCTTTTGCCCCAACGGGCAAAGAGGAGTCGTTGACAGAGATGCTGCTGTCAACCACCTCAGCCGCGGACACTAGAAACAATGAGGCCACACTCATGTTTCAACATATTGCAAGCGTCCTCGATGATGCGATCAGCGAAAGCAACACGCTACCCCAACATCTCAACAGATCCTTCCGCGAGTTCGTGGCTAACCTCAATTCTGTAGCCCGACGACACTTTGAATGCCACGTCAGAGGCTCATCCCGCCCTCCCAAGCCATACTCTATGGTGCAGAACACCAATCAGACGATAGAGCACCAAGTTATGAATACCAAAGTTCCTCAGAAAAAATCATATGCCACTATTGCGTCTGCTGCGTCTCCTGCAAGTACTGCAAATGCTGCGGCTCTTAAACAACGAAGTCGACCATTGGCTGCTCAAAGACCCATTGCCAACCTTAAACACAATGCAAACGCTATAAGCAAAGTACAGCCAACAAAACAGGTCGAAGATAACCGTATTTTGGTCAGGGTCGCAGCCAGCCATCCTGCGTTGAGCATGTCTCCCTTCGCTATCATGCAGCAAATAAATACCTTTCTCGGCGAGAAGTGGATAAAAGAGGTACATCACACTAAAACTGGCTTTTCTATATGTCCAGCGCACACAGCCGCCCAAGAAAATTTGTCAAGTCGCATGGATGACATCCAAACATTCTTGTCTTCCTCCGGAGAATGCACAGTCGAGAAACCACGCGAACATGCTGCGTACAGACTTTCGGGCGTCCCCCGCTCCTATGCCGGGTACAATGTGTCCACAAACTCGTTAGAAATGGTAGAGATTACAGCGTCTATGCTAACCGAAGCTCTTACTGACCTGACAAACGTTGCCCCTTTAAATGTAATCGAATCAAGGAGTACTCCTTCCTCTGATTTCTATCCCCATAAAAGCTGGATAGTGCTCTACCCCAAGGGCTCAAATCTTTCTAAAGTACTCCCTCTCTTCGGCAAACGTGTCCCAGCGAAACTTCTGCCGCAAAGAATGAAAACTCCTCAATGTGGAAATTGTTTTGGTTGGCATAATCAACGGGCTTGTATCCGTCTTCCCCGCTGCCGAATCTGCGCCTCAACTCAACACACCGAAAGTGGTCATACTAGTTGTGATCCGAAAGTGCCTCACGCATGCCCCCCAAAGTGTGCGAATTGCTACGGACCTCACCCAGCCGACATATTGGAATGTCTCATCAGACCCAGCAAGAACAACACACTTCCATCTAAACAACAAATCTTCGCCATTAGACAGGCTGCAGCATCCGCAAGACTCCGTCTTAAGGCTGCACATTGTGAGTCGATTGGAAATAAGACAACTGCCCCAGCAATTGCTGCTGATGCAGGTCTTGTGCTTAATCCGCTACAAACACACATTTCTTCTCCTGGCTCTTCGCTTTTCCCAGCAGGGCCTGGTAGCTTCGCAGTCCTGGCCCAAGATAGCCTTCAAAATAGCTCCCTTGGGATGAATGAGTAGTACACCCAATTCGATTAATATTCTCTCAGTAAATGTTGGTCGTTGCTCTTCTGCGCACCAAATCGCTCTCCAAACTGCTTTCACAAATCACATTGATATCTTGCTGATCCAAGAACCGTACATATCCAGAAATACTGACAGGAGAATCACATGCCATCACCCTTCATTTGAATGCTTTACTCCAGTTGATGATTGGTCTACCCGACCTCGAGTACTAACTTACTCAAAAAAAAACAACAACTTAACCTACACACAAGAACGCCCCAACTCTACGATGGAGCTAGGAGCCGCCGACATTCTTTTCCTTTCAATCGAATTCCCTAGTTCCTCTCGTATATTAGTAATAAATGTCTATAACGCCCCCCCTGGAGCTACAAATCCAGGTACTGGAGTATCCCGACTAACTACTATGGCTAACACCCATTTCCCTTCAAAAACCATCTTGGCCGGAGATTTAAATCTACACCATCCGATGTGGCACCCATCGTATTCAGGCCCCCCCTCAGCTCAATCTGAAAGTTTCATCAGCTGGCTCGAATTAAAAGAACTTTCGTTGATTTCCGAAATTGACAAACCCACCCACACTCGCGGAAATGTTCTCGACCTATGTTTTGGATCGAGCCAGTTAGTAGCAACAGGAATAACTGCAGAAGTCCAGCATGAGTTAGACGTTACATCGGACCACACGCCACTCCTAGTATCTGTCGCCTACCGTGCACGAGGGGCTGCACCTACGACCAAACTTCGCTTCGCCACAATTGACAAAGAGAAATTCTTAGTCCTACTCCGCATGCAATTAGAGGGAATGACCAATCTAACTGAAAAATAACCTGCGAGCTTAGACAAGAGAGCTGAAGATATAACACAATCTCTTTTGGTTTCTTTCTCCGGATCTGCAAAATACTCGCTACCACATAATAGGGGACAACCCTGGTGGGATCAAAGCTGCAGAGAAGCAAGATCTAAATACCGTGAAAAGTTCCGAACGGGAACCGCCTCGCAAGCAGATAGGAGAGCATTCCGTAAAGTAACGAAAGTTGCAAAAGCAGCTTTCTATCAGAAAAGAGTCGACGAAGCCACCAACGCAAAGGATGTATTTGATATCACCAAGTGGCACAAGTCAAAGGGAATATTCCACTCTCCCCCGCTTAAAGACCCGCTTGCGCCTGATTCCCCTCCAGAAGAATTTCTGGAAGGTAAAATGAGGTTACTTATTCGGAAACTTTCAAGTAATCAATCTGACATAGAATATATATCATTAAGTACTCCCTCCACAGCAAAAACCGCTCTCCCTTCCCCTGAGATTACTGCCCTTGAAGTTAGCAATGCTATATTAGGCGCTGGTAACACCACACCAGGAAAAGATCAAATCCTAACTGCAGTTTTACGCCTCGCCTGGCCACTCTTTTCGACTCTGGTGCATGATCTATTTCAGGCATCTCTAGATACTGGCCATCATCCCAAATGTTTCCGTACAGCGATTGTGGCAATAATTGCTAAGTCGAACAAAGTAGATATGTCTTCTCCCAGATCATATAGACCAATTGCCCTCCTTTCTGTCCTAGGAAAGGGACTTGAAAGACTTGTAGCCAAGCGGATGTCATGGATTGCTATAAAGCACAAAGTACTTGCCCGCCAGCAGTTCGGAGCACTCCCCCAGCGTTCCAGTGTAGACCTAACCACATGCCTCACCCACGATGTGGAAACAGCACTGGCTAAAGGTTTGACCGCGACATTGGCCACACTTGACATCAAGGGAGCGTTTGACGCTGTACTCCCAGGTAGGCTCGTAAAAAGAATGAGAGAACAAGGATGGCCAGCTCAACTATGCAATTGGATTGCTTCATTCGCAACCAACCGTGAAGTATGCATACGGCTAGATGGAAAAATCGGGAACCCCACCGAGATTTACAGCGGACTCCCTCAGGGCTCACCGGTCTCCCCCATGCTTTTCATGCTATACATCGCTCCTTTATTCAAACTGGACGGTCTTAAGAAAGCCTTTGGATACGCTGATGATGTCGCAGTGCTGGAAATATCACCGTCACTCCAAGAAAATGCAACTAAACTAGGAAATTCCATAAACCAAGCACTAGCCTGGGGCTATTCAGAAGGAGTAACCTTCGACCCTATGAAATCTGAGCTTCTTCATTTCACACGGAAACACAAGGATAAGAACTCGCGACCACAGGTAGAAACTACAAACTTCACTATCTCGGAGACTGCCCAAAAGCCTCATCTTAAATGGCTGGGAATAAACTTCGATAAAAAACTCACTTTCAAACGTCATGTGCAAATCCAAACTTCCAAGGCTCTCAAGGTAGCTCATGCTCTCCGCTGTTTGGGTAACACAATCAGGGGGGTATCGCCACGGCTCTCGAGACAAGCAGCCTTCGCATGCGTCCTACCAATAGCACACTTCGGCGCCGAGACCTGGTGGCCAGGAAAATCTCGAATAAAAATGGGAAAAGTGGTCTGTAACAGGGTCGGCACACAGATTCAACTGATAGAAAAAGTACATACAGCTGCTGCAAGAGCTGTTCTTCCAGTATACCGAACGACTCCCTCCGCTGCTCTCTTCCGTGAGTCTGGGCTTGACCCTGCTGAGTTAGCTCTCAATAAAATATCGAGAAGAGCTGCTATACGCACTCGTCGGCTCGACCCCCTACACCCCCTACGGTCTCGCGCACAAAAATCTCTAGCATCCCCTGTATTATCTCGTTTCGCGCGCTCATGCAGGAACATCCCAACATCAGAACAAGTTGACTCGTTAGTCCATCCACCATGAGAGAATATAGAGTCCAGGCAACATTCTCACATTCGGTTTTGTGATCCATCTGTACCAAAGCATATGACAGCTGACACATTTCGTATTTTCGTGAGAACGCTTCCTAGAAGCGATATTCTGGTATTTTCAGACGGTAGGACTTGGAGCGGTTTCTTTATTTACCAATTTGGAATAAAAGTGTGCTCAAGGTCTTTCCCGCTTGGTCAGCACGGAGAGTGTTTTTATGCAGAGGTATTTGCCGCACTTCAAGGAATCCGTACAGCCACTGCACTCTCTTCAGCTCGTTTTTCAAATAATGTATGGGTATTTATAGACAACGAAGAAGTAGCTAGAAAACTACTCACTAGAACCCCTGTGTTGTCAGCCCAATCAATTTTCTTAGAGGCCATAGAAGTGGCTAAGGCTTGGAAGGCTCGGACACGTCTCCCTCACACTCTCGCGGGTAATATAAAAATACGCTGGGTCCCAAGCCACGCCGGTATAGAGGGGAACGAGCTAGCTGATTCAGAGGCTAAGAAAGGCGCTTCACTGCCTAGTCCCGAGAATCAGAAATATTCATTTGCTACGCTAGAAAAATGGTAATCGACATTAAATAGACAGGAGAGAGATGATTGGTGGCGCAATCATTCTCCCCCTTCGTATCAGAAAATAGATATAAATGATGCTCCTGCCTTTCCGAAAGAGCTCCTTCTTAGCCGCAGACATCTAGGCCGAGTCATTGCCGCAAGAACTGGTCACGGCGACTATGCTACCTACCATACACGTTTCAAACATACCGAGGCTACTCTAGAATGCTCATGCGGACAGCGCAAAACGCCCATACATTTTCTTTTCTGCAGAATTCTTCGCAGACGTAGTGGCCGCCCTAAAGGGCCCATTAATCAGCTTATACCAAACTTACTTGGCACGCCAAAAGGAGCAACGTCACTAAATCAATGGCTAGACCAATCTCGTTTCTTCGAGGATATATGTCCTCGTTAAGGAGTACTTTGTGTTTGTTGTTTGTTTATTTATTTCTTTTCTTTTCTTTTCTATCATTTACGATCGGGGCTCCTGGACGGAAAGATGGAGCGGGAGAGAGGGACTGGCCGATCACCAGTCGTGAGAAAGGGGAAGACTCATCAAATCTTTTGTTATATATGTAGCTCATGTCTATCACTGTCTGCAGTTTCAGATAACCCGGTACACTTATGTAATATTAGACTGTAAAGTCCTAAATTCCGGGGCCTAGGCTCTGGCGTCCTATGTCCCACAAGGGATGGATAGCCCTGTGCCTCTGGCACATGTCTAGAGCCTAGACGAAAAATAGAATCATCATCATCATCATCTAATTCTACAAAGAGAAAGTATTCTACGAGGGGATAACTTGAGAATAAATAGAGATTAGCCCCTTCTAGCGTGTATAGCGATCAACATTAATCCCTGCTAGCGTGTGAAGGGATCGACGTTATTTGTAGTCCCGCAACATCACCTTTCTCCTCCGGGGAAGCGACGCAAATTAAGGTTTTTGGGTAAAATTTTTTTTTGTGTTTTCCTCGAGCTCCTGTGTAGCTACCAGTGTTTTCTTCTCCAATGTTGTCCTCTTCTCCGCATTGTTTAACGAAATTTTTGAAAGCGTCCGTTAAAACAAGATTTTCTCTTGGTTCCCAGGTAGTTTCTTTGTAGTCCGTCCATTTTACACAAACGAATCTTTTGTTTCCAAATTTTTCGGCTCGCAGTACTTTTTCTACTATAAATAATGGGGTTTTAATCTCCAAAAGCGGTGGTGGTTGGCTATCGTCAGTCTTTTGAGATGGTAATGGATCATCAGGATCTCGACGAAGAAGGTCGACAAAGAATCTTGGGTGGATTCCGCTAGGCATGTCAAGCTCGTAGACATCAGGAGCCACCTCCTTGGTAATTTTATATTTAGCAGTAGTCCAAGAGAATTTCTTCTTTAGTTGGGGCGTAGTGACGTTTTTGAGGTTCAACCAAACTTTATTGCCGACCTTAAACTTTTCGCCAGGTTTCCGATGTATGTTCACATAGTTTTCCATTATATGCTGAGCGGTGGTCATTGCAGCTTTTGCGAGCTCTTGGCCATCGTATAGGCGGTTTACGAACGCATTTGCTCTTGCTTTTGGGTCTTTAAGAGAGGCAGACAAAGGCGCACAACGTTGAATTGGGTCTATGTAGTACCCATGAGTTAGGAAAAAGGGGCTAAAGCCAGTTTTTGAGTTATCTCTATCATTAATAGCTATCATTGCTGAGGGAAGAAGTTTTACCCAGTCGTCTTGGGCATAAGAGATGTAAGCTCTGAGATAAGTTATCACCTTTTGGTTCATTCTTTCTGTTCCTCCGTCAGCTTGGGGATGAAACGCGGTCGAAAGGCGTTGTTTCATGCCAACTAGGTGGCAGAGTCTCCGCCAGAAACGTCCAACTCAATTTGAGCCTCTGTCTGACGTGAGAGAGGTCGGAAATCCGTGATATCGCCAATGACATAAGATAAAACGCTCGGCATATGCTTCAACCTCCATTGTCTCCATTGCTTCCAGAGTTGCGCTGCCTAGTAAACAATCATGGATTACCATAAGAAATTTCTCGTTTTTATTTGTCACCGGTAAATCTGTCATGAAATCGATAGCCAATTCGCCGTGAAAACGATCTGGAACAGGTAATGGTCACAGCAAGCCTTGAGTTGATTGTCGCCAGACTTCGGATCTACCGCATACATGACAATTTCGAACAAATCTCCTAACATCTTTGAACTGCTGAGGCCAAAAAAAATCTCGGGAAAGTATTGCTAATGTCATTTCGCGAACTGGGTGTCCGGTTACATGAGAATCATGTACGCGTTGAATTAATGCTGTACGAAGTGGTTCAAATTCGGGAATCCAAAGTGCTCCACGGTAGGTTAAGTTGCCTTGCTCGTCAATAGAACAATCTGGCATTTGTATCGAATTTGGAGCTGATGGGGGGATGGCACGATCCCCGTTTGATACACTGGTATAAATTAAATGAAATAGAGAATCATTAACTTTTGCTTGGTTCCAGAGAGTTTGTAACTCCTTTTCATCGAAGAGAGCTTTGGGTTTCGGTATTGTTTCAACTTTAGGGAAATCAATACTAGGCTGGTTAGTGCCAGTTCCACCAATATGTTTAGAAGATTGTTGAAGTTAGCTTCTCGTAACTACAGCCGAAAGGCTTGAATAGCTGAGGTCTTTATTACCCTTTACTGGAGATATCCACCTCTCTTTTAGAAGCTGGAATTCGCGCTATTTTAATCGGTCGTCGTTGAAATCTTTTGGCTTGAATTCCGACCTTCTTGAGAGTATATCAGGTTTTTGGGATTCGGCACCCGGTCTGAACCTTATTTCAAAATTAAAACTACTAAGTTCCTACGCTCAACGGACTTGTCTTTCAGAAAGTTGCCTGGTTTTCATAAAGTATTGGAGATTTCGGTGGTCAGAGTAGACAATAAACGGATGTTCCACGCTTTTCAATTCTGCTCTGAAATGCCTCATAGTAGCAATAATTGCCAGAAGTTCCTAATCGTGGATTTCGTAATTGGCCTCTGCCGGAGTTAACTTCCTGGAGAAGAAGCCCGAGAGTCGCAGTCGACCTTTTTCATCAACCTGAGAGACAACTCCACCAATAGCGTATCCAGACGAGTTTACTTCTAACACAGTTTCTGCTTTAGGTTCAAACATAATGGGAACCGGTGCAGTTATAAGCAGTTGTTTTAGCTTTTCAAAAGCTGCCTTTTGGGGTTCATCCCATTCCCAGGCTGCACCTTTCTTGGTGAGACGATTAAGAGGCTCGCAAACTGTATAGAATTTGGGTATAAATTTGCGATAAAAATTTGAAAAGCCCAAAAACGAGCGAATTGCCGAGACGCTATCTGGCTGTTCCCATTCGGTTATGGCTTTAATTTCGTCAGGGTCCACTTTGACGCCATCGTCTACTTCCACAATAAAACCCAAGTATTTGACCTTTTTAACACCGAAGTCACATTTATCGAGGTCAAGTTTTAAACCTGCTAGACTCAGAGCATTGAAAACCTTTTTTACTTAGTCATAATGGTCGTCTAGGCCCCCATAAAAATAGATAATTACATCATCAATATATGCAGAGCAAAAAATATCTAGGAACTCTTGCAGCGTATTATTTATGAATCTTTGGAAAGCTGCTGGCGCTCCACAGAGTCCGAATGGACAAACTAACCATTCAAAGAGGACCTGTCAGGAGCGGAAAGCCGTCTTTTATTCGTCACCTTCTTTTATTCGTAATCGATGGAAGGCTGTTCGTACATTAACTTTGGTAAGCCAACGAGCTTTAGTTAACTGGCGAAGCGTTTCACGAATTAGGGGTAAGGGGTATCGATCCTTTTTGGTGATTGCGTTAAGGCCATGATAATCGACACAAAGACGTAACCCGCCTCCTGGCTTTCTTGCAAAAAGTATTGGGGAGCTAGCTGGTGAAGCACTTGCGCGAATCCATTCTTTATCTGGCAAGTCTGCAAGAGTTTTACGTAAAACTAATAACTCGTCCCGGAACATGTCGTAAAGCGGTCCATATGGTGGCTTCTTTTCTTTCCCAGCTTGGTCTATCTCAAGGTTTATCTCCATATCATGACCCGGTTGATGAGGTGGTAGTTCCCTAGAATTATCTTCGCGGAATAAGTCTTCTAGTCCGTGAAGTTGTTGGGGGAGTCTTAATTGGATGGATTCGGCAGTAATTTTGCTTCGTTTATTATTCAGTTTTTCGAGAGCCTTGTTTATATCTGCAATTGTAACAGAGGCCAGCATAAGCTCACTTTTACTTTTCTGTGCCCTTTTTGTGAAAGTCAAAAATGCGAGCGCAGAGACTAATTTGGCTCCTTGGATGTATCTAGTTTTGTGTGATAGACCGATGTCGAGGGGCACGCGTTCCGAAATAGGGGCGAAAGACCTCTTCGAGATTGGTATTGATTTTAAAAAGATTCTAAGCTGAAGAGCTGAGAAGCGAACGAAAAGAATCTATTATACAAAGAGCTCTGCCTTCCAGCCTTCCAGCCTTACAGTCTCTCTCACCCTGGCCCTAACCTCACTTCACCACTTGACGGTTTGTCACATTTTGTGTTTGACCTGATTTTTTTTTCATCCACCCTTTTTCGTAGACAGTTACGCGCTGATCTCCCTGTCCAATATGTAGTAAATGCTGGCTTGCTTCGTATACTACCTCGTTCTTTTCAGCCCAGCCCTTACCTAGGATCAAGTCATATTGTAGATCACAAATGAGGTATCCCCATAGGCGTTTTTTGTGTCCATTAATGTCCAGCGTGACATGGGTTGCGTGACTGATTCTAAACGAATTATTGTCTTCTTTTGCCAGCTTAAGTTCTCTCTCCTGTACAGGTATGCGTGGCAGGTTGTGTTACTTTGCCATGGTTTCATTGAAAGTAGCATAGGGCAGACAGCCCGAGTTAAAAAGAGCGGACACGAAAAAGTGATCATCAATGAATGTTTCAATAAGAAATGGTTTATTATCCAATCTCGTTTTTACCTTTTCTAGTTCTTCTACTGACGGCTTACTTTCTAAATGTACACCAAAAGAATCACATTGCCTGAACCTCTGAGCACGACTTCGCCCAGAGGTTAGTAGTTTTCCGGCTCGGAACTAGGATCAGTTGGATCGTGATTACCTTGTACATTTTCAGTTCTAGCCACGTGCATCCCAGCCTTACGCATTGTCTTTTAGCTTCTAGGAGTGGGATTAGACTGGAAATTCTCGAATCTACAGTCTGTCACAGAACGGCCCGCTTAAGCTAGTTGTTTTGGCTTGAATTCATTTAGTTCTTTTGCATAAATTTTATTCACATATTGTCTTTAATTAATTAGCGTGAGTTTTCACGCATTTTGTTGATCTTCATCAATGGCTTCAATGACGTTGATAAATTATTTTGCCGATTGTCACTAAGTACTTAATATTTGATTTTTTGATTTGACTTCATTACCCTGGTTCGGCACCCTTAAAGGCCCACGCAGGTATATCTAACTTTTTATTTACACAGGAGGAAACCTTTTGGTGAAAACCCCCCAGACCTACCTGGTAAGATTCTACTGATTTTGAAGTTTACCTTCAGGAAGTGCGATGTACTGTTCTGTCCAGTACGGATATCCTCACGTCAAACTTCTACCCCTCGCCTTATTCTTTTCTCCTCCCGCTCCTTCACCTGTCTTTCCACTTCCTAAACCAATCGAAACTGCTCTAACCATCCCTGGTCTAAGATCCACTGCGTTATTCTTCCTAAATCTTCCGGGTTGTTCATCATTTCTTCAAATGATCAGCTCTTGTACTTTCTCCATACCTCCGCCCTTCCTTTGGCCCATTGGGGGCATGCCATGATCGCATGTTTGACGTTTTGCGAATGATATCCGCACGGGCAGTTTGGGCTATCAACTCCAGGGACTTTTCTTTGGTGCAGATAAGATTTGAGCCCGATGTGCTCGCTTCTTATCTGCATGGCAATGCTGCTCTGGGCCCTCTTCAGGCTTTGGTGAATGTGAAATGGGGTTCCCTTGAGGCTTAGTTTTTCCTTTCCTAATTTATCTGTGTAAATTCTGGCTGCATTCCAGACTTCGGGATTGGCTGTGGGTCTTTGCCTTAAGGCCTCATTGCGACTTTGGTGATAAATAGTGGTTAGACCTTCTAGTTGAAAGCTCTCCAGCTTTCAGTCTTGTACTTATTCTACGCATCTAGTCTAGTCAGGATTTAAGAAGTCAGGTTATTCACATCTACACTTGTCATTTGTTACACAAGCTTACGTGACATTATCTGCTATTGTCAATGTCCCAGAGTTCCAGGTATTCACTATTTCAAGAGATTGTTCACCAAGATCAAGCCCAAGCTAAACCATCAAGATCCAAGTACAAGGAGTCACGACACAGTCACTCCATTGATGAGAGGAGACTAACCCACATCTTTCACACATAACGGCATCAATGCGATGGTTACGTTGGCCTTGTGGTATAGGTGGAGGGAAAGGTCTGCTGTCCGATCTTCTCATATTGCTTCTGTCACAGGCTAGTGCCTGACAAATTTTAGGCTGATGCCTAAGGCTAGAACAATGACTTCTGAGCGGTTCCATGTTGACACCTCCCCAGCTGACACGTCTCCCCATACATCAGCGGATGACATACGATGAGACTATGGATTCGTATGTGAAAGAGATTGAGTCATCCTGAGAGATCGGATCTCAGCAGAAAGGACTCGGAAGCGGGATGGAGTTATGGAAACTAATGGAGGTATGGAAACTAATGGAGGGAACAAAGACTACACAACATTCACTTGGATCATGTGAAGCAAGACAGGGAAGTAAAACATGAGGAATAGATAAATGAAGTTTGCTCTCAGTCTCCTTTTGTTCTTTACTTCAAGATATTCTAGTATATAGCTCTGGATAGCTTGTGAATAACAATCATCTTAAGACCCTTACAGCTTCCACCAGTTCTGTTGCTACCATTTCCTTTTAAGGTAGCAAGCAAGGTTTGTATTTGGCCTTGTAGTGTATTTATGTTGGACATGATTTTGTCGCCATCGGGGTCAAAAGAATGGCTGGGATAAGACGTGGGTGTGTAGTGAAGTTGAGAATTTGGCGAGGACAAATGACTATCTGCTGAGACCCTAGGTTGAGAGAGATTTTGTGGGTTTGTGTTAGAGCTTTGGGTGGGGCCTCGGGGCAATTGAAGATCGGTTGAAGATTCAAGTTCATTAGCTAGATCCTGGAGCTCGGAAACGAATTCTTTGTAGTTGGTCTTTGAGACACCCTTTCAATAAGCAATCCAGGTCCGGAGGTATGGGAGGATGCTTTGTTTCATGGCATTAATTTTGGAGGGGCCAATTGGTGCCAGTTCGTCGGCCTCGGAGCAAAACTGTTCAAAGACGCTTCTGAATTGAGCAAATGGTTGTCGTGAGCCTTGTCGCAGTTTATGCAAGGCTGTTAGTGCTTTTGATGAAGCATCCCTGTTAATGAAAAGCTCCTCGAGGTGGTAGATGAACTCGTCGATATTCAATTGGTTTGATTTCTTCTGTCTCTTCATCCAGGGTGCGACGCGTTTTTGTGCAATTGGAGGCAGAGAATGAGTGAAGACCCCATAACAGAAATCCTTAGCACTTCCAAGCCCTTTCTTTAGATCATCATCCGATGAGATACCCTCGAGACAGATTTGGAAAGTAGCAAATTCTGAGGGGCTACCCGACTATTTGGGCCACTTTTCAAAAGACTTCGACTGGGTCGCTGGGGGCGGAGCTGGATGTGGTGGGCCAGTCATTGAGATGTGCTTAACCCAACGAGTTGCAAGGCGTTGCGTCGTGGGCTAAAAGAAATAAATATAGAATTAGAATATGTTATGGAAAATAGCTTGATTAAGTCAAATCAAACCTTTCAAACAATGTTTATTCTAATTCTATAAAGAGAAAGTATTCTACAAGATAACTTAAGAATAAATTGTCGAAGCATCAGTCTTCAACCCTGGTTAGAATGTGACTTACTAAGCTCGCTTAGCAAGCACACACTGTATATTAAACTCAGCTGAATACTTTTCAATAAAATAGATTAGATTCCCAAATAATACATTTCTGACCCATTCTGCTTTTCAACAGATTATGAGACCAAACGGCTCATAGAAATTGTTATTATTTGATTGCGCGATCACAGATTACTTGCAACTTGCGGATTAATCAACTCATTTGTCAGAACATCATTCTTTGCTTCAAATGACAAAAAGCGACACGACAAGTGATCAGGATCAGAAAATAAATTCAGATATAGCTGAGTCAAGTAAATCTAAATTATATCCTCGCATTGCTAAAGGTGAAGCAATGTCTTAAGATACTGGAAGTAGTGCGTTGTTACCCACTGCCTATCGGCTGAAAGGAGAAGAAAACTATGCCCAATGGAAGTTCGACATAGAGAATATTGCTCGTGTTCATGGTCTAAGAAAATACTACCATCCTAAATGGCCTGCTCCACCAAAAGTGGTTGACGAGTTTGACGACGATGCATCTGCCGAAGATATTAAGGCATACGATGAATGGGCAAGAGGAGATGCAAAGATGAAATTAATCATTAGAACTAATGTTTCTACATCTATTGCAAGCCAACTTAACCGTCTTAGTACTGCGAAAGAGATGTGGGACGCAATTGCCAATCTGTACGAAAGCTCTGGCATAGTATTAAATCAAAATACCATCGAAAATTACATCCAAATCAATTGTGCAGATTACGACAATATAGATGATTTCATTATGTCATTCCAAAATGCCGCCGACAGGTTAAATACACTTGGTGTCGCTCCGCCAGAATCGTGGCACCCGCTAGTATTTCTACTGGCAGTGAAGGATTTATATCCTACATGGGCAGAGAGACAGAGAGCCGTCTGCAGGTCAAGAAGTGATGTTACACTTTCCGAGCTTGTTCATGACCTAAAGGATGAGGCTAGGGCAGATCGGAAGACAGATGGCAATCAAATAGCCTTGTATGGAAAGAATCGAAGTGATGAAGGAAAGTCCAAAGCGCAAAGCAAGGGAAAGTCCCAGAATCGACCAAAGCCAGCACCTTGTAGTATATGTAGAAATCCAAAAGCAAGACATGCTAAGGGAAAATGTTTTGAAGATCCTAAGAACAAAGATTTGCGAAAGCAATGGGGGGCCAGAAAAATTAGAAATAATGGAAAAACTATAGAGATCTCAAGAAGAGTAACGATAGTAAGTTTGAAGCTGATGATAGTGATGAAGATTTTCCTCGCTTTGGAGGTTTAACCTGTAGCACTCTCTCAGGGCTATTTTTCCAAAAATCCGATCAATGGATTATTGATACAGGTGCATCAACACACATCACTAACTCTATCGACAAATTCGACTCCTATGAAGAAAGTAATAATTTGCCCAGCATAATCACAGCAAATGGCCCTGTCAAACCCAGAGGCTCAGGTATCATCACCTTGCAGTGTAGATTATCAAACGGAAAAAGCCATTCCTTTAAGCTTAGGGATGTGATGTTCCTACCAGAGTGTCCTGTTAATCTATTCAGTGGGGGCAAGCTATTGAAAGCAAAGGGGTACATAAGAGACGGAAAGCTTTTTGGGCCCGACGAAATTGAATTTGCAACGTTTGATGGCTCGCTTCATATTATTGAATCTATGTGACTATGAAAACGATAATCACAGTAAAAGATGCTGTGTATAATCCAGCTATAAAAAAAATGTAAAGTGTAGGACTTCAAGAAGATGCTGTGTATGATACAGCGAGAATGAAAATAAACTCTGTAATAGAATCACGTAATGAAAAATGAATATATTAGGTCTGATCTCCCAGAAAAAATCTCTCCAGCTCTGTCTGTTCTATTTAATCCAATATAAAATCAAAATGCTTCCCGTTTTGTTCTCCCAGTGCTCCGTTTCCCAAGAACCAAAATCTCCTCCAATCCATGTTCATCTGTATCATGATACAATATTAAACCAAACGTCTTAAGATAATTGTTTCAAGAAATTTCCAAGCATGGAGTTGTCATTGAAAGACTCTGAAACATTATAATGAACAATTTGCGACACTTGAGACGAAATATGAAAATAGAAATAAGAAGCCACGTGAAACAAACAAAAAAAACAAGGCAACCTGTTGAAACCTTCCGATAGTGGCTACTTGAGAAGCCCATATTGTTACACAGAATCAGCAATAACAGTTGCGATGCTGGCACTAATAAACCAGCCAAAGCCTACCCTCGATCTATGGCATCGACGACTTGGCCACTTGGGCTTAAGAAATGTCATAGAAACTGAAAAAATAACAACTGGAATTGTGATCGAGCCTTCTTATAAATCAACCTCGACACAAAATCTTTGCGAGCCTTGTGAGCTGTCGAAACCTCTCCGTCATGTGAGAAAGCATGTTTCTACTCGATCTCGTAATCCACTGGACTCGGTTTCTTTAGATGTGGTCATGATCAACCCAACCGGTAAAATCTTAGTTGATGATTCATGGATTCCTATTCGGTACTGCACCATGTTTACGGATGCAGCGACATCAGCTCGATGGGGCTATTATCTCAAAGATAAAAGTGGGGCAGCTGATTCCATCAAATATTTTAATGCTCTCATGAAGACTCAATACAACTTCATTGTAAAATCTTGGAGGCTTGATGGAGGAAAAGAGTACTCACCAAAGATGATGAGACAGCTAGCTGCTGAACTAGGTCAGATCATCGAAGTAACTACACCCTACTCTCCCGAGCAAGATGGTCGAGCTGAACGCTCAATTGGAATTATAATCTCAAGAGTTTGGACAGTATCGATCGAAAATAATATCCCTCAATTTCTTTGGCCTGAACTCGTGAGATCTCAACTACAGATAGCCAATCGCACTGCTACTTCTGTGCTAGATAGAGAAACGCCCATTCAAGCCTTTGAGCGCTTCATGCTCGGGGTTGATAAGAGGCCTGATTTGAGTCATCTTAGGGTCCTAGGCTGTAAAGCATTTGTCCAAAATCCCGTGCAGAAAAGAGTCTTATCTCGAAAACTCGATAAGAGAGCTGAAATAGGTATCCTTGTTGGCTACGAAGGTCAGCATATCTACCGAATTTATATTCCCTCTCGATGTGTAGTTGTTCGAACGTCAGATGTCCGATTTGATGAAAATTCTTGTGCAACAAATTCTCCAAAGACACATCTGAATTCCTCTGACTGTGGTCCGCCTATTCAGGTTGATGAAAGTAGTGGGGAGGAAACAAAAACTTCCGACCAACCTGAACCACTCTTTGATCCTCTCACACCTTTTGAGCAACTTAGTTTTGAAGAACATCAACGAGATGTAGAAGTTGATGATTTGCAGGTTGAAAGTAATGCAGCCAGAGATAAGGAAAGCACGGACAATCAGGATAATCAAGAGAGTCAAAAGGAAAGAAGTAGAATTCCCGAAACTATTCAAGAAAAGAACATACCTACTCAGAGCTCAGGAGTGGAGGACATTGAACAGCCCGAAACAACAGTTACTCGACGAGGTAGACCACCTGGAAGCAAGAAAGTCTATCAAAAGGTGGATCGTGTGACCAGAAGCACAGCAGCTAGCTCTGGCTCTGATGAGCATTTGGCTTTTTGTTGTTTTCTTACTGCATCACAGTCTCTGTTGACTGTTGATAATAAAGCTGATCCAAAAACTCTTGCGGAAGCGATGAGTTGTGAGGATTCTAAGAGCTGGAAAGAAGCGATTGATCGCGAGTATAGATCACTCTCAAAGAAGAAGACTTGGTCCCTTGTTCGACGATCTGAACTACTAGATGGTACGAAAGTACTGACTGGGAAACTAGTTCTTAAAACAAAGCGAGGCAAAGAGGGGAACATACTTAAGTACAAGGCTCGTTGGGTAGTAAGAGGCTTTGAGCAAGAGTACGGACGCGATTATACGCAGACATATGCAGGTGTTTGCCGTAACACGACCTGGAAAATTGCGATTGCCATGGCGGCCAAGTTAGACCTTGAGATCGAGCAGATGGATGCCGTAACAGCATTCTTGAACAGTGACGCAGATACCGACATCTATGTGCAGGCACCACCAGGATGGAAGGAGCCAGGCATTGCTTCTACATATCTATTCGTGTGCAAACTTCAGAAGGATTTGTACGGCTTGAAGCAAGCTCCTAGGCTTTGGCAAAGGCACCTTCGAGGCTGTCTGGCAGAAGTAGATTTTGAACCCCTCACCTCTGATAACTGCCTGTATCTGAATAAGCAAACGGGTATCCTTATCGTCACATATGTTGATGATTTCCTTATTCTTGGAAAAAAGATCAAACATATCAATCGGTTGAAAAACATGCTAGTGGACAAATTTCAACTTGAGGATCTCGGGCCAGCTAGTTACTTCCTTGGTGTTCGGATAACGAGAGATTGTCCTCGGAAAAGGATTTATCTCACTCAAGACGCCTATGCTCGCCAAATTCTCGAAAGATTTGGACTTGAAAACTGCCGACCAGTTGACACTCCCATAGCAGCTGGATATGAGAAATTCTTGGTGCGAAATGATGGTGTTGCAACAAGTGCCGAGATTAAGGAATACCAATCCAAAATAGGCTCCATACTTTACTTGGCAGTGCACACACGACCAGATATAGAATTTGCGTGCTCCGCATTTTCTTGATACCTGTCAAATCCATCCGCACAGCATCTCAAAGGAGTAGATCGGATTCTCTGCTATATTAAAGGCACAATTAACCTAGGAATAATGTACGACGGAAATAGCCCTAACTCTCACCTTCACGGTTATTGCGACTCAGATTGGGGAGGCGACAAAGGTATGCGACAATCTACAAGCGGGAGTGTATTTCTTCTGGCTGGAGGGGTGATATCAGCGTCCTCAAAAAGTCAGCCAAATGTATCTCTATCATCTACTGAAGCAGAGTACTATGCCTACACATCATGCGTCCAGGAACTCCTATGGATACAGCAGGTCATGTCTCAAATGATGTACATCGGAAAGGACATCATATCAACTCGCATCTACTCTGACGGTCAAAGTAGTCTCGCTCTTGGAGAAAATCCTGAGCTACATCAACGAACAAAGCACATTGACATTAAGCACCACTTTATACGGGAACATATTGATTCTGGACGGGTTAATGCTTATCACATGTCTACGCATGAAATGGTGGCTGATGGGATGACCAAATCACTTTCGCAGAAGAAACATTCTAGATTTGTTGAAATGTTGAACTTGAGAGTTGCAGAATTTGATTAGGAGGAATCATGAGTGATCAGTTTCGGTTTCAGACTGAAGGGGTGTGTCGAAGCATCAGTCTTTAACCCTGGTTAGAATGTGACTTACTAAGCTCGCTTAGCAAGCAAACACTGTATATTAAACTCAGCTGAATACTTTTCAATAAAATAGATTAGATTCCCAAATAATACATTTCTAACCCATTCTGCTTTTCAAAATAAATAGAGATTAGCCCCTTCTAGCGTGTATAGCGATCGACATTATTTGTAGTCCCGTAACAGAATAAAATAACAGAAAACAAACCATGGCCTTTCCCTACTCGGATTTGCTGTCTATTATATGTCTTTCCCCAACTTCACTATGTAGAAAACTTTCATGGCTTGACTTCTGAGAATCCGATTTTCAAGCATCTCCAAACAAAGCATTTCCAAAACCATCTTAGACAGATTAATCCTAAGCAAAACAGTGACAAGCAAAACAATAACAAGCAAAACAGTAATAAGCGAAACAATTCTATTTTGGATGGGAGATGGGATCGAATTCTGACACCAGGCCACAATCAATTTTATCACGGCATTGGAAAATAAAAATAGCTGTCAAGTCAAGTCGCTTAGGATAGACAATGGAAGTATGTAAATGAATCGCTTTTCAAATTTCTCGTCCGGAAGGGGATAAGTCACCACTTGACTCCTCCTTATTTGCCTAAATCTATTGGTGTTGCCGAAAGGCTAAATAGGTCTGTTACTGAAGGGATACGAGCAATGCTAACAACAATTAAAGATAAACGGCTGTGGGCTGAAGCAGCAAACACATTTATTTACACTAAAAATCGTTTAGCACATGGCTCTGTTAATGAACAGACCCCATATGAAGCATTCCACGAGAGAAAACCATCCATTCTTCACCTTCATCCCATTGGAAGAGAATGCTATGTGCATGTTCCCATGGCTAAGCGACCATTAGGAAGCAAGATTCTACCAAGAGTCGAGAAAGGTATGTGTCAGGAAAGCCTCTACTGTATAATATATATATGGAGATTGCCAGATCATAGTGTTCTATGATTCTGGTCTGGCCTTTTAGCCGAGTGTTGATGCATCTATCTCGTGTATCATGTAGGATAGCAACTTTTAGCCTGACACCCACCTCTTGACCCCTCTCTCTCCCCACGCTGTCTACATACCACTTATGACAGTATGTTTGTTGAATACACCAAAGTCGATCATCAATGTCGAATATTTGTTCCTGCAAGAAGGCAGATAGTTATATCAGCTGACTTGAAATTTCTTCCTTTTTGGATTGATGAATCTGTCTCTAAAACAAATTCTTCCTCCTCTCTACATGTCATGAATAAACCAGACTCTATAACGTCACCATTGATGTTGGACTGTTGGCCATGTTCTCTTAACGTTTGAATAGTGCAAGACACTTGACATATCTATCAAAATCAAGATTCAAATCAAACTGTTCAGTCCGATTTACAAGATTCATCATTGCAAGAGCCACCGTCCAAGCCAACTGAAATTCAAGATAAACACCAACCAATAACGAATCCGTCAAGACAATGCAATTCATCTATTATAACACAGAAAGCATTGTTAACTCCAGACCAAAGCGCACTTTACGTGCTCGGACTTTTGAAGACACGATAACGGGGGAATGGTGGAAAACTTCTTGTGATCTTCCTCAACCCGCCTCGCAGAATTCAATAAGTGGAAATGGTAACGAGTTAGCTATGCTAAATGTTTATGATGAATCAGAATCCAGCTCAAATAGTGATGCCAAGGTCTCACTGGAATGGGAACTCTGAGAGAAAGCATTTGAAGAAGAAATAGCATCCTTTATGACGTAACCAAAGGTAGTACGTAACGTTAGAATATTGTGCTATTTTAGTTGTATGGCAAGGGGATCTATTTTCTCCCTCGCTTGAATCATTAGCGCGCTAAGACTACATACATTTATCAAGGAAGGTCAAAACATTGGACCTGCATAGAAGCTCGCCACCCCTAGTCGGATTTTTTTGATCTTTATCTGGTTCAAGTTTATCAAGCCGTGTGTGTTAGTTTTGTTTTCTATTTCTATCTATTTCATATTTTTAGATGTTTGTTGAAATTATTTTTAGAAGGGATGATTGAGATGGAATCCGTTTTGTCGATGTACCAAGCTCGTTGGTGGCGTTCCAGGTTTCTGTCATGATACAGTATCTATTGTTAAGATGTTTCGGATCTAACTTTAGACTGTTATTTTGAGATATAGCAAGGAAATAATATAGCTACTAGCGGGTCTTACATGTAGATAAATAGCCTCTTGATCCATCTAGATGAGAGGGGGCGGTTTAGGTTCTTTCTTGAGAAATATACTATAATCATCATTATCATAATTTATTCCTTTAGTGATTTATATTGTCTCGAGTACCACCGTCACTAAATTTATAACTTCGACTTTATATATCACGAATTGTTAAAACATACATCGTGATAATAAACTTTTAAAGTCGAATAAGGGATTTTAAATTGAAGAAGGTATTGAAGATAGTAAGAAAGGGATATATAGACTGAAGAGATACGAAGGAAAAGGAGGATAATCAATTTTCATCTTCATACATAATATAATTTATTCTTTTCCAGGAAGATCCAGCGCCATGTTATTATTATTGATACTTTTGGCAGTATTCTTTCATCTTTCAAACACATTCATTACGAACTTTATCGTGACTTCATTTACTCAATCATAAACATCCCTTAAAGACAATGATGTTTGGGATATCGTTCCTTGACCTAAAGGACGAAAAGTTATCAGCAATAAATGGGTACTCAAGATAAAGAGAGATGCTCATGGGGAACTCGAACAATACAAGGCTCATTACGTTGCTAAAGGATTCTCACAGATCCAAGGGCTTGACTTTGACAAAACCTATGCTCTAGTTGTGCGATTCAAATCATTACGATTACTCTTGGCGATTGCGGCATTTGAGAAATAGAAAACAAGACAGCTTAATATTAAACCGCATTTCTTTATGGATTCTTGAATGAAGATATTTACATAGAACTTTCTGAAAGGTACAGGCAAGTAGATCATGTTGCAAAACTTAAACGGTGTATCTACGGACTTAAGCAATCACCAAGGGAATGGTACTTCAGGCTGGCTGAATATATTATTCCTGTTGGTTTTGTTTCTTCCCTATTCAATCCCTGTGTTTTCATCCACCACATGGGCAACCTAATCATAGAGGTTTATGTAGATAACATAGTACTGATTGGAAAACAAGATGAGCTCATTGATGAAACAGCAAACCATTTCAAGGCTGAATTTACAGTTAAAGACATGGGAACTCTTCATTGGCTTCTTGGAATTCAGATAGAGTACTCCGATGCAGGTATCACTCTGTCACAGACCGCTTACATAGGTAGAATCCTGAATCAATTTGGCATGCATAATTGTAATATGGTCTCCACGCTCATAGAGTGCAGCCAACCACTACGGGCTGCATAAAGTTGAGAGTCTAGGGCCAATGCTACTCTGTATCAGCAAATAATTGGATCTGTAATGTATATCGTTTCTACCACAAGTCCTGACCTTGCATTCACAATCTCTCACCTCTCGCAGTTCAATGCCGATCCACCTGTCACCTATCTTAGTGCTGCTAAGCGAGTCCTGAGATGCCTTAAGGGTGTCAAGAATGCTGAGTCATCTAGCGGGCCTTGGCACGCACACACATAAACATTCTATACACATGTAATTATCTACATCATCTATTCTTGATATTATACAATTGCATACTCTATCTTATCTTCCACTTCATCTCTCTAACTACAGTCTGCCGATTATATATCCCCATTATCACTACTAACTTGACAGGTTATAGCCCGGAATATAATTATCCCAACTACAACCCAAAAAAAAAAGGTCTATCTCTACCAGCACTATAAACATTGAAAATAGTCTTAACAAGACGAGCTGGGGCAGTGTTGAGATATACGATGGAACCAACTTTGCGTCTTTTGAAACCAGCTTAAAAGATGCCCTAGAGATTGCTGGGGTATGGAAAATTGTCACTGGTATTGATAAAGAGCCGAGTGAGAATAAAAGCTGTTGGGAAATGAAGGCTGAGCGAGCCGTCGTTATTATTGCAGGCTCAATCAGTTCGTTCTTTCAAACAGAAACAATTCGAGATGCCATAAATTCTTGCGGCGCTGCTGGCCTCTGGAAAGCGGTCACATTGTTGAACTAAAACTCAAACGGAATTCTAGCCACTGCCAATAGAGCTAAATTATACAACTTGAAATTCGATCCCGAAACCACAAAGATCAACACATATTTTGGTGAGCTGATAGCGCTTCGAGATACCCTTCAGCAGACGGACCGTCCAATCACAGAAGCGGAAATCCCCGATAAAATAATTTGGTCGATTCAAAGCCTCCCATCAGACAAAAATAAACTGGCATAATGCCCGTTTCCACATAGCATACAACAAGCTACCATTGGCATCTGCAATGGAGATTTTACGAGAAGTCGAGTCCTTATTGGACACAACACCAGCTGCAAATCTCGCTGCTACCGACGCAGCAAATAATCGACGAAATCACGACAACAATCGTGAAAGAAGAGGTCGAGGTGGTCACCGCCCAAGGGGTCGAGGGGGTATCACTAAGGGCAGAGGCAATTCTCGTGAAGGGCGTCGGGGTAGACGAAATTCAAATTTTTTCGCGTCTCGGAACAGGAACACACCTAATGATAATAAAAATTGGCGTTTTAATGGTAATGGTAATGGTAACAGTCGGGATAAATGTACTTTCTGTTCTCAGCTAGGTCATTGGCAAAAATATTGCTCTGCGTTCCAAAGAGCAAGGAAAAGATATCATGAGCAAAGATCAAACAATAGGAGTAAAAACGCAAATGTAGCCATAGATAACCCTCAATTTACTCGTGATGACTATCTTCTGCTCCCACACAATGCACAATACGCAAATGTTGTGGTAGAAACTGCATTAATGTCTGTCTACCGAAACAAATCGAGCTGAAAAATTGACTCGGGGCCGACAAGACACTTCAGCGGAAGAATCTCAGACTTATTGGGTGTCGGTATGTTTACGGGGTGTGATCACAATAACTGCATTTCATTGCTGCTTGATATGATTGTTTTCTTGTTGTCAATAACTACGAAATGAAACTATAAACTCCTGTCCCCCAAACGCCTTACATAATCCTAATATATCACGTGAACCCTTATATCCCCAGTTCCATTCCAACATCAGATGGATATACTTTCCATCAGGTCTAGACACTGGCGGCTCTTTAGAATGGTTAAGTGGTGTTTATATATTAGATATTTCTACCCATCCAGGAGTTTCAATATTCAGCCTATTGGTATCAATTAAGTTTTTTAAAGCGGGACGTGGTTGGCTTTTTGTCATAGCGTCTGCTGGGTTAGACTTCCCATCAATCCATCTAATTTCGGTTATTTGGCGTCGCTCATACGATTGCCGAAGGCACATTAAGTCAATCATCAAACGTTTTTCTTGTGTGTTGCCAAGCTTTACTAGACAATCATACAGTGATTTAGAATCAGTGCATAGAATTAGCGGAAGAGGTTGTTTAAGGTCAAGTATTTGCTCAATTGTCGCTTTAAGAACGACGGCAACATCAAAGCCATGAGCCACTGAGTAAAGTTCAGAGGCTAAAACACTTCTGGTGACCCTCTTACACTTAAGTGAAGACCAGTGAATGATGTTGGCATTGTTATTATCATCGGCCAGAGCTATAACGTAACCAATTTGAGATGATAAATCTTAATTATTTGCAAAAGATGCATCAGTAAAGACCATCAACTTAAGTGTTTTTAAACCAAGTTCAATAAACTTGAGACCTCTTGAAGGATTATCAATTTGCCATTGAAGGCGTTTTTTAAGTGCTTTTGCATCTTCATCTTTTGGATTAATGATTTGAGCAGCGTGAGAGAGATTGAATGAAGCCTCTGGCTGACAAACACTCGCAATGTACGCACCTCGAGCTCTCTGGGCGATAAATTGATCCTTTGGAGTTACAGCTGTGCGCGATTTTCCCCTGGAGCCTACAAGGTTGGTTGGTTTCAGACAAATAGGACGTAAATTTTTACACTGGAGTTCCTGGGTTAGAAATATAGAATCGTCTTTTTCGCTGATTTGGCTGCCGTTGAACTTTAGAGGTGAGTTTTTAGTAAGTTTTTCTCTTTCCTTTGCTAATAATTTGGCCTCTTTTAGTTTGGTTTCCTCGGCATTTGCGAATAATTTGTCAGCTAGAATTAAAGTATCATCTGTTTGGAGGCCTACGATACCAAAACTGTTAAGCTATGAGATGCATGAAGGTTAAATTAAAGATGTGTAGAATATATTATATACAGATGAGGGTCTTGTGACATATAGGACAGACATTACACATTACACCCCCCCAGAACCTGAATGCTTTAGATCCATATTAATCATATTAGAAAATGCGGTATGTTTAAGCCTTTGTAGCGCTTTTGTGAGGCCATCTGCTTTGCATTCATCAGTTGGAGTGTATTTAAGAGTGATAGAGCCATCCTTGATCGATTCAGCCATCCTTGATTGATTCACGGATAGTTTCCTCTCTTATCAGGAAATGTCGATTACGAGCAGTGACCTTATTAGAGTTAGCTGTTATAAGAGCTGACGTGTTGTCTGTTTCTGTTAAAATTGCTTCCTTTTCAACGCAAAATATTTCATTGTACAATGGTTGAATCCACTTTGCTGTAACTGCAAGCGCTGATAATGCTGTGTATTCTGCCTCGCATGAACTTTGAGCCGTTATTGTTTGCTTCTTGGACCACCATGCAATTGGTGTACCATTTATGAGAAAGAAGTTCCCGGTTGTGCCCTTGGAAGAATTTATATTTCCCCAACTACTATCCGAAGAAGCTTAGAGCTTGTCATTGCCCTTTCTAGGGAAAAATAACGCTGCTGATTTAGTGCGTGAGAGATACCGTAACAGATGTTTTAATGCAAGCATGGAATTTTGTGATGGACTACGCACATATCGCGATAGCCTGTTAACTGCGTATTGTATATCTGCTCTAGTCATGCCAGCAATATGTAGTAATGAACCAACAGCTGAACAATACTTTTCAGCTTCAGAGGAGGTGCAAAGATTGTGTGATTCTGAGTCGACAAGATTATCATCTGCTATAGGCACATTAGAGCTTTTGCAATGAAGTAATCCTAAATCGTCGCAAAGAGCTTCTATTTTATTTTGTTGATTGATACGTATTCCGTCTGATTTTCTATTAATGGTGATGCCTAGAAATTTGACCATTTCACCCAGGTCCTTAGTGCAAAAAACTTGTTTCAATGTTGTAATAGTGTCATGAATGTGAGATTTGGATGAAGATAGGATCATAAAATCATCAACATAAGTAGAAATAATGGTGTCTTTGCACCGGAACACGTTTGGATCATATTTGAGTTGTTTAAATCCTATTTCAAACAGAACATTGCGCAACTTTTGTTGCCATTGTCTTGGTGCTGTTTTAAGACCATAAATTGCTTTATTTAATTTACAAACTAAATTCCCTGGCTGTTCTTGACTGTGAGGTTGCTCAATATATATTGGAGTATCGAGATCTGCATGAAGAAATGCTGCGGTGATATCAACATGACGAATATGGAGGTTATTCCAAGCCGCGAGGGCAAGCAAAATTTGCATAGTGGCAGGAGGCATAACGTCAGCATAGGTGTCATCTGCGAAAGGCTCAGAAAACCCTCGAGCACACCATCTTGCTTTAAGTTTTCCATCTGCTTTTTCCGTTAAGGCCCATCTTCCGGTCATTAACTTTCCCTGGGCTACAGAGCGAGGAACTAAAGTCCAGACATTATTTTGTGCCATGTTTGCCATTTCGTCTTTGATAGCTATCATCCACTCCTTTGATCTAGGTCCAGATAAAGCGTTTTGTAGGATACGTCGATTATTTACGCGTAGAGCAAGAATTTGAGTTCGCAGTGGGAAATTATTTTCGTGAACTTGAATATCCCTGCGAGTGATTATCCTACCAGTTTTCACATTGAGAATCAAATGACCTCCTGTAAATTCGGTGCCGACATTGACGCCTTCTAAAGCTTTTGATTCAATTTTATTTGCGCTAGGCTCAAGCCAAAAAGCACAACATCCAAAAGGATATAAATTTTGGATATCTGGCATTTTGTGATAAACCGCGTGATATGCCGAGCAATGAGCAACAATATTGGGTATAATGTTTAAAAGATTAATTGCTGCAGAAAGAATGACAGGCCATAAGCGCAAGGGTATGCCTGATTGCAGATGTAGAGCCCGCATCTTTTCGACCACCGTTCGAACATTTCTTTCAGCAATGCCATTTTGTTCTAGAGCATGAGATGAAGATTTGCGCCATTCAATGCCCTGGGAAAGGAGAATTTGTTGTAGTTCCGAATTGGAGAACTTGGTACCACTATAGGTATGAAGATATTTGGGAACTTTGCCAAACTTAGTGCGTAAGTGTAGAAGGAAATTATTGATGTAGGTAGGTACTGTTTTCTTTGAATAGATAGGCCATGCCCACTTCCATGAAGTGTACTCGTCAACAGCAAGTAGAAACCATGTTGCTGTAGGAACTGAATTATCACTTGTTGTTGGTGCAAGAGACTTTTGTCCACCCACGAGGTCCAAGTGGATAGCCTCAGCAAATGCTGAGGAATGCCTCAACGAGCTATGGCCTTTTGATTTAGTGATCTTGGTCTTGGTACAAGTTTCGCAGTTGGACAAAGATTTATATCCCTTAATACCAGCCAATTTTAGTGTAGCATCTTGAGTTTTCTGTCCAGGATGGCCAAGTATTAAGTGCCAGTCCCGTTCGATAGAATATATCTTTGGACGAGCAAAGGTAGCACTAATGCAAGGTTTCCAAAGTAAACGTCCAGATTCCCGACGGAATACGGCACAAAGCAAGCCATCAGGCCGTATAAGTTCTACATCACAATATTGACATGGCCACCGTATCGAGAAGCCTTGTGATTCTAGTTGGGCCGTGGAGAGAATGCGAGTCTTCTGGGATGGAATATGGACTGCTCCTTTTAAAGTTTCTGTTTTACCATCAGATGTGGGAAAGATAAGGTCACCTCTACCTACGGTCGATAGACGACCACCACCAGCTACAAAAACAATTTGCGAAGAAGCAGAATAAGCAGAGAAATCATCTTTATTTGGAGCAACGTGAAAATCAGCACCACTATCTAACTGGTATTCTAAATTCTCCGTTGATTTATTCAAAGAGAGAATATTCTTCTGATTCTTATTACTACCGGGTTTGCTACTGTTATTATCGTGCTTTTTCTTCCTGCATTCTAGTTCTCTGTGACCAGGTTTATTGCAATAGTTGCATGAGATTTTAATATTGTTTTTGCCGGACTGTTTTGGTGCAATGGGTGACGACCATTGAAGACATTCAGAAATTGTTTCATCAAATCCTAAATTACGACATTTGTTGGCAAGCTCCGGTTGAATTTTAGAAAGATGCGAAAGGAGAAGGAATTGCATATGTGATTTCACCTCAGAGGTGATGGGCATGTGTTCATTGAGCTCGTAGTACCTTTTCCGGTATTCTTTTATGAATGACGAGAGGGTTGTATTTTTATCAGGCTGAAATGTATAGAATCGATTAGTTATTCTGGTGATATTCCCATGCGCTGTAGATTGAGACGCTAGTACAATTTCAGATAGAATTGAGCGAGCAGAATCACTGGGAGCTGTGGAAATGTGTGGCGCAGTTTCTCGAAGTTTATTGATCCACCAACCCGACCACATGTAAATCGCTCTGTTTCGAAAAGGCAAAGGGTCGAGGAAGGCAGCTGACGTCTGCGAAAGAAAGATCAGTCGTGAAATGGATTCATACCATTGACACCAATTAGAGCCTTTAAGTATAGGAATTGGTGTCATTTTCTCTATACTCTCGAGACGGCTTGTAAGAGTCCAGATCTTCGTTTTCTTATTGGATTCTTTAATTGAATCATTAAGGTCTTCGGCAGTAGCAAATTCAATGCCTGATATGGAAATATTAGATTCAATTAATTCATCAGAAGGATTGTTGCCTCCCGGGTCGGCTTTATCTTTATTTGGGTGCAAGTTCGACATCGTGAGAGTGCGAGAATTGCGGATGGAAATAAAAGCAAAATTATTTTATTTCCGGAAAAGATGAGAGCACGAAAATTGATGTCGTTACGATTTACTAAGAACGGATGCTGCTGAACATAGTGGAAGTGACAAAGGGGTCATAACCTGTTAAGCTATGAGATGCATGAAGGTTAAATTAAAGATGTGTAGAAGATATAATATACAGAAGAGGGTCTTGTGACATATAGGACAGACATTACACATTACAAAAACCATCAATAAATTTGGATAAGAGACATGAGTCGAATGTGGATTGAATCATACCGAGATTTTTGGTATGATGTTGATGGTAGGTTTTAAACCAGTGGTTTCCAGCCTCTGGTACGCTATATAGCGGCTTAACTATTTTTAAGATAGAGCCTGGTTTCAGTCCTAGCTCTTTGGGGGGTTTGACAAAGAATTTACGATTTAATTGGGTCATTGATTGCACATAGGCTTGAGAAATATCGTGGATAAAGAGGTTGAGAGACATCTTTTTATGTAAGATGGCTGTTAATGCAAGTATGAGCCTTTGACTCATTCTTTGTATGGTCGGCGATTGGGTGAGAACAAGTTCCTTGCCATGATTGTTAAATGCCTGAAGCACGAGCCTTGATTTTTCAAAAGCTTTGTCGGTACCAATGTTCTTAATTTCATCAACAAATTTGGAATTAAAGATCCTTACACCCTGTGGCACGCTTGGTTCGTCGATTATTTGAAATACACCTTTTTCTAATAAGCCATTGATTTCCTTTCGTCTAGAATCGGTGAATGATTGAGTTTGTAGAAATACAGAAAGATCTGCGTCACGGAGTTTCCAGGTCGGAGATCTTGTACGTGAGCTTCGCCGAACTGGTACTTGAGATGGAGATTTATTAACAGATTGCGTGGGGGCTTCATCAGTTTTGACTTGATCCTGGCCATTGTTGCGTTCATTAATTTTTTTTGTTTAGATTCGACTCAGTGTGGAATGGTTTAACAGTTGTACTCCTAAATTTAGTAGGTCCATGTGGAAGTTGAACTTTGCAAGTTTCCCGGTCTACACTAAGAAGTTTAAAGGGCCCTGACCACTTGTCTTGGTGGCCAATACTATTCTCTCGCCAGACGAGAACATCAGAATTGAGCGGTAGATCATAAAGAACAGACGTATTGGGTCCATTTCTTGAGGATAAGGCATCTGAAATCTGTCTCTCGGCCCTTAATTTCCGGACTTCTTTCATAGCTTTCTCGATTGCTGTAGAGCGTTGAGCAATTGTAAGTGAAGGTGCATCTAGTTCCGTCATTTTTGGATAAGCACCAAATACCAATAATGTTGGTACCAAACTATCTGAGCCTGCTGTATCATTTATCGCTTTTACGGCCATTTAGAGTGCTAGTTCTCTATTTTGATGTCCAATTTCTTTCTCAATTATAAAATAGGCTCTACGTAGAAGTGAATGATGTCTTTCAACCATACCAATGGACCAATGGGCCTCGACAGGCACACACTTCGTAGCAATGCCATTTGAGGTGGCATTTTGGCGAAACTCTTTGCTAGTGAAGTTTGTACCAGCATCGTGGACAATATAGTCCGGAGGTCCAATATACGTATCAATCCAACAGATTTTTATAGCATTCCAAGTATGCTGGGCTGAAAGGTTTTTCAACCATCTGGCCACTTGAAACCTTGTTGCTTTGTCGACAATATGAAGAACCGGTAAATTGTGTATATACATTACGTCGATTATTATAGAATAATAAAAATTTAAATCTTCTCGAAGGGTAAATTTAAATCTTCCCGGTGATTTTCCGTGCTTTTGGCAGTGAACACAGAACTTTGTTAGATAGTGAAGAACTCTTTGGTCCGGAACGTGACCTGCACGTTTTAATAGTCGATATAATCTTTCTGCATATGGATGCCCAAACCTTTGGTGCAACCTTCGTAGTTCTGTTTCAGTCAAATAACAAGGATTATTTTCTAATGAGGTTTCTAGGAAATTTTGTAGGGATTCACCCCATGTAAGAAAAGGGTGGCCAAATTGACGAACGACAGGTATTCTTTTTCCTGTTGAGGTTACTAAAACATTATTGACATTATTATAATAAATTTTTAATCTGTCCATGTCGGCAAGACATAACAAAAAAGGAGTGTCGGCATGAACTACATGAAATTCAGTAACACCCACTGGTGTATTTAACTTGAAGGAACCAATGGAAGGCGTCGAGCCAATCCCAAATTGGACATTGATGGCCCCTGCTTTGGACTTATCAATTTTCACATAGCTGTTATATTTCTGCCAAGCAATATATTGGTCGTAACCTGCAGTCGATATTTTGGAAGCGCCCGTGTCAATCATTATACCATGAAAATTAGATGAGTTGTATCTGTTCAAAGGAGAAGTAGAATTAAAAGTGTAAGGAAATTTTTTAAGATTGAGTTGTCCGATTTCTTCTGAATGACAAGGAATTTCCGTGGTGATTGCATGTTCGAGAGCTTTATTTGCCAAACGATTGGCCATGACTTCAGCCTTAAGAACATAGCCAACTGAAGTAATAAATTGTTTATTTGAAGTTTTAGAGACTGGTAAAGAGCCAACTTCTAAAACTAAAGCATCGATTGTTTCTTTAATGAACTCAGTATCAGATTTGTCACTAGTAAAATTATTTTCTTCGATTGTTTCGAGATCAACAGCATACTGACGAATATGTTTATCAACCTTTTTGTTAACTTTTTGTCTGTATTGATTAAGGTAAATTTTCTGTTCTTCCTTACTATGATTTGTTGACCAACAACCTTCCTTGCGGCAGATGTGGCATCTTTTTTTGTGGGTATGTGTGACGGGCTGAGCCCGGTGAATCTGTGGCTGGGCTATTTCGGTGTGGCCCATCCGTGTCACGTGTTATGGCGTAGCGCATTTATGCTGTTCATTCCTCATGGCCTTGTGTTATGCATAGGTGTGCATAATAGATGCGCGCTGCATAACTATTTATAGACGGCGGCTTTACTTCTGTGATTGCTAGAACTCGTGAGAAACTTCTAGAAGAGTATTCCGGGTGGTTCTATCTTCAAGGATATTAATGAATCGGAGGAACGGGAAGAACATTCTAGTAACTGGTGGGAACTTATAAATATCGCTATTACTGCCCTCATTAGACTCCTCCATAGATTTAATATTAACATATTTTGTGGTATTGCTTTCGTGCAGTGACCGTTTGCATTAATCCTTAACATATATTAAATATATCTTACACATTAAGGTGACTCTCCGTGGGGTGTAGCCCGGAGGACGTTGCCCTGAGACAAATCTTTTTTTGGTTGAATTGCATGAAATTTTCGGTTCCGGAGTCTGATCAGAGTTCATCATCTTCGACCTCTTTTTATAGTGCTGAGGATTTTAGCGCTCAGGATATCATAAACCTCGCGGACCATCTACTAGAAATGGCAGATTCTTCAGCAAGTCCGCAATTAGGAGATGTTGATATGACGTCGGAAAACCCACAGAATATAATGGCGAATTTATCGGTAGAAGAACTCCAGGGTTAGTGAGGCTTTTGATCGGAAGGAATACGCAACCAAAGCAGAATTCTTTAGGGGTTACCAGAAGGGATGTATCACTCGCCAAATGGGATGGCGATCAGAGAGAATTCCCATTCTATGTTCAACTGCTCGAGGCAAGAATTGAGGAGGAATTGGATGGAATAATTTCAGACAAGTCGATATGTCTTGATATGGTGAATTCTCTCCCGGTAGATAAGCGACCGCGGGTTTCAGGGTGGTTCAACAATAGGTCGGAAGAGAAGCAATATAACTGGCAAGAATTAGTACAACACTTTCGGAACGAATTCGAAGATAGACAAGCCAAATTAGCCGCGTCTGAAAAGCTCCTCCGAATGGAGCAGAATGACCATCAGCTCTTCAGTGACTTCATCAAAGATTTCGAATACCAGGTGGCCATAAGTGGGGGCAATCGCACGTGGACTCCCTCTTCTAAAGTTAACATTCTAAATGCAGCGATTAATAATTCTTTACGAAAAGCCCTAGTTCCAGTTAAGCTTCCTTCCGAGGAGGACTACTCCCTATGGGTAGCAGAAGTTAAGGAGGTTGCCGATAAGCTTGAAGCATTGCCAGATTATCGACCGAAGGGATCAATTAAGATTTCTACAAGATTGGGGCCTCCTAAGTTGGGTAGTGTTTTCTCAAAGAGCAGAGAGCCGGAAAAGGATTCAGATGGAGATGTCATCATGAGAGACGTTGATTCCATACTTTCAGTACTGTCCAATTTGCTACAGGATCGCCAGGGTGAAGCTGTGGCTAGTGTGAGCCCCCGAAATAATTCCCGCCCTAATAAAGGAAGTTGGCCTTCGGTATCTAATCCTTCCCTAAGGCCACCGGCTCCTTGGAGATCGAAGAAGGAGTTTGAAAGATTGATAGAGAAGAGACTATGTGTGCGCTGTTGCCGATCAGGTCACATAGGAAGGGATTGTAGGAAGTATAGTCGGGCGAAGCGTCCTGGATCGGGAGTCAACGCGGCGGATATCATTCAGGATGATAAGGAAGAGGAGAGATCAGATTCGGGAAACGAGGAGCCCTGAGCAAAGTCGCGCTCAGGGGGATAAACAAGGCCTTGGATGGAGTAACGAATGCTCGAAAGAATTTAGAAAAACTTAAATGTCAGCCACTACTTGTAGATTGTTTAATTAATGCATCTTTTTACACCCAAGCAATGGTTGACACTGGCTGCTCATGTTTTTCTGTAATTGATGAAGGTCTTGTGCGCAAATATGGCTTATACTCGGAAAGAATCCCACAACGTCATTTACGGCTCGCCGATGGAAGTAAGGCTATAGGAATTACGGAAATTGCGCATATAAAATTAGACATTGACGGTAGGAAAGAACAGATTTGGGGTTACGTGATCCCGAATTTATCTTTTCCGATTATACTCGGTAAGCCCTGGATGGAGTACAATGACGTCGTATATTCGGCCAAGAGAAGAACCCTCCGGATAGGAAGCAGAAAACATGGGATGTTGGTACGTGCTAGCGGGTGGTATGAGAAAGAGGCCCCAGAAAAGGTCAGAACCCGTATTGCGTCAGTGAGCAGTGATCAAGTGTGTCAAATTTCGCGAGGCGAAATGTTGAAGATGGTAGCTCAGCGGCCTAAGAGAAATGAGTTGATAATTGGAGCCGTCTCAATGCATGATATTACTCAAGCATTAGAACCTAAGAAAAAATTATCATACGAAGAAATAAAGAAAAAATTGCCGAGAGAAGTTAGAAAATACACCAATTTGTTCGTAGACGATAATTTACGGGATGGCAGCGCTCTTCCTCCACATCGGCCGGGGGTGGACACCAAGGTTAAGCTTATTAAAGATGACCGGGGTAGAGAACTGGAGGTACCTTGGGGTCCCTTATACGGAATGTCGCGCGAGGAACTTTTAGTGCTGAGAAAAACATTGACGGAACTACTGGACAAAAATTGGATTAGGGCAAGCAGTTCGCCAGGAGGGGCTCCTGTTCTATTTATCAAGAAGCCTGGAGGTGGGCTCCGATTTTGTGTTGACTATCGGGCTCTCAATGCTATCACAGAACGCGATCGCTATCCGTTGCCCCTAATTAAGGAAACGATGCAAATGTTGTCAAGCGCAAAATGGTTATCTAAAGTCGATGTTTGTTCAGCATTCCACCGGCTTCGCATCTCAGAGGGAGATGAATGGAAAACCGCGTTTAGAACGCGATTCGGATCCTATGAATGGTTAGTTACACCATTTGGGTTGGCAGGAGCTCCATCAGCGTTTCAAAGATGGATTAATCAAGAGTTGGGGGATCTTTTGGGAAACTCTTGCTCGGCGTACGTGGATGATGTAGTCATATTCTCCAATGGGGACCTGGTAGACCACTGGGATAAGGTTAACCAAGTGTTAGAAAGGCTCAACAAAGCGGGTCTTAAACTTGATCCACAGAAATGCGAATTTGCCAGAAAGGAAATCAAGTATTTGGGTTTCGTAATCAATGTGGATGAGGGTATCAAAGTGGACCCAGGGAAAATAAGAGCGATAGCATCGTGGGAACCTCCAACGAATGTCAAAGGAGTTAGGAGTTTCCTTGGATTCGCAAATTTCTACCGGGGATTTATAGAGAATTTTGCCAGCATTAGCGCACCGTTACAAAACTTGACAAAGAAAGGGACAGTCTTTAATTGGAACAATCAGCATCAGGAAGCATTTGATAAACTAAAATCGTTGTTCATAACAGCACCAGTTCTGGCTTTGTGGAACGGGGAACTTGAAACCGTGTTAGAGACAGACGCATCAGGATGGGCAACTGGGGGTTGCCTTTCTCAAATTAAACCAGGAGGAAAACTTCAGCCGATGGCATACTATTCGAAGAAACTTTCGCCAGCTGAATGTAACTATGATATCCACGACAAGGAACTTCTAGCCATTGTTAGATGCCTGAAGGAGTGGCGCAGTGAGCTAATTGGTCTTAAAAAGCCGTTTCAAATTCTGACGGATCACAAGAACTCGAAGTACTTTATGGCATCCAAAAGATTGACGGAGCGTCAAGTTAGATGGGCACAACTTCTATCACAATTTAATTTTAAATTAAAATTTAGGGCCGGTAAACATGGAGGACGTCCAGATGCCTTATCCCGCCGAGCTCAAGATATTCCCGTGTCCTTGGAAGATCCCCGTCTCAAACAAAGAGAATTTAAGTTAATAAAGGACGAATGGCTACCGGAAGTGGATCATAGTGGAGATGATGGCCAGGTTCTCATGTCTTCTTCAGTGGTAAATTCAATTCCCAGAGGAGATCAGCTTTTCGAAGAAGAAGAGTTACAGCAGCTCTGGGACCAGGGGATATCAGAAGACTTGGCGCAATTCCAGGAGCTATATCACATTATGTGGAATGATAAAGACCAATTTCCAGCGAATTTACAGCTGAGAGTTAATCGAGCTGAATGTGAACTCGACCTCCGCGGAGCGCTCTGTTTTCGCAAGCGTTTGTGGATTCCCAACTACGAGCCACTAAGAACAGCATTGATTCATAGAGTGCATGATTCTCATATGACTGGGCATCCTGGGCGTAATGGTACGTTAGCTATCCTATCTCGAGGTTTTTATTGGCCAGGTATGAGCACAATGGTACGGCAATTTTGTAGGAATTGTGATGTCTGCGGCAGGTCACATGTTTGGCGTTCGAAAAATCAGGGTCTGCTACTACCATTGCCAATTCCCGACAGATTCCACAGTGAACTCTCGATTGATTTTATGACGGATCTACCAGCAAGGCATAAGTCTGATCCATGCTATTTGATGGTTATTACAGATCGCTTGCTGAAAAGTGTCACGCTAGAAGCTATGAACTCAATGAATACCGAAGAGTGTGCGGAGCGTTTCCTGCAATGCCATTATCGCTTTCATGGGTTTCCTAAAGCCCTTACATCGGATAGAGGGTCAAATTGGGTGGGAGATTTTTGGAGTCACCTATGCAGATTAGTCAACATCGAACAAAGGCTGTCCACTGCATTTCATCCTGAAACCGATGGCTCAACCGAAAGAATGAATCAGGAAGTGTTATCATATCTACGAGCTTTTATTTCGTACACACAATTTGAATGGCCAGAAATGTTACCTTCAGCTCAGTTGGCAATTAATAACAGAGATTGTGCCAGTGTAGGGCTAAGTCCTTTCTTCATGGAACATGGATATCATGCAGAGCCAGTCCAACAAGTTTCTCCAACTGACAAGAGGTCGTTGTCACCCCCAACTAAGAGGGCCGAAAACTTCGAGGCCAGAATAAGAGAAGCACAAGAATATGCCGCGGCGGCCATGGCGACAGCTCAACAACTTATGGAAGAAAATGCAAATAAGAAGCGAAGTCCGGCTCCAAAGCTACGAGTGGGTGACAAGGTGTGGTTGAATCTTAAAAATATTCATACCCCTCAACCAAAGAAGAAGCTTGCATGGGTAAATGGCAAGTACTCAGTAACTAAAGTGATTTCGCCTCATGTAGTGGAGCTAGATGTCACTTCGGAAATATTCCCTAGATTCCACGTAGACTTGCTACGTAAAGCAAGTGGCGACCCTCTTCCATCGCAGATTCAAGAAGACTCTCAGCCCGATCCTATCGTCATAGATGGGGATGATGAGCCGGAGCAGATTGTAGAACGGATTCTGAGAGCCGAACGTGTCCGACGTGGGCGGGGCTGGGTAAGACGAGTTTTAGTAAAATGGAAGGGATTTGCTGAGCCAAACTGGGAAGATCGTTCCGAGCTCGAAAACGTCGAGGCATTGGACAAGTTTGAAAAAGAATTTGGCGTAGGCGATGGCGTAGAAGTCGACGAAGGGGCTAGACAAGGACCTCGGAAGCTCCGATCTAGGAAGTTAAAGGAGGGGGGTAATGTGACGGGCTGAGCCCGGTGAATCTGTGGCTGGGCTATTTCGGTGTGGCCCATCCGTGTCACGTGTTATGGCGTAGCGCATTTATGCCGTTCATTCCTCATGGCCTTGTGTTATGCATAGGTGTGCATAATAGATGCGCGCTGCATAACTATTTATAGACGGCGGCTTTACTTCTGTGATTGCTAGAACTCGTGAGAAACTTCTAGAAGAGTATTCCGGGTGGTTCTATCTTCAAGGATATTAATGAATCGGAGGAACGGGAAGAACATTCTAGTAACTGGTGGGAACTTATAAATATCGCTATTACTGCCCTCATTAGACTCCTCCATAGATTTAATATTAAAATATTTTGTGGTATTGCTTTCGTGCAGTGACCGTTTGCATTAATCCTTAACAGTATGGTTGAAATCATTTGAAGGTTTCTGAAATGGATGTGAAGTAGATTGATGATTTAAGGTGTTACGATGGTAATATTTTCTATCAGTAAAGAATGTTTGGTTTGTTTGTGGCTCGTTTAATTCTTTGTAGGTTGCAATTGAAGATTGAAGTTCATTTATGAATCCAGCAAGACTCTCACTAGGTTTAAAACAAGCGAACTGATATGCTGGCACCATTTTACATCCGCTCACAAGTTTGTTGTGTAGAAATGAGTCGTTTCGTAGATCCGGTGTAAGACCATGTTGTAGATGTCGAAGTTCTTTGACAAATAATTTTAAACATTATTGCGTTGGAAGTCCTGGATTAACATTGATTATGGATTTTAAGGTAGTTGAATTCCATGTTGCTAAGACTGCTCTTTTGTACTCTGGTCCTTCAAAATACTGACGAATTAACTCACATTTATGCTCAAAAGATGCTGTTTTATTGACAGACATGTTTGCATAGTAATGTTCTAGGGCTAGTCCTCGTAGCATCGTCGGGAAAGCTTGATCCATCATGAACGGTTGAACGTCAGACTTTCCGCACAAGTCGTGGAATATTGCTAGTTTAAAGTCAAAATTATCATTTTCTCCACTATATTTGACTTCTTCTGTATATAATTTAGCTAAAGAAATAAGTTCTCTAGAAAAATCCGCCGTAGAAGGAGGTTTATGAAATTCCTGTTTGAACTGGCTTTCAATGTTTGGCAAAGAATCATTATTTTTGTCAGCCTCTTTAGTCTTATTTTTCACATTAGGGCTAGGTGGTGACTTCAGTGGAGGTAAATTGAAAAGTCCTTGAGACTCTGTTGGAAATAGTTTGGTATTAATGAGAAAATTAACATGGTTGGAGTTAAATGGTCCGTCAGATGTGAGATGCTCTTGAATAGTTTCGTCGGTCCAATCTTTTGGTTCTTCTTGTTGAATCACTTCGGACAACGTTTGGGCTATTGGAATTCTAGCCTTTTTCAAAACATAAACACCACGTTTGCGAAGAAATGTACGAAGCATTTGGATGATAGGGCGGGATGCTGCGGTAAATCTTTCAGTGGTAGAAGGAGCGAAATCTTCTTGGAATGATTCCCAGAGATCTAAGTCTTTCAAGTCGCATTTTTCGTATAAATTAATTCTATTTTCGATAAATTCTGCATCTTTTAGGGAGACACTGGTTTCGTTGTTGTCTGACATTTTTCTTTCTTCTGATGTAGTGAAAAGTGAAGGCTTAGTTTAGAGGCAAAGTATGAAAATTGGATATAGCGTGGTGGACGCAGTCAGAATTCCTAATCAGGCACTGACTTTTGATACTCTTTTTGAATTGAATTCCTTAGTAGGGACAATTCTTGAATCGTATCCTTAGTAGAGATTAATAAACAGAGATCCTCAGTGAGGGAGTGTCTAATATTCTCTCTCTTCGTAATAATCCGTATCCTGATCTGTACGTCTACTGATCAGTGTCGGTATTTTTACGGGGTGTGATCACAATAACTGCATTCGATTGCTGCTTGATATGATTGTTTTCTTGTTTTCAATAACTACGAAATGAAACTATAAACTCCTGTCCCCCAAACACCTTACATAATCCTAATATATCACGTGAACCCTTTTATCCCCAGTTCCATTCCAACATCAGATGGATATACTTTCCATCAGGTCTAGACACAAGTTAATATAAGGTTGGTTCCAGGTCAATCCGGGGTCGAAGGTAACAAGCTTGCCGATCGAGAAGCAAAGAATGTGATTAAACTATCTGAGTGGATCCCCAGAGATACCCGGCCATTTCTTATTTTGTCAAATTCTTCAACATCGAGGAGGCCGGCCTCCTGTGTCTACAAACCAACTCCTTTCAAGTCTACTCGGCAAATCAGAGAGAACTACATCATCAATTGAATCACTTGATCCTTCTCGATTTTTCGTCGAAATATGCTCCAGCGGAGAAATCTGGCACTCGTTCCTTTTTCCGGGTTTTTTACTTTGTTATTTGCTTTGACTGGTCGGGGACTCCTAGAAGTGTTGAATGAAGTGGGCGAGAGAGATTACCCAATCACTAATCGCGTCCTAGTGAAGGTGCCATGTACTACTTTGCTATCTACCTACATTATCCCTATGCGCAGTTTTAGACAACGTAACATAGCTTTGTATACTAGATTTATCTCCAACTCTTGCGTCCTCTAGCTCACACGGGAAAAGAGATCGGGCGTCTTCGACGTGTGACTCAAATAGACGAAGAGTAGAATGATCATCAACTCTACGTCTTGTATACCATCGTTGATATCGTTGGTTCATGTAATTGGATTATTTGATAATTCACCGCTTAGCTAAAATCATAGACAACTTTGACCATAACGAACTTGTGACCACGCTCTGCGGCACTGGACTCAGTACTTATCCAATCGCCACACATACGAAGTTCAAAGTACCTGACATCTTGCATTCACCGTTCATACAACTACTGTATAACGGTGACATGGTTGACTAGCCCAAATGTAAATAATTAACTGCTCTCAAAGCGTAGTCAACCGAATATTATCTTCGTTGTGGTGGGACTAGTGGGAATATGAGCATTGTTGAATGAAAAAGGGACTGATCAGCTCACAATTGACATGGTGAGTGACTTGGTCTTGGTTCTATAGATCCTCATAAGAGAGCCACAGGCTTGTATGGAATCCCGCGTTGAGGGATAAAACTTTCGACCCTTAATAATTCTGATTGCGTAGCTCTTACTCTAGGAAATGGCACATATTTGATTCAATATATTACGAAAAAGGGATGAAGAGTCTTAGATGTTAGGTCTTTTGAACTTCTTGTGATAATATTCTAGGAAACTCAAGAGGTGTTTTTGTAGATTTAAGATCGGAACTTTGGGTCCCACTGTAGCTGAGTCTTGTTGACTGGGTTTTGCTCACTCTGATTGTGACCCTTTTGGAATAGGCTCTGTTCTAGATTAGGACAATTTTCCCGTCATGTAGACTGGCGATCATTTTTTTCTTAATCCGTTTAAGTCTGTGGGTATTAAGAGACATAAAGGTCTTCTCTACCTACAGGCTAAGGGTACCTATTCCTCAGGTAGTATATCCGCCCCTTCACGGCTTCTGTCCAATAGTTTTTCCCAAAAAACCTTGATTGGAATACACGCCTAGAGGAGACCTTCGTTATCGTCCCTCTCCAACCAACAAGACGAAGGCCGCTTGTGGATGTATGGGTGCTGTGAAAAATTTTCCATAAACTACTCTGCATGGAGTTACACTGCTGCCCACATTAAGACTAAATCCGTAGACATAACTGCCCCCCTGAAGCGTTGAGAGAGGCCGACCAGCTGGCCGGAGTAGAAATTGGTGTACCCAAGAAGAGTGATCTTGCTCTCCTTCATAGCCCCTTCATAGCTTGTCACCTGTATCAAGCCTCAGGACGAACCAAAGTCGTAATAGAGTATCAGAAAAGTCTTGATGAAGATTGATTACCACGAGGAAGCCTAGAATAGCTTTTAAGAATCGTTCTAATGTGGGATAATAAAGTAAATCATGCATCTTGGTAAGCCCTCCTGGCCAATTGATGTGCGGACTTCTTTGGCTGCGAAGACTGACCTCAGGCTCGCGGGTCGCCATAATCAAGGAAAATTTCCAAATTAGTTACCGAACGATCATTTCATGTTCTTGTTAGAGTTGTACGAAAATTCAGGACGCATTTGGTATGTCCACAGATCATTTGGACCAAGAAACTATAATGTACGCTAGTAATTATACCATCTACAATTATCGATACCCACCGACAATGCTTACAGATAACGTTGAGATATAGTTGGGAAACTTTGCCTACATACTTCCGAGTAAGTGCGGAACAGACACGGGTTTGCGGGACTACAGACGGTTGAAGATGATTTCAACCATCATGACTGAAAAGTCAAGAGGGAATCCACCTAAGGCGCCTCTGACAAACAAGGCAAGATGCCTTGGCGCTAGACTTTCCACTTGAGAACATGTGAGTTACTTGAGTACTGGCAGCCATACCATCATTTTTGACGTCAGATCAATAGAGAAACAATACAAATATTCATAGGTCTCAGAACAAGCATATGATATTCATTCTAGAAAATAAATATTCGACTCATCCTTCCTAAGTCCTACCGATCAAGGTATAGCTGTAATACAGCATGAAGATCCTAACGAAGAAGGAAGAGGAGGATCATTACTTCGAAACTGTTAAAGGGGGAGCCATTGGTGGCATTATAGGCCTAGGAGCTGTGGGTCCTCATCGCTACTCCCTCTTCTTATCTTACCATGGTTTTAGGGACTCGCAGCCGTATATATCGCGCAGCGCCGATTTTCCATAATTCGCGACCTCACCTTACCCATGAAGTCCTTCCTAGTCACTGGTGCTGGTACTTTTTCTGCCATTATCAGTGCCGACCGATCTTCCCGAAGCTTTGAAGAACGCCGCAATCCAGCTTACCAATACCGCGCGCAAGCATCGCTCAACCTAGAGCGCATTGAGGCTCAAAAATCGTCTGCAGAACGCCTGAAAGATTGGGCTAGTGCTAATCGGTATTCCCTGGTTACGGTGTCGTGGGTGGCGTCGATGGGCACGGCGTTCGCCATTGTGCGCCGAAACAAGTACCTGACCGGTGCTCAAAAACTCGTGCAGGCCCGAATCTATGCACAGGGCTTGACTCTAGCCGTCTTGATTGCCACCGCAGCATTTGAAATCGGAGATTCTCACATAGACAAGCAAGGATGGGAGATAGTCCAAGTCCAAGATCCGAATGATCCTACACACCACCACATTGTCGAGGAACGAGTACATCACGAATCATACGCTGGCGAGGATCTATGGAGAGGTTAGTTTCATCTTGCTTCTTCTCAATGAGCTTTTGTATTTCGGTTGAGTCTACTGACGACATTAGATATGGTTCGGGCCGAGGAGCGCCGTATTGAATCCCGTGAAGCTGCAAGACGAAGTGCTGCCGAAAACCAAAGCCCAGAAATTAACCATAAAATTACAAAGGTGATTCGTCCCCGACTTTCAATATCATGCGGTTAATAGATAGTGTTGTTAGACGCATGAAAAGAATCAAGATGGCCCAAAGTAGCCGAAATCTTATACACTTCGAGAGGCTCTTGAATGAGAAAACTTTCGGAAATTAATCGTAAGGCTCTAAGAACTCAAAGGTTTGCTGTGTTTGTGATTAAAAGCGATTTGACCTTCCTTGTATTAACACGTCTATCTATATCAGTCTACACTGATACCGGACTAAAAGTGATTATTGGATAGATTTCCCCCCCATTGCTGCCACAAAATTACACTAAAAAAGGTAGAAGCTTAGAATTAATCCCACATGACACCAAAAGAGCCTTATATTTGGGCATCCATGACTAAGGTTATTAAATTACCGTCGATAACGCATAATTAATATCCCATAGAATAGCAGGATTAGTCAATCGGGATTTCTCAATAAAATTTTTACCACAATTTCAATAAGGTTGCTGCTTGTTCAAACGTCGATGACAAAATGACTTATTTGAGAGTAATACGCATGAACAGCTAGCTCTAGTATCATCACGTCTCCAAACACCTCTTCACCATCAAAGCCCCCGACAACAATGAGTCGACTATCGTATAGGACAGTGCCATGGTAACCACGTGGTCTCGGAGGCTTGCCATATATACGGCGTTTGTCCCAGACCATTGTTACGAGGTTGAGCAGTAACACTTCGTCGGAATACTCGGTACCATCGTGTCCGCAAATCACGAAAAGATAGCTACCCACGATTGTAGCGGAGTGTGAGAGACGCGAGTAGGAGACTGGAATATTCACAGGGGAAAAAATGAGCGTTTCTGCGTCGAATACCCAGACATCTTTAAAGCATTCGCCACCATCGGAACCACCATATATGATTAGCTTACTACCAACCATGTTAGCTGTGTGATATCCTCGTGCTTTGGGTTTTCCCTTTTCTTCGGTGCTCTGCGTAGCCGCAGATATTAGTTTCCATGACATCTTGTTGATGTCTGAAACATCCAGGCGCCACACATCATTTAATGCTCGCGTACCATCGCCACCGCCAAATATATATATGCCGTTCTGCCAGAAACATGCTGTGTGGGCTCGTCTTTTGCTGGGCTGCCGTTCTCCGCTGATGACGGGTTTAGACCACCGGAAATTTACAGTATCGAGAACGTAGACATCATTGTAGTATGCTGGCCCGTCACCACCCCCAAAAACAACTAATTTTTTTCCAACTGCGGTGCAGGTCATGGCTCGTAATGGTACAGGTATTTCCCCGCAAACGTAAGGGCATGATAAATGAAATGAATCTGCGTCTATGACATAGAGCTCATTAAAACAAGCCTTAGAGTTGCAGCCACCAAACATGTAAATATTTGAGCCAACAAGAGTTAGCGTATGAGCTCGTATACCACTATGTATAGTTCCTGATACAGGAGCAACGGACCAATACATGCCGCTGGCAGGTGCTGGCTCGACATCTGGCGCTTTTGAGGGATCCAGCAAAGAGGGGTATGGAATGCGCACTTCTTTTGGTAACGTTTGAGAGTTGGCATTTCTGTATGATAATGAAGCACTTTTTGGAGCATCTTTCGATCTTAATGCGGTTTCAACGGTGGCGCGACTGCTGAGGGGGTCACGTGTATCGGTGGTGGCGGATGAAGGACCCAGCGTTATCCGTGAAGAGATAACATCGGAAGTTACATCGGTGTTGGTCTTGCTTAAGGCAGGAGAAGCTTTGGACGACAACGTCTTAAAGATATGTAGGGGAGAAGTATGATTATTGGATTGAGAGTAAGAGCGCTGTTGGGTAGCCGATCCCGGTATGCTGGGTCTATCATAACCCAGCAAAGGCGAAGTAACGATTGTATTAATTCGGATATGGTTTGGACTTGGAATTGATATTTTAGGGTCTCGGGATATTTCTGTGGATCGAGCGGAGGGGGAGGAATTTTGTATAACTTTTGGAGGCGAACGTCCACTGGAGCCGGCTAACGGTCGCTCCTTTTCGACAGGTCTAGAGTTCTCCTCCATTATCACGGTGGCGCTGGATCTTCTAGAAGAATTGAATGGCGTATTCGCATTGTCTACTTAACAGTGACCTGGATGGAGTTCAAGATTAATTACTGTTAGGAAGAGTCTCACAATTAGCATCATGTTTTGTGGTAAATGGGTGACATGGAAAATAAATGGGATAGAATGACAGTACCTCGAGTTCATAAGAGAAATATAGATAGATTACTAACTAGTCCAAGTAGAAACTCTCTGGCGATGGTATTGTATGAGGATAATCTGCCTTCTTCAGGCTCAAAAGACTATTCTTATTTGAGACTATCTAGTAGACAGTGTCGAAGAATAGGGAAATGTACATGAATATGTATGTGGGAAAGATCTTGGCAACTTTGGGCTCATTATGTTCAAGCACTTGTACCGTCGTTGTTTTGATTTTGAGTTTATCTTTGACATGAACTTGACCCTAAAAAACTACGTCAATCACGATTGCGAAAGGACGTGTGGTAAAGCTCTTGAATATTGCATGCTGATTTGAATTTTGACACCTTGTGCCGACGAAATCGGAGTTTTCGCCTTAACACGATGCCAATCATGTTTCCACGCGCCATTGGATTATAATCTTTTAAATTGGTGCCAGGGAGATGTTTTGGGGTAGGTGAATTATAATTCTGAAGAGGATTAGTACTAACATTAATGTCGCTCGCCATCCGTCAGTCACAACGAGTGTTACCAGTACTTGGCGAAAATTTACCGCAAAAGTGTAACATAACCGGGAACTCTTCTCAAGTTTATCCACTATTACTACAAGTTTACTAGACGTCCTATACTTTCCCTGTCATTATTGAGGGACAATGCCACAGCTTTTTCTTGCTGGTGGTGTTCCCTATGAACCTGAAGCGAGATCATTAGAGCTCAAGAAGCCCACGTATAAACAGTCTCAACCTCGTGTGTCGAAACTTCTACGCCAGCCACCAATGTCACCAACGATGTGACAACGTAATTTTTGTTGAAACGAAGATTTACGATGAGCTGTAATTTTTTCTAGCTTGCTTCTCCGACGGCTTCCATTCTCACTTAACGACTTGCTGTTTATTACAAGTCTTCGCCTCTTGCTGGTGCAATCGTACCAGATATCCTACGCGACTCATCGAACGTAATTGGGATGGTGGATAAAGCTGGAACTACCTTAATAACATGGTGGGTAGTTTGCAGTGGGGATAAATGGAGAGCATGGTCGTTTCAGGGTATTTGCCCTGCTAATTTCAACGCTGACAAGAGTCTAAGTATACAAGAGGTCAACATTTACGGGCTGCTCCCCCTCTTATCACGACGAGGATATGAGTATGTCTTGGCACTACCAACGAGTATAAAATTTCATCAAAAAGTATGATTATTATCTTATTTACCACTTGGTTTGACCTCCTTCATTATTAGCAACAGCTTGACAATGCTCTAACATCTCTCTTATATATTTAAAGTAATCTTCTGGCTCCAATTTGTCCCATTCCTCGTTGATAAACTGCCGTAATTGGGTGAGGTATCGAGGAAACCGTTTTCCAGTTCTATACTTGAGCAATCGCCATATCTTTTCAATTGGATTCAAATCAGGTGAATTAGCTGGTCGAATTATCTTGTTAAGCCCATGATATGCATATCGTGCCCCCGTAAACTTGGCTGTTTAAGGAGAAGCTTTATCTTCCATCAAAATACCTCTCTGTCATGAGCCAATAGTCATAGGCCAGTATCCGCGCTAAGCTAAGATGATCCAGCCGGGGCGCGCCGTGTCTAGATTATTTGCCGATTATAATGTTCGAGGAACAACATTATTACTCGCGAACCTAGTTGAGCTTCACTCGCTAATAAGGGGATTAATGATGATCTTCCAGTAACTCTCGATGGCCTTATTTTACTGGCTGTGTTCTTCAGGCACGGAGTTGTTCGGGATCGGGGCGTTTGGGCTAGACTTGGGGCTGGGGTTAAGTCGGAGTTGTTCGTGTATTTATAGGAGTCATAGTTCCTATTTGATTTCTCTTCAAGTAGAAGTTCTGGTGTTATTCTTAGATACCTACCTAGTTAAGCCATCCACCGTCCACGTTCTCGTTCATAACCTCTAGACCACCTGCTCAAGGCCATCGACTCATCCACGCGCTAACACTCTCATTGTACCAATTGATCTTTCCATCTCTCGTGTGTGGCAATGATGCCCAGGTAAAACCTTTGAACAATAAACTCCTGCCTTAATCCGTTCCTTATGCTCATAATCTCATAAAGGTCCTTTAGATACCCCGGAAATTGCTCTTACCATCTTCAAGCCAGGCTGATGCCGAAACGTAGGTGTACAAAAAGCATCATCGTACTTTTTCTCTGCTTTACAGCTAATCCGGACATTATCAAAGCCGCAAGCCAAACATTACACTCGTTTTTCCAGTCCACAGGCTTCCGCATCTCAAAATCTCAGTGTTTGTGTAGGTGTGCCCAGGCAAGTCGACGGGCATGATGTGCAGGAGTAAGACGAGGTTTTTCAGTCGATTTTCGATGATGATATAGCTCCTTTTCGAATACTTCAATAAGAGTACGTTTTGTCGTGGTCTGATTCGCGAGTAGTTAAGACAACTTCGACGACTAGCTGGTTGTCGGTCAAATACACACGTAGTTTCAATCTAGGAAAATGGGCGAGCTATCTTAGTATAGTAGTTGGGGGTTTCACATTTCACTCGCACCAAGAATCAGGGTTATCGAAGATTTTCGGGCTCGTATTTTTGATAAGCCGCACGTAGCTCGAAGCTATATCTTCAGTTCTTCAATCTGTATCAATATTCTATCTAGCTTTTGGACTTCTCGAGTCGCTTGTTACTCGTCTTACCATAATTCTTTGATCCTGACCTTGGACATAACACGTTTATAGGCATCTATTCCTTCGATTGGGGCTATTTCTGGGTAAGTTAGCCGGTGTTGAGAGGTATCTTGAGTGGTTCAAATCATTAGACGCTTCCGTTTTCGTGTTGTAGGCAATGCTTTACCTCCAACTGGTCTATCAGGCGTCATAATCCCTCGTGAAATAGTTCATTGGAAAGTAGATTGAGCAATCTTGAGTTCGCGAGATATTTGGCGTTTTGACCATTTTGCTCGATGGAAGAGGGTCAAAATTTCGTTTTTTTGGAAGGCAGATAGGAGCAAACCTTTGGGAATACTTCAGTCGCAATTAGTACCGCGATTTCTATGCTCTCCAGGCATAACTTGAGGTAAACTTTTTGATGTTTTGGTGATGGCGCGTGTATATCTATCTGCCAACACATACTCGTTACCCCGTCACGCCGAGGGCGGGGGGAGCATCTGTCAGGGACTGAGTTTGAAGCCCACGGGTCGAGCACAGTCATGAGCTCCAATAGCCGAGCTTGCTACAGACAATTTAGTGACATCTATCGTTTCCAAAGATCCAGAAAACCTAGAGCTGATGATTATTAGTTTCAGGATGGTAAACCTCATCATGTCTCAATTCTTGAGAGAAATTTTTTGTATGCAGCGCTTCCTTCCCTTGGACCTATTCCAGGCTTCGTAATGATCTTTTCCCTACGATTAATGTCCTTGAACGTTGGTCCCTTCACAGCAGCCCTTTCGTGTCAACCCTTTGTGCGTCCTGTAATCTTCTCCCCCTTCCACAGATGACGAAGATTAGTCTTCTCAAGTTATGGATTACACTTAGCTCAAATTAACTTGAGCCCACTTTCTACATTCGTGACAGTAAAAATTTGTTTTTTTCTTCCAAATTTCTTTATCAAATATTACGAAAAAAAAAGTCACAAAAAGAATAATAATGAACTGTTAGGAATCCCATTGTGGGCAGGCAAGAACTCATGTTTGTAAGGTTTAATAAAGTCAGAGGGCTAGATCCAGTTGAAAGAAGGTATTTAAGTACACAAATTAGGCGAGCACAACGCTAAACCACAAGTACAGGGGCTCAGGGGTAAATGAAGGCTGTATGTCTTTGCAGGGTTTTTAATTGCCAATTATTATACCAATATGGCGGTTTCCTTTTTTGATCTTTTCTAAGCAAGGCCATATTAGGATAAGCTCAAAACCTGAATGTCAATTTATGGTGAGAGATTTCTTGGTGACGAAAGTGAAGGCAGTATGTCACTCTTGGCTAAATATTGAATGGTGTCTTAAGAAATCCACATCAAGGATAATATCAAGGATTTCGATAGATCTATCTCAAGATTCTACTATACAAAGTGTTCCTAATATGAAGTTGGACCCCCTCGAACTCTAACTACCTCTTCACATCTCTTTGACATGCTTAGAATGAGTGATCGAAGCTTATCCTCTGCTGTACAGTTGTACCAGACCTCTAGTATAATTCGGCCATTCTCTGCTTTACTCCGCTGCCTCCCCCGCTCAAACTCTGGATATACATTTTGAATGTATAGTTACATCATACCCCATACATTCTCAATTGGATTTGGATCTGGGGAGTATGTTGGCCATGAAATAGGTTGAATTCCATGTGCCATGAGATAATCTCTTGCGGGAGGTGCTTTGTGTACTGGCGCATTGTCGTGCATAAATAAAAATGCACGACCTGTCTCTTGCCGTCTGTTTCTATGCCAGTTCACAACAAGGGGAAGGATGTGTTGGCGATAGCCTTCTGAGGTCATCTTGCCCCGGTCGGCTTCCCAGAAAACACAGGGGCCTCTCTCGATTCCGGCGAAACTACCCCAAAACATCCAAGAATTATTCTTACGGTATCGATTAACGACACACGTATTATCATAAGCCTCTCCTTTCTTCTTAAACTGTGAGTAATCAAAAAACTTTTGGTTTTATATAGGGATTGCTTACCTTTCCAGTCACATAGCTCGGCATAATAGGTCCGTCAGTAATCCAAGTTTCGTCGCTCCAAAGTACTTGCGACCACTCTTGTTCTTGCCATTGAAGGCGTTGTTCTTCCCATACTTTCCGTGCCATCATGTGATTCTCTGATAACAGCGGAGACCTTCTCGGAAGGCATCGAGAGTACCCTCTTCCCTTGAGTGCACCACGGATTGCACTTTCTCCGGCAGCCCATGAGGAGAAATGAACTAACAGTTTTGTATAAGAACATTGTCGTGCCTCGCGAGAACAGCAGATGAATTCTTCCAACTGATCCATTTGGTTAAGAGAAAGTTTAGGAGGGCGTCCAGTCCTTAATTTAGGAGATGCACGACCAGATTGAACAGTGTTCTTGACTTGTGAATATGTTACTCTTAACTGAGTCGCAATTTGTTTGTGCGTGAATCCCGTCCGATACAGTGCAAGTATCTGGGGAAAATCAGTTCGTATAAGTACCTAGTTCAGTCCCAGAATTCTACACATACCTCAAGTCTTTGATCTCGACTGAGATATGAAGCAAAAGTTTGACCTTGTAAAGTAGCTTGAGTATTCATGAGTAGAGGATAGTAATTCTAATAAAGTAGATTCTTGGGAAGCTTGTGCTAAATTGCGAATGACGTTCGATAACTGTCAGGAATTAAGATGGCAGACAGGTAAGAACTCAAATTAAAGGATGAAATAAAGCTAGAGAGGTAATTCTACTCTACAGATACACTTTATATGAATGTTGTAATGTACGCGACAAAATAAATATGTGTCGATACTGATCTTAACGCCGTTACTACGTGGGTATTGTAGAAATTTGGAAGGGATTAGCAACAGTTTGTTAAGACTGATTAGGCACTTATCACGATCTTGCAGATTTTGGAATGTAAGAGGCTGTTAATCGTAAGCTGTGGAGTTCTTTTTTTCTCCAGCTTAGAAAACAGATCGCTATATATATAATATCTATATAAAGAAACAGAAATCTAGTGATTTGTGTTAATTCGGTTTAGCGTATTTACCAGCCTCACAACTTTATGGAAAGATTAGTACGTGCAGATCTATGTGAGTGCAAACGACTATCACATCCAAAGTTGGACGTTACTTGTTTCATGATAGCAATCATTTCAACAGGTATCACTTCCTTACGTAGCCCTATGCCTTAATGCTTGACAGTTCTCCCTCCTCTTTAGTGATCACCCCGATCACTATTCACTATATCGAGTTGGTGGCTTTCGTGTTCTTGTATTTCTTTCTAAAATCAAGCTTTGTGGTCGTTTATTATCAGGGTATCTATTATGAAAAGCGTTTATTTCTACTTCTTCATCATCAAGCTTGTCCATTGTTATCCATTCTTTAGAATCATCACTCCACTTAACTTCGTATTCGAAAACACCATTTTTAATCCTGGAGTTTGTAATGTCTTTGAGAGACTTGAGGTGCTCTTCGTTGTTGACAAACCATTCCATCCCGCATTCCTTTTGATTTTGTTGTGGGAATTTAGCCTTTTCTAATTTTTCCACATGAAAGATGTCATGTATTTTGCCTACTAAGTTTTTTAAATCCAATTGATAAGTCAAGTCTGTGACTTTTTTTACAATTTGGAAGGGACCAATTTGTCTTTCAGCTAATTTTTTGCACGGTCTTTTTGTCTCAATGTGAGTGGTTTCTAACATGACCCAATCGGCGACTTGGAAGTCTATTTCAATACGTTTTCGATCATAGTAATGTTTCATTTTTTTATTTCCATCTTCCAACGTGGTTTTAAATTTGGTCATGATGTTGATTAATTTTTGGGCATGTAAAGCGACACTTTCACAAGTAATTGGCTCTCCAGACTGTTCGTCGATGATTTGAGAATTAGGTAAATAGCCTTGATTGGCGTAGAAAGGGGCCAACCCAGTGCTAGCGTGTTTTGAATTGTTCCATGAGAATTTGCAGAGATCTAGGTATTCATCCCAATTGTTTTGTTCAAAATTGACATACGTTCGGAGGTATGACTCTATTGGTTGGTTTATTCTTTCTGCTAGACCATTACCCTGCTGATGGGCTGTAGTAGTAGGTACGTTTTGAAAGCCCTTGAATGAGCCAAGTTGCTTTCAGAATTTATTAATGAATTGTTGTCCCCGATCAGTAATAAAAAGCTTAGGGTTACCATGTTGTCGCATTAGATTTTTACGAATTAACGTAGCTGTTTTTTCGGCGGTAAGACCTGCGAGTTTGCATGGTATGAACCTGCCTCGTCTTGTTGCAGCATTGATGCACGTGAGAATAGCTGTGTTACCACTTTTTGTTTTTGGCAGATCTGTGATAAAGTCCATAGCGACTCTGGACCATCTTTCTTCAGGAACCGGTAGTGGGCTTAGTTTATCATATTGTTTGTGCGTTTTAGACTTGATGCGTGCGCAGATTTGACATCCTGCAACGTAATTTTGAATATCCTGTGTCATACCTGGCCAGTAATAGCTACGTTGAGCCAATTCTATAGTTCTAGCGATTCCCCAGTGGCCGGCCAGAGGGCTATCATGGCTAAGCTCCTTTGCTCTTATTCGAAGAGTTTCAGGGATATACAATCTGTTGAGTTTATACCATAATGCTTCATCTTCTATATGCCAATCGTCAGGTAGTTGGTGTTGAAGCAGTTCTGAGGCAAATTTGTCCATTTTTAGAGCATCTGCCATTTGATTTTTGAATTCTACTGAAACGAAGGCATTGATTGATAAGTTGTTAACAGCATCACATCTTAGATTTAACCTCCAGTTAGTTAAACCTTCATGGGATTTGACCATGTAATCTGGCCGCCTAGATGGAGCATCAGCTGGGTTCTTTTTTCCTTGGCAGTGATATATGTCAAAATCATAAGCGGCTAGTTTTTCTATGTAGCCGGATTGTCTACGATTTGGTCTAACAGTTGATTTGAAGTACTGAAGGTTTGCATGAACGCTATATATTAGTATCTTGTGTTGTGCTCCTTCTAAATATACTCGGAAATGCATCAAGGCGTCGACTACCGCTAGGAGTTCCTGGGCTGGTGTACCGTATCTACTTTCTTCTTGTTGGAGTTTTCTAATCCAGAACGCCACAGATCTCTTTATTCCATTGTGTCGTTGTGATAATATTCCAGAGATTCCGCCACCAGAGGCGTCTGTTTCTAATATACCAGGTAAATTTGGATCCCATTGTTGCAGAGTGGGAGAGTTGGCAAAACTATGTTTTATGTCATTGAATGATTGTAGTGCATATGTATCAAAGTTGAAAGGTTTTTGCGTAGCTTCTTTTTTTAACAAGTTAGACATGCCAGCACATCTTTTTGAGTATTGGGGTGTAAATCGTCTATAAAAGTTGGTGAATCCTAAAAACTGCTGTAATTGTTGTAGATTTTTAGGAATCGGCCATTCAGTTATTGTTTCTATTCTTTTAGGGCTAATATTAAGGCCGCCTTCCGAGATTACGAAGCCTAGAAAATCGACTTCTTGTAATTCAAATGCGCATTTTGAGAGCTTACAGTACAGGTTGTTTTGTATAAATTTTTCTAAGACAACAACAGTGCGGTGATGGAGCTCTTGTTTTGATTGCGCATATATTAAAAAATCGTCCACATACGAAACGATTCCATTGTCCAGGTCACGAAAGACTTGATCAATGAATGACTGCCATGTAGGGAGCGAATTTGCGAGGCCAAATGGCATGACTAACCATTCGAAACAGCCATCTGGCGTCCGAAATGCAGTTTTCCATTCATGACCTGGTGCTATACGTATCATGTTATATGCTGAGATGATGTCTAGACGTGTGAAGTATTTAGCTCCACGAAGTTTGACAAAAAGATCGTTGATGTTGGGTACAGGATATTTGTCTTTCACAGTCAGTGCATTGAGCCGACGATAGTCCATGCACATTCTTAATTTATGAGTGTGTGGTTTCTTTACGAAAAGGACGTTCGTTGGAGCCTGAGCCTTGCATCTGCGGATCCAACCTTTTTTGATGAGTTGATCAGTTTGCTTTTCCCCTCCTCTATGTCTTTCTCTGATAACCTTGACATGGGAACTACACGCGGGAGTTTACCGTCTGGGATATCAATTGTCATGTCAATACCATTGCGGTGGGGTGGGAGCTTAGCCGCATTGGATTTTGAGAAGGCTTCACTCAAATGTTTCAAGTTGTCAGGAATAACTACATCATCATTTTCTAGTTGTGCGTCATCTTGGATAAGGGCGTTTAGGAAAACTTCGACTATCTGGTCGCTTTCGGTGTGCGAAATAGCGTCTTGGGAAGAAGATTCTTTATCTAATGGCAAGGTGAGTAAAGGAGTTGTTACATTTGGCGAGTTGTTTTCTGTATTGTTATGGTTAGTTGTTGTATTAGGTGGTAAGGATTGTGAATGTCTTCGATGTACTGTTTTTGTGATCCAATTGATGTCAGGGTTGACCAATTCTAGCCATGGTAGACCAAGAATTGCATCATGTGATATTATAGGTGCTTCCACAAAACTTAAGTCTCCGTCAAATAGACCAGGAAGCTTTGTGTTCAACGTCGATTTGTAAGCTAACTCAACGGGTACAACAACGTTCCTGTCGAAGGAACAAATCTTTCTGTTAATAGGTTTTATGTTCCTCGTAGGATTTGCATTCATTATATTGTATGTATATGCATTTGCCTGTGCGGCTCCATCTACCAGAACCCTTTCTTTTATCCCACCAATTTCCCTGTATAACTCCACTGATTTACCATTATTCATACTGGAAATTGTGAGTGGAGCATCTGTTGAAGGGCTGGGGTGGCCTACCTTGACTGAGTGTTGGACAGGCGGGGTCGGAGGTGGTTTGCCCTCCTTTGCCAGTTTCTCAATCAAGCGTTGACATTGGTAAGTGGGATGATTGCACCAATCAAACATACAAAGTATCAGAAATTGTGAGGTGGAAAGTGAGAATAGGATAAGGATAAAAGTTAAATAAAGATTAGAAAAGTTCCTGCCTTTTCAAGAAGTTGTAAAGAGATAAATTATAACAATAAAAACGAGTTCAACGATGATGAATTTGGTGATGTCAAATCTGGTATTCCTTCTTCGTCTCCCCATAAAGCCTTCTAAGGTACATATATCTATATTCTTCTAGTTTCATAAGCATTCCAGCATTAAAACAAACTGTAATATGTCCGACTCGAAATTGGCATATGAGTCGCTGACTGAAACCTCTGTTGATAAACAAGAGCTGAAACAAAAGTTCTCAACACAAGATGTCGCGTACCTGAGACGTGATAGGATGATGAGCGCGACGTTGAGAAATTGCGACTGAGATAACACAGACCACATAACAACCAATGAAACTAATATTAACGCCCTAATTCCACTCTAGCGTATGTTTAGAGGTGAAACTTATTTCTCACACTCCTCCCTCAGACTTGGCAATGTAATGAGGCATGATACAGTCTGAGATGTAATTCTCACACAAAGATTGTGTTTTTTTCTGTAATCTTTTCTTTCTTGCGACAGCTTACCATCTTGTGTGAGATGTGGCTGGAAGCTGGAGATGTTGGAGTCAGTTTTAGGTTCAACTGTAGTAGACTTATAGGGCTTGGGCCTGGTATGACCCCGTGGATTGAATAGAGCTTTTAGCTGCTTCTGCATCTGGTATCCACTTTCAAACTGAAGCGCTAACTCCGTAACAACATCATAGTTCGTGATGTTGATGTGTGGATGTGACGGCTGTATAGCCATAGGGATTCCTGTAGCCTATGCCTGGTAGCATAGGCATGATATGTTGACAGGGTCCGAGCGTTATGTGATAAGGCATTTAGCAAAGAATGCTAAAGAACCTTCTGGAAGATTTCCGTACTATCCTTGTATGTTGGGGACTAGCCTGATTAGTACAACCTAATCTAATCACAACAACATGGTACAGAAGGTTCTAGAAGCAAAGCCTTGGTTTATTAAGTCACTTGTATTTACAGTTATGTGGTTCCTCTCTAGATAGAATATAGACTACCAATAGGTACATAGCGCTCAAGCCTCTATACCCGAATCCGTGACAGTGGAGTACCTAGCAGCTTGCCTTGTAATGGCTCAATTAGCTCTTTAAAGAACTCTCCACCCCAAACTGTGCGTGGAAAGAGGGTTTCTTTGCATAGATACTCAAACCGCTGTTTGTATTGTTGCACGCTATTATTCTCTTGCTTGAGCATTTGCCGCTGCTGGATACGAGCGTGTTTAGTTGTGCGGTCCAGGTACCTTTCGCGCAGCCTTTGTGCAAATGCAGGCCAGTCATCTCTGAGTTCTGGCAAGAGTTGTAGTTCAAGTCTAGCCCATTCCTTAGGTGATTTATTGTCTCCTCTGGGCGATGATCCCTTTAAATTCTCCACAGCAACCATTGCTTTTTGCCGATCTGTGGCGTGGTGGTGTGGCTGTAAAATGAACTTCGCGTTGAGGTCTTCCATAAACTGGTTGACATTAGTTAAGCCTGTGTATTTTACTAAATTAGGTACTGGCGTTTGTAGGGAATGCGAAGGCTTAAATTGATACGGGAAGGATGGTTTGTACGTGTATGCTGTTGACTGCTGTAAATTGTGCGCGATATGTGGTGGGTGTGGAAATGGTGTACCGGTTTGTATGGATGGTAAGTATTGCTGTTCTTGCTGTTGTTGCTGTTGTTGTTGTTGATGTTGCAATAATAATATTAGCTGTTGTTGTTGTAATTGTTCTAAGTGTTGATGTCGCATTTGTTCGAGTTGTTGTTGGTACTGTTGTTGTTGCTGTTGAAGATTGGCATTATTAGCTATAGAAAAATTTTCTAATATTGCAGTCATTTGGTTTTGCATTAAAGACGTGATGTCTTCACTGTGAAGCGTAATGTTGTGCCGAAATTCTGACTTCTGTATGTTGCTAGGGAGGTTGTAGTGTGCGCGTGGAGATGGAGTTTCAAATAGAGCGCGTGTCGATGGCGAGGGTGGTGATGCTTCATCACGTACTGGGGACTCATCTCGCACAGCTTGTTAACCTTTTTTATTCGGGCTTTGTCGACGTTGCTCCAAAATTATGTTCTCAGGATCTAATCCTTGCATGAGATTTTTGGGTAAAGATGACATTTTGTGAAAGTACGAGTTCTTATGTTACGACGGGAGCAACTTGAGGGTTGGTGGCGTCGTCTTCGAGGGAATACAGCAAGAGCCAGCTTACTAAGAGATGTGATATTGATTTAGAGATAATAAGATTTGGCTAGAGGTATTAATGAACCAAGGAAACAAACAAACAAGAAACGAACAAACAAGGTGAACACAAATTGCGAAGCTGGAGAGTATCTACATGCAGAATCCAGCTTCTTAAGTATTGCCGGACTCCAGATTTACGATCTGTCCTTGTCCAGTAGAGAGACAGCGTGTTTCCAAAAATCTCAGCTTGAACCCAGACCCAACCAACTCCCTGATGCTTTGATCGTAAACCAAAACTGAAAAACCCAACACATAACACATAACACATAACACATAACACATAACACATAACACATAACACATAACACATAACACATAACACATAACACATAACACATAACACATAACACATAAAATATAACACGTTAAATGAAACTAGCTTTTCCTGCCTCAGGCCACATGATTATGAACCTTAACACTATTCCCTTCTTCTAGAAAGCGATGTTCCTACGAGCGTAAATAATTTTTTCCTGGGTATCGAGCATAAAATCTATCAAGGGCTTCCAAATCTTTGACATGTTCGTATGGTTCCCACGAAGGGGCTGGATCATTAAGGTACTTGACAAGGAATGGCTTTTTTCCCCGAGGTTTAGCATCGAGAATATCTTCAACAACAAATTCCATTTCGCCATCTACTATGACCGGGGGAGGAGGGGGTTTAATTTGCCCTGGCAATGGATCCTGAGCAGAAGGTTCTAGCAATGATACATGGAATACGGGATGAACTTTCATTGTGGCTGGAAGCTTGAGCTTATAAGCGTGCGACGAAATCTTTTTAAGTATCTTGAAGGGGCCTAAGCATTTGTGGTCGAGTTTATTGGATGGTCTTGTAGTAGTAATATTTTTCCTGAGAAGCCAAACTTCATCGCCTTTCTTAAAGATAGGTGGTGGGAGGCGGTGTGCGTTTGAATTATCCGCCGCAACATCCTGGGCATAGCGAATTTCTGATTTAATGAATTCTTCGAGCTGCCTTAAGCGCTGTTGGAAATGTTTAATTTCAAGGGTTTTTGGTGTGCAATCAGAGCGGGTGAAAATTTGGTACTGAGGATGAAAACCGTAGTTGGCAAAAAAGGGGGAGACTTTAGTTGAGGAGGATACTGAATTGTTGTAGGAGAATTCAGCCATGGAGAGATAATCGTGCCAGTTATCCTGTTGGTAGTTACAATATCCCCTGAGATATTGTTCTAGGATCGAATTGACTCGCTCTGTTTGCCCATCTGTTTGAGGGTGAAAAGCAGTACTAAAACGGAGATTAATAGAAAGACAGGCGGCCGTTTCCCGTGCAAGGTTGGAAGTAAATACGGGATCTCGATCCGATACCATAGAATCTGGTAGACCATGTAAGCGAAAAACGTGATTTCTTAAGAGAAGGGCTAATTCAGCCGCTGAGCATGTAGTTGTAGTCGGTATAAAATGGGACATTTTGGTAAGCCGATCTACAACAACAAGTAATGCGTCGAATCCAGATGATGAGGGGAGTCCTGTGATGAAATCCAGCGAAACTGATTCCCAGCGTTTTTGTGGAACTTCTAGAGGCTTGAGGTAACCGAAGGGAGCGTGACGAACAGGCTTTATTCGGGCGCAGGTGTCACAATTTCGTAAATATTGATTTATGGTTGATCTCATCTTAGGCCACCAAAAGTTTCGGGAAATAAGCTCGAAAGTTTTGGCTCTTCCTGGATGTCCTGCAGCTGGATGATCGTGTGAGGTTGAGATAATTTTAGTCCGAAGAGATTCCGGTATATAGATCTTTCCTTGGACAAGTAAAAGTCCTTGGCTACTGATTTTACAGGACCCCAGGTCGACGCGAGAATGACGAGGTAAAGATAATCTGAGTGCACGTAAAACTTCCTGTCCAAACGAATCCGAATTTAACGAATCTAAGATATCCTTCGCAAAGGAGCTTTCCAAGTTAAGCGCTAGGGTTTCCTCCTCAGCCTTCAAAAACAAACAAAACAAAGATGGATGAATTACTATTGATGACAATTCCTGGGGCGTGATCTTATCAGTAGTTATAATTAGGTTGTGTGATGCGTCAAATCCCTTCTTTGGATTTGTGTCCTCTGCCCGGCGAGTTAATGCATCAGCTCGGGAATTTTTGAGTCCTGGCCTAAATTCCAAAAAGAAATCAATTTTCGCCAGCTCTAAGGCCCATCTGGCCTGCCTTCGATTGAGAATCCTCTTGGTAGTGAATGCAGTCAAATTTTTGTGGTCCGTGATTATTCTGACTGGTGTCGACAAGTTACAAACGTATTGCCGGTACTCTTTTAAACTTTCGACGATCGCAAGTAGCTCTTTATCTCCCACTGTATAATTAGTTTCGGCAGTAGTCATCGTGCGGGAGAAGTACGCTACTGGGTGTAGCCTCTTAACGGAATTCAAATCGGAGTGGTATTGCGACAAGACTGCAGAAATTACTTTATCCGAGGCATTGGTTTCCAAGACTGTGTTTAACAAAGGATCAAAATGTCGAAGAATTGGTTCTGATGTGAAAGCTATCTTGAGCTTGTTAAAAGCAGATTGACAAGATTGCGTCCACTGAAATTTGGTATCCTTTCGGGTGAGAGCAAATAGTGGTGCGGCGAGCTCTGAATACCTCGAAATGAACCGCCTATAGAAATTGGCAAATCCCAAAAACGATTGGACACCCCTCACGTTAACAGGAGGTTTCCAGTCTCGGATAGTTTGTATTTTAGATGTGTCCATAGATAAGCCCTCCTGCGATATCACAAAACCCAGGAAAGTCGTTGAACTTACTCCAAACTCGCACTTCTCGGGTTTACAGTACAAGTTATATTCTTTAAGTTTTCCAAGAACTTTTCGAACGTGGTCATCATGTTGAGCTGGGTTTTCCGAATATATTAAAATGTCATCTAAGTAAACAATGACAAATATGTCAAGAAATTCACGTAAAACATCATTGACGAATTGTTGACAGGTTGCTGGGGCGTTGGTTAATCCAAAAGGCATTACTTTGTATTGATACAGTCCATATCTAGTTCGAAAAGCCGTCTTAGGTTCATCGCCTGACTTGATGCGGATTTGATTATAGGCTCCTCTTAAATCCAATCGTGTAAATTTTCTAGCCTTGAGTAGCTGACGAAGGGAGTCATCAATGCGGGGTAGGGGGTACAGGTTCTTTTTTGTGATAGCATTCAGTGCCCGGTAGTCGACACAGAAGCGGAGGCCACCTCCAGGTTTTTTGACAAATAAAACTGGGGATGCGAAAGACGATGTAGACGTCTCGATAAATCCCTTTTCAAGATTTTCGCGGAGGTACTCTCGAAGTGCTTTTAATTCAGCGTCCGACATGGAGTACAAGGGTCCTAGCACGAGTTTCTGGTTTTCATTAATATGGATCTCATGGTCGATATAACGTGTTGGAAATTGGTATTGGTTCTTCAAAGGACAATCCTTAGAGAATATAGGCCAATTAAATAAATAAAACTTTCAAATAAAAAGATTATATTGTATCTATCTGCAAACCTACTCCAACTTACTATATAGCTGTATGTTAATTTTATTATTTAACATTTTAAGTAACTGAACAGAAATTTAGCCTGTATCCTATTTTCGTTTGAATACGAGGTGGCAAATACAAATCTCAGTAATCGTTTGCCACTCTGATCAGATCGGAATATCATCAATAAGATTCGTGTAGATACTATATGTAGTATCAATGGTAGTTACACGCATGTGATGATGTGCTAACCGGTCCGGCTGGTCCATCTCCTAAATTAGTAACAATGATGCGAAATTCCAACACTCCTCCTGAGCAGCTGGACCGGTCGTGCCGAATCATTCTATCCGAAAGAGTTGTTGACATAATAAATTCGCTTTAGCGAACGGTAGTGGTTTTGTTAATAAATCAGCTAGCATTTTACTAGTCGGGATGTAGATGATGTTGATCTTTTTGTTCTTAACACAATCTCTGACAAAATGAAATGATACATCGATGTGTTTGGTCTTAGCCGAATTGGTACCCCCTGCAATCGATAAGGCGCTCTGATTATCGCTGAACATTAACAGACCCTCAATGTCGATAAACTTATCATGAACATGAAGTTCTGTGAAAAGTCGACTGACCCAAACAGCTTGTTTAGCTGCCTCACATAATGCTACATATTCAGCTTCGGCTGTAGATGTAGAAACCGACTTTTGCCGTCTCGATTGCCAACATATTGGACCTCCGCCTAGCATAACAATAAAGCCGGAGACTGATCGACGAGTCACAACATCCCCTGCAAAATCCGAGTCAGAATATATAGCTAATCCTCCTCTTTCCAAAGATCCGGCAGAAGATGGTCCAAAACTATAAGTTATGCAGTAATCAATGGACCCTTTAAGATATCTCAAAACCCTGCAAACGCTGCTCCAATGTCGGCTGACTGGACAAGAATTGTAGCTACCTAATTGGGATACAGCAAAGGTGATGTCTGGCCTAGTTCCATTCGATGCGTATCCTAAGCTACCTACAGCACTGGCATATGCTGACTCGTCTGCAGGAGGCTCATCTTTTTGTCCAGGCATAATTCCATCGTAACCGTTCAATGGAGAAGTGTATGTTTTTGCATCCTGCAACCCAAATGAACAAATTTTATCTCCTATGTATTCAGCTTGAGAGATTTTCAAGGTCCTCGTCGCCCTTTCTCGAGTAATTCTCCAACCAATAATTACACCAATTTCTCCTAGATCTTTAATCGGGAAAGTTTTTGAAAGTTGTTGCTTGACTCTTACGACTTGCTCGAGGAGTTTCCTGCAAATTATAAGATCGTCGACGTATACTCCAATGACTATTTGCATCACTGTATGTATATAAATACAATGATCGCTTTCTGATTTTCTAAACATTAGGTTGGAGAGTTTCTCGTCCAGTTTTTGATACCAGGCTCGTCCTGACTGTTTCAGACCGTATAAAGCCTTTCGGACTTTAACATACTTAGTACCTGTCAGTCCCTCGGGACATCTCATGAACACATCCTCTTCCAAATCGCCTTCAAGATATGCCGTCTTAACATCAATTTGATGTATTTCCCAATCAAAGAAAGCAGAAACAGCAAGAAGGATTCTTAGTGAGTCCATTCGTAGAGTCGGCGAGTATGTATCAAAATAATCAACCCCGTAAACCTGGCTAAAGCCCTGGGCGACTAACCTGGCCTTAAATCTTCCATCGGATTTAAAGGCAAAAACCCACCGAGAACCAATAAGTTTTCTTCCATGAGGGATATGGGTCAACGGGATAAATACTTCTTTTGATCTTAAGGAATCGAGCTCTTCATCAATTGCAGCTTGCCATTTCATCTTTTCTGGGCCACTAGTAGCGTCTAAAAAATTCTTAGGTATCTGAATCTTCTTTTCTGCATGTAAAACCCTTGGCTTCGGATGCCAAGCAGATCGAGGTTCAATTTGCTTTCGTTGACGAGAACTTCGTCGCGGATTAGAAACTTGCGAGTCTACAGGCATATCTGGCACGGGCTGTGACTCTAATGGATCGGTACCATTTCCGATATTTGACGTTTCTCCAAATGTTTCTTCGTGGTTGCTGTCAGTTGCATTTTCATGTTCTCCAGTAGAAATGTAATCATTTATTTCTAGTGTCGGAACTTCAACTCCTCCTACAGGTGCGTTATCAACTCCTCCTGCAGAAATATTTTCAGGCAGATTGACTGAAGATTGTAATCTGGAAACAGTCGGAATATCTGAAGAGCCATCTTCTGCCTCTGAATCAGTATTATTAGCAGCGTCGTCCTCAGGACTGAGTAGTTGGCTATCGTTTAAAATATCGTCTTCGATTAACTCTTCGCGCGATGATTCACCCCAATCCCAAAACGAATCCTCTTGGAATTTAACATTTGCAGATATTATCAATTTATTCGTGCCAGGCTTTGAGGGAACATAAACTTGATACTGAGTTATAGATTCGCAATAACCGACAAAAATTCCTTTCAAAGACGTTTGCCTTAATTTATACCTTTGTGGGTCTGCCTTGTCAATAAGAGCATAACAGATACAGCCCCAGACTTTAAGGTGCGAAATTATAGCCGGATAACCATTCATGACTTCAAATGGTGTTAAACTACTCTGGAGAATTGGGAGTCTATTACGCAAATAGCAAGCCGTAAGGACAGCTGCATCCCAAAAACGAAGAGGAAGACCAGCATGAGAAAGCATACATCTGGCCATAGTGATCAAAGACCTGTTTAATCTTTCAGATACTCCATTTTGATGTTGCGTGTATGGTGCGCTGATTTGTTTGGTGATACCATGAAAATCAATGGTCTTATACTCTGATCCACCATCGAAGCGCATAGCTTTTATACATCGGCCTGATTGTAGCTCCTTTTTCTCCTTGAATGCACGAAAATAATGGGGTACGTCCGATTTGCTCTTCATCAGATAAAGCGTAGTTTCATGTGAGTAGTCGTCGGTGAAGGTTACATAGTACAGACTTCCGAATATCCCAGGAGCTCGACATTTTCCCCAAGTATCGGAATGTATCAATTCTAGAATAACCAAAGATTTAGAAAGAGGACCACGATTGATTTTTTCGACCTGTTTGCACAGGTTGCATACCTCACATGAATGCAAAACTTCAGCGTTGATTTGAAAATTTTGTTTATTCCCAGACTTGATAATCGAGGGTTGAAATCCAGATACATCGATATTTTTCAAGAGATGAGGACCGACATGAGCAAACCGCTCGTGCAGAAGTTCTGTGGGTGACTTTGGAGTATCATTAGAGAATAGAACATTAGATTTTGTTCCAGGTAATTGAGGATTTGAAGCAGTATTAAAACAGAACAGTCCTCCTTTAGGTTTTGCCGACGCAATAACTTTCCCAGCGCTTGAGAGTACGCTAAGCCCACCATTGGAAGTGCAAATTTCGAAACCTCTCATCACAAGCTGAATCCCAGAAACAAGGTTCTTTGTACAGGATGGAACGTACCAGACATTTTTGATTTCGATAATCTTGCTACTTTCCCCTCCCGAGTATTCATAAACTCTAAACTTGACGTGACCCACACCACAAACTGGAATAGGAAGGCCCGAAGCGGTATAGATTGATTTTTTAATGGGGGAAATAGAATGGAATAAAGAACGATCGTGAAAAATATGATTAGTGGCACCAGTGTCGAGTATTATATCATCATTTTTCATAGAAATATCAGATGTCAAAGCATGTTCCTCCATCATCCAAATGCCTTCCTGGGAATCGTCCGTATCGCTGCCAGATTTTGTTAGGTTCGATTTTAATTTCTTCCGCTGGACTTTCTCTTGCAACATCCTAACCCTTTTGGCTTTCTCTGGATTCTTTGCTGCCCACTTCGATCCATCAGGAGTATCTAACCAGAGAAAACAGTATTCACGCAAATGGCCGCGGCGGTTGCAGTAAGCACAAGTTTTATGTTTTTCTGATAGAGAAAACGATGAAGAATTGCTTGCTTGAATATTATCAACTAGGGCAACTAGTGGAGTTGGATGTAGTTCCCGATAGACCGCTTGAGAAGCCCGAAGTGATGAAACAGCCGACTGAAGTGTGATTGCTGGGTCTCTTAATGATACAACTGTTGACATATAAAAACCTCCACAAGATTTAATGAAGTGGGTCAAAACACGCTTCTTCATACTAGAATCAGAAGGTGTGGAGTCTCTATCGATCATACCAATTCAACCCCTGATTTCGGCTAGCTTCTGTACAAATTCGTCGATATCAACGTCATCCTCAACAACCAACCCCCAGAATTCTTGGAGTAAATCATCAACATCCTCGTCTGAATTTGGATGGTAGAATTGTTTCAAATTTTCCCAGCATTGCTTTGCAGTATAGGTAGGACCAACGAGATGGAATGCAATATCGGGAACAAGTTGAGATATAGCGACTCGAATATTCCTATCTTGCTTAACATCAAGTGCGGTACTGCTAGATTTTGAATCCTGAGTAGTGGTCTTCGAATCCACAGGAGTAATAGCAGCTTTTGTATTCAGGTCCTTGTTTTCCAAGATAAAATCGTCAATTTCGAATAACGATAGAACATCTAGAAGGTGAGTACTCCATCTATTATAAGTTAACTTATCGAGTTTTGGAGCCCCTTTCATCGACTTGAGAATTTCAGCTGCCGACATGATGAATTTAATTGATTCGAATATAAAAGTATGTCTGAAATCGAGATAGCAACGGACAAAGATTGTGAAAATGAGAAAAAAAATATATTTTACTCGGAACTCAGAGTATATAAGCTCAGTCTCATAATCTGTTGGAAATTGGTATTGGTTCTTCAAAGGACAATCCTTAGAGAATATAGGCCAATTAAATAAATAAAACTTTCAAATAAAAAGATTATATTGTATCTATCTGCAAACCTACTCCAACTTACTATATAGCTGTATGTTAATTTTATTATTTAACATTTTAAGTAACTGAACAGAAATTTAGCCTGTATCCTATTTTCGTTTGAATACGAGGTGGCAAATACAAATCTCAGTAATCGTTTGCCACTCTGATCAGATCGGAATATCATCAATAAGATTCGTGTAGATACTATATGTAGTATCAATGGTAGTTACACGCATGTGATGATGTGCTAACCGGTCCGGCTGGTCCATCTCCTAAATTAGTAACAATGATGCGAAATTCCAACATAACGATGAGGAGGAAGTTTTTCTGCTTCCTTGGATGAAAACAAAGATAGAAAGTTGTGGAACTGATTAGGAATTTGTTGATGTAAATCAGCCAATTCTTCTTTTTCTGATTTCTTTGGCTTGTCGAGGTAGTCAGTAATATCCTTAATAGATACTGAAAAAATCTGGTTATCTTGGTTTTTCGAGGCTCTAAGTAATGCCTGGATCGACAACTGTGAAAACTGAAGAGGTTGGTGGGTATCCGCAGTGTGAAAGGACTGGTATGAAGAAGACGAAGACAAAGATGAGGGCGAAGATAATGAAGGAGACGCAGGTGGCGGAGACAGAGACGGCGAAGAATGGGGAAGAGCGGATGATACAGAGTAATGATGAGAGCTGTTGAAACAGTTTTGACGGCAAAAGTGTGATGAAAATGCAATGCTGTTATCACTCCATTTAATTTTGGGATCGTGTTTCGACAGCCATGATTTGCCTAGAATAGCATGGTAACGGGCGATTCTAGTAACTTGGAAGGTTAGCATTTCAGTATGGTTACCAATCTCTAGTAACAAGTCTATTTCATGCGTAATCTGACCAGAAGAAGATTGTCTACCATCTACTACGCGTACTGTCTCGGGATGATTTTTTACGCGACGGATAAGTTTGAATTCATTAATGAATGATTCGTCAATGAATGAGGTAGAAGCTCCTGAATCAATCATGGTGTTGGTCTTGATTTCTCGATCTAGAAGCGTTGTGATAGCTAGTGGCTGTTCATTTCCCAGATCGAAGGTATGAACTACTGGAGTAATTTTTCTCTTCCTACCTGATATTGGACATTTTTGGCACAATTTTAGAGGCAATTCTGGATCAAGGGGAGAACAATGATTAGAGAATTCGGGGATAACATGGGAAGAGGCGACAGGACAACGATGACTGGTCGTAGGGCTAGAAAAACGTCGCATTTCTTCTAGCTGTTTTAGTTTTTTGATTGATACAAGATTGAAGGAGAAGCCTCGTTATTTACAGTTTCTATATTAGATAAGAGTGGATTCCGGCGAGCCAAAAGAGTTGGACATGTGACTACTTTGTGCCCTGAGTTACCGCAATATCCACAAAGATTGTTAGCCCATCGATACGCTTTTCGTGCCGCCTTCCCTGCCTCCGAATTGTCCAATTCCATTGGGTCATACGCTGGTGTGGAGGACGGCGCTGAGTGTGAGGTGTTGTTCGAAGGGATTTTAACAGGAGCACTCACCCGAGAAGGTGGTGCTGGATAAATCGAGGGTGGGTTTTGCGGAGGCGAGATATATGAGGGTGTGATATTATGAGGTTTATTTTTCTTTTCGCGGATTCGGGCATAGATATCGTTGTCTAGCGTGATACAAAAGGATGCGAACTCTCTAAATTTTTTCGGCAGCGTTTTGCCAACTAAAGCATCTTTTAAATTTTCTTTCAAACCTTTTCGAAAGTGATATATCAGGACTGGTTCTTCAGTCCACCCAAGAAGCGAAAAAACCGAAACTGCCCGGGCATAGAAAGCTGCACAGGATGCATCCTGGTGAAGACTATCTAACTGGCGGGTGGCTGTTGCGTAGGAATCGGGGTCATCAAAAGCTGCCCCCAGAGCTGCAACAAACGCAGCGTAAGTTTGAAATTCGACTGCACCTGTATATTTGTTGATATACGGATAGAACCATGTATACGCGATACCCGTAAGAAACAATCCGGCAAATATGATCTTGCTTTCTTCGGAGGGGAAGGCTGCGGGGTCCGAACGAAATTGCAGTTGCATTTGTGTAGCATAATTTCCGAATTTGGCGCGCGTGCCATCGAACGTATCCGGGATATTTGGTGCTCGACCTCGTTTTAAGGCCGCGTTATCATCATCGGATGTGTAAAGTGACGGTTGGGGAGCGTTTGGTTTGTTAGCGGACAACCCAAGACCTTGACCTAGGCATACTGCGTCGTCAATTACCTGCGACTGGAGGTCCGTTACCTCAAACGGATAAAGTTCCGAAAAGTCGATAGCCGTCGAATCTCCTAAACTAGATTTGCCGACTGAATGAGCCTGATTCAGGTAGTGCCGAATAGCGGTTGGGATGTTAGCTGGGAGCGCAAATCTGAAAGGGGTAGAATTGGCGATAACTTGGTTCCAGTTATCAGAAATGTCCCGCCAAGCAGGATGTGCTGGCAAGGCCGGATTATTCATGGGGATGTCATTTGACATGCTGAGCTTCGCAAAATGTTACGACGGGAGCTACTTGAGGGTTGGTGGCGTCGTCTTCGAGGGAATACAGCAAGAGCCAGCTTACTAAGAGATGTGATATTGATTTAGAGATAATAAGATTTGGCTAGAGGTATCAATGAACCAAGGAAACAAACAAACAAGAAACGAACAAACAAGGTGAACACAAATTGCGAAGCTGGAGAGTATCTACATGCAGAATCCAGCTTCTTAAGTATTGCCGGACTCCAGATTTACGATCTGTCCTTGTCCAGTAGAGAGACAGCGTGTTTCCAAAAATCTCAGCTTGAACCCAGACCCAACCAACTCCCTGATGCTTTGATCGTAAACCAAAACTGAAAAACCCAACACATAACACATAACACATAACACATAACACATAACACATAACACATAACACATAACACATAACACATAACACATAACACATAACACATAACACATAACACATAACACATAACACGTTAAATGAAACTAGCTTTTCCTGCCTCAGGCCACATGATTATGAACCTTAACATCTTAGGTGTCTAATCAAAGAGCTTTATTGTCAGGAATTAAGATGGCAGACAGGTAAGAACTCGAAATAAAGGATGAAATAAAGCTAGAGAGGTAATTCTACTCTACAGATACACTTTATATGAATGTTGTAATGTACGTAACAAAAGAAATATGTGCTGATACTGATCTTAACGCCGTAACTACGTGGGTATCACTTCCTTACGTAGCCCTATGCCTTAATCCTTGACTATAACTTTATCTTTTTCTATTATCTGTAAGATGGTTTAATTAAAAATGATGCAGCCGTAGATTTTTACAAACAAATATCAAAAGCGGCTTTTCTGATGAAATAAAATCGGTGTGAAAGATTAGATCAAATGATATCGTCTAACCTAGAAAATTGTATAGCATGGCTAGGATATATCCATATTATAACCCTTATATATAGAATTTCCAGCTGCCTTCACTTACCCCTGAGCCCCTGTAGTACACTCTGTATCTGGTGGGAAGTTGTTAATCACTTCCCATTCCATGAGTACTAACCTTTCTTTCTCCTTCAATGTCTGTTTGTAGTGGTGTTTATTCGTGCTATATAGAGTCGAAGACTATTATAACACTAGGGCTCCTCTCTGACCCAAGCCATACCTTCTACAGTACTCTTATCCAGCTTTTACCTCGAACCTAAGATCATTGATACATTGACCCATGACTGGTAGCCATTTAGCTCAGTAATTACCTGTAGAATTCAACCACTTTTTCTTCGGAACCTTCTGCTCAAAAAAAATTGAAAAGGAGCAGCCAAGGAAACCAGTACGCGGCAAAAAGTCTCAAAAAACCTGCAACTCTAGCCAGGCGAGGCCTAGACACCAGAGCCACACGAGGTGCGTATCCCCAACTGTATCTCCCTAATATCCCATAGTCCAGATATCCTCCTTATACCAACACCACCTGCGCTCAGGTAGCGGTGCTCTTTCCTCGGGAGACAGTATAATGCCACAATATCTGTAAACAGTGAGAATTCATCTTGTTAAAAAGGGCCAACTTAGTTTAATCCATCACCACCATAACGGGAGCTGGGTCCGCCCCAGAAACTCATTCAGGTGACTTTTCCTCCGTGACTAAGTATTGCGTGTTTCTGTTGGCTCCGAAGATAAACTGCAGGTTCGTAGGGGACACCATGTACAGGTAGAAACGCCGTTTTCGTCCCCCCTTCTTCAACGTCTTCAGTGATTTAAGTGATAGAAACTCTAACAGATTGCTTTTCATCTACTATTATTAACAATAAGAGGTGTTTTTGGAGTAACTGGGTTAGAGGGTTATATGTAATTAAACTTTCCTGAAATTGAAAAACATTAACAAACAAAAGAATTGACCTATTCAACATGAGAAATACTAAAGCGCCTATTGCAATAGCCATGGATTCATTCGAAAATGCCAGTAGCAAACACGCTGGAAACGAGTCGGAAAGTGGTGGTGGTAAGGGTGGAGCTGTAGGTGGCACCAGAGGCGAACTGCTGGACGCAGACAAAGCCATCAAAAGATTAAAACAAATCTTCAAGGAGGACAATATCTTGTTAAGAGTGCATAAAAGGATATTGGCAGAGGCAATTCAAGTAATTGAGTGCCTCAGCAAGATGAAAGTTTCCTCTTTTACTTCACACAACGTAGATAGAGAGGCGACACCCATCACGGTCAAGAAACTAAAGGAAGTCTATTACACTAAAGCTACCATCTCCCAAAACCAAGGCATAGCTTAATCATTAGGGAGATCATGGGCCCATGTGGCAAGCCAGCCAGAGTCCACAGGGACTGCTACAAGGATAGACAACAAAGAAAAAAGAAGGGAAATCGCCAAGCTATCAAGCGAAGATTTGGTGGAAAATTTTGGAGCTAAAGAAGTTATAGGGGCCAAGAAAATGCAGAATGGAAAAGTGAAGGTCTACTTCGCCGGCCAATCAACTAGGAGAATAATGGAAAAGCCGAAAGAGCGGCCGCCCAAGCTCGCGGCAACAGCTCACGTAACGAGCCCTGTGTAATAAGCACTTCTACACCGCATGCTCCTTTTCTTCAACCCGGAAAGTCCAGAGCAGATCAAGGAACCACAAAAGGCAAATTCTCTCCACATCTAGGGAATCGGCATTGAAAGAGCTACTTGGATGAAAAATAACGAGCAGCCAAACAAAACTTCAGGGTCAATGATAATTTGGCTTAAGGTGGCTGAGTACGCAGACAAGGCAATAGAAAAGGGTCTAGCCTGGAAGTATGTAGCTAGAGGCACAGAGATATTTAGATGTAGTTTCCGGCTCTTGCAATTCTACAACTGCCAGAGGTTCAGCCACATCACCAAAAACTATTCCGCAGAATCAAAATTCGGTCACTGTGCCAGGGCTCATAACTCCAGAAACTGTCTTGGAAGCAGGAAGTGGAATGTTGTAATTGTGGGAAGAAAAATCCAGCATGGGACCGAAGGTGTTCAACTAACCTGGCGGCATAGTCTAAGGCTGAAATAAACAGGACTTGCAATCCGGAAAGATATCAGCCTGCAGTGGAAGCACTAAGAGAGCAACAAGATAAGTGGCAATTGGTAGGCTCCTAGAAAAGACGAGTAGGTACCTCACTGATGGAAATCGCCAACTCAGTTGGTTTAAGTATCGCCTGTAGAGGTTCAGGTAGATCGCGCAAGGCTCCTTCCCCCGCTGACCTTGAAATATTAGGAGCGTCGACTCAACTGAGGTCCCCGGCCAGTGTTTCAGCGGCGTTTACCAAAAACGGACCCGGCTGTAATACAGGAGAACTCTACGGAGACAAATGGGGCACTAGATTGTGTAACTGAGTCATGAAAAGCATCAATACCTGGAATATTATACAATATATCGTTGACAAAAGTAAGAACAGAGTCCAGCAATGCTTCCTCCAAGTAATAAATCCAGAAAAACACCTGTTTTAATAGGTATATGATAGGGTACGTACACTTGCGAAGAGTTACTAATTCAGTATTATGATGGTGGAGTATAGCAACAGGTGTGCAGATGGCTTGAATATGCGATTGAATTGAAAGATGATGAAAAGATAATGTGTCACAAAGTGGCGAATCTAAGCCTATTTATACTTCCAAAATCATCCGTGCGCCAACTGTGAGGGGCTAGCTGGCGTCGGTCACTGCACGACAAGCGAGTGCCACAAACTGTGTATATTCTATCTATGTAGATACAACTGTGCAAGGGAATCAGCTCTCTTATGCCTCCACTATTACTAGGGTCTTGATAACGCCTCTACATGTAACTATTCTAATTGTTTGCCCCTTACACGGTCCCTTTGACTTATCGGACGTTTAAGCTTGTACTAACAAGTACGCGAAGGGCTAAGCGGATCCCCTTCCCTCTACACGGACTATCTACTACATATAGTATATATGTATACCTATGTTGTCTGTGCGTTGTGTTTCGTCAAACTCATCTCTGCATAACTATACACACGTGCCCGTGCATAATTATCCCTTTGATTAGTCAGAACTGGGCTCGCTAGACCAGTCAACACAATCCAGGGCGCAGCCCTTAACACCAACAAAGCAAACAAAGCAAACATCAACACCCGTGAGACCCACACCTCGCCTAGCTAGTCCCAACACTTCATCCTAGCCTCGGTGGTATCACCTTATCTGCTGCTTATGCAGCCTTGCCATGTCCACTATGTTCACTAGGCACAACAACACCATGTTGTAGTAGTCCAGGAGCCATGACGAAATTTCATGAAAATACCACTTCAAGAAACCTTATTTGCCACCTGGTATTTCCCGGTGGCACCAAGAGAGGAACTTGCATCTAAATACGTAGATAACCAGCGGTAAATAAGTGGAAGATAGAGGCCGTCTCAGGAAATTATGGCGGGGATGAAACCTCTATCAGCCTACAGACAAATCACGGTAAATTATAGGTACTTAGCGTCTACAATCCACCTCCCTTATCTCACAGCAGTGAGAACCTCGGAACACTTCCAGTGGATCCCTCAAATCCTTGCCCAGCCTGGCAACCATGCTCTAGTGGAAGATTTCAACTTACACCACCAGAGATGGGGGGTCCAGCAGTCTTTAGCCACTTTAAAACAGCTGAGAGATTGGTAGATTTGCTAAGTGAACAAAACATGGAACTCATTTTTCCCTAAGGCATCATAATCTTGAAGAGTAGAGGCAGTCAAAGTACCCTAGACCTAACACTTATTTTGAAGGACTCAGAGAGTATGGTTATTAAATGCGAAATAGCGGAAGAACTCGAATCATCCTCCGACTATTTTCTAATGATGACAGAACTTCAACTATAGCCTCCGGTCGAAGTTGCGCCAGAGCCACGACTCCAATGAAAGAAATCAATATTGGAAATAATTAATCAAGCACTAGCCGAAAAGTTCAGTAAATTGGCAAAAGCAGATGGACAACTCTTCGCGACGGAAAATATAGATCAAAGGACTAAACAGATAACTACGATAATCTAAGAATCCGCCGCAGAAATAATCCCGAAAGCAAGGCCTTCTCCATGCGACAAACCATGTTGGACACAGGAATGTTCACGAGTGTTCAACGAAGCTCAAAAGGCAGGAAGGACTAAACGGGGTACAGAGGAGAGTTTAGTATCATGTAGTACGGCTTTAAACAGAACAAAAATCAGATCAAGAGAGACAAATCGATTGGATGAAGATTAGCGGTGTCAGAGGCTTCCAAGGATCTCAAAAAGACATCGAAGCTCGTCAAATGGGCAAGGAAAAGGAATGAAGAACTTCGTAGATTTCCCAAATTACCAAGCATCAATGATACAGAGGGAAATATCCATACCGAAGATCAAGAAAAAGCTAGAGTTATGGCACAACATCTGATTCCCCCTCCTATTGATGTGGATATCCAAAATATTAAAGGGACTACCTATCCCAAAGAAAAGGTAGTTTAATCTGTACTATTACCCCTGCCGAAATTGAATTAATACTCAGTCAGCCACCAAGTGATAAGACTCCAGGTCCTGATGGGATTTCAAATTGACTCATTAATAACTGCAGGGAGACTTTCAGCAAAGTTCTGGCAGATCTATTCAATGCTTGCCTCACTCAAGGGTACCATCCAAAATGATATAAAGAGTTGACAGCAATCGTCTTGAGGGAGCCGCAGAAGCCAAGATATGATACACCCAAGGCATGCCAACTAATAGCTCCTTGTTATGAGCAGCAGGTAGATAACGGACAAGAACAAGATAAGTCAATACCTGTGATGTCAGGCTATGGATGCTGTCCTACATAATACACGGGATAGATGCATTACCACTTGGCTAAAAGACCAGACCAGAAATCATAGAACACTATGCTTTGGCTATCTCCATATATATATTATACAACAGAGGCATTCATGACACTCTTCTAATCACAATGTGCAAGGTTTGAGGGCTGCGCCTTGGATATGTGACTGGTTTTGTGACTAAGCCCGGTCTGCCTAAATCAAGGAATAATTATACACCGTCAAGTATTTATATTCAAACAGTGCTGGTTGTGGTTACGCTTTATGTAATAGGTTGCAGGATTATGCTGACAGTTCACGCTAAGGAAGGGGGTTGCGCTCAGTCCTTCGGTTGCTCGTTAGAAATAGCCAGAGGGACCAGACAAGGAGTATACGAGCGCATGTATGCATGAACTCGCATATATGGACTGATATACATGCACTTGTATACTCCTTGCCTGGTCCCTCTGGTCATTTCTAACAAGCAACCGAAGGACTAAGAGCAACCCCCTTCCTTAGCGTGAACTGTTAGCATAATCCTGCAACCTAGTGCATAAAGCGTAACCACAACCAGCACTGTTTGAATATACATACTTGACAGTATATAATTATTCCTTGATTTAGGCAGACTGGGCTTAGCCACCAGACTAGTCACATATCCAGGGCGCAGCCCTTAACAGTAAATTACTTAGAAAGTAAGTAGCTAACCAAATATCAGAAGCAGTAGAAGACCTCAATATTCTTAAGGACAAACAGATAGGTGCACGACCCAAAAGGTCCGTGATCTCAGCAGTCAAACTTCTAGCTGAGCAGATTCACACAATTTGGGAAAAAGACATAAAACGCGTGACATCAATCCTAAGCCCTGACTTCTCTGTTGCATTCGACAATACATCACACGAAAGACTAATTCACAAACTCAGAGTAAAGGGAATCCCAAGACAGATCACCGGCTACATCAATTCGATGTTAACAGATAGAACTACCTTGGTTGTCCTCAGCTCTTCCATAAGCTATGTCATAAGCGGTATGTAGACAGCGTGAGGAGAGACAGGGGTCAAGAGGTGGGTGTCAGGCTAAAGGTCGCCATCCTACATGATACATGAGATAGATGCATCACCACTCGGCTAAAAGGCCAGACCAGAATCATAGAACACTATGACCTGGCAATCTCCATATATATATTATACAGTAGAGGCTTTCCTGACAAGCGAGAAAATCCACACCTATGCTGGCAACCCTCAAGGCTCATATCTCTCTCCGATCCCATTCCTTTTTGTCAGGATTCGGGATTTTGGATATAGGATCGTAGTAAGTTAACGCCTCAGGCTTACTTGTTGTTGTTGTTGTTGTTTGCCTTTTCTTTAATCTCGCTTAATGTTTTCTTTTCATATACATAAGTATCTCCCCTACTATTACTGGAAACCCTTATGCTTTGTTTTCCGTCTTAACCTGTCAGTCCTCTAGGTAGACCTTCCAATCTACTCTCCTCATCTGACCTCTGCTCTCCTGTGACTGCTGTTACCTCTTGCTCTTGGCTCTTCGCCCTCTCGGCTCTCCTCTCCCCAAACCCGCGTCTCCCCAGGCCGACGCTTGACATTACAAAGCATCTAAAAAAAAAATTAAAGAAATCAAATTGTGCCACAATAGGCCATGACGAGTTCTTTTCCTTCTCCACCAAACAATTACATGGATACTACCGAATCTGATTACATTTTACTACCCCCAGAATTATGGAGTGTAGCCTACCTCACTGTCCCTGGTGTCCTGCAAAATGCAATACGGGCAAATGGTCTTCGTGTATCAGAAGTCTTTGCAGCCGCGTCAGCGCCCGCACTTCCGACTTACGTCTCTCCTCCTCCCCCTCCGCCTCCGCCTGTAGCCCCCCCGGCCCATTGTCCTGCCGCCCCTCCAATCTCCCCATTTGATAGTTCCTCCACAAACTTGAGATCATTCTGTTCTCAACTCCAAAACCAGTTCCTCGATCAACCTGAATGTTTCCCTAATGAAGGTTCCAAAGTTAGATACGCGTATCGATGCCTAGGCCCTCTAGCTCTCGGCAAAATGCGGTCCTCTTTTCGCTGTTATGAGGACGTATCAGTACCGCCCGAGATTACCACGATCGAGCAATTCTTTACGGCTCTCCGCCAACGCTGCCAGGATCCGGGTCTCGTGGAAAGAGCCAGTCGTACTGTCGAAACTCTGTACCAGAAAAATATGAAGTTCACAACTTCATATCAATTTTTAAAGACAATTTGGCCGACTCCACATACGCTAATCACGATAAATCTCAGTGGAAAATGATGCTCGAGCGCAGATTTTCAAAGGAATTAAGGAATTTTCTGAACGCCGCAAGTGATACTCCAACAGATTACCACGAGTTCGTTAATTACCTGAGGAAGAAGGATGCCAATATCCAGGTCATTAACGCCCCTCTTTATACTCCTTTAGTTCAACAGACCGTACCGACGCCTCAAGCCTTGCATTCATCCAATTTCACACCCTTTCCTGTCCCTAATTCTTTAGCTAGATCTGAACTCACTGTCTCGCAGGGCGGATCAGCGACGGACCTCGATGCTATATCGCAGCAAAGACTACCAAATGGTCGACTTACGCAGCCAGCTAAAGACGCACGACGTGCATTATGTTGTTGTGTTCGCTGTAATAGGACTGGACACACGACTCAAAATTGCGCTCCCCGACCGCGAACAGTAGCAGCTATGGATATCCAGCCAGCTGGGCAGGATCAGTTAAAAGATTATCTCCAAGGTCAAGTCGCTTGTTGGAGTCACACTCATTTTATTGTAATTTAGCAACCATGTAGGGGAGAGAGTATGTACCTTGAGAGGTTATGGCTAGACTTTGGAAGATAACTATAGTGACTGAAAGATGAATGTAATTATGAACTATTGAGATCTGGTCTATCTATTTACATGAGAGAGAATACTCCTACTTATAGGCTTAGCTTGTCTTTCTACTCTTCTCTAGAATATTCTATCACGTGATATATAATATTCTATGTTATTCTATATTATTCTATATTTGACACACACACTCGCTATAGTAATATGATCCACATCATAACACTCCCCCTGGCGATGACGAGCGCCTAGCCTGATGTATGTAAATGCTAAGATAGGAAATGAAAGTTTAGTCGCTCTCGTGGATACTGGCGCATCTGGTTTTGCATTTATCTCCGCTTACATGTGTAATCATCTAACCCTTGACTCCCAGCCTGTCAATCCACCAATTGCCATTCTTGGATTCGAAGGTAAAATAACTTCCATAGTTTCTGAAATAGTGTCATTTTCTCTAAATATAGGAAATCATCGGGAAAATGTATCAGCCTACGTAATCCCCAATTGTAAGCATAACCTAGTGCTGGGACTTCCCTGGCTAGAAAAACATTGCCCTTATGTAGATTGGAAGGAACACTCAATCACTTTTGGGGAATCCTGTATTGGATCTTCCTGCTGTTCCTTTGAGACGACAGTTCCTTATCATAACACTGCAGAGCAGACTCTCAGGCAGGTATATAAGACAGATACTAGTATTAGTCAGATACTAGCATCCCCGGAGAACGTATCACTGCCTACGCAAATCTCAGCCTCATCTTTTGCCACAGCAAGCCAGCTTTCGGAAAACCACACCTTCACTCTAAGTCTCAGGGACCTTGACGTAATTCTTGAAAAGCCGATGCAACGACTTCCTAGCATGTGCGTGGGCAATGCGACTGTGATTATTCCAAAAGATGCCAATCCTAAAGACTTCTTACCAATCTATTATCACGAATATCTCGATGTTTTCGATCGGAAACAAGCTAACTCTCTGCCACCTCATCGATCCTGGGACCATGCTATCCAACTCATCCCTGGAAAATAGCCCCCTGTTGCTCGTCCCTACTCCATGAATCAGCATGAACTGAAGGCTCTCCGAGATTACCTTGAAAAGGAGCTCTCTAAAGGTTTCATCCGTGTCTCGAGGTCTCCTGCGGCAGCTCCTGTACTCTCTGTTAAGAAGGCGAACAGAGACCTCCAATTCTGCATTGACTACCGGGGCTTAAACGCGATAACTATCAGAAATCGGCATTCGCTCCCCCTTATCTCAGAAACTTTGAGTCAACTCTCTAAAGCAAAGTACTACACCAAACTTGATGTCATCTCTGCCTTTAATAAGCTCTGGATCAAAGGAGATGATGAATGGAAGGCAGCCTTCACGTGTCGCTACGGTCTCTTTGAGCCGCTTGTTATGCCCTTTGGCCTATGTAATGGCCCCGCATCTTTTCAGGCCTACATTAATCACGCTCTTCGAGGATTCTTGGATCAATTTTGCACGGCTTACATGGACGATATCCTGATATATTCTGAGAGCCTAAGCGATCATCGAAGCCATGTCAGTCAGGTTCTACAGCGCCTTCGTGAAAGTGGCCTCCAAGTAGATATCTGTAAATGCAGCTTCGAGACTACCGAAGTAACTTATCTAGGTCTTATAGTATCAACAGAGGGTATTCGTATGGACCCCAAAAAGGTTGCGTGTGTCCAAGAATGGCCTACTCCTCGTTCAGTTCGCGATATTCAAGGTTTCTTAGGATTCGCAAATTTCTATTGACGATTCATCCCAGAGTTTTCTCGTCTAGCTACACCTCTTACGACTCTCACCAAAAAGGGTGTTCAATTTTCGTGGGATGACCAATGTGAATCAGCATTTTTCCGGATCAAGCAAGCTTTTAAAGATGAAACTATGCTAGCCCACTTCGATCCCTATCGGCAGACTATCTTAGAAACGGATGCCTCAGACTTTGTAACCGCAGCAATCCTCTCCCAGTATGATGATTCTGGAAAACTTCGGCCTATTGCCTTCATGTCAAAAAAAATGCTCCCAGCCGAGTGTAATTACGAAATTTACAACAAAGAGCTCTTGGCCATTATTAATGCTTTCGAAACATGGACTGCCAAGCTTGGATCCGTAGAAGCCTCCACTCTTGTCCTGACAGATCATAAAAACCTGGAGTATTTCACCACCACTAAGAAACTCAATCGTAGACAAGTGCGTTGGAACGAATTATTAGCAGACTTTGATTTTAAGATTGTCTTCAGACCCGGGAAACTAGGGGGTAAACCTGATGCACTAACCAGAATTAACGCCGACAAGCCCTCCGACAATGACAATATTCGCAACGTGCTCCAGCATCAAACTCTATTAAAGCCATCACAAATAATTTCCTGTCTCGAGGGTGCCCAAACTAACCCTTACAGCTCGGTGGAAAAAGAGCCTGCTCCTAATCCTACACTAAAAGTAGAGGAATGGGAGGAGCATTGTAGCCGAGACAAGTATTGTCAAGAAATCCGTACGGCCCTTAAGGATCCCGATGCTAAACATGACAATATGCAATTAGCGAGCTGCACCTTGACCACTCATTCCTTCTCTTTAGACAAAAAGGAATATGTTCCACAAACGCTCCGCGAAATTCTCCTAGGCCAACTTCATAGCTCTCCCCTATATGGTCACCGAGGGGCAGCCGCTCTCTATAGTATGCTCAGCCGCCATTACTGGTGGCCTGAATGCCATAAGGACTCCGCTAAATACGCTCGAGGGTGCCAAGCTTGCCAAAGGAATAATTCAACGACTCAAAAGCCTCATGAATTTCTACAGCCTCTGCCCGCTCCACAAGCTTCTTTCCGCCACCTAACTCTTGACTTTGTCGGGCCCCTCCCAATTTGTCAAATAAGAGGCTTTACCTACTGTTATATCTTACAAGTTGTAGACCGCCTGACTAAACGAGTTTGGATTATCCCCATAGAAAGGCCCTCAGCCCATGACACGGCCGAAGCTTTCCTCGACCATGTCGTACGTTTTGCTGGCTTACCCGACTCCCTTATCTCAGACCAAGGTCGCACTTTCATAGATAAAACTTGGAAGGAAATATGCTCCCGACTAAAAATTGCCCACAGGTTATCCACCTCGTATCATCCAGAAACAGATGGACAAACCGAACGAGCTAACAAAACTTTGGAAATATACTTACGCCATTTCGTGAATTACCATCAAGACAATTGGGTAAAGCATTTACCTCTAGCAGAATTCTGTTGCAACAATAATATAAACGCGTCTACCGGAGTATCCCCCTTTTTTGCCTCTTTTGGTCACCACCCTCGATTGGACTTTAGACCTGAATCAGAGTTCCCCCAACCCCGGAGCACTCCTGAATTTATATCTCGTATTAAGTCGTTGGTCCAGCATTGTGCTGAGCAAATTACATTCGCTCAATCTTATCAGGCAAGCTATGCAAATAACAAGCGCCTTCCCGCGCCAAGGTATAAAGTAGGTGATTTTGCATACCTCTCTCTCAAAAATTTGGCCCTTGAAAGACCATCAAAAAAGCTGGATCATATTCGCGCAGGCCCATGGCGTATAATAGCTATGAAGACACCACTAGTTGCAAAACTGGATTTAGCTTTCCAATTTAAGATAGACAACAACTTTCACGTTAGTTTTCTCCGCCCAGCGTATGTGGGTTTCCCATCGCAGCAAAATACCATACCACAACCACTAGAAATATCTCCCTCGGGTCACGAAGTTCATGAGGTGGAAGCCATTTTAGATTCCATGATACGTCGTAAAAAAGTACAATACCTGGTTCGCTGGACTGGAGATAATGATACCACTTGGGAACCTCATGAACACTTTGATGGCTGCCCAGAGCTTTTATCAGAGTTCCATAACTCTTATCCAAACGCGCCACGCTCGCAGGAGCTCGCATCTTCATATGGAGGGGGGTAATGTCAGGATTCGGGATTTTGGATATAGGATTGTGGGAAGTTAACGCCTGAGGCTTACTTGTTGTTGTTGTTTGCCTTTTCTTTAATCTCGCTTAATGTTTTCTTTTCATGTACATAAGTATCTCCCCTTCGATTACTGAAAACCCTTATGCTTTGTTTTTGTCACAGTTCGAGTATTGATGCGTGGGCAATCATATAAGCAAAGGTAGTTTATAATTTTCTCTCTGTCTATCTAAGTACAACCTATAGGCTACTTATATACTTTATACATAATTTCTAGAATGTTCGCCATTGCTTAGTAAATCTTCATCATAGGTCATACTAGAGGAGGTTGTATGCCTCGTCGTTGATGTCTAGAATATTCTAGATATTTCCAAACTATCACGTGTATTTAGTGATTCCAGGGTGTGTCATTAGGGGAACACGTAAGAAGGTTAACAAGGGTGTAAACCTCTCATTCGCATTACCCATGTCACAAAATAATAGTCACGTGGTAGTAAATCTGTATCGATCAACTGACTGCGATAAGCATCGTAGGCTGCAGGACCATTAAGGCTTACAAGCCGTTACAATGCACCTCCTCTATCTTATCATGGGCAGAGCAATACCTCAATAAATTTCCTGCTATTACTGTTTCTTGCCTCTCTTACGCTCTCGACGTTGGCGCAAAATATTTTTTTCAGCGGGTCCAACAAAGGCTCCAACACTATTCTCAGATGACCTATCGTTTTTATCTATAGAGCCGTAAAGAGCTTCAAAATCGTCCAAGGCCTTGTTATCCTCAATAGATTCTATTGGTTCCCATGTTGGATTTGCCTCGCTAACCCATTTCACTAGTGCTTGTCGAGAAGTTCCACGTCCGCGGGGAACTGTTCTAGCACGTAGTATCGACTCAATCAGAAATTCAGGCTCCTCTAAGTTATCGATCACAGGAGGATTTCGTGCATCATTGCGTTTTTGACTGGGGAATGGATCGGTGCCTGCTCGCTTTACTAATTCGACATGGAAGCGCTTATGGATATTGCCTGGAACATTTAATTCTACAGTCAGTGCATCCGGAACAGCCGTTACTTCATATTTTGCATGTTGCCATGCCAACTTTTTTGACAGTTGCGGTGTTTGGATGTGGCGTAAGTTTAGCCAGACTTTATCACCAACTTTGAATCTTTCGGGCTGCCTACGAAGCAATTTACCGTTTGATTCATTACGTTGTTGCGCAGAAGCCATCGCTGCTTGGGCAAAATCTGTGGCATCTTTCAACCTTTGCACAAATTTTACAGCTGCTAGTTGGCCAGGATGTCGCAACGTGGTCTTGCTTTCGGGTGTTGGCTCCATCAAGGGATCTAACTCATAACCATGTCTCAAGAAAAATGGGCTCATACTTCCAATTGCTGAATTTGGCCTTGCATTAAGTGCTAGCTGAGCCATTGGTAGTAAATCCATCCAATTGTTTTGTGCATAGTATGTAAATGCGCAAAGGTATTTGAAAATCTCTTGATCAGCCCGCTCACTTGCGTTTGATTGGGGATGGTAAGCGGTAGTTAGACGTTGTGATATACCAGTTACCTCACAAAAGGTCTTCCAAAAATGGCTTACCCAATCACTTCCCCGATCACTAGTCAAATACCGTGGAAATCCATAATATCGATAATACCGATCAATAAATACTTTGGCACATACTTCTGAAGTCATTGACTTTGTACCAAAGGCAAAAATTTCCTTCGACAATCGATCTGTGATGACCATAATATTTGTACACCCATTTGATGGCGGCATATCGGTTATGGAATCAATCGTAAGTTCACTACCTAACCGTTCCGGTATTGGCAATGATCAAAGAAAGCCTGCCTTTGCTTCACGCCAGATGGTTGTTCTTCCACATACGTCGCAGTTGCGTACGAATCGCCGTACTGACTCCCGTAACTTTGGCCAAAACCATCGGCGTAAAATAATGCCTACCATTGTGTCTCTGCCAGGGTGTCCTGCAAGATGACTGTCATGTGTATGTTGCAAAATTGATGTGCGAAGCGGCTCGTAATCTGGTACCCAAATTCGATTCTCTCTACCTCGCAGTACCCCATCTGCTGCAACCGTACACTCAGCTATATTAGCTTTATATTTGATAGCAATATCAGGAGGAAAGCTTCTTTCACCTGCCTTCACAGCGTTGCGCGCACGTAGCCAGTCTTTGTCTGCTGTAACTGCTTTTACCCACAGAGATTGTATTTCATCGTTTTCAAATAGCTTAACATAAGCGGCCGGATCGAAGGTCTCTTCACTTTCCAAATTTTCTGGTATTGTGCTAACTGTATTTAAGGAAACTATTGGTAGTAACTGCATCAACCTCCCAGCGTTTCGTTCATCGTCGAGCCCTATTGGTCTATCCTGCTCGCGTCTAGACAATGCATCAGGGCGCTCACCGGAATTTCCTGATCGCCATTTGAGTTCAAATTTGAATTGCTGTAAAACGTCATTATATCTAACTTGGCGTTCATTCAACAGCCTTTTTGATGTAAAATAGGATAAATTTCTATGATCTGTAAGGATAGTGAAAGGCTTTGCAACAGATTTTAATTCCGCTTGCCATTCTTTAAGACATGCTATGATCGCAAGCATTTCTTTATCATGAATTGGATAGTTCACTTCTGCACCAGATAACTTTCTAGAGAAGTACGCAATTGGCCGTAGTCTATTTTGATCATCCAACTGTGATAAACAACCGCCGAGAGCGTAACCCGAACAATCTGCTTCCATCACTGTATCCCGCTCTGGATTCCATTGAGCTAGTACAGGCGTTGATACAAAAATGCCTTTAAGTTTTTCAAAAGCTAAATTTTCCTCTCTACCCCAGCTCCATGGCGTTTTTCTCTTTGTTAGATTAATTAAATGGGCTGCGATCTCTGAGAATTTTTCTACAAAGCACCTATAAAAATTGGCAAAACCTAGGAAGGAGCGCACGCCTTTGACGGTATTTGGTGCCTTCCATTCCGAAATTGCTTTTACTTTTTCCGGATCGGTGGTAATTCCTATACCTGCTTCTATTATGAAGCCTAAGTATTTGACTTTCTGACATAAAAATTCACATTTGTCTATATTGAGATAAAGCCCTGCTTTTTCAAGCTTGCTCAACACCCGACGAACAGACTTCCAATAGTCTTCCCTGCTTCTATCTGTATATACGAGAACGTCATCCATATAAGCTGTGGCATCGACGTCAAGATGCTCCCTAAGGTGCTCATTTATATATCTCTGGAAAGTAGCAGGAGCATTGATCAAGCCGAAGGGTGTTACTAGCCATTCAAAAAGTCCAAGCCGACACCGAAATGCTGTCATCCATTCGTCACCCTCCCTTATTCGAATACGATGAAAGGCTGAATTGACATCGAGCTTTGTGAACCATTTTGCTCTTGATAGCTGACGTAAAGTCTCTTTGAATAGAGGCAGGGGGTATTGGTCGGGCATTGTAATTGCGTTTAATCCCCGATAGTCTACGCAGAAGCGGAGACCACCATTTGGCTTTTTGGCGAATAACACTGGTGCTGCCGCCGCTGACCCACTTGGTCTTATCCATCCCTTCTCCAGAAGATCAGTTAACGATTTCCTCAAAACAAGCAGCTCTTCTCGCGACATGTTATAAAGTGGCCCCCATGGTGGTGTGAGAGGCCTCCCATTTTCTTCTCGCAAGTTAATAGCATGATCAAGTGCTCCACGTGGAGGTGGCAGGTCGCTAGCTCCATGGTCATCCGCAAATAAGTGAGCAAAATCTTTCACTTCGTCCGGCAGGTGATCGCGTGCTTCCTGTACTGAAAGATTTGCCTTGCCGCGCAGTGCCTTGCTTATATCTTCAAGGGAAGCCCTACAGACTGGGACAGTTTTAATCATTGAAGCCATATCTTTAGGGACAGTATATCTGGGGCGAGCTACATTTCTCAGATCCTGTCTCCAACGTTCAACACTGAAAATTGAGCCACCAAACTTTCGAAGTTCTAATCGTTGGTCCTTTGAATGAATTATCGCATCTTGATCCTCGAGCCATTTTTTCCCCAATATCAGCTGATGTGTACTGTGAGGAACGATATATAACCAAAGCTTGGGTGTTACATAACCGTCAAGATCCAATGATATATAGGTTATTGCCTCTACAGTTGGCTTTTCCGAGGCACTTTCTGCAGTTTCTAACGATCTTGGTGAGATAGGAATGCGCGGCAGTTGTAGTCTTTTTGCCAATTCATCGTCAATAATACCAAAGCACAAACACCCATTATCCACTAATGCTTGTACCATTTTGATGTCATTTACGAGAGCATTAACGAGAAAAGGTTTTGTATTCATTCTGACAAAAGAGCTACTAACTGCCTTCGGCTCCTGAGTGCGACTATACTCAGGAGCTTCTAGTTTTCCGAAATATGTTTTTCTTCATCAATTTCATAAACCGAAGGATCAATTTCAGGCAATGCTGCTATATTTACACGTGGACCACTATTTTGGGGCTTAATTGCTGGAAGTAAAGGGCATCTCCTGGTTACACATCCCTGTCGTTCGCACCGAAAGCATCGCCCTTCCTCCCTCAACTTTTCTAATTGGGCCTTAGTTTTCCATTTTGCCCAACGACGCTCCGCATTAGTAATATTTGCAGAATTTATCCCCCCCATTATAGTGTCACCAGAAATGTCTAGATCTCCTACTTGTTGGCGCCTGTGGGAAACTCCAAAATCTTCAGATTTTCCTTTGTTCCAAGCCTCATTCTGTTGAGATTCTTCCCTTTGCCGAGTAGTGGGTTTGAGATTTCCTCGTGCCAAATCACCACCTCGCCAATTACCAAATCGAGAATCTACTGCTTCCAATCTCTGGGCTACTTTGTTCACTATTTTAATCCACCCATGGAAATCATCATCAGGCAATAGATGATTCCCAGCTAATGCTGTCGTCAGTTTTTTATTTAAGGCGTTTTGGAGCATGGATATCTTATTTTCATCAGGCCAAAAGTCCCCTCGAGCCTCGGTTAACTTATTAGACCATGATGCATAAAAATCTGACCATTGCTGGCCATCTTTCATCTTCATTAAGTGGAGCTCTGTATTAGCCTTAGAAACCCTTGTTGAATCCAAATAGAGGCGGTCCAGGAATTCGATGAAGTCTTCTGGGTCTCTCGCATTATGAACGCCCCCATTTTCATAAAATGGCCCTGCATTTATTTTTGCCACGCCCTTTAATGCATTGTATATCATTAGAAAGGCCCGGGAATTATCGTATCCGAATAATAGCCAATCCATGCGAAAGGTATCCAATACTGCAGCTCGCCATGCTGGATATTCTGCTCTATTCCCGTTGAACACTGGTAATTTCGTTGGCTTCAAATTTGCCTTCTCGTTTTGTGGAGGATCCTTCTCAATAATGACCTTTCGAGAGTTACACTCGCTACTGCTTTGGTTAGCGAGTAGCTTTTCAAGCTGCAGCTGCAATTGCCGAAATTGTTCAACTGAAACTACTTGGGGATTTTTCGATGACATTTCTCTTCTCTTTTTATTTATTTTTTTTTTTTTTTTTTAGTGTTGACCTGCGTCTCTGCGTCTCTGCGTCTCTGCGTCTCTGCGTCTCTGCGTCTCTGCGTCTCTGCGTCTCTGCGTCTCTGCGTCTCTGCGTCTCTGCGTCTCTGCGTCTCTGCGTCTCTGCGTCTCTGCGTGTCTGCGTGTCTGCGTGTCTGCGTGTCTGCTTTCTGAAAGTATCAGAGAGAGAAAATTATATGTCAAAGTTCGAGTATTGATGCGTGGGCAATCATATAAGCAAAGGTAGTTTATAATTTTCTCTCTGTCTATCTAAGTACAACCTATAGGCTACTTATATACTTTATACATAATTTCTAGAATGTTCGCCATTGCTTAGTAAATCTTCATCATAGGTCATACTAGAAGAGGTTTTATGCCTCGTCGTTGATGTCTAGAATATTCTAGATATTTCCAAACTTTCACGAGTATTTAGTGATTCCAGGGTGTGTCATTAGGGGCACACGTAAGAAGGTTAACAAGGGTGTAAACCTCTCATTCGCATTACCCATGTCACAAAATAATAGTCACGTGGTAGTAAATCTGTATCGATCAACTGACTGCGATAACCATCGTAGGCTGCAGGACCATTAAGGCTTACAAGCCATTACAGTTTTCCGTCTTAACCTGTCAGTCCACTAGGTAGACCTTCCAATCTACTCTCCTCATCTGACCTCTGCTCTCCTGTGACTGATGTCACCTCTTGCTCTCGGCTCTTCGCCCTCTCGGCTCTCCTCTCCCCAAACCCACGTCTCCCCAGACCGACGCTTGACACTTTTCCTTGTGAGCACACTTCTACCGAAGCTCCAAACTCCAACTTCAGCAGCTGTCGTATTTGTAGAAGACACCAAAATACTGAACTGGTCGGATTCTACGGAAGAAAACTGTCAAAAATTAGAGCAACAGCATCAAATCTGCGAGCTATGGGCCAAGAAGCATGGGGTGAAGTTTGTACCAGAAAAGTACAAGTTAATGTACTTTTCTGCTGCTAGAAATAAATACGACCTTAAAGCTACTCTCAATATACAGGGTCACCTAACTACGCCTCAAACTTCTCTCCGAATTCTTGAAATACACTTTGAACCCAAGCTGGACTGGGGCGCCCATATTAAGCAGGCCCAGCAAACGTCTAACGTACAAGTTCAGTCACTCAGCAGTCTACCGCATTCAACATGGGGAGCAACTTATTATAGGCTGCGCCTCGCACATAAATCTTCGTACAAATCGTCGATGCATATTTTCGGTAATACGAATGAACGCTAATCCGAAGATGAATAATCACCGATCCGATAGAAATGATTCGCCGAAGAATACTTTCGGGATTATGAGTGACTGCCGATCCGGCGGATATGAATCACCTAAGAGAACACGTAGATTTAGAAGTGTCAGTGATCTTCTATCCGACGAATAAGAATCACCCTGAGGTTAGAGTTGCATGTATATATACTCTTCAGCCCAATTAGAAACTCTATCCTAGAAAGTTAGAAAATAGACTGTATTACGGTCAGCTAACTTTCTTTCTATCTTATTGATGATATCCCATCACACAACTTTCCATAAAGCTAAACTAATCTATAGTGCGATTGTAACACCGGCCCTGATGTATGGGTCCCCTATTTGGGCCGAGAATGGGACAATGGGAAACCTACAACTTACCAATGAAGATATATTTAAAGCATAGATGATTGCAGCACGCCAGGCTCACTCGTAACTCATCGGTCCAAAAGACTATAGACAAGACCTGCAGGACTATCAGGTAACAAGCTAATTGAATCAAAACCCGCAGATCTCTATGCAAAGAGAGTGTGGAGAAGAGTGGTCTAGGATCTGCGGCGGAGTAAAGTTCATAAAGAGACAGAATAAGATGTGATAGACGGCCGCGTTCCAAGAGTGGGCGAACTCTTAGCCACACCAAACCCGGATCGTCACCCTATGATACAGAACTACAGCCGACCCCGAAGGTTTGAGAGTAGCCAACTTCTACACTGACAATACCACCGGCAGAAAAAAGATAAGTCTCGGGAAGACTCCATCAAACTTTCATTGAATCCTCAAAAGGGCTCAAAGTGTTACGGGCTGCGCCTGATTCTAGTTCATGCACGGCTGGAAGGCTACTTCTATCTTTAGACCAGGATATCCTATTTCTATCTTTAGATCATGGTGTCCTATTTCTATCTCTAGATCCAGGGGGGTGTCTGATTTCTATACTTAGATATGTGATAGACCATCTCTATCTTTAGATCAGGATATCGTCAGTTGATTTACCAAGCTAGGAAAAGCACTGTAAAGATAATAAGAGTAGATTATAAAGGAGCCTTTCTAGAACCCTTAGTATGCCTTCATATAGAAAGTAAACAACCTACGGACTTCATACCTTTGTTTCATCGCGTTGTTGACAACCCTAGCACACAAAGTAGCATTGCAATGCAGATAAAAAGCGAGTATATCGGGCTCAAATCTTATCTTTATCGAAGAAAAGTTCCTGGAGGAGATAATCCAAGATGCCTATGTGGACATTCTTCGGAAAACGTCAAACATGCGGTTATGGGCTGCTCTTTAAGAGTCAAGGGTAGGGATGAGGTGTGAAGGAAAGCCCAAATTCGGTCATTTGAAGCCATGAACGACTCAAAATATTTAGGAATAATCACGCGGTGAATTCTAGACCAAGAATAGTTTTAACAATTTCGACTGGTTGGGGAAGCGGAGGGGCTGATGCTAGAGAGAGGGAAAAAGAGAAAAAGAGGAAGAGTGAGCTGTTTGACGAGAAATTATCTACACTGGACACAATAGTGGGAGCGCACTTCCTGGAGGCAAAATTCTTAAACAACAGAATTTTACCAGGCAGGTTAGGAGGTTTTCACGGAAAGTTTTCCTGTGTACATATGATAGCGGATAGTCACCTGGATTGACCCATTGGGTGTCTTATCAGCTTAAATGAATTCAAATCAAATTTATTTAAATCATTTTTCAAAGCCTACAGGCTAAGCACAATATGATTTGAAAAGAAAAAAATAGTTATTAGGTGCATACCGATTAGACATACAGTAGAACCTGTCATAACCCATAGCTTTATTGATCCACCGTAGTGGTTCCCACCAAAAAAAAGCCATAACCTGTCATCCCCCATAACCCATAACTTTTTTGGGAACTATGGGTTTTTTCCCCGCGACTTTTACGTAATACCAGTACTATTTCTATGGCAACCAATGTGTATCTGGTTGCCAACCTATCAACATTAGGTTTAATATGTACCCCGAGACTGAAATACGTTTTGTCCCCAGTCCCATACCAAATTATATGGGACTGGTGACAAAACTCATCCTGGTGAAAGTATAAATGTACCGCTACTGGAACTAGTATGTACAAAGATCTACTAGTTTCCAATATTATCCTTGGTATGCCAACCATTCGGATTCAGCAACTCATTCCATTTTGATTCAAGCGTTCATTCAAGCGTCCATTCCTTATCGTCACAACAAAAAGTTATTCCTCTCGTGCTATTCAACATCATGTCTTCACATCCCTTGACGATAGCAATTTCAGTAGCTTATTCCCTCCAAGTGGCGGGTAAAGATACAAATGTATTTAATTTAGAACAACCAAATGAACTTCAAGTCTTTGTGATGGGCTATCACCAAAACAATGTAACAAAGTAAGCTGGCCGTAATGCAGTCTATTTTCTATATAGATTTCTAAATGAGTCTAGAGGGAGAACCATAATATACAAGTAATTCTACACCACACGACTTACTTCCCAAACGTCAGCTCTTTTCCTGATAAGTTCTGTAACGGGTACAACTCGAAGATTGACGTGAGTCATTATCTTTTAAACTAGGGGTAGGTGTACTTAGTCAGAGTAGCTCTTGTAACCATCATCGAACCGATTATAGCAACAGTTAATATCACATGACATGTGATTAGTAATTCATAAAACATGATCAACAATTGAGGCTAAGGCGCAGCCCGTAACAGTCTTGCAGATAATTTAATTACAGTTACAGTTATTCGTTTTTGTACATGCACGTATATATTATTATTATTATTATTATCAACGGTTAACGCCAAGTAGGCTCGCGGGATTGACCCGGCCTCTTGTCTCCCATGGGACGATTGGCGTGCTTGCGCGGCTGTAAGCCACCAAGCGTGTCAAGTTGTCTAATAACATCGAAATTATCTACACAAGCAACCCAAGTGGGTCTAGAGCTGCTGGGGAATGTTTAATTCCCGGCCAAGTGTGCGCAGATGCACAATACAAAGTATATCTGGCCGCGGCTACAAAATGTACGACCGCATTCATGCACGTATATATTTACGTGCAACTGAATGTAGCTAGTGCCATTCACCGTAGTGTCAGCACGTGATATATAAATTTAAGCGAAGCCAAACGACGCTTAAATCTAAAATCAGAATACTCCCATAACCCATAACCTGTCATAGCCCATTGCTACTTTGTCCACCGAGGAGTTTGGGTTATGACAGGTTCTACTGTACAATAAAAATGAGCCTCACCCCAAACGCTTATGCTCGACATAGAAGACATTCTTCTTACGATAAACACACAAGAATGAAAGCTGCGCTCAGTGTGCTTGAAACCTATGTTCTGCATTTTATTTTAATTGAGAATTAAGCAAGTAGAAAGGGCTGGAAGTGAGGGGGTTTCGTATAGTTGCTAGACAACTTGGACGCCTTTACCGACCTAACGGTTACCGTGTTGCTTTGTTCTGATTGGCTGCGTAAGTGACTTCACAGTACAGGGGGACAAGGGTAAGTCAACGAAGGCTAGGCAGTAAATTCTGATTATTCCGATATTATAAACATAAAAATATAGTGCACATAACTTATTCTCTAACCTTCGTTAACTTACCCTTGTCCCCCTGTAGTTACATTAAACCCCCTGTACTTTAACTGCCATGAGGCGACCAAACTCCTCTTTAAGTTAAACGACACTAGCTCAAATTTTGTAATTCTAAGACAGATTTAATCCAAAAGTTGTTCTAATTTATTTTCTAAAAAGTGGACCCCCAATTGAAAAGCTGTTTGTCTAGTCGGTGTGAACCATAAATAGAGTTAATCACGTGGCACTTTAAATAGCGGATCTATCAAGGAGTTTTGTGTTCAACGGCCTACGTAGGTACAGCGGTTAAGTGTTGTTACGACACTAGAAGAGGGGATGCGAGCTTTACCTAAAAGGTTAGCATCACATCAATGCCCTGTACACACGCCCTCACTGAAATTCAAGTATATCTCCATGAGTTGTGTTATAGGAATATTGATATGATGCTATCCTCTTAGGTAAAGCCCGCACCCCCCTGCCAGTGTTGTAACAATACTTAACCGCTGTATCACCGTATACCCCACTTTTTTATGCTTGTGGGCAACTGCAATAGCAATTAATTAATAAAAGCAGAGCAGACCTTTCTGTGATAGCTACTCTGGGATTGAGAAATTCTATTAGCCGCTGAATCTTCTAAATCTCCGCCCTTAGTGAAGCATTATCAGAAGCTATGACAGACCATTCTGTCAATTCAAATTCTGTGGGACCGGTCCAGGAAGTGTTAACATCTGATCAGCCTGCAGAGAAAAATGAGGTAATCAAACCAAAACTCTCGAGGGAGTTACAGATTGAAGTCGAGTCTGGAGAACCAGCTGCAAAGCGACTCAAAATAGAAGATTTTGATCAAGTAACCTCTCCAAAAAGCGAGAGGATCAAAGGCACTGCACCCATCAAGCAACAGTATGTTCATTTCTATTTGTGGATCTAAAAAAGAGTTTAATATTTTTTTCAGATATCGGATTCAAAAACAAGTGACGGCAAATAATCAGGCCGAATTTGATGATGATGCGGAAGGAGCAAGACATGTTGATAGTAGAGATTTGAACGGCAGCAGCCACCGAAATACAAAGAAGAAGAAAGAGAAAGGTCAAAATAAAGGCCGGGACTTTGGTTCAAGTGAGGATTCTATCCGTCTTTGTTATAGCCGCGCAAACTCTCCAGAATTTTCCCCCAAAGAGTGCCCTTTTGGATCCAGCTGCAAGCTTGGCCATGATCTTCGAGAATATCTTGCCAAGGGCAAGAGGGAGGATTTGACTACGCTTGGGGGTAAGTGCCCAGTATATGAAGTTAATGGTTTGTGTCATGCTGGATGGAAGTGTCGATTTGTTTCGAGCCATTCAAAAGAGATTGAACGGGAAGACGGTCGGAAAGAATTGATTCTTCTCGAAAAGGAGAGTATACAACTCAAAGGAGACTATGAATTTCGGGCTGGAATTTACAATGTTGTAAGTATGACGGAAAAATCAAGCATTACAAAGGGAAAGACACCCACAGAGAAATCCGATAGGTATCTAGAATGGCTTGATAATGATCAGAAAGCTATGGAAAAAGTCTATCACCGGAAAAATAATGAGACTATTCCCGAGGATAAGAATGAAGACATTGCAGAGCATCGCGCACGCTTTTCTGATCCGCCCCTTCGTCCATCAGAAAAACGACGAATATACTTTGGCGCTGAAACCCCTATCTTGGCACCTCTAACAACACAAGGGAATCTTCCATTCCGAAGATTGTGTGTTGATCTCGGTGCTCAGCTTACATACTCCGAAATGGCGATGACAGCCCCCCTACTACAAGGTCGAAAATCTGAATGGGCATTAATGAAAGCCCACCAGAGTGAAATTATACCTCCGAAATATGCTCCAACCTCTACCAACTATGGATATGATAATAGTAAAGATCTTAAGTTTGGCGCTCAAGTATCTGCAAGTAAGCCATGTCAGGCTATCAGAGGAGCAGAAGTACTATCTACTCTACTTTCAAATCTACGGCTTATTGATCTCAATTGTGGCTGTCCAATTGACCTAGTCTTTCAAAGCGGCGCAGGAGCTGCGCTGCTAGATGATAACTCCAGGTTAGAAAAGATGATTAGAGGCATGAATACAGTTTCTGGATCTACACCTATTACTGCGAAACTCCGTATGGGAATGAAAAGCGCCAAGCCTACTGCTAAAAAGACGATTGAAAGGTTAGCATTTGGTGGTGAGAAGCTAAGAGAAAGACTTGGAGCTCCAGGGTGTGCTGCAATTACACTTCATGGAAGAAGTAGACAGCAGAGGTATACTAAGCTAGCAGACTGGGGCTACATCGCAGAATGTGCAGCACTGGTCAAGTCCTACGAAAAGAAGAAATCCAAGCTGACAGACACAGTTAAGGAAGCAGATGATCGTACATTGGCAAATGGCGGAAAATTGTACATCATTGGCAATGGCGACTGCTATTCCCATGTTGACTATTTCGGCCATCTTCAAGATTCTGGCGTTGACTCTGTTATGATAGCGCGTGGAGCTTTAATTAAGCCCTGGATTTTCGAAGAAATTGAGAAGGGCCAGTACCTTGATAAATCAGCCACAGAACGTCTATCATATATAGAAAAGTTTACAAAGTATGGTCTGGAAACTTGGGGATCTGACGAAGTGGGAGTTGGAAGAACTCGGAAATTTCTCCTTGAATGGCTGAGTTTTGCTCATAGATATGTTCCGATCGGAATTCTAGAACATCTACCTCCATCCATAAACGATCGACCGCCAGCATACAGGGGGAGAAACGATATGGAGACATTACTTGCCAGTGAAAATTACCTGGACTGGATCAAAATTAGGCTTGTGTACCTAGATCTCAACTTGAACTGTTTACTAACGTGTTGTCAGTGAAATTTATCTTGGACCAGCCAACAAGGAGTTTAAATTCCAACCAAAACATAAGTCGAATAGTTATGAGGTCGTTGCAGAAGGGTGAACATTAATTTTTCGAAAAAATGTCAAATCAGTATCTTATCTTCAAAACTTTGTAATTAAATATACAAGCATAAGTATTTCGTGTTTATTCTACAGAGAATGTAAGACCAAAATTAATAACAGCATGAAGGACTTTCTAAGACACTAAAACTTTTGCAGTGAGAGTTGCGGATAATATCTAGACATCAGTATGCCTTGAAAAATTCGCGAACCACTTTGCCTTTATATGTACATCGCTTAAGGGCTGATGAAGATGATGATCATCGTACTCAAAGTATGTTAAACATCATTCAAATGTATGCTGATTTGTATACCCATCTATTTTTCTCAACTCGAAAAAATGAGTTGCCGGTAGTAGCATTTAATTGGGAAATATACTATTGAGACGGTAGAGAGGCCAAAAAAATCTTTTGGCCCAGGCAGATGGTACTAGAGAAGAATTGACGTTAGAAGTAGATTTTATAAACTGGCCCTATAGATGACCAACTCTATCATGGATAAAAGGCTAAAGCTGGGCGGTCTAGCTGCTTTTCAGTGCCTTGCGTTTAGTCCTGTTCTTGGACGTGCAACAAAAAACACCGAAAGCCAACAGCATCTGAATTCATATCGAATGCTGTTATCTAATTCATAATCGTCTTCCCGATATTCCGGATCTCCGGGTAAAGCGTGCTTGATCCGTGAATTGATGGTAGCGTCCGTCACCCACTTTTGATTGCCCGCTATTTTTAAACCACCTCTAGAACAGTCCTCAAGTTCAACTACCTTCTCACTTCAAACCTCCATCATTGTATCAATTCTATTCTAGTGTCTTTAATTTTTTTGCAGCAATTAAATTTCGAATTCATTGCTTCGATTTATTGACAATAATGTCCATCGTGCGATGAAAGGCATAAAAAATGGCCAGGGTTTTGTGCAAGCTTCGTTCAATTTTGGCAGACTGTATTCAACATTACAATTACGACGTAGTTGGAAGTTGGATGCAAAGTGCCGTCTTCAAGGACATGGTCAAGAAACGAGTTTAAGAGACAGAATACGAGATAAGAATTAGAAATGATATAAATTGCAAAGCTGGAGAACTATTTACAGGCCACGACCTGCTTCTTATCCATTACGATCGTCCTATCATTTTAACTTGATCCCCCAACAGCAAGTGACGTAGCAAGCGTAAAATATGTTAGTGGATTCGAACACATGTTCATCAGTTGTGCCGCAAGTCTATTAACTTGAGTTGGATCCCAAGTGGCGGACTTACTATATCCTGAGTATTTGCACAAATGGGGGCAACGATGGAGACCCGAATAACCCTATGCGGCAAGTCCATTTCTGTCTCAGGCCACAGACAGTGTACCGTAACATATAGACTCTTATGTTCTTCAGTATCTATCACCAGCTACGGAAAGCCACTTACCGGACAGATTTGAGTTTCGACTTGCTCAGGCCTGTTAAAAGCTCACTACAAGTTAAAGGGCACGGCTGAGCACATTCTACAAGTTGACTACACCCGGTCGCTCGAATCTAACTGGATTCAGTCTTTATTAAAGAAAAACTTTCAAGTTGTTAAAGTAAATATTGAGAGATACAGTTCCTAGAGACAAGGTCTTCACAGGGAACGTCTATCGCAATTTTTCACGGAACTTCGATTCTGAATAATTTATTTGCTTAAAATTTCTAGAAATCAGATTAAACGTCAGGTATATACAAAACTGCTGTAAGACCTTTAGGCGTCACTAGAGATGACACATCTCCGCTAACTGGCAATAAAATACAGGGTGTCGTAGACAACATTTATGATCATCCTTCCCACCAAATTCTCCCAACTAGCCTTGAACCTCTAATTGATCTTGGTGGTCAAATGTCTGAAACCCGTCTTGCCGGATTTCTAACACAAGTTAAGGTCCCGGGGAAGCATAGTTATTACTTCTCAGTCGTAATTAGAGCCTCAAGAAATGTAGTTCGCCAATTTTTTGATATGCTTAAGGTACCTGATATTATAGCGAATAAAATCGACAATAGAAAAAGTGTAGACGAAACTGCTATCCTTGAAGGTAGACGTCCGAATGGTATGACTCTGATAATTTGAGAGCCGATAAATGTTGAAGAAGTAGCCTGGATGCCCATCGTAAAATATACCTCTAAATCCGGCAAGGAACTTCACTAATGTTTAATAAATCAGGATAATAACGTCTGGGGACTGTGGTTTCCTCTAAGTCTAACTATACACAAATACTAGAAGTTTGCAGCGACAGAGAACGGGCAAGTTTAAAACTCTGATACTGATGAACGGCTGAAAATCATCTTACCTTCTATGATATCGAAGAATCTTCAGGGAAACAGGCTGCTAATCCTGGATTGCCTTAAGCAACTGAGCTTATGTGCATGTTCTTCCAGAGTAAAATCAATTTGTTTTTCCAACCGCCTCATATATCGCAAGTCTTCTGGCTTCTTGATTAGTAGGTCTTAAATCCTCATTGAATTGTTTAGAGGAAAGACCTTGATTTAACCACCAAGTGTTTGACCAGTTGCTGATTGCACTGAGGTGTGATATGCTTCCAAGAACTATTCCAAATGTATCTCGTCTTGATTATTCCGTTGCTGCAAACGACAAGATCCTTGGATTCAGCATCGAATAAAATGATGTGGTTTGTGAAAGAAATTTAGATGTTACTTATTATTTTCCTTGATGCTACCTAAGCCTTACATTAGATACTAACTCTGAATTAGATGCAACATTGGTGAGTCAAGAACGATCCTGTCTGGGGGGGACGGAGACAGCGTTTCTATCTGTACGTGGTGTCCCCTACGAACCTGCAGTTTATTTTCGGAGCCAACAGAAACACGCAATACTTAGTCACGGAGGAAAATTCACCTGAATGAGTTTCCGGGGCGGACCCAGCTCCCGTTATGGTGGTGATGGATTGAACTAAGTTGGCCCTTTTTAACAAGATGAATTCTCACTGTTTACAGATATTGTGGCATTATACTGTCTCCCGAGGAAAGAGCACCGCTACCTGAGCGCAGTTGGTGTCGGTATAAGAAGGATATCTGGACTATGGGATATTAGGGAGATACAGATGGGGATACGCACCTCGTGTGGCTCTGGTGTCTAGGCCTCGCCTGGCTGGGGTTGCAGGTTTTTCGAGACTTTTTCCCGCGTACCAGTTTCCATGGCTGCTCCTTTTCAATTTTTTTTGAGCAGAAGGTTCCGAAGAAAAAGTGGTTGAATTCTACAGGTAATTACTGAGCTAAATGGCTACCAGTCATGGGTCAATGTATCAATGATCTTAGGTTCGGGGTAAAAGCTGGATAAGAGTACTGTAGAAGGTATGGCTTGGGTCAGAGAGGAGCCCTAGTGTTATAATAGTCTTCGACTCTATATAGCACGAATAAACACCACTACAAACAAACAGTCAAACTACGATCCTGTCTAGTTATCTGAATATGGTGACTTGGGTTTTTTTGGATCAATTTACCGTACGCAGCCTAAGGCTATGACGGGAATAATTACGGATGCTGTGTATATTTCGCAGAATGACTCAGTTTGACGTTTGGAACACTCATACTCAGATTTCATTTGCAGATAACACTATAAGGATAACACCTTACGGCATATACCCTCTTCCGTGAATACCCACCACAGAGAAAAGCGAGAAAAAGCCATAGTTATCTGAGTATGCTTTCATCATCTCCCAAATACGATATCGCCGTGAGAGATGAGGTGTAAGGGTCTTGCCGGATTCGAACCAGCTTCCTCCTGTCTTATGTGTCCAAACTACCCAGAATCTACTTGTGAGAACAGCCCGGACAGTGTTCCACTGGATCATCCGACCTTGGTGATTTGGATCTTTGAAGCCAATCTAGGAAAGCTTGTTGCCAGCTAATAGCTAAGCGAGAGACCTGTTTTCCTGCCCCTAGCATAGTAGCTAAAAATATCACGTGATATAAGATGTCGCATCGCTCGTCCCAAGAATCCCACGTGGATTACCAAAAACGATAATGTCCAAAATGAACATGTAGTATATTTCTCTTCTGCCTTACAGTAAGACGAGTGATTCAATTTGTAATATTTTAACGTTACTATAGGGAGAAAAGGGATTGTTCTGTAATATGCCTAACTTCGCGGTGATTCACGAGAATTACTTTTATATGAAATAGATAGCAAAGAATCATTGACTGTACAATGACATAATTGTCATGTGACAAATAATATTTACTTACGACGATATACGCGCCTCAGTAACAAAGACAATAAATTCAAATGCCAAATACCTTGTTTATTTTAACAACAGGCAAGCAGCAAACTCAACCTTCGATTACTTCCACCGAGTCATCAATAGTAAGACCCTATTAAAAGTACTACAGTACAGTGTACAACTATGGTCGAAAGTTATTTCCCTCAACTCGCAACATAACTTGAGGCCTTGTTTACAGAGCTGACGTCAAAAAGGTCTCTATTCTATTTCCATCTCAAATTTCACAGAGCAAAAATGACTCTCTACTATAGCCTAGTAAATATCTCTACACTGAATTACTTATTCCTTACTTACCTTTGCCACAGGTGTTTCTCCTATTGGTCGCAGAGATGGCGCTATTCATGCTTCTGATTGTTCCCTTACCTTTTACCATCCGCCGTAAGATGTTCAATTTTATGTGGGAACCCTAGATGTCTTCATATCGATCTAGCTAATTAGTTTAGTTCGGAAAGTCCTATTATTGCAAAGCTTCAGTATGGAATGAAGATAACTTTTATCTTCATCCTAATACTATTTATTGATAGTGTGAATCGAGTCTATCGGGTTCAACTCGAACTAGCAGAGTCGAACAAACAACAAGGGTAATCATTCTAAATATTTTTTACAGGAATGTGAGCTCACAAGACAGTAGAAGCTCTGTCCTTGGTCACGAACGAATGGAAGTCCAGGCTCGAAAATTTTATTCTCAGCGGAACATGTATCTATGCGGCTTTACCCTTTTTCTGTCTTTGATTCTCAACAGAACCTACACCATGATTCTAGAAGTTCTTCGCCTTGAGGAGAAGGTCAAAAAGTATGAAGCTGATCCCAAAACAAAGAGTAAAGAGAGCGAGAAGCTTATAAATGCTGGATCTTCTGGTGAGATTGGCAAGCTACGTGCGTTACTGGCAGAGAAGGAAAGAGATATTGAAATTTTGAAAAAGCAAGGTGAGGGGCTCGGCCGGGAATATAACAAATTAGGCGACAGCTTTAACGATATCATTAAAGACACCACACCCAAAAAAGATCGGTAAACTTTATCTCGTTCAATTGAACTCAACTCCACCCAAACCGATCCATATTGAAGAGACCAGTGGTACTGGAATAGCAAGAGAAAGAGCAAAGATTATGGAGGAAGTTCTATGAGTTTCTCATCTTTCACACTACTGTAGTAGCCTGTATGAATATTTTCCAGTACTAAGGGCCTCCTAAGTCTGGTTGCAGTTAGGTCTTGACTGGACTACTCAAAATCAACATAACACACCCTTTGAGAGAAATAGTCTGGCATCTCTCCTTTCTATTAATAGGTGTACGCTTTAAATGGCCGATGATTAAAAGGGCAAGTATTCATGATTTCATTTGTAAGTGATTCTATGATTACATACGACAAGGATAATTCTTAGTGAATCACCTAATCTCTGGCTCGACTCTTACGGCTAAATTTTCAAAATACCAGAGATGCATTATAATGCCACAAGACCAATGTCTCCGTACTATCGAGTGTTGTTATTTATTCCTGATTTTCCAAAAAATAGACATCCCTCTCTATAAGGCCTACTTTAACGAGTTATATGACGTATTCTTACTGTATTAATGTCTGCAAAATAGTGGCCAGTTAACGGACAAGTGAGATTATGACTTTAAGATCATCTTAACATTATAACAACGTTTGCTGAATTATTTAACTCGACTAAATTTTCTAAGCTGTTGCAAATGATTTTCTAAATCCACCCAACGAGCCTTACATTAGCTGCTTACATGTAATGATACCGATACCTGTACTAGTGTAGTCACCTCGCTGGTGGCTCTCTTACTTTGTTTAGTTTGGCATAAGCATCAACTTTACACTCAGTCCCATACAGATTTGTAAAGGACTGGGTATAAAGTCTTTGCTTGTACTAAAGAACACACATGTCCCTGGAACTTTACCAAGAATCAGATTCTACATGTATTGATATGAAATAAATCCAACTCAGAAACACATGCACGCTCGAGCATCGTAAATCGATCTTCTTTACGCACCAAATTTTTAACAGGACTCTCCATGACAGGTAATATATTCATCAAAATCTTGACTCGTCTTCCACCACAAAAGATTCGCGCCCGCCATGCGCTCTCATGATAGCTCAGAGGCCGGGATTATCCTGCGAGCCTACTTGGCGTCAAATGGCAACTACTATTACTACAACGAGATATATTCCCTACATGTCCTTCCCCTTCTCCCCCCTTCTAAATCCATTGATAGACTCGTTATCTTTTTTTTGTGCCATCGAAAGGCTCCTCAGGATGCCTCTGGAGAAGACGAAGCGTCAACCAAGCTCAATTGCTACTAAACTGATCTCTACGGTCATCAGCAAAGTAGGGGCAAATGCATGTCCAAAAACTAAAGGCCTTGCGCGTTGTCTAGAAAGGATAGATAGCATACTCGCGTCAGAGGCCCCAACACCTGCGAAATCCACCATTCCTAATGACATTGCAATGACTGTTTACTGAAGACCTCGGATCAACCAGCCAAGGTCCTGAGAACAAGGAACTTTCACATCAAGCCCCGGGGGCCTTCAATGACTCCAAAGAAAAATGATTGCTTCTACAGATACCAGACAACCAGCAAACGTATTTTTAAAAGATTTGATACAACAACGGCAACGCCAAGACGCATTGCAACACCGAGGACAGTAAGGATAGTTAATCGTGGTAACAAGCAATCGACGGGAAAAGTAGACACCGCCTGGTCCAGCTCGAATCCTTCGAGAGTAAATACCGTACCACACGAACTTCGCACGTATCTAGAAGCCGAAGAGCGTCGTGCGACACAAACGGCTCCCAATAAAGCACTTTGCACTGCCGCTACTATCGGTGTAGAAAACGCCCTCTCTCCTCTGTCCAATGGACAGAACAAGCAATTTATAGACTCATTTAAAGTCTATCTCCGAGCTGCTATAGCTCAATATATGTCGACTGGTCCTAGAACAACTGTACGGACCTTACCCCCACGCCCAGCGAGTAATGTTACTTTTTGAGAATACCCCCAGCCGGCTCATTTAACCGCCAGTCCATCCAAGCTTTTCAACAACCGGTTGCAGAGCCAGTGGACAAATCAACACAGGCCACAATCACCGGAAGAGGACAAAATACGCTATCTACCCCAAGAAATTTTGAATACTCTCGGTCGAAGCAACCCAACTCACCCCGAGCTCCGGTCAAACCTAAAGCTCCCATCCAGCAAGACGAGAGAATCTATCTTCGGCCCGAAAAAAATCACGACGGGCGCTAACTTTCCCCAGCGGGCGTTCGAGAGGCCGTGGCCCAACATCTCGGTCTCCCACTCTCCACCATCGAGCATGCTCATCGTGTCCCCACTGGCTTCGCACTTCTAGCAAAAGACGCAGATACCCGTCAGACCTTAATAGAGTCGGCGGTGGCTTTCACCCCTCAGGAAGCTAAGCTGGAAAAGGCGTCTAATATGGTTGTCTTACGGATATCCATGGTTCCTGTAGCCATTATATCTATTCTCAGCATGTTTCACATTACGGAAGAAAAGGTCACAGATGAAATCACAAGGGTCACCAATACCGTCCCTTCCCAAGTTCGACCGCATGTGAAAAGTCGTCTTGGAACCTCCTACCAGTCATGGCTGGCATATTTTGGGAAGGCTTCCGTGCCCCGACCCGGTTGCCGTCTATTTGACGAATCTGGAATTGTAATGCTACATAACCCCCAACGTAGTGTGCAGTAATGCAAACGCTGCTTGGATTTCCATGGTACCCGAGGATGATCCCGTGCACTAGCTTGCTGAAACTGCTCCTCAAAGATGCATTCTACCGCCGATTACAAGGCTCACACAAAATGTTGAAACTGTGGCGGCCTTCATCGATCCGACAGTCGCGACAGCTTGGCCCACTCAACCCAATCTGGACCAGCCACAAGGGAACAACTCGTAACCATCCGACAGGCCAGTCAGCGTGAATTTACGGCAGTAATGTAACAGCCGATAATCCGAATCGAACCTGTAGCTTAAGTTCTGAAACGATAGCGTCTTCAGGTAATGCAGGATCGACCTACGTGGGTTTAGCGATGATAAGAGCTCCTAGCGGCCGAGATGGTCATGCAGCGGTGAAGAGGTTCTGCATAAGATCTACTAGCATGTGTACAAGTGGTGCAACATCCATAGTCCGGTCAGGCTCTAAAGACGAAGGAAAGCACCACGTGGACAAGTCCAAATCATGCGGGACATATACAGCCCGCATACGTTGGGCATACATGCTGAATCACTCAGAGAAGATGACGCTTGCTCTACAGGTGCTGACGCCATGGAACGAGATGAAGGATATCGGAGTAGAACAATGTGTATGATAAGTAGGGCAAGATTCCCTCATAGTTTCTCTCGTTACAGAAATAAATCTTAAATATCGTTTCCATAATTTAAGTTCCAGCTAAATTCTTTGCAAATAGTGACAAGTAGCACGAGCTAAAGCAGCAGTTCGACGTGTAGAGGCAGCCGCTATAGTAGCCGTGGAACAAACACCAGTAAGCCCCGCGGGAAACAGGTTAGACAATATGTTTGACGTGCTTATAACAGATACAGCCTCTACGGAAGCTGCGCCCACTGGAGAGGCTAACCCCGGAGAGTAAATATGAAGGGCACTCCAACGGTCTCTTTCCGCCTCCCGCCTCCCGCCTCCCTCCTACTCTAAGTTTTATGTCAGTCGATGTAGGTAGAGGAGGCTCGACACACGGTATCGCGCTTTCCGGAGCTTACGAGCTAGGCGTGGATGTTGTGCTAATTCGGGAACCTTTTTGGAGTAAACGCACAGAGGTATTATAAGGTTGATGGGATGTGGAGGTGATTGGCGACTTGTCCAGTGATGGTGCTGTGCTTCGATGGAATAGTCAATGGGGTGAATGAATAGTAAGTACGATATAAATGGTTATACTGAATGCGTATAGTGGATGGAATATCGCCTTGATGGTCACGATGGAGACTATTATTCTTGCTGCTTTGACTATGGCAGTATCTACATACATCTTTTCTCCAATATCAATATCCGATGCCAACTATGAAACCAAAATGCGAGTTCTATTATTGTATAAAAAAGATGTTATACATAACTCATTAGTTTCAGCAACTCTATCGCTTGGCACATCATCCACAAGCTTCAAACTCTAGATATCCATGAGTCATCTTCGAGTTAGCACAACAAAAGGAGACAAAGTCGCATCCAGGCTTTAACTATCACACACCATACGGTGGCGTGGACGTTAGACCAAGGACTGTGACATATACTAGTAAAAACATGATAGGATAGTATCTGCGATTCAGCTATTTCCTAATACGGCACCGACTGGAGGCTATTGCTGTGTAGTTGTTAACTGCATAAAATTTCTCAACTTTTGTAAGGCGCCAAAAGACTCCGATGATTTCACAACTTTTATCAACTAGACTCCACCGCTAACTATTGTTGTTGCAGATGACTTCAATGCGGTCTACTAGGTATGGCAACCAAATGCGACTCAGCTCTACGGATAAGGTGAGAGATAGCATACTGGGTAGAAATTCATAACCTGTCCTGCCTAATTATTGGTGAGCCTACACACAGGGCGGGGAATACTCTTGACTTTGCCTGGACCAATATCAGTAGTACTCGTGTTTGGGTCGACTAAAGCAAGTGCGTGACTAGTGATTATTTTCCCCCCAGAGGACAGGTCCCAATCACATGTCAGAAACGGAGAAATGTAGACAGATAAGAACTCAAGATAAAGATTGAAATAAAGCTAGAGAGCAAAGTCTACTCTACAAATACAATTTATATATCCGATTTATGTACGCGACAGAAGAAATATGTTTCAATAAACATCGTAACGCCGTTACTTCGTGGGTATCATTATCAAGTCCATTATCCTTACGTAACCTTATATCTTAACTCTTGATATCACAAGTTCACTAAACGATATTGAGCCGCTCCAGATCAGAGTGACTGAAATGAATCTCCCGAACTTTGCTCGAGCTGTCGCACAATGCTTCATCGGCATCTAATTCTGGACACAGCCGATAAGGTAGAATCGTATGCATAAGATCTGTTCTCCCATCTCGCCAATGTCATCAAAGCCACAGAATCTTGGTCCCGGAAAAATAAAGGTAAATCAGCTCCATTGTGAGAGGCCTCGACTCGAATAACTCAAAGAAGATGTGACAGGGCATGCACCAAAACAATACAACAAAGATTGATGGCCGAAATGCTGTTTATTTTCTATATACAGAGAGAATCTAGAGTGGCTGGGGACGACTAACTATATATCCTAACCTAACGTCGTGCCCCCGGCGATTTCTCCTGGGCCCTTGCACGAAAGAGATCTGCAGCTAGGTAAAATGGGTCTACGCTCCCCTGCTTGAGCCCCGCATCTTAGGGCCTTTCTCTGTGCATGGATATTTCCCGAACGTTTATCTATCACCTTATCTATCAAGGTCTTTAGGCATAGCCTGTAACATTACCTTTCACTCCTGGGTGTTTTTTTTTTGCTGTGTTAATTTTAGAGACACCCGTCCTAGTACCAATTTCTTCGCCAATATTGTCTCCAGTTCCGTATTTAGATTCAAAGATATCTAGCGCTTCTGTGTCTTCCAAATTTCCACGAGGTTCCCAATTTGGCTCTTCGAATTGTTTCCATTTCACAAGTACTTCCCTTCTGAAACCACGACCCCGACGCCTTTTTTCAGCCCTGATAATCCTTTCCACTACCTGCTCTTACTCACCATCCTCATTTATTATTGGAGGGGGTTGTTCATCTCTGTAGATCTGGGATAGTAGTGGGTTTTGGGGATCTCTTTTTAGAAGATCCACGTTAAATCTTGGCCTAATTCCTGATGGAACATCGAGTTCAACAACGTGTGGGAATTTAGCCTTGGTGACACGATATTTAGCGTTGACCCAAGATAGCTTTTTAGAAAGTTGTGGAGTTTGGATATTTTTCAAATTTAACCAAACACGATCGCCTTCTTGGAATCGTTCCTGTGGCTTCCTATTCTTGTTGGCTGATGATTCCATTCTTTGCTGGGCTGATGCCATCGCGGCTTGTGCAAACTCCTGTCCATCGACAATTCTTTGGACGAAGTCTCTTCCTCTTTTCGCTGGGGGAGAGGACTTTACCAGAGGAGCTTGCACTTGACATATAGGCTCCGCATGGTAACCGTGCGTAAGGAAAAACGGACTTAAACCAATGACAGTGTCTCTATTGTTAAGGGCCAACATGGCCGAGGGAAGCATGGTAGACCATTCGTATTGAGCGTAAGATATAAATGCCCTTAGATAGGCCAAAACTTCTTGGTTCATTCTTTCCGTGCTTCCATCGGTTTGTGGATGAAAAGCTGTAGATAGACGCTGTTCGATCCCCACGGCATTACAAAAATGTGTCCAGAAATCCCCGACCCAGTTTGAGCCACGATCAGAGGTTAAGAATCTGGGAAATCCATGGAATCTATAATGAGATGTTAGGAAAATTTTTGCGCATTCCCCAGCTGACATTGATGTAGTTGCTTCGAGCGTACAGCTTTTTAGGAGTCTATTAGTTATGACCATTAGGTAACGAGGGTCCCCTTTTGACTTGGCTGGTAAGTCAGTCATAAAGTCTATAGATAGTTCTGAGTGAAAGCGATCGGGTACTGGTAGGGGCAGAAGTAACCCCTTTTCCCTCTCCCTCCAAACATGAGACCGCCCACAGACATCGGAATTCTTGCAAAAAGTTCGGACCATCAATGATTCCCCAGGCCAAAAAAAACTTCTAGACAAGGTAGCATATGTATTATCGCGACCAGGATGTCCAGTTATGTGGGAATCGTGAGTTCTTTGTATAAGAGTTGTCTGGAGGGGCTCCCAGTTATGTATCCAAACACGCTGTCTGAAACAAAGTACGCCTCTCTTGTCAAAATCACATTCTGAGATAGCTATTTTTAGGTTCAACTCGGTTGGGAAAGCTCGCTCATTTTGCCTCAAGGCCTTGTACATTAGCATGAAGCTCTGGTCTTCTACACAGCCTTGGTCCCACAAGGTTTGTAGATAAGTTTCTTGGAATGTTTTGCTTCCTCAAGGTAAACTATTAACTGATAGTGTGGGAGTATCAACTTCCGCAGTGTACGCTGAGATGGAGGTTATTTGATTTTTTACAAATACTTCCTTGCATGGCTTTGTTTTAATCCAACGGTCTTTGAGTAATTGCATTTGCCTACTCTTTAAACGATCGTTGTTAGCATCTTGTGGCATATCTTGCTCTCTACGAGATAATGCATCCGGGCGTGCCGCGCTTTTCCCTGCCCTAAATCTGATATGAAAATCAAACTGAGAGAGAGTATGACCTCATCGGACTTGAAGCTCCGATAATTTTCTCATAGTCATGAAGTACTGCAGGTTTTTATGATCTGACAATACTGTAAATGGTTCTTTTAGTCCCACAAGTTCACCCCTCCACTCTTCCAGAGCTGAGACGACGGCGAGAAGCTCTTTATCGCGAATTTCGTAATTTGACTCGGCAGGTGTCAGTTTTCGGGAAAAGTATACTACTGGTCGTAAGAAATTTTTAGAGTCGTATTGGGAGAGGCATGTGTCCATTACGTAGCCTAAACAATCTGCTTCAACAATTGTTTCATTGTCAGGTTCATAGAGTGCTAAAATAGGAGCCATCAAAAAAAGTTTTTTGAGCTTTTTGAATGCCTTCTCTTGATCATCGAGCCACATAAAGACGCGGCCCTTTTTTGTTAGCTCTAGGAGAGGTTTAGCAATTTCGCTGAAGTTAGGAATGAATTCGCGGTAGAAATTGGCGAATCCCAAGAAGCTACGTACGCCTTTCACGGTAGTTGGTGCCTCCCATGATTCAATCGTTTTCACTTTATCAGGATCTACCCTAATACCCTTATCTAGATCTCTAACAAAACCTAAATATTTCGTTTTTTTCACTGCGAATTCACATTTCTTTGGGTCTAGATTTAGCCTTGCTTTATCAAGACGATTGAGCACCGCCTTAACTTTATCCCAATGATGATTCAGGTCACCATCTGTATAGATTAGTATATCATCCAGATAAGCAGTACAAAAATCATCAAGATAATTTCCAAGGGATTCGTTGACGTATCGTTGAAAAGCCGCTGGGGCACCTTGAAGACCAAACAGGGTAACTAGCCACTCGAACGAGCCGAATCTCGTACGGAACGCCGTTTTCTCCTTGTCTCCTTCCCTTACTCGAAGTTTGTGGAAAGCCGCTTGAACGTCGACTTTTGTGAAAAATGTTGACTTGGATATTGACCTCAAGGTTTCCCTAATAAGGGGCAAGGGATATCGATCCTTCGCTGTGATCGCGTTGAGAGCGCAGTAATCTACGCAAAATCTTAAGCCTTCATCTTTTTTTCTTACAAAGAGGACAGGTGCGCCTCCATGAGAACTGCTGGCTCTTATCCACCCCTTATCCAGATGGTCCGTTAAGGTTTTTCTTAGCACCAACAGCTCGTCTCTAGACATCCGGTAGAGTGGCCCCCAAGGTAAAGCCTTTTCTCTTCCTTTATCATCCTTTTGAAGGTTTATTTTCATATCTGAGTTTCGATGTACAGGTAGTGTTCTGTAATGATCCACGGGATATTGATGCCTCAGGCACTGCCATCGCCGTTACATAACCCACGATTAATTCTACCAGCTCCATCAGTTCTAAGACAGCCTTACTGACCACACGCCGGGCTATACCATTCACTTTTGTTAGTTTTCTGTTATCCTCTGTTAGCGTATAATTTAGCGGCACAGCTGCATTTCTTTTGTCTTTAATAGCAGCAAAACCCACACTGTAATTTAGATTCTTCATTTTAGAAATACAATCAAATGCCGCTTTTTGATGCTCCACTCTCTTGAACCGTGAAGCCTTACATTATTTCTAAAATCCGCACCGTTATCACCGCCACCGACAACATCGCCACCGTTATCACCGCCACCGACAACATCGCCACCGTTATCATCGCCACTGTTTACCAGGTCACCATTACCAACTATTATCTCTGTTTTGTATGTCCTACTCTCTGCCTGACTTCAGCTCAGACTCCGGACCACTTAGCGACACTGCCTCATTCACCAACGCCCCTGACACCGCACCTGCCTTTGTACCCGCTTCATCTATTATCATCATGTCTTCCTCCAATGAAGCCCTGCAGCAATCAATGGCAGAGATGATGGAGATGATTCGCTCCACACAAGAGGGCCTTGTGTCCATGCAGCAACAGCTCTACACAGTTATAAAAGAGAGAGACCAGGCCCGCGCCCATCTTGCTGCTGCTGCTGCTAACACAGACACAGTTATGGCTAGCGCCAACACGCCTGCTGGTGTCAAGCGTTGACGTGAATCTGGTGTGACTTGGGTGTGGACGTGACTTGGGCGTGGACGTGACTTGGGCGTGGACGTGACTTGGGCGTGGACGTGACTTGGGCGTGGACGTGACTTGGGCGTGGACGTGACCTGGGCGTGGACGTGACCTGGGCGTGGACGTGACTGATGGATTGATGTGATTAAGAACTACTGAGGATATTGACGACTAATTACTTGGGTGGAAGTAACTGAAGATACAAGACTCGAAACTATCTCACTAAAGTACAAGAAGCATGACAAAAAATACAACTTCCAGGCCCCCTGCATGTCAAGCCCCTTGCAAATACATGGAAACAAATCGAATACCTTAGAACGCCAGAATGAGTCCAGACCATCCAGAGAAGAACTTTCCAGAACATGAAAAGAATAGAAATACAGAGGAAGATGCGGAAGGCAGTGGAAGCTGCTGGAACCTTGGTGGCAGTTCAACAAGTCACATGACCTTCATATTAGCTAAAGCCCTTATGATCCCTGACAGCTGGCCATAAGCCTGCTCCGGTCCCTGACACAGCCAGTGTCGATACTAGCTCCTATGTTAAGCGTCCCAAGCACAAGCTCCCCGAGCTCAGCAAGTTTTCTAACAAATGTTCCGAGTACAAAATATGGGCCCTTGCAGCCAAGCAAAAGATCAAGAAGGATGGCGACGCAATTGGCACACCCGGCAACCAATAGGACTACATCTTTGCCCGAATGGAGCCTAATGCTCAAAATCTAGTGGCAGTCTACTATGAACGTGGCCTTACTGCTGAGTATACCGCTGTTCAATTTTTGACCCATCTCAATTATCTCTTCATCGACCCCAATGCTACAAAGCGCGCTCTTTCCAAGCTGACCAACACCCCGCAACGCGATAACGAATCTTTCGCCTTGTACCTCCCCAAGTTTGAACGTCTTCTACACGAAGCTGGTGTTGAGGGAGACATCAACTGCATTTCCTACCTTGAAAATAACATCAACTTGGAACTTACGCGCGCCTTGGTTGGCAACAACATCCCGGACGTGTATCCTGAGTACGTCGCGTACCTGTACAAGACCTCGTCTCAGCTTGAGGCGGTAAACCTTCACGCCCGCCGCCGCAGCAAACCACAGTTCCCTGCTCAAGCCTCCGCCTGTGGATCCCAGCCGGCTAGGAACCCAGACGCCATGGACTGGACTCCCACACCTGTGAATATAGTTGCACTCAAGCCTCTGACCGAGCAAGAGCGCAGTTATCTCCGCACCAACAATAGTTGCTTTCGCTGCCAGTAGATTAATGCTGGGCATATCTCTCGCGGTTGCCCACGCAGCCAGATCTCCACTTATGCTGCAGCTATCACTAAAACCGCCGCACAGGCTGCCACTCGGACCAACGACAGCATGTCAGAAAATGGAGAGCTATAGGCGAACGTCGCTGTCTAGAGCCTGCTGGAGAGAGAATCGCTCGGAAGGAAATGGGGGCTAAAGGAACATATATAAATACCACTATAAATAAATTATTCTTTGCCTCTGCCTTTGTCGGCTCTGGTTGCCAATGTCTGGCGACTATCTCCATGCGCACTGCAACACGCTGTAAAGCGTCTATACTGCCTATCATCCCACGCCCTATCGCCCAAGTTGTAGACGACCCTGACCCGCCAGTCATCAGTCACATAGCTGTTATCAATGTTGAGTTTGGAGGATACAACGAAACTATCTACAGCTATATTGTCCCCGGTCAGACTGAAGATTTAATCCTAGGCCAACGCTGGCTTATCAACCATGACGCTTCCCTTCGTCCTGCTAGGAAACAAGTTGTTATTCGCCGTCCGGTTCAGCTCTGTCTGAAAGTCAGCGTGATAGACACCCTTACTACCTCTGTCTCCCACCGCGCTATTGAAGCCTACTATAGCCATGCGCGCCACACAGGCAATGTCTGCATCTTCTCCGCCAGTCTTCACGACATTGAAAAAGCTCTGAAAATGAAGGTCTATGCGGACCCCCGCGACAGTTGCCCTGAGTGGCTCCTTCCCGTAATTGATGCTTTTGACAGGAAGAAAGCGTCGGAACTCCCGCCTCATCGCCCCGGACTAGACACTGAGATTCGCCTGCAGCCCGGGGCGTCCATGCCTTCCTGCCCCCTTTACTCTATGAGCAGAGAAGAGCTTCTTGTCCTCCGCAAAACGTTGTACGAACTCTTGGATTCCGGCTTTATTCGCGCAAGCAGTGCTGAGGGTAGAGCCCCTGTAATTTTTGTCAAGAAACCCGGTGGAGGTCTCCGTTTCTGCGTGGACTACCGAGCTCTCAACAGCATTACTGAGAAGGATGGCTACCCACTACCATTGATCAATGAAACCCTCCGCGACATTGTCAGTGCCAAGCATGTCTCAAAAGTTGATGTCATATCAGCTTTCCACTGCCTACGGTTGAAAGAAGGCAGTGAAGCTTACTCTATCTTCCGAACGCGCCTAGGATCCTTTGAATGGCTTGTTACTCCCTTTGGCCTCTGTGGAGCACCCGCTGCCTTCCAACGTTTCATTAACCACATACTTGCCAAATGGCTTGGAATCTCTTGTTCCGCATATCTTGACAATGTTGTCATTTATTCCTCTGGCTCATAGAAAGAACACCGCGAAATTGTCAAACAGATTATTCGTGCCCTTGGCGACGCCGGCCTTCTGCTGGACTGGGATAAGAGCGATTTTGAATCGTCCTCAATCAAGTACCTTGGATTCATTGTGAAACCCGGAATTGGTATCCAGGCAGACCCTGACAAGATCTCAGCTATCCGAGACTGGGAGCCTCCTACATCTGTCCGGAGAGTTCGCGGACTCCTTGGCTTTGCGAATTTCCATAGATGCTTTGTGAAAGGTTACTCGACCCTGGCCATGCCTCTCACGCTTCTTACCAGGAAGGACCATCCCTTTAAGTGGGACAACGACCAGCAGCAGGCGTTTGATCGACTACGTGAAGCTCTCATCTCTGCACCTGTCTTGGCTACTTATGACCCTGTTCTCCCCACGGTTGTAGAAGCTGACGCTTCAGGTTGGGCTCTCGGAGGCACTGTACGACAACAAGGCAAAGATAACCTCTGGCGCCCAGTTGCGTACTTAACAAGGAAGTTCACCCCGGCGGAAGCCAATTACCCGGTTCATGATAAGGAAATGCTTTCCATTTACTCCTGCCTTCGTAATTGGCGCCACCTACTTGCCGGTATCCCCTTCGAAGTTCACACTGACCACCGCAACCTTGTCTATTTTCAACAGCGACAAACTCTCTCTGAACGACAGCACAGGTGGGCTCACAAGCTTTCAGAGTTCAACTTTCGCCTCATCCACAAACCTGGTGTGACTCAAGTTACCTCTGATGCACTCTCTCGACGCAATCAAGATGTTCCCAAAGACATTTCTGATGAACGCCTGCAATCTCGTGTTCACCAAGTCCTTCGACCTAGCGGCAAAGGATTTGTTTTTGCGGCAGCTATCTGGGCCAAGGAACCTGACAAGGACCCAGGAGATACGCTACCTGGTGCTCATATACTTCTCGATTCCCCTTTCAACGACCCTGAACTGGAGAAACTGTGGCATATTGCTCTGAGCAACAATGAGCGTTACTGGGAGGCACACAGGATCATCCAGACAGACGGACGCCTGTTCCCTAACGAGTGGGGCTTACAATGGCAAGTCAGCAAATGCTCCCTAGACCACGCTGGACGACTTCTATGGCGTGATCGACTATGGATTCCCTACTACGAGCCCCTTCGCACTCGGCTCATTCAGTTGACACATGACTCAAGCATGACCGGCCATCCTGGACATTCCGCCACCCGTGACCTTGTTAGCCGTTTCTATGCATGGCCCGGCCTGTCTGAAGATGTCCGACGATTTGTTGGAAATTGCCGCACGTGTGGAAAAGGAAAGTTCTGGAAGGAACAAAAGCGCGGCCTACTCAAGCCTCTGCCCATACCCGAACGTACTTGGCAGGAATTAGCCATTGACTTTGTTGTGAAGCTGCCTAAGACAAGACGCGGCAACACCCTCATCATGGAAATAACGGACCGGCTATTTAAGCAGCCTATCCTGATACCTCTGAGTTCCGAGAAGGCTGCCACCATGGCGGAACAATTTATAATCCATGTCTATGCCCACCATGGTCTTCCCCGCGCTATCACATCTGACCGAGGATCCCAGTTCATCAGTCTGTTTTGGAAGGAAGTATGCCGTCAACTTGGCATTACCCGCCGCTTTTCCACCGCTTACCACCCGGAGACTGACGGAACCCAGGAACGCTCAAACCAGGAAGTTGAGACCTACCTCCGCGCATTCTGCGCTTGTACGCAGGACGATTGGGACGAGTTGCTTCCGCAAGCCCAGGTTGCAATCATGAATCGAACGTCTACGAGTACTGGCATGTCCCCATTCTTCTTCAATCACGGCTACCACATTAACCCGATTGATGATGCAACTGCAGACAACACGGAGGGATCAGCTATTTCACCTGCAGCGAAAGGTCGAAACTGGCTGGACAAACACCGAGAGGCTACTGCTTTTGCACAAGCTTCGCTAGCCATTGCCCAGGAAGTCCAAGAACGTCATGCCAACCGCCGTCGCCAGCCTGCTGAAGCGTTCAGAGTCAATGATCGCGTTTATCTCCGACTCAAGAACGTACGAACCTAGCGACCTTGCAAGAAACTTGACTGGATCTCATTGCCATACCGTGTGGTACAACTTGTTGGCTCCCATGCAGTCAAACTGAACACGCCACGTGGCATTCACCCAGTATTCAACGTCAATCTTGTTCGCCGCGCCCGAGAAGACCCGCTTCCCTCCCGGGTTCTTCAAGAGACAGAGCCACTAGCAATTGAGGCTAATGACGCTGACAAAGATCACGTTGAAGGAGAGTACATTGTGGAGAGACTTCTTGACCACCGCCTGTCTAACAACAAATGGGAAGTTGCCGTGAAATGGGATGGTTACTTTGAACCAACATGGGAACCATTAGAACATTTAGAGGACACTACTGCCATGGAGGAATATGAAGCAACTCACGACTGCCCATGGAAATCCTCACCCACCACTGCATTGTCTTCCAGCGCTTGAAGGGAGAGGGGATGGATCGATTGTAATGATCCACGGGATATTGATGCCTCAGGCACTGCCATCGCCGTAACATAACCCTCGATTAATTCTACCAGCTCCATCAGTTCTAAGACAGCCTTACTGACCACACGCCGGGCTATATTATCCAATTTTGTTAGTTTTCTGTTTTCCTCTGTTAGCGTATAATTTAGCGGCATAGCTGCATTTCTTTTGTCTTTAACAGCAGCAAAACCCACACACTGTAATTTAGATTCTTCATTTTAGAAATACAATCGAAAGCCGCTTTTTGATGCTCCACTCTCTTGAACCGTGAAGCCTTACATGTTCTGTCTTCGTCTTCAAAAAATAGTGAGGCCCAATGCTTTATTCCATGCGGAAGATTATTTTTAATCTCTTCCCGCGATTCTTTATTCTTGACTTCAAGAGCTTTATTGATGTCCTTGATTGTAATGGCAAATATATGAGCGTTAGGAATTTTATTGCGTGAATTTGCAAGCATGAAGTGTACTCCAGTTACTTTCGTAGCTGTAGCAACATGACGCACCAATTTCCTTACGCTGGCTGGTGCTTTGGAACCATACCAATCAGCCTCTCTCACCACTAGTCGGGTCTTCTTTTGACCGAATCGAATGGTCCCGTTTCTTGATAGATAAACTACATTATTGTGTTCCATCCACGGTTTTCCCAGGATTACATCATATGCAAGACCTGGGATAACATAACCATATATTGTCTCTTGTCTTCCATCAATATCAAAATCCGCGTACGTGATTTCGTGAATAACTCTTTCTTTGCCATCATTTTCAGCTAGTAGAAGGGATCTTGAAGGGATCTGGATGCGCGGAAGATTTTTATTTCTTACCAAAGATGCAGAAAATGCAGAAAAACATAAGCAGCCGGTATCAATCAAAGACTGGACATAAAAACTTGAACTTATTAGACAATCTATTATGAATTGCTTGCTATTCATGCTCTTAAGAGCTACTCCTACTTCTTTAGAAAAACTCTCCTTCCAACCCTGAACCCGATGGTGCCCAGAGTTTATTCTTCCCCCTGAGCCATTGTCATCAGACTCGTCAGACTTGCTCTTAACATCTAGCTCCTCCGAGATAACTTTTTTCTGGCTGTTAGCAGAACTTCTGATATGAGATATTTCTGCGGGCCTTTTAGCTGCCCGAAAATTAGGGCACGTGCGAGTCAAATTTCCTTTTTTGTTACATCTTGTACATTTACCCTCATCAGCCAACTGTTTGAACTCCTCCTTAGTCCTCCATCAGACTCTAGGTCTAGTATCCCCAGAAACATTTTGATTGGCGCCGAACACATTAATAGCGGCTTGGTACGCCTTAAAGGAATTGATACCGCTCATATTTGTATCACCTCCGGCTTCTAGAGGGTATTGATGACTGCTTGACAATCTAGCGACTGCCGGAGGAAAATTGATTGAGATGGAATCCGTTTTGTCAATGTACCAAACTTGTTGGTGGCGTTCCAGGTTTCTGTCATAATACAGTATCTATTGTTAAGATGTTTCGGATCCAACTTTAGACTGTTATTTTGAGATATGGCAAGGGAATAATATAGCTACTAGCGGGTCTTACATGTAGATAAATAGCCTCTTGATCTATCTAGATGAGAGGGGGCGGTTTAGGTTCTTTCTTGAGAAATATACTATCATCATCATCATAATTCATTCCTTTAGTGATTTATATTGTCTCAAGTACCACCGTCACCAAATTTATAACTTCGACTTTATATATCACGAATCGTTAAAACATACATCGCGATAATAAACTTTTAAAGTCCACTAAAAACTGTTTCCATTTTGAGGTATAAGCCAGGTTTTTTTTCCGGAGCAGCCCTTCGGTCTATAGTCTAGCGAGTTTTCACGTCTTCCTGCAACGTTCTTAACCTTATTCACCCATTTATTATAGTCATCGTCGGGCAAATTTTTGTTCATAAGCAGGAGGCGTAGGGTTGCATTAATACCGGTATTGAGATATGAAATTTTATTGAAGTCGGGCCAATTTGTGCCACCACACTGCAACAATTTTAGTTTGAAGTCTTGGAGAAAATTGGTGAAGTACTGATTAGGCCCTATTCAAATGCGCTGGAGTAGATTGCCGGCAGTATGGCACGCCTGCTTATCTTCAAATTGAGACTTGACATGATCCAAAAACTGTCTCCAATTATGCCTGCCGTCCGACCCTCCTGTTTCAAACCAATGTAGAGCCCGTGGTTGCTTGGTGGGGGGGAAGAGAGCGAAAGATATTTAGGCATAAATTGCAATCAGAACCCAGTGAGTTGACATCCTCCTCAATTTTGTACTGCAGTTGTAGAAGATGCAAATAGAAGGTGGTAGAGAGTCCATCCCAAGCAGGCCACTGGCTTACGCTGGCTGAGTATCCTGCGTTCGACGCAGTAGGTATATAGATAGGACGATGCTGGGATGAAAAATTCGACGCTGGTTGGTTATGAATGGGCTGCTGTTCTGATAGAGGTTGAGATTGAAAATTTGATGCACCGAGGGATGGGTTCTGTGATAAAATATCTTTCATCATTTGGTCGCGCAGTGCTTGGTACAACACGGTTGGAATATTGGCAAGATCAAAAGATTGCGCCTGATGAGGATGTGGGACGTGTTGCTCTTGGGGTATTTCTAACCCTCTCAGTTGCTCACTAATCCCGTCATTGGGGTTGTTAGAAGGTCCAGGTCCCTGATTTTGTACTGATGTTGTAAAACTCTCTTAGGATGAGCTGTATTCTCCGTCAACTGAATTAGATTCAATTTCAGGGGTCCTGAAGCTCATAGAAGAATCTAGGTCTTCTCTTTTAATCTTATGTGGGACCCTTTAAAAGTTAGAAAGAAATCTTACTGAAGATCTTAAAGGACATAGAAAATATGTGACAGCGCATGCACCAAAATGATATAACAAAGATTGATGGCCGAAATGCTGTTTATTTTTTAAATACAGGGGAATCTAGAGTAGCCGGGGACGACTAACTATATATCCTAACCTACTGTCGTGCCCCCCGGCAATTTCTCCTGGGCCCTTGCATAAAAGAGATCTGCAGCTAGGTAACATGGGTCTACGCTCCCCTGTTTGAGCACCGCATCTTAGGGCCTTTCTCTGTGCATGGGTATTTCCCGAACGTTTATCTATCACCTTATTTATTAAGGTTATTAGGCATAGCCTGTAACAGAAGAAGATACAATGTAATTGATTAACTAGCTAAGGACTGTGTGAAGATCATAGATACAACTGGAGCAAGATTTATATACCTATCTGACCTCCCCTAGAATCAATCTGAATGCCATGGAACCTAACCCTCATATCCCTTAGAAGACTCTCGTATAATGTCTAGCACTCATTGCCATCTTGATAAGTTTGATAATGATTAGTGTCATAAGCAGTATGTAGATAGCGTGGGGAGAGAGAGGGGTCAAGAGTTGGGTGTCAGGCTAAAGGTTGCCATCCTACATGATACACGAGATAGATGCATTACCACTCGGCTAAAAGGCCAGACCAGAATCATAGAACACTATAATCTGGCAATCTCTATATATATTATACAGTAGAGGCTTTCCTGACACTTAGCAAGATAGCATCCCAATTTGTCGGGTTAAGAGAAATCTCCTAGCCTCGTGTGGATAGTAACTAATTTAACCCTTGTAATTAGTAGAACACAATAGAACTCCTCAGAACGCCATATTATTGTGTGAGGTTCCCCAGGGTTGTTGTCACGAGGAATTTGGATACCAAAATAAGTTTATAATTTTTACTTAGAGAAGAGCAAAACCTACCGCAGCAATTGTCTCTACAAATACTTCAGCACCCACGCTACCCCGTTTCCCCTGCTTATGCTTGAAGTGCGCATTCCTACTAGTGCCTGTAGATTCCGATGAGAACTCTGCTGCCCCACCTTCGCTTGCGTCACCCCTGTCCCTCTATTCCTAAACTCCTCGACTCCTGCATACCTCGGAGAGCATCCGTTCTTTCCGGTATCCTGAGCGCTTCTGTTAGCCCTGCGCTTCCCTCAACACCCCATCCCGTCTCCGCGCCCTGACTATCTCTAGCCACAGTGACTTCAAAGGCACAGCCCCTAACAATTATAACTAATAGCCATTAACAATAGCTTAACACGAGATAGTAGACAATGGCGTTTAGCCCGAGTCACCAATAAGGGTTTTAATGCTCACATCCATGGTGGACTCGAGCATGCAGAGAAGCTTGAGTGGAATGCCAGGCGATAACTTCAGGCACTGAGCGTACAGTTTGTGCAGAGAAGCTGCGGGACACAACAACTGTGACCAAGAAAGAGCACCAGATACGACAGATTGAGACCAAGAAGTCAGCAACGGATCTCTTCAAGTTAATCCGCTCGTTAAACACTCGCCAAGCAAGTATCCCTTTGCCTCTTTGGCATGGTGGAATGCTTGTCTCGGACTTTCCGGAATCTAGCGGGGTAGTGCCTGAGGTATTGGAATGGAAGATTTAAAGTTCAGTTGTTAGACTGGATAGGATCACTTATCAATAGTAGGGTAAACTTGGAACAAGTAAGAGTGTCATAAGCGGTATGTAGACAGCGAGGCTGGAGACAGGGGTCAAGAGGTGGGTGTCAGGCTAAAGGTTGCCATCCTACATGATACATGAGATAGATGCATCACCACTCGGCTAAAAGGCCAGACCAGAATAATAGAACACTATCACCTGGCAATCTCCATATATATATTATACAGTAGAGGCTTTCCTGACAAAGAGTCTGTTAACGTAGTGTCTGGAGATGTTTTTTTCTCCCATCTCGAACAGAGTGCTATCTACTAATAAAACTAACTAACAGTGATTGAGTGATCTTACTAATAAGGATTAGCGTATTGATGCTCATAATACACTTTAGGCTTAAGGTCAATGCATGTGCGATTAGGGGATTCAACCTTGCACAATCTTCCTCAGCCATCTCAATTAGAAGCACTAATTTCATCATCCCGCCTCACTTTGGACCAAATATACTGGTGCACAAGTGACTTAACCTTGGCTTTGGTAATGCTTTTGTACATATGTCTGCAAGATTCTCTTCAGATGGACAATGTAGTAAAGTTAAAGATCCATCTGTTACTTTTTCTCTTGTAAAGTGATAGGCTATATTGATGTGTCTTGTTGCATTGTTAAGCCTTGGATTGTGAGCAACATCAATAGCAGCTTGGTTGTCAGTCATCAATGCTTTTGGAATATCTTTGTCTGTTGTGAATTGCGACTCATGAGTTATGGTACATATATAGGAGTGGTAATCACGCATACACGTACCATGAATGCATACATGTAGAAGCATGAAATAACAGAGATTGCTAAGTTGACAGCACTGACTAGCAGATACCGTGTTGCATAGATTCAATCTCGTGATAAAAGTTATGTAAGATGAGTTGCATAAAACAATACTTATCGCATGATGAGGCTGAGATCAAGTACACGGCTCGATGGACTAACAGCATGAAGAGCAACTCAGTCTGTTGAAAACAGTGAGTATAACAGTAGAATAAGGGTGTTAGGATTATGTATATAATGAGGATACTTCAGCCTCCATAGAAAAAAAGTCAATAAAAATCAATACATCTTTACATAGCTCACATACTCTTCTTTACCACACTACTGTTCTATCCTCGATTAGAGGGATCATACATTATACTCGCAAGTCAGAACATTGCATCTACTCCTCACGACTATAATATTGTCAACTAATTGATGCAAGCCACGTACAATCCAGACGAACTGTCTAGTAGCCGTTGACAACGCCATATATTCCGCTTCACAGGTGGAATGGGCTACAGTTCGCTGTTTGCGTGCTCTCCAACTGAACGTGGAGTTGCCAAGTTGAAATATATATCCAGCAAAGCTTCGACGAGTGTTAAGACAATTTCCGTAAGATGCATCACAGTATCCAGTTAAAATTAGAGGTGAATTTATCTTGTAGATTAGCTTGAGTTCGCTTGTACCCTTAAGGTAGCGTAGTACTCGTTTTGCCATACTAAGATGAGTAACAGAGGGTTCAGTGTTATACTGTGAGAGGAGCGTGATGGTGTATGCTAGGTCATGGCGAGTGCCAGATACCACATACATCAATGATCCGACAATCTGCTGATACAGTTGTGCATTAGCCCTAGGTTCTCCATTGGCCGCCGCAATGATCTTTTGGTGAGAGTCAATGGGCGTAGAGACCGGGTTACAGTTTTGCATAGAGAATTGATTCAAGATTTTGTTAATGTATGCATTCTGTGACAAGATGATACCTGCATCTGAGTACTCAATTTGTATACCAAGGAGCCAGTTGAGCGTACCTAAATCATTAACCTTAGATTCTTTCTTAAGAAGGTTGATTGTGTCGTCCATGACTTTTCCTTGTTCACCAAAAAGTACTATATCATCCACGTAGATAGCAATTATTAATTTGCCAGAGTTGTGGAGTAAAACATAAGAGTCAAAATGGGAAGAAGCAAAGCCGTGCGGATGGATATATTCTACCAATCTGAAATACCATTCTCGGGGCGATTGCTTTAGTCCGTAGATACACCTATTGAGGCGTGCCACATGGTTATCTATCCTGTACCCATCAGGAAGTTCCATGTAAGTTTCTTCATTCAGAATACCATATAAAAAGGCGGTTTTGATGTCAAGTTGACGAGGTTTCCACCCCTTACTTGCAGATATAGCGAGTAGCAATCTTAGAGATTCGAGCCGAACGACAGGTGCAAAGGTTTCATTATAGTCAATTCCTTGGATTTGTGAGTATCCTTTTGCAACAAATCTGGCCTTAAATCTTTCGAGCTCGCCTTGCGCATTGCCTTTGACTTTACAAACCCATTTACCACTGACGATTTTGCGTCCTTCGGGTGGCGGCACAACTTGCCACACATTGTTTTCTTGAAAAGATGACATTTCATCTTCGAAAGCTTTTTTCCATTCAGACCAATATGCTGAGTGTTCCGCTTCCTTATAGGTTCTTGGTTCTGGAACTTCCAAGATACTTATCAATGCCCTTTCGCATTCGTCATTGTTGACCATATTATTTGGTGCGAGCGGACTATTTGAAGGATGCACACGAGAACTTTTCCGCCACTCCCCCGTAATCGTGTCATCAAACGCGCGAGGGCGGACAAGGCGATTAGATCTGGTTCGTGACTGGGCATTGGAAGGATTGTTGGATATTTGGATTTGTGGAGCAGTTTCAGGGGCTGTAATGTGTTCGTCTGGTGGGCATGTTTTATCAGTTGGCTGAGAAACTATGTTTATTTCAACTTGATGGTTATCTGAAATTTTCTTTGAAGTGTTATCATTTGGTGTTGGCACATTGATGATATTTTTGATACGTTTTGCAACGGATGGAGCAAATATAACATCAGTTGAGACAACAACATGATTTGCTGCAGGAATAAAAATTCGATAGTGGTGGGGCACTTTGGTGTAACCTACAAACAAACCTTTAACCGCTCGTGGAAGAAGCTTACTGCCCGAAGGACGCTTAGCCTTGGGTATGTGTACATAGCATTCTCGCCCAAAGGGTTGTAGGTGTTCTATTGTGGGTTTTTCGCCATGGAAGGCTTCATAAGGTGTCTGCCCACAAACAGATATATGATATAAACGGTTTTTGGTGTACGTGAAAGCTTGTATTGCTTCGGCCCACAAACGTTTTTCAGTGATGGGTAAAAGCATTGCGCGAATTCCTTCACCGATGGAGCGATTTAACCTTTCGGCGACGCCATTAGACTCAGGATTATAAGGGGGTGTTAAATCATGACATATTCCCTTTTGAGTTAAGTTACTACTCAAGCTTTTATTGATGTATTCACCACTGTTGTCAGTTCGTAATGCTTTAACCTTATAGTTAAATTGTGTTTCAATCTCTGCAATTATATTCACAATAACTTGTGCAGCGTCAGATTTTGACTTTAAGAATTGAACAATTGTATACCTGGTAGCATCATCAACGAAACTGATGTAGTAGAGGGAATTTCCTAAAGATGATACTGGAAATGGACCACTGAGGTCAGAATGTAAGTATTCACCTTTTTCATAGGTTTTCCGGATTGCGGATCTAGGCTTGTTGTGAATTGATTTTGACAAGGCACAAGCTTCGCAATGAAAACTTTCGGGGCGTTCAGGTATCACATTAGGGTTCTGAATAATTTTTAGGGAGTTGGATATAGAAGATGGAGCTGCATGACACAGTGCATCATGCCAAAAGTCATATGTTAAGCATGCATAATCTTGAACTTTTGGAGCAGATTCTAAAATCAGCGGAAGTGGTCCATTAAATGTAGCTTCAAGGTAGGTTTTATTATGTTTTGTGAGCTTCATCACTTTTCCATCAACTAACGTATAGCCTTTATGTCTTTCTTGTCTCCAAGAAAACAGAGGATGCTGTAACCTAGGTACGTACAAAACATTGCTCAACTTGAATTGCGAAACAGTTTTATCAGATAACATGCAATATAAAACCATTGTCCCCCTTCCCAAGACTTTCATGTTTTGACCCGAACTAGACATTATAAGTTGGGAACAGTCAGAAATACATTCGAATCTCTCTGGATATGGGCACATGTGAGCTGTTGCACAGGTGTCAAGATAAAAGTGCTTTTGACTGACCTTTTTGTTGATAGGCCCGACTAACGTCATGTGGGCTTCATTGGTAGAGGCAATTAGTTGTTTAGCTTTTTGTATATTTCTCTCCTTTATTTTGAGGCATTTAAACCACGTATGGCCAGATGCTTGGGTTGGATGGTGCTTCTTACAGAAACTGCATGACTTTTTCTAAGAGATGGCTGGTTTCATGGTTCTAGGCTTTTTGAATCCTTTGACAGCTGTAAAAAAAAACTGTTTCAGTAGACTCTTCATAGTCGAGGTCTATGAGTCGTTGCTTGACTTCAGCGAATGTAAGATTGCTCTTTGTAGTCAAGTTATCAACCACATTTCTCTTGTGGCGACTCAAAAATCCAAGTAGAAAATCGCGCTTGGCACGATCTTCTTCAAGGAAACTTGCAAACTTGTGCCGATAAGAATCCGTAGAATCTCTGGCCAGTTTGTGAAGTTTAGACCATTCAGTCTCGAAAGACTGAACAAAGGTAGTTAGAGAGGTCGACGTGTTGAAAGAGGTTTTTAGCTCACACAGGTTGCCAACTTGATAGACTAGCGCGTACGCTGTGTCTCTTTTGTATTGAGCAACCAAGTGCGTCCACATCAAGTGTGGGTCTTCCTTATCGAGAACACTTTGGATGATCTTAGGGTTGACCACATGAATGTAAGCAGCTACTGCCTGATTATACAACACTTTGTACGACTTCTGCTCCTCAAGACCAGCACTAGCCGTGGGTTTTACCCCTTCGACTACCAGCTCATACAGTTCCATACTGCGCCATATTGCAGTCATGGTTGTAGCCCATGAATCGTAATTCGCCTGTCCATTTAGGTGAGTAATGGTCATTAAATTCATACTACGAATAGTGTACTCTTTGCAGAGGTTCGTGAAGAATGATTCGACTTGAGTAGTGGGTTAAGGCATCGTGAGGTTTCTATTGAAATGGAAGATTAGCTTCGCTGTCTCTAAAATTTTAATTAAGTGAATTTGTGCTTTAAGCACCGGGCTCAGAACCTATTGAAATGGAAGATTTAAAGTTCAGTTGTTAGACTGGATAGGATCACTTATCAATTGTAGGGTAAACTTGGAACAAGTAAGAGTCTGTTAACGTAGTGTCTGGAGATGTTTTTTTCTCACACTTTTAACAGAGTGCTATCTACTAATAAAACTAACTTACAATGATTGAGTGATCTTACTAATAAGGATTAGCGCATTGATGCTCATAATACACTTAAGGTTTAAGGTCAATGCGTGTGCAATTAGGGGATTCAACCTTGCACAATCTTCCTCAGCCATCTCAATTAGAAACACTAATTTCATCACAAACAATGCAAACATCAAGACCCGTGAGACCCACACCTCGCCTAGCTAGTCCCAACACTTCATCCTAGCCTCGGTGGTATCACCTCATCTACTGCTTATGCAGCCTTGCCGTGTCCACTATGTTTGCTAGGCACAACAATACTTACTGCTGTCACTCTTCTAGAATCTTCTGTACTTCTTATCAACTTTAAATATTTGTTATAGACAGACACATATAGCAAATTTGAGTCGTGAAAGATATGTCTGTAGTAACAGATAGAATAAATATAAGTGAGATACAGAAATGGGTTTGAGAAAATAGGTATCGATATTTTCAGTCGAAAACTCTACTCTATAATAAGTTACATCCCAAAGGTTTATATAAATGACAGTTCTATGTCTTTCCGTAGATCTCTTCCAAAACAGTTTTCCATCCCAGAGTCATTAACAACAACCTTCAAACCAATGCTCCCTTTCCAGACCCAAATGAAACACTATAAAATAACAAAATAATTTCACACCTAAAAGCGTATTCTAAGACACCGTTTGATACAACAAAAAACCAAACACCATAAAACGACAGTAGCCTTACAATGAAATAGAATAAGAATGTTGGATGACATCCAAGTCAAACACACCCCCTCAGGCTAGCTGTTGAAGAAAATCAACAAAGATCATGATAAGCTTTATCTTCTATGCCAATTTGTTTGACAAAATCACAATGTTTCGCGATGTGTAATCTCTTTGTAAGACCATCAGCCGGCATCTGCAAAGTTGGGATCCAGATTAATTCAATTTTGTTGTTTTTATCATTGATTAATTATTCGACTTTAAAAGTTTATTATCGCGATGTATGTTATAACGATTTGTGATATATAAAGTCAAAGTTATAAATTTGGTGATGGTGGTACTTGAGACAATATAAATCACTAAAGGAATAAATTATGATAATGATGATTATAGTATATTTCTCAAGAAAGAACCTAAACCGCCCCCTCTCATCTAGATAGATCAAGAGGCTATTTATCTACATGTAAGACCCGCTAGTAGCTATATTATTTCCTTGCCATATCTCAAAATAACAGTCTAAAGTTAGATCCGAAACATCTTAACAATAGATACTGTATCATGACAGAAACCTGGAACGCCACCAACGAGCTTGGTACATCGACAAAACGGATTCCATCTCGATCATTAATTTTTCTCTCAGCCAGTGTTGGTGGATGTCAATATGTCATAACTTTGTTGTAAGCATAGGAGCTTTTTGGGTGAGTATTTTTACTGTTTGCTTATTATCGCACAGAAGTGTCATTTTTAGGTCATGGTCTTTGGTCACGTAGGCTAAGAACCGTTCCAAAGCTATGAGCTCTCGCGCAGCAGCTGAGAGTGCTACTAATTCTGCTTCAGTTGTCGAGGTTGTTACCAACCTTTGTTTGTTTGCATGCCATAAAACCGGCCCTCCATAAAGAAAAGCGACAAATCCTTGAGATGATTTTCGGCATTCAATATCACCAAAAGATGCATCTGAAGCCATGAATAACACATCAGGATGAATCCTAGAAGTATTAGAGAGACAATCATCGTAAAGTAGAGCAAAATGCTTAGTGTTGACTAGATATTGTAGGATGTGAGTAATTGCGTGGAGATGTCGCATTGCAGGATTTACCAAATGATCTGCACACATAGACACAGAAAGTGATACATCTGGTCTAGTACATATTGCGGCGTAGATTGCCGATCCTACTTTTCGTTGATATGTCTGTATTAGTTCTGCACTTAGCTTGGCACCAGTATTGGGACTCATATCATAGTCTGGAGCCAATGGAGATATTTTTGTCAATGATGCCTGGAGGTTGTAAGATTTACCAATACAATCTATGTAGCCACTCTGGACTATCCACATTTTCTTTTTTTCATGGTTGCGGAAAATATTTAGACCGAGAAATGACTTAGCCTCTCCTAACTTCTTCATCGGGAATTTTTGACAAAGGGAATCTTGATTATTCATAGCCAAAGATTTGCAATATTTCGGAAATGCCATTATTGAATCGTCAACATAAAAAATAAAATTATCCTTGAATTGTGGATCCAGAAGCATTTTTCTTCTTCCATTGATGAAAAATTTAGAGATTTAAGTGCGTCAGTATAGCATTCAAACCAATCCTTTGGAGATTGTTGGTGGCCATAAAGTGCTTGGTATACGCGCAGTACTTTGCCTCTTTGTCGGAAACCTTCAGGCATGTAGCAATATATTGGGCGATCTCTTTTCGCATTAACAAATGCTTGTATTGCATCGAAACTTAGAGTGTCAAGATCTTTACGATTAATATACAACATTAAAGATCTGAAATGTTGTAGTGCTAAAGTATGTGAGTAGATTTCGTCACGATTATACTTTGTCTTATCCAAATCTCCTCGAACAACAATTCGAGCTTTGTGTTTAACAATATTTCCATCACTGTCTCGTTTTGTGACAAATACCCATCTCATCGGGAATATTTGCATATTTTCAGGGACTTCACATATATCTAGAACATCCCAAGCTTGGCAATCTTGCAGCCCTTCAAATTCCTCGCATGCAGCCATCATGAACTGTTTGCGGTCAGGATGTTTTTGCATATTTTTCCACAAGGTAGGATCTTGCGACAATCTATTATTTTGACCACTGACAGTTTCAATAGTACTATCATCTTCATCAAATCGATTTAATTTATTAGTGAGTCGATCTGTAGTCATGGCGCTAGCGAGACATAAAAAGAAAGGTTGACCAGAGTTGTTGTAAATAACTATCACGTGCACAATAGTCCTTAGCGTCTTGGCATACTATTGCCTTTACTATATCTTAACCTTAGTTAGATATAGTGTAAACAATCAAGCATCACAATTTATCTTAGTACTCCGCTGTGACATAATCTTCATAATAGGTTATAGGCCCGGATTTAGCAATTCAAAGATATATCCACGGATTATCAACATCCCTCGACTTCAAATTTAGGATTGTCAACATCTATAAACTTTCGCCCCAAACCCTCAAACTTTTCCAAGTTTTTTTTTCTCCAACCTCTTTTCCTATTCTTCCACTAGAATAACTATGTCTAACTTCCAAAGTGACCCTAGAGCTGTCATCCTCAAAGATGGCGTGCCATTTACAACTTGGTCCTCAGACCTACGTGGTGCACTCGCTCAGGAGGCTCTCGTGGGTTATGTCTTCCATGATCATCCTGGAATTCGAGTAAAGAAGGCCCCCATAAAACCAGAAAAGGCTGATAAAGATTCCAAGCCATATGAAGAATATCTGGATCAGCTCGAAAAATGGACAATAATGGACTTAAAAGCTTGTAGCATCATTCTACGACGACTTGATCCCAGTATAAGACCAGAATCCAACCAGCTTCAAACGTCCTTTGAACTTTACAACATGATAGCCGAAACACACAGGCCATCAGTATCATTACCCTACAGGACTTCCTACAAAAATCTCCTCAGTACCAAGTTTCGAACCACAGCAACTGACTATTATAACGAATTTCAACGTAATCTCCAAAACTTTCGCAATGCTGCTTCAAATCTGGAATCGTTGGATAAAACCAGAAAATATGGAATTACGGATGGCATGTCGTCTATCATGTTTTTTGAAGGAACATCACATGTCAATTGGCTGGAAACATGGAGGGCTACAGGAGCCATGAACAGGGACCAAAATTTGTTCGCTTCACTTGAGCAAATGATGTCCACTTTAAGAGCTGTCTCGGGTGAACGTCACTTTACACCGTCAACAGCAATAGCTGTAGCAGCTCAACGTAATTGTGACCCAAAAGACCAGTGCCATATCCACCCGACTCTCAGCCATACAAATGAAGAATGTCGTGCTCAAAATCCAGAGCTTTGAGCCAAGAAAAACAAGAGAGGAAAACTGAGCGGTCAAAAAGGGCGTGTCAATGCCGCTATCCTTTTTGAAGAATCAGATAGTGACGACTTCAGCGTCGCAATGACAGCACTCCCGTCATCACTCAAAGTCGCTGCTAGTGTCTCTGGTCTCGAAATCTCAAAAGACACGCTTATATGGGACTCTGGTGCCTCTAATCACTTTATCAATGATCGTCAGGCATTCACGCAACTAACTAAACTTGCAAAACCTTTCAGCTTTGATCAGGCCGTAACAAAGTCAACACTTAATTATGGGGGCACCGCGCGTATAAAAGTAGGTAATTTAAAGCTCACGCTTTCTGAGGCGCTATATTCGCCAAATTCGTCAATGAATCTTATCTCCGCTGGTCGCGCGTATCGGCTTACTGGAATTTCCGAAGATCGTGAAAAGAGTATGTTGGTAAAATTAATCAGAGGCAAGCAGTGTCCGTTAGAATTTGGGAGTTTGGAGTTTATAGTGTTATTATAATAAATGTGATGATGTTTATTGTGGTGAAATTAGTGCTTGTACTGGGTAAACTATTATCCGAAGGAAAGGGCATGTAATTATTCAGAGTTAGAATATAGAAGAAAGATAGTAAGAATAAAAACCACATTTTGAACCTATCGGACTTTACCAACAAGCAGATACCTATCGCTCAGCTGGTACCAGTCAATGATATATCCATCATTCTTCCACTCACAGAGGATACTAAATTTAGTAGCCCAAATCTTAACATGGTAGCCCCAGTAATTATAAAACCTGCTGTAGCTAAGTTAAAGAAGTGTTCTAGTGCAGAGAGATGGCATCAGCAACTTGGACATGTTGGTCCATCAATCTTATCAAAAACAAAGAATTTTGCAAAAGGATTAGGCGGGATAGATACAAGCGAGTTAACTCACTGTGAGGCTTGTCACCTTAGCAAGGCACAGCGCACTGTATCACGTGAAAAATGACCGATACCATTCGAGCCACTTGACGAAGCGTTTGTCGACATGGTTGGGCCTCTACAACCAAATATCTTTGGTCATCAGTACGCAGTCATAATTACTGACGCTACAACACGGATGAGGTGGTGGTTTGCTGCAAAGACAAAAGATACAATACCAGGCCAACTCATAGACTGAGTAAACTCCATGGAGAATCAGTATGGTAAAACGCTTCGCGTCTGTTTCTCGGATGGCGGCTCTGAAATCCAGCAAAACTCGAAATGGCAGGAATTGGCCCGAGAAAAAGGTATTCGCCAGGATATATCAGCCCCATACACTCCAGAACAGAATGGCCTAGCAGAGGCAGCAAACAAAGTGGTCATCACACGAGCTCGATGCCTTCTTATCGACGCTGGGATGCCTGTGATCTTCTGGTTTTGGGCAGTCTCTCATTCTATTTTCATTACAAATCATCTATACAATCTCTCTTCAAACAATGTTCCTGTCCTTCATTTTCATCATTCGCTCAAACTTGCACACCATAAACTTTTAGACTTTACATGTCTCCCTCGCTTTGGCTGCAAGGCTTATCGCACACTGAACAAGCCTGAAAAGGGCGGTAAATTTGATCCACGCGCCCAAATTGGATGGTTCATTGGATTTCAATGCAACACAAACAAAAACGCTCTGATTATCTCTCCACATAAAACACCACAACATTGCTGGGCCTGGAAAGTTTTCTGTACCCCACATGCGTCTTTCTATGAAAATTGCATGTATAGGCCTACCATGGCGGAGCTCGATCGACTCTCGCCCCAACAATATCACTCGGGAGGGGGACTAGGCTTTGACCACCCAGCAGCGACTGAAAACAACTTAATACCAGATCTTCCCACTATTGTTCCATCAGAACCTTTTTCTACGTCTACTGAAGCCATAAATACTGATCTAAATTTACTGCACAATTCATCATCCTCATCTTTGCGTGAAGAGACGTCAACTCAACAACCACAACCGCAAGATTCTGCTAATGAACACGGGGGATCTGATGAGAACCATTCTCACGATGAAGAGCAGCCATCCACCAACCCATCTAATCACGAGGAAACTGACATAATTTATGATACCCTAATGCAGTCATGTGAACCTCCAATTTACGCAGGCCAGAAAAGAACTCAATCTCCACCCCCGCCATCAACACCACATATCTCCCATGGTATCCCTCTATCGCAACCTTAAACTAGCCAACAAGTATACCAAGAAGAGCCAGAAATCAGCTATGACACCCCTATGCTACCATTCGAGCCCCCTACTTATGCAGGAAACAAACGAGCGCACGCACCTAGTCCCAATTCATCACCTCTTCCTCTAACATTTATTTCTCACCGCGGACGTACTGTTCAGCGTCATGACTATAAACGGTTGAATACTGGAAACGCTGTCATTACATCAGAAAAATATTGCGATCCTAAAACCTGGACTGAGGCAATGATAAGTAAAAATGCAAGTGATTGGAAAATTGCAGCTGAAGCTGAGATTGCATCACTTATCTCTACTGGTACAGCAATCGTAATTGACCAGAAGGATGTACCTAAAAATAGATCAGTATTGACAGGAAAGTGGGTGTTCAAACAAAAAACTCATGCAGACGGTTCTTTAGAGAAATTCAAAGCAAGATGGACCGCACGCGGGTTTACGCAAAAGAAGGGACTTGACTACTTTGAAACATTCGCTCCTACACCTCGTGCTGAAACAACAAGACTCCTACTGGCACTAGGTCATCATTTAAATTGGCATAGAGTACCAGGCGATGTTCCCACAGCCTTCCTAAATCCTGATCTAGACGTTGTACTATATATCCAAATGCCTCAAGGATTTGAACAGAAAGGCAAAGTCATCAAGCTAGAAAAAGGGCTCTATGGACTTAAGCAGGCTGCAGCTCTGTGGCACGACAATGCTAAGTCAGAGTTACAGAAAAATGGCCTGAAACCCACGGAGTCTGATATCTGTCTGTTTTCTAACCCAAAGAAAGATTTGTTTGTTATACTTCATGTAGATGATTTTCAAATCCTTGGGCCTAACAAAGATAAGATCAAAAAACTTGCAAAAGCTCTTCAATTAAAGTTTCAGCTCAAAATTGTCAAGACTGACCAGTTCCTTGGCATTCATTTGAGACATGAGGGGGATGATCTGAAGCTATCTCAAGGACATTACGCACGTGAGCTTCTTTCTAGACATGAACTAATCAATTGTAAACCAGCAGTGACTCCTATGGAACGTCGTATTGAGAAGTCAGACGAACCAGTGTCTTCTAAGCGCACAGCAGAATATAATCAAATTGTAGGTGGCCTCCAATATCTTGCTAACCAAACAAGACCGGATATTGCGTTCGCCACAAAGCACTTGGCACGCTTTCTAAGCAACCCATCCGAAGAATATCTAACTGCAGCAAAGCGAGTTCTCAGATACATCAGCAAAGAACAAGAAGCAGGCCTCACATTTACTAAAGATGATAATCCCGCTTTAGAGGCATACTGTCAGGAGTTCCAATAGTGCGAGGCGTGGCCAACGTGAGTGACTGACGCGACTTACGTAAATGACGCGACTTACGTAAATGACGCGACTTACGTAAATGACGCGACTTACGTAAATGACGCGACTTACGTAAATGACGCGACTTACGTGACTGGCGTGACTGGCGTGACTGGCTTGATTATGCAACTGACGTGAATGATGTGACTGTAACTGGCTTAGCTAACGTAACCGCAATAAGACTCCGATAATTGTATGCACAACGTGAGGACAACCTGAATCTGAGCGAGGCAATGAACTAGATTATCTGAGGATAGGATAAATACAAGACACTAATCTGAAGAGCAGTAAGCGGTCAAGACAACGACCTTAAGTACAACAAGACCCCCTGGTTTCCGAGCGCCTGAATAACCATAAAAGAACTCCAAGGAATATTATCGAATAGCGAAGAATAGCATAGCCCGTAGAAACACCCAGAAATAGAACAATTTGATAACACGATCGACAGTTTAGAGCAAGAAAGAATTCAAAGGAATATGGAGCCAGCTCTAGCCATTAGGCATTACTTACGGAGGAAATGCTTTAACTCTTACAGCTATGATCAGCGGGGCAGGTACCTTGCATATGAAGATCAACAACCCCGATGATTAGGACCAGCATTGTACATGACAGTTCCTGACACATACTCGGATTCTGACTTTGCCGGCGATCCATCTATATCTCATTCTACCTCGGGCTCTCTCATAAAGCTCCGGGGCCCTATTTCTTGGAGATCTCATCTCCAACGAGACGTTGTTTTGTCTAGCACTGAAGCAGAGTACCTCGCACTCACAGAGATATGTCGACAGATTACCTGGACTCAGAATATTCTCGAAGAATTAGGATTGTGTAAACTAATAGCTGGATCAAAGTGCACTAAAATTCTAGTTGACAATCAATCCACCATTGCTCTAGTAAAGAATCACGACAATCACAAGCGCTCGAGGCATGTGAATATACGTAACCACTACTGTCGTCAACTGTTTCATCGGGGTCGGATCAATGTACAATATATCAGTACAAAGAAACAACAGGCTGATACCTTAACTAAGCCCACTTCGACCGTTAAGATATTGTGACCGTTTTCTCCTTCTATCCAATGTACACATTAAGGGGGAGTGTTGTAAATAACTATCACGTGCACAATAGTCCTTAGCGTCTTGGCATACTATTGCCTTTACTATATCTTAACCTTAGTTAGATATAGTGTAAACAATCAAGCATCACGATTTATCTTAGTACTCCGCTGTGACATAATCTTCATAATAAGAGTTCACCCCGAAATCTTCGTCACACTCTACATAAATAGCTGCAGATGTACTTGATTTTGACTTACGAGTACGTTTACCATTCAAAATGTTAGACTCGTCAAGATCAGCAGAAATTTCATTTGCTCTCGGTGCCCAGTTAATCACAGAAGAATTTTTGTTCTGAGTGGGAAAACTTCCAGGAATGCTGTAAGTGTCTTTTTCGGAGACCAACGCTCTATTAGACTTTACTGACAATGAATCATCTATGTTAGGACACATTAGTTTAGTTTTTATTTCCTCTTTCAAAGACATATTCTCCGAATCTTGAATAATGTTCCATCTATTTAATAGTAAATTGTCAATAATGTCATCAATTGTTGGACCAGCCAAGCTCAAAAATTGATCAATTTCAATCGGATTTTCACAGTCTTTCTTATCATCCCGATACAAACGATCCTCCTGGAACACAACGTCACGAACTCGAACCACTTCTCTGGATTTTGGGTGCCATATACGCCAAATGTTGTGTGCTTCAAAACCAATGAGATAACCTATCCACGCTCGTTCTGCAAGTTTCTCAGATGCAAGTCGTTTTTGACGGGGGATATGTATAAATGCCCTGCAACCTATGATTTTGAGATTTGATATGTCCGGCTTTTTGTTTGTGTATTTCTCAAACGGAGTTAGCCAGTTCAAACCTTCATTTGGAGTCCTGTTTAGAAGGTAAACAGCTGAATGCACCAGTTCTGGCCAAAGTTCTTCAGGAAAACCGGAATGTATTCTTAAAGCATGAGCTACGACACAGATACGATTTCCGGAAGATTCGGCAAATCAATTCTGCTCTGGAGTATACGGCACTGTTGGTTCAAACTTAATGCCGTTTTCTTTGAGCATCTGCTTGAACTGATTTCCAAACCCTTTTTCGTTGTCGCTGTGTAAATATTCGATATTTCTTCCCTTTTTTTGAAGTTTTTGTATCATGTTCAAAATGGATTGGCACAGTGTAGGTTGATCTTTTGAAGAAATAGTATCAACCATATGACCCCTACCTTTTGCATCATATGCATGAACTGCATAGTTATCGCCATTCCAGGCTTTTGAAAACACAATTAAATCAACATGCATTCGACTCCAGTAATCTCTTCCTCTTTCAGCAGAAACTCTAGAGATAATCCTTTTTGATTTTGCAAGGAGGCATCCTGTGCAATTTCCATCGAAGGATCCAGTTATTCTCGCCCCTACAACAGATTCTTGAAGCCTTTTTATTGTGTTAGGACCAGGGTGTCCAAGACAACGGTGCCAGACAACGATATCTGAAGATGAGATTTTCCTAACGGTGGAAAATTTGGTTGCGCAGGATAAATTTTGGTGTACCAAATCAACTGAGATATTCTCTGGTATGTCGGTGACTAACTTTGTTTCATGTGGGTGAATTGCCATTTTTGCTATAAAGTTCTGGTTATATTGATTCCAGATCTTTATGGCAGGGGTCCTTGATGCATCCCAATGAGTAAGCCAATTTTCAGAATGATCCCAGATCAGCATTTGATCTTTGATACGATCCATAGAGACAATATTAACCATAAACTTTTGGACAAAAAGTACGCCTTCAATCTTAAATTTTCCTAAGCCTTCGGGAGTTGTAACTTGGAGAATTACAGTTCCAACACCTTCGACTAGACAGTCTCCTGCTCCTGTTTTTATGACTTGCTGTGTTGTTAGCGGCTTGAATGTATGGAATAAGTTTCTGTTATGACAGATATGTCTTCCTGATCCTGAATCAAACACCCACCAGTTTTTATATGGCAGGGTAGTCTGTGAAATTGTAAGTGCGAGCATATATAATGAAGTTGATTCAGATTGATCATATGACTGTTGAGACTCGGTGACATAGTCGTCAAATATGTCCATCTGTTTTGACATAATGGCTGCGGATGAAGATTCTTCTGAAGGTTTTTCGGTCACCTCCTGGGATAATCAATGTCCTAACTCCTTTTCTAGTTGACTTCTTTTTCTAGTATCTTCCACCAAGTTCCAAAGTCGTTGTTTTGATGCAAAAGATCGACGGTCAACCCAATTTTTTGGTCTTGCTTTGGGATTAAATAAATAACAATTTTTTAGCAAATGGTATTTGAGACCGCACAAACATTTCTCTGACTTATCTTTTTTAACCTCTTCTTTTTTTTCTGGATTTCTATTTTCATGATTAACTGAAACAAGTGACATAGGCGGGTTAAAGACGTGCTCCAGATCTTGACTGCCTATGTATTCAAAACGCTTGAGTTTTGCCTCGCACAGTCTATGTTGTTCAGCTAATTCAGGGAGGGTGATTGATCCCATCCAAATGAGAGCTACAAAACTTGTCGCAAAAAAAACTGATCGATGACCTAATGATGCGTGAAAACGATTGATGATATCATTTGCCCAATTATATTTGCTGGCCTTGGCAATCGATTCAATCTGGATCCAGCTATTTAACCAAATGTCAATATCAATGGTCTTTGCTGATTGTTCAAGCCTTGCTAATTTTGTCTCCAAATTTGTTTCTGCAGACTTTGAGGATGGATTGAGAGTTTTCTTTACTGCTCAATACAAAGCTGTCGGCGTGCGTTTTTTTAGTTTGTATGTTGTTACCAGTCGTTCGTATAAAGTTGGTTCCAATGTCTGAACCATATACTCAAGAAGTTGTTGTGCTCCAGTGTGTATCAAGATGAACTGCCGCTCTCTGGCCTCCCAAAGTGCAATCTCTTGTGTTGTTGAATCATCTTTTAAAACTTCGGGTCGAGTAATATTAACCCCTGGGTCTATGGAATCGTCATGTTCCATCTCTAGAAGATTGTCTGTTAACAATTGAGCAGCTCGCTCAGAAACGGTACGGCGCCATTGTTCAAAACCGCTGGCATGTTTTAGAAGGAAATTTGAACTCATTTTTCGATTGAGATTAAAAGGATTAACTATCTATTCTTTGTATTGTGGAAAATTCCGGGCTCATAACTTATCAACTTTAAATATTTGTTATAGATAGACACATATAGCAAATTTGAGTCATGAAAGATATGTCTGCAGTAACAGATAGAATAAATATAAGTGAGATACAGTAATGGGTTTGAAAAAATAGGTATCGATATTTTCAGTCGAAAAACTCTACTCTATAATAAGTTACATCCCAAAGGTTTATATAAATGACAGTTCTATGTCTTTCTGTAGATCTCTTCCAAAACAGTTTTCCATCCCAGAGTCATTAACAACAACCTTCAAACCGATGCTCCCTTTCCAGACCCAAATGAAACACTATAAAATAACAAAATAATTTCACACCTAAAAGCGTATTCTAAGACACCGTTTGATACAACAAAAAACCAAACACCATAAAACGACAGTAGCCTGACAATGAAACAGAATAAGAATATTGGATGACATCCAAGTCAAACAACTTCCGTCTGAACACTAGGGATTTTGGGTCAGGGTTCTATAGGTTTCCATACTATTCTCTCTCTTGTAATGATTGATGGGCTTCTACAGCATTCTTTAATATTCTATGTATTTCTAAGATGGCCTGGTTGTCGGCCAGATGGCCCTTGTACAGATAGAGTTAGGCTTGTGTATAAATAGTGGCTTTCCCTCTGTACCTAAAGGTTCTTCAGACCTAAGTCTTGTTATCTACCGTTGTTCAATATAATCTTGTCTTGATTCACAGTTATTGTTATTGTCTTGTCCACCGAGTTCACAGTCCTCGCCTGTAGTTCACAGCCGCAGTCTACGCCCACAGTCCATAGCTCACAGTTCAAGTCCAAGGATTCTTTGATCACACCTAGCCACGCCTCTTACATCACTACTCCTGCTATTCTTCAAACACTACGTCTTCCCGATCATTGCTCATAACCTTCAATACCTTGCTGATGTGGGTCGTCATTTTCAGACTCTCCTTGTCAGTATGCTGAAGGCACGGAGGCGATGATGACTGGGCAGATGAGCTAAGAGAAGGCTGAAGGGCTCGAAAGCAATAGGACTGGTGGGCTCTAAGGCACGAAGACTGAAGGTATGGTATGAATAATTAGACAATGAACTAAACGTAAAGAACAAGAACTCTGCAGTTCTTGTTAGCCATATATACACATGTCTTGCCCTATGACCGACAAGCAGAGTAATCCAAGTAAACAATATCAACAAATGTTTCCTATGGATGCATTGAAAAAATAGCCCAAAGTAAGCAAATCCGTGAATCCTTAAGCGAGATTTGTCTAATGTTCTCGCAATCCTAATCCCAATCCCAATCCTAAGAATCCTAATCCAGATCTCGGAAAATTCTGACATTACCCTCCCCCTTTCTTTGAGAATACAAGCTCCCGCGAGCGTGGAGCTTCAGGATGGGTGTCGTGAAAGTCAGAAATTAGTTCTTGGCAGCCTTCTAGATTTTCTTCTGGTTCCCAGGTTGAGTCCTCACAGCCTGTCCAGCGGATGAGGTACTGTACTTTCCTTCTTCGAACACGAGAGTCTAAAACAGATTCCACTTTGTAAATATCTGGACCATAGCCTTCATGTTCCAATGACTGTGGGTTAGTTTGTTTTTGGGATTGAAAGCCGGTATATGCCGGACGTAAGAGAGACACATGGAAATTATTATCTATTCTGGATTGGAAAGGGATGTCAAGCTTTGCTACGAGGGGGCTTTTCATAGCAGTGATGCGCCATGGGCCTGCTCGAAGATGGTCAAGTTTTTTCATAGGTCGGGATTGAGCGAGGTTCTTTAAAGATAAGTATACCCTATCTCCCACCTGATAGCGGGGGGCTTGAAGACGTTTTTCGTTAGCGTAACTGCATTAAAAGGCTTGGGCTAGAGTCATATTTTCAGAACATTGATTCATGATGCTTTTCATTCGTGCTACAAATTCAGGGACATCTCGCTAGTCAGGCGCATCTGAGTCTGGGCGAAAGTCGAGCCTTGGATGGTGGCCGAAAGTAGCGAAGAAGTGAGTAACACCAGTGGACGAGTTTACATGGTTATTTGCACAAAACTCTGCGATTGCTAAATGTTTGACCCAACCGTTTTGGTAGTAATTTACGTAATGGCGTAGATATACTTCGAGAGTCTTATTTGCTCGTTCTGTTTGACCGTCCGTCTGTGGGTGATAGGATGTGGATAATTTATGGCTTATTTGCAAACAGCTGCATATATCTTTCCAGGTTCTGTCGATAAATGCTCGACCTTGATCGGATACTAATGAGTCAGGTAGCCCTGCGAAACGAATCACGTGATTAAGAAAGGCTTCGGCTGTTTCTTGAGCGGATGGTCTCTCCATTGGAATTATTCACACTCTCTTTGTGAGGCAATCGACAATTTGGAGGATGAAGCGATATGTGGTATTTTTGACTACGCAACTGGGTAGCGGCCCAACATAATCAAGGGTAAGGTTTCTAAAATCAGCTTTTGGAGCGGGTAAGGGTTGGAGGTGGCCGTAAGGTTTTGTTACCGATGGATTATTTCTTTGACAGGCTTCGCATCCACGGGCATACTTCGATGAATCCTTATGGCAGTTCGGCCACCAATATCTTCGAGAGAGGAGGCTATATAATGCTGCTGCTCCTCGATGGCCGTAAAGGGGAGTATTGTGGAGTTCTCGAAGGATTGTTTCGCGAATAGTGACAGGTACGTATTCTTTATTGTCAAAGCTAAAGGACTATGGCGTGAGCTTACAGTTAGCCAGTTGAATTTCTTTACGAGTAGTTGCAGGGTTTGCGAGTGCTTTCCGAATTTCCTGACAATACGAATCAGTGTCACATGCATTTTTCCAATTTTCCAAAGACATTTCCGACGTGGACGGCTGTTCTGACCTGTCATCTTTATCTAGCGTCATTATATCATCTCTTCGAAGAATCTTGCAGGGCTTTAAGAGTGTTTGGTGCTGATACCGATTTCGTTCGTCCGTCATATCTGAAGGTCTATCGGAGCTAATTCTTGTTAGGGCGTCCGGCTTTCCTTCTTGCTTCCCGGGTCAAAAAACAATTTTAAAATCGTAGTCAGCTAGTAATTTGTTCCAACAGGCTTGTCTCCTGTTCAACTTTTTGGTAGTGGTGAAGTGCTCGAGGTTTTTGTGATCGGTTAAAATGAGAGTTGAAGATTCTACAGACCCGAGTTCTGCTGTCCAGTTTTCAAAGGCGTTTACAATGGCTAGCATCTCTTTGTCGAATATTTTGTAGTTACATTCGGCAGGAAGCATTTTCTTTGACATAAAGGCCACCGGACGGAGAGTTCCAGATCTATCGTACTGAGAGAGGACAGCAGCTGTCACAAAGTCGGAGGCGTCTGTTTCGAGAACTGTCTGGAGCTTGGGGTCAAAATGTGAAAGCATTGTTCCCTCCTTGAATGACTGTTTGATTTGGAAAAACGAAGCTTCGCATCTATCATCCCACTCAAAGGGCACATCCTTTTTAGTTAAATTGACTAGAGTGTTAGCTATACGAGAGAATTCTGGGATAAAACGGCAGTAAAAATTGGCGAAACCAATGAATCTTTGAATGTCTTTCACAGAGCACGGTCGGGGCCATTCTTGAATGCAAGCTACCTTTTTAGGATCCATAAAAATTTCCTCCGTTGAGATGATCAGGCCTAAGTAGGTCACTTGAGTCACCTCGAAACTGCACTTCAATATATCAACTTGTAGACCATGCTCGCGAAGTCTTTGAAGGATTGTTTGGACGTGGCGCCTATGTTCCTGAAGGGTATTGGAGTATATCAGGATATCATCCATGTAAGCTGTACAGAATTGATCTAGCAGTCCCCTTAGCGCATGGTTTATGTACGCCTGGAACAAGGCTGGCCTGTTACAGAGTCCAAAGAGAAGGACGACAGGTTCGAATAACCCATAACGGCAAGTGAAGGCGGCCTTCCATTCATCACCTGAATTTATGCGGAGCTTGTTAAAAGCGGATATTACGTCTAGCTTAGTGTAGAATTTTGCATTCGCTAATTGGTTTAGTGTCTCAGATATAAGGGGAAGAGAGTAACAATTCTTAATGGTGATAGCGTTGAGTCCCCGGTAGTAAATGCAGAAATGAAGGTCACCATTCGACTTTTTGACGAAAAGTACGGGCGCTGCAGCAGGGGAACGAGATACGCGTATGAAGCCTTTATCAAGCTCTCGGTTGAGGTAGTCGCTGATAGCTTTGAGCTCATGCTGATTCATGGAATAGGGACGCGAGGCTGGTTGCTGTTTGCCAGGTTGGAGGTCGATAGCGTGATCCCAGGGTCTATGTGGTGGTAAAGTGCTTGCTTTTTGTCGATCGAAAACATTGAGGAAATCGTGGTATTGGGAAGGTAAGAAGTTTTTTAGATCTGCATCTTTCGGGATTACCAGGGCCGAGTTACCGATCTGAATTGTGGGCTGTCGTTCCATTGAATCTTCGATTAATAAGTCCAAATCCTGAAGGCTAAGAAAAAAGTTTTGATTCTCAGGTTGACGGGATATGGTTGCAAAAGCCGATGCTGACATTTGCTTAGGGGGTAGCCAAGCAGGTGCTAGTGATTTTGATGGGTCGGGTTGATTCGAGGCCCCCTCATTGATGATAGGATGGTAATTCAAGGCTTTGGAGTTTATGTAAGGGATAGTAGTTTCGAATTTGCAGCAGTTTTTTTTCAGACAAACTTCGCCGAAAGTGATGGTGTGGCCCTTCCAATCAACGTATGGTGAGTGCATCTCAAGCCAGGGCAGGCCTAATATCAGATCATGTTTACAGGGATGGATGACATAGGCAGAGAGGGTTTCACAATGTCTGTTAAGGGCAAGTTGGAAAGATGTTTGTTGGGAGATTTGACCACCTTGCTTGCCCTCGAATCCAATAATATTTATAGGGCGTTTGAGTTTACGTGTGCTTAAATGAAAACGATCACACATGGACTTAGAAAGGAATGCTGTTCCGGATGCGCCAGTGTCAACGAGAGCAATGAGAGGTACGTTTTCTATTTTGGCATTTATATACATGTGTCTTGAGCCAGAAACCTTGTTAAGCCCCACTTGTCCCACTGATAGTGACTCTAACAAGCGACTTAGTGCTGGAGTTCCTCTTTTAACTCTTCCTGCATGGTATTTGAGGGCTGGATAATTGCAGAGGCGACGGTTCGTGAGCCACGTGGGCAATCCTGAGCGATATGTCCTACCTTATTGCACCAAACACAGCGACCGAGAGCCCGACGTGCATCTTTCGCTTGGGGAGTGAGGCGACCATCTATGCCTCTTTGGCGAGACACAAAGTCAAGGCCCATTGCAGATCCACCTTGAGATACCGTTGGTTCGCGAAGGATTGGGGGCAAAGGTGGGGTGAAATGTTGATAGTTTGCTGGATATTTCGTGCGCGAAGCTGCATAGACAGGGGCAGAGAGTGCTGGAGAAGATAATGCCATGGTTGAGGCCCGAACCTCCTGAAAGCCGGCGTCTTTCTTTTGGAGATAATTTACGAATTCGTGATAGTCCTCGGGAATATCACTAGCCATGACAAGGGCATCACGTAATTTGGGCAAAAGACATCGACGCAGCATTATTTTCCATTGTGATTTCTCCTGGTGGGCGTAGGATGAATCGGCCATATAATCCTCGAAAAGGGTGATAAACTCATGAAACGGTGTTTTCTTCTGGTAAAGTGACTCCGCTGCCCGACTCGCTTTTTCTTCGAGACCTGGATCTTGGCATCGTTGTCTGAGAGCTGACAGAAAATCTGTCAAGGTGGTAATTTCAGGACTCACTAAAGGGTCCTCCAAGCATCGGAATGATGATCTCATTTTTTGTAGAGCTCCAGGGCCCAAACACTGGTAGGCAAACCTAACCTTAGCCATTTCGTTGGGGAATTGGTCCGGAGATCAGATGATTTGATTCATTAGTTGAGAGTAAAAAGGGCGGAGATTCATATGCTCTCCATCGTAAGGAGTAATGGCTGGGGCTGATATGCGAAAAGGTGGCAGATGAGGAGTTAAAGCAGGCGCGAGTGGTGGAGTAGGCGGTTGACTCTGGTTAATTTGGGCAGAGGCAGCAAATAGTTCGCTGACTCAGCCTGGATTGATCTCTGAGGCTGCAGGCATGATATGAGGTGCATGAAGCAGGTAAGGTAAGTTCCAAAGATGTGAAGGGATGAGTTTTACTTCCTGGGGTGCCGTAGGAGTGGGCATTTGTTGTGTGTTGAAAGCTGTTGAAGTTGTAGGTACGGGGAATGGTGTAGTTGGGCCGGCTTGGGTCGTTTCTGGTGAGCTAGACATTGATCTGTCGATAGAGTCAACGGGGGTTCTGAAAATATTCATTTAGTGTTTAATAGGGTTTTAAAGAGACGAAATAAGGATCCTTCGACTCTTCCTTTTGACGTTTAGTAATGTCAGTCTGCTAAAGGCACGGAGGCGATGATGACTGGGTCGATGAGCTAAGGGAAGGCTGAAGGGCTCGAAAGCAATAGGACTAAAGGGCTCGAAAGCAATAGGACTGGTGGGCTTTAAGGCACGAAGACTGAAGGTATGGTCTGAATAATTAGACAATGAACTAAACGTAAAGAACAAGAACTCTGCAGTTCTTGTTAGCTATATATACACATGTCTTGCCCTATGACCGACAAGCAGAGTAATCCAAGTAAATAATATCAACAAATGTTTCCTATGGATGCATTGAAAAAATAGCCCAAAGTAAACAAATCCGTGAATCCTTAAGCGAGATTTGTCTAATGTTCTCGCAATCCTAATCCCAATCCCAATCCCAATCCTAAGAATCCTAATCCAGATCTCGGAAAATTCTGACACTCCTTGTTGATGTGGTGGTGCTTCTTCATGATTTCCGTCGCTTGGAAATACTTCAGATATAGGAGTAGCTGGGGGCGGGGAAAATTCAGATGTGCAGTTAGAGTGTGAGTCAGTTCTAACTGGAGTGAGATCGTTTGTAGTTGCTGCAGGGTTGCTGAAACCAAGTCCTTCACAAGAGTAATTGTGACATCCCGTCACACGAGTTTGCGGAGATCGCCAGTTAGGCCTCAAGCAGCAGTCTAGTATCGCTGGTAGCGGAACTTCAGTATGAAACTAGTTACCGCAGGAAACATACTTTTGGTAATGACATACAGACTGTGCTAGGAGATTCTATTGTTTATAATCAGTCTTTGCACTTTTCTTAGATCTGTACCTTCAAATATTATGCTTATAGGATTCACCGACGAGCCTTTTTCCAACGTGATAACCTAGGTGTCACAGTAATACTATTGGGGCGTTAATTCCTGGAGTTTTGAGATTGCTTGCCCATACATTGCATTTTTGTCAAATGCGGCATGGGGAGTGCAGAAAACCTTCCATGTCCAGCGTGAATTTGGCGTCTTGTAGGGGGATAATATTAAGGCGTTCTTGGTAGTGTTGGATTGAAACCCTACAAACCACCCCACCTGTGCTCTCGGGTCGAATTTGCCGCCTTTTTCAGGCTTGTTGAGAGTTCGATAGGCTTTACAGCTGAACCGTGGAAGGCAAGTGAAATCAACAAGATCATGATGAGCAACTCTAAGGGACTGATGAAAGTGTAAATATGGTACTTTTTTGGTAGTGATGTTGAAGAGATGGTTTGAAAGAAATACTGCGTGGCTTATAGCCCAAGACCAGAAGATTACGGGCATACCTGCGTCGATAAAAAGACAGCGAACTCGGGTGATAATGACTTTATTTGCAGCTTCGGCTGGACCATTCTGCTCAGGTGTATAAGGGGCAGTGTGTGATAGGTCAGTCAAACTGGTATTGACACAGAAGGACTACTAAATAAGATCTAAGTTTTCGTTATCTAAAATAATTACACTGCAGAATCAAATTTCATTAAATACAGCTGCTGTCTTATTCCAGCTCCTTCTCGTAGCTTCCATGAGGTTACTAGAAACTTCTGGATCAGCGTGACAAGTACCAGGGAATTCCTGACTAATACTATCCTGATCTGGCTTAGGCAGGATCACGCTAAATGGGGGTTCTGACCCTATGACATCGCCCATTCTATCCCCTCAAGGCCGTTGTAATTTTTTAATTTTTTTTTAATATACCATTTGCTAAATGGTCCGTCGTTAGTTAATGCGTTGCCATATGATATTTCATTTTTGTCTAATGCTTCCGTCTCTTGCAGAGCCTGCAATGGTTCCTGTAACGGATTTGGACAGAATAGAAGGAAGGGAAGATGGAATATCTTAGTAACGAGGAATAAATAGCTATTGTAAGAATATAGTGTAGGAAGAAAACAAGACGTAACACGATCTCTCAAGATCGCTATCCTCTGAGTATATATCTACATGTACCTCGTCGGGCTTCCCCCTACTAGTGGGGCCGCGCTAACAAAGACACGCACTAAACTCCTTACAGCCCTGACCCTGTAAGAAAACCCAATTTTCCAACGCTTAGCACAACTCCGAATCATGCCCAGCTCCGAACGCATAGAATTACACACACTGCTGTTCCTGCAATCCGGACTCCGAGAGAATCCTACTTAACTAATTTAGAAAACCAGGGGTCCCTTGAACACGATTTTGGAACTGGACTAGGACCGTGACAGTTCCCACGTTGGGTCTGCAAACCCTTTCCATTTGACAAGAACTAATTGTTGTAATCCTTTTCCTCTTCTGACGGATCGAGCGCATAGTATTTCGTCCACATGCTGCTCCTCGTTTCCTTCTGCAGTTGTGATTGGAGGAAGCTGTTCGTCATGTAATTCCTGTGCCGGTAAAGGATTGTTTGGCACCCGACGCAATTGATCCACATGGAAAACATTCAAAATATTATTAGGCAGTCCGACAAGTTCAACGTTATGAGATCCGACTACCCTGGACACGGTATATTTGCCTCTTAACCAATCCATTTTTTTCTTAGGTCTGTTTGTTTCATAATTCTCATAGCTGAGCCACACCTTATCCCCAACTCGGTATTGCTCTGCTGCAGATCTCTTTTTATTAGCATGATATTCTTGTTGCTGACTAGCTGCAGCAATAGAGCTTTGTGAAAAATCCTGCAGGTCCATTAATTGTTTCACAAATTGTTTGGCCCGTTTATCTTCGGGTAGTGAAGGCTCTTCAGTTCTTTGGACTTCAATTACCGAGGGGTGGTAGCCATGTGTAATAAAGAATGGACTCAATCCTGTTGTGGTGTTGGGTCTATTATTATCTGAGGAACGAGGATTTCTTACTTACGGAACTTTTAGCGTGAAACTAGTGAACTCTAAAAATGATTGGCTGTGAACCCCTGGAACAAAAAGGCCGGTGGGTCCGCTTAGTAAGCGACCCCTTTCTTCTTCTTCAACATCAATTTGTGCAACGAAAGCTCCTTCTTCAACATCACACAGCACCAAGCGCTTCGACCCACGACCCACGAACATGAGCATGTAAACAGTGCGAAGTCGAACGTGATCTTTCTGAATTCGACCAGTTCAAAACTGGAAAATTCATGATTGGCTGAAAATCAAGCTCACGTGTTCCTCGGATATATACTTGGAGCTCCGCTCCGCCGAGATTCCATTTTTTAATGCCATTTGTGCCGTAAAGAGCCATTTTGACCAGTCATTTTGTATGTAGTTTACGTATGAGCACAAGTATGCCCACACCTCTTGATTCCACCGCTCAGTACTTCCATCTGTCTGCGGATAATAAGTTGATGAAAGGATCTGTTTGATACCGACTAGCTTGCACAAATGTTTCCAGAAACGCCCCACCCACTGTGACCCTTGGTCACTGATTATTGACTTAGGAAATCCGTGATATCAGTAGTTGCACCACATAAACCTTTCTGCAACTGTTTTCGCGTCAATTGTTGGCAGTGCTTCTAAAGTTACGTTTTTAATTAAACGGTCGGTTATAACAAAGATATTAGTTGCTTGCTCGTTGTTAAAAATCGTTGCTGACGGAAGTAATTTTGTGATGAAGTCCATTGCAATATCCGAGTAGTAACAATCTTGAATAGGCATTGGTTTTAGGAACCCCTTTTTATGTTCCCTCAAAACTTTTGTTCCCCCACAAATATCGCAATTTCTGAGAAATCTGCGAACGTATTTATGCATCATAGACCAATAATAATCCCTAGAAAGAATAGCTATAGTACCTTCCCTTCCAGGATGTCCAACTATTGTAGCATCATGTGTTCTCTGTATTAGTTTTGTTCTCAATGTGTCTAATGAGTCATTTAACATGTCTACAGAAGCACCTGGAATCCATATACGCCCTCTAAACAAAAGTCTATCCAAATTATCGATGCTGCATTCTGAAATTTGCACTTTTAATTGTATATCTGTTGGGAAATTTCTTTCATTATTCAAGACTACTTCAAAGATCCTATGATACGCCCGGTCGCTCTTTAACGTTTCAAGCTACAGATTATGTAGTTCTGGATCTTCGAAGACGCGACTTTCTGGGGCGGGAGTAATTCTTGTTGATTGAATAGAGGTATGGCATAACCACTGGTTTATAGCATTTCCTGGTATAAGTTGAGCTGTTGGACTCTCTACCATTCCTGCTTCCTTTGGCTTGTCTTGTTCTTTACGGGATAAAGCGTCAGGCACCCCCAATTCCTTTCCGGGTCGGCAAACCAAGTTGAAATTATACCTAGATAAATATTCAGCCCATCTTGCCTGTCTTTCTGAAAGCCTCTGTCGCGTTATGAAGTACTCCAAATTACGATGATCTGTAAGAATCGTGAAATTAGAGCAACTCCTTAGTTCCGCATCCCACTGCTCTAGACATCTGATAATGGCTAACATCACTTTGTCGTGTATGGGGTAATTTCTTTCGGCAGCAGAAAGTTTTTGTGAGTAGTATGCAACTACTCTACGCTGTCCATTCATATCCAGTTGTGTTAATGCACCTCCTAGTGCAAAATTTGAACAATCTGCTTCTAGAAACGTAGACTCTCTATGATCCCATTGAGTAAGAATTGGTGCTCTGGTGAACAGGGTTTTTAGTTTTTCAAAGGCTTTTTGTTGCTCAAGACCCCATTTAAAATGAACTCCTTTCCCAGTTAGTGCAGTTAGAGGGGCTATAATTTCTGAAAATCATTGTATAAAAACTCGGTAATAGTTCGCGAAACCAACAAAACTTCTGACCCCAGAAGTTGAGCTTGGTGCTTCCCAATCAGAGATTGCCTTGATCTTATCAGGATCCGCCTCAATACCTACACCTGCTCGGATAATGAACCCTAAATATTTAACAACTTTAACAGCAAATTCACACTTATCTGGGTCTAGGTATAATCCAGCAGTCATCAACCTCTCAAGAACTTTTTGAACCTTCGCATCATGGTCATTTTTGCTGCCGCTGGTATATATCAACACATCATCCACATAAGTTGTGCAGAAATGGTCAAGATAATCCTTAAGTACGTGGTTGATATACCTCTGGAAAGTGGCAGGGGCTCCTGTTAAGCCAAAAGGGGTGACAAGCCATTCGAACAAGCCATATCTAGTTCGGAATGCAGTCTTCCATTCCTCCCCTTCTTCCATGCGTATCTTATGGAATGCCGCGACAACATCCAGCTTCGTAAACCACTTTGGCTTTGTTAGATTTCGTATTGTATCTCCAATGAGGGGCAATGTGTGAGGGTCTTAAAGCAGGGTTTTATTCAAACTATACTCAGAGCTGTATACAAGAAAATCTTGAAGTGAAGAGGAAAGTAATCTAAGAAGTTTCTCTCTTATTTATCTACATTTCGAGAATCTTGTTTCTCTTGATGACCAAATCGAATGAAATAAAATCTCACTGTCCAAACTTATGACTTCTTCCCTCATCTCCTTCTATTTCCATTGCCATCATTACATTATATTAAATCATAATGGAGCTTAGATTAGTTGTTCAAGGAGTACCTAATTGCAAGCATAATTGAATCTTCTTCCAGGATGTTGTATGACTCGGTTGAGGTTGTCAATTTGTTTTGTTTATATTCCTGGATAAGATGATGTTGCTAGGTTCCGCTCTCGGCCCATTATTAATAAAATTAACAATAAGTATTATGCATAATTAGCTCGGCTAATTAATTTTTATGTGGTTAGGCATTAGCCTAACTAGGGTCAGGCTTCAGCCCTGTGACACAATGGGCATCTATCCAATTTGGTGATAGCGTTTAAACCTCTGTAGTCGCAACAAAACCGAAGTCCCCCTCCGGGTTTTCTTACAAAGAGAACAGGGGCGCCTGCTTCGGACTTGCTCGCTCGAATGTAACCCTTGTCCAGTAAATCATTTAAAGTTTTACGAAGAACAAGGAGTTCCTCGCGTGACATGTGGTAAAGAGGGCCAAAGGGAACTTGCATTTCAGCATCTTTACTGTCTTTCTTAATCTCAATTTGATGATCTTTTCCACGACGATGTGGCGGTAATTTAGATGCCTCTTCTGATTTCCATAAGGAAATAATGTCGTGAAATTGCGAGGGTATCGACTTTTTTAATTCATCCTCTGACTTACAATTTTGGTTTGACAATTTGATAAGCGCTTTGTCAATATCTTTCAAACTAACTTTGAAAACATTCGTATCGGCATTTATTTCATTTTCATATAGATCCAAGGTTCTTGCAAACTCTGATTCATCCACCAGACATGCCGCTTTAATCTCCTTTACAGCAGGTGAGTCTGTTTCCGCTCCAATAGTGGGAATATCCTTTCCAAATTTTTCATGTCTTACAATATTTAGGTGGGGTATAGGGTATGCTTTGTTATGCTTCATCCAAGGTTTCCCCAGAATAACAGGATATTCCAACAAAGGAACTGTATAAAAGTAGATGGTCTGGTAATATCCATCAATTTCAACATCGGCATAGGTAACCCCATCAATAAAAGCTCCTGTCATAGCTCCTGATGCACCTCGAACCTCTCTTTTAGGGATAGATATGCGGGGAAGGTCTAATTCTTTACAAGTTTCTTCACTCATTGCGGCATAACATTGACAGCCATTATTGATCAAGGCATGGGAAATATAAATATTACTAAGAACTATTTCAACCAAAGTAGGTTCCCCGTCCATTTTCGAATTACAAATTTTCCAAACTGCCAATGCTTTCGAGCTTGGCTTCGGTACCAGACTTTGTCCCGGAGCTAGTCTTTTCCCTCATCTCCCCCGAGATTTATTTCTCCATCGTTTTCTAGCACAGGGGGAAATCCAACACCTGTGCTATTAATTCCTATCTATGGCCGGATAGGCGGGAGGAATGGGCAACTTGGTACAAAATGAGCATCGGTCCCACATCGTATACATAGCTTATTTCTCTTCCAAAACTCAAGCTCTGCCTTGTTCACGAAGGCCGCACGCTGTTGGGATTGGGGGGCTTTGCTTCCCGACGCTTGATTTCCTCCATTTTCTGTTGACCGCCTTGTCCTTTCCATTGACTGTTCCTGCCCTTTTGCCTGTTACTGCTCATCGGACTCATGATGACATCGCCATCATGGTCTAATCGAGGTGCGGAAAATGAGTTTCTAATTGATACGGGAATTTCCATAGATTGGCTAAGTACTTTTTTACCTTGGAAGTGGCGGGAATTTTCGAAACAATAAGCAACCGCTTCAATCTTCCTTACCGAGCCATAGTAGTCGTCAGGGTCCAATTCTACCGTAAAGAGTTGGTCTTTTAAGGCTTCGCTAAGTGAACGCCGCAACCAGACAACTTTGTTGTCTTCAGGCCAATTCTCACCACCAGCGCCAGCAAGAGCCTCATCGAAAAGGGGAAAGAAATCTGAAAAGCGCTGGTTTTCCTTCTGTTTTAAGTGAGATAAAGTCTCTTGCATATCTTCTTTTCCTTTTTTATTGCCGAAAGTTCTTTTGAGGTGATCAATAAAAATTCGATAATCCCAGTTAATTTTCCATCCGGAAGCATAAAATACCGAGACTTTTTGTTTGGCGATGCTTGGTAGAGAATGATTAATATCGTACCAGACCGCACGGTCGGATCCCATAAGTTCACGATCAATTTCTATACAATCTTCCACCTCGTGAATAAAACTATTGAATGTAAATTTCTCTCCATCCCAAGTTGGAAATTTACGACGTTTTTGGTGTGTTGATGTATGACTTAAAACCAATGGACGCTTTGGAAATTGATCATTGGGAAAGGGAAATTTTGGGTCATTGTTGTCATCCCTACTTGGTTCTTTTTCCTTATCTTCTTTTAAGCCTTGAATAATAGGAGTCACAGTGAGGAGAATTTGTTCCGTGATGATATTACGAAGCCATTCTTCATTCATACTATTGCCTGATGCTGCGGGATCCTGTCCGGGTGCGGAAGTGCCAATTCCCTCTATATCATTTCTATTTACCGGTCGAGGCTCTTTTCTAGTTGGTATGTGTCTTTGTTGTTGCCTAAGCTGTGCAATAGTGGCGTCTGTCATTTCTATGTCCCGTTAATTTGCCCCTTCCATCATGCAATTGTGCTAAAAGCAATGCCGATAACAGTGCCGATACAGTGGCGATTACGGTGCCGATAACAGTGCCGATAACAATGCCGATAATGATGCCGATACAGTGCCGATAACAATTCCAATCTTTGATAACGAAGAACGAAAACTTATGTGATAGGTCAGTCAAACTGGTATTGACACAGAAGGACTACTAAATAAGATCTAAGTTTTCGTTATCTAAAATAATTACACTGCAGAATCAAACTTCATTAAATACAGCTGCTGTCTTATTCCAGCTCCTTCTCGTAGCTTCCATGAGGTTACTAGAAACTTCTGGATCAGCGTGACAAGTACCAGGGAATCCCTGACTAATACTATCCTGATCTGGCTTAGGCCGGATCACGCTAAATGGGGGTTCTGACCCTATGACACAGTGATATCCTGACGAATTCCGCTTTTTGTAGCCATCTCTTGCCACTTTGAGTTTCGTTGAATTTCTGTTCCTCCATCCGAGAAACAAATGCGAACAGTTTTACCATATTGAGTTTTCATAAAGGTGACCCAGTCTACTAGGCATGATGGAATTTCATCTTTCTTTATCGCGCCAAACCACCATCTCATACGAGTCGTAGCATCGGTTATAATAACAGTATAGCGTTGATTAAGGATTTTTGGCTCAATTGGACCAACCATGTCTACAAGACCTCATCTAGCGCTTCAAAAGGAATAGGACGTCGTTCTCGATTGATGGTGCGCTGTGCTCTGCTAAGATGGCATGCAACACAGTGAGTGAGTTAGCTTGTATCCAGGCCATCGAGTCCCTCTGCAAAGCCTTTTGTTTTGGAGAGAATCAGAGGCCCAACATGGTCAAGGCATTGATGCCATCTGTCGGCTGCAGAACACTTCTTAAGTTTAGCCACAGCTGGTTTTGCAATGATTGGCGCGACAAGGTCAACGGAGGATCTCGCACTTGCTGTTTCTGATAAAGGTAAAATGATAGATATGTCACTTATAGCAACGAGTCGGGCAATGGGTGTACGAGTCCGACTAGTCACGTGAAATAGAAGGCCCGCTTTGCGATCTTCCTGTATATTGGCCAGGCGAAAAGCTCTACCAGCTGAGATGAGATTCATGGAGGATTCAGGAGAGAATAGTGCCTCAGTGAGCTTGAGTGTGAGTGTGAGTGACCCGATCTTAACGCATGCAGCACCGCCATAACTAAGAGTTGACTTATCAACAGCTTGATCAAACGTAAAAGGGTTTTCAAGCTTAGTCAGGCTTATGAAAACCGATCGATTGTTGATAAAGTGTCTTGATGCCCCAGAGCCCCAAATAATAGCATTTTTGGTGATAGCAAAACCAGAAGCACTTGCTATGAGGGATAACTTGGTGGGAACCACAGTTATTGCTAGCGTAGGCGTGGTAGTATCGTCCATGAAAGCTTCAGCTTCGGCATTGGCAAGACCACGGTTGAAATTTTTATTTTTGTTATTTGGATTCTCACTCTGGTCCATGTTCTGGGCTCTACATTGTTTGTTAGTATGGGTTGACTTGGGATGTAGATAGCACCGATTGTTAGGTTTGCAGCCATGAGGGATTGTGGACGCGATTGTATCTCGAGGAGCAGCAGAACGGTCTCCAGCAACATCCCGAAGTGTCACCATCATTTGCTCAAGCGAAGCGTAGGAATGTTGGTTTCTATCCAAGGCTCCAGTTGCCCTCCAAGTTTCAAGCCAACTTATGTGCGCAGTGCCCTTGAAAAACATAATTGAGGCCATACCGTCAGTAATACCATACTGCGTCGAAGTAGAGGTCATTTTTTCCAGATTAGAGGCAGCATTACGAAAGTTTTGGAGATTCCGCTGGAAATCGTTGCAATATTCTGTGGCGGTTGAGATGAACTTGGTTTTGAGGAGTTTGGTGTAAGAGCTCCCGTATGGCATGGCAGCAGATGGTTTGTGAGTATCTGCTATCATTCTATAGAGTTCCAGTGAAGTCTGAGTATTTTTAGACTCAGGCCTGATGCTTGGGTCTAGTCTTCTGAGTATTATGCTGTACGCTTAAAGATCTTTCATTGTCCATTCTTCAAGTTGATCGATATAAGCATCAAAAAGCGCCGGCTCTGTGGTTGGCGGTGGAACTGGGGCTATCCTCGGTCTGATGCCTGGATGGTCATGAAAGACATAGCCAACAAGAGCTTCCTGTGCTAGTGCACCGCGTAGATCTGATGCCCAAGTTTTAAAGGCTACACCAGGTTTGAGGATGACGGCTTTGCCGTTGTCTTTGTTGTTTATCATGCTGAGGGATGGTTATACTTGTTGAGGTGTAGGACGCTCGTTGGAGGCTTGGGTGAAGATGTTGTGAATCCTGATTTGGATTTGCGCTATTCCGGGGACATAACCTATTATGATTCTAGATCATGGAGCAGTTGAGGCAGGATAGGGAGAATTCGGTATCGTCGATATTGATTATAGATATCTAGAATGGTAATTATTATACAGAGATATGCCAAGACACTGTTCACGTGACAAATATTTACAACAACACCTGTTGTAAGATTTGAGTGCCTGTACATGTGTACTTCCCGAGTCAGGTGTCAAATTCTCCAGGTGAGAGATGTTATGATTATCTCCTGTTCGTGTATCTTTGTGTGAGATATAAATCTCCCTGAAAATACTTGAACTGGGGCACAATGAATGTCTGAATTGTAGTTCACGGGCGAAAATAACAAAATTTACGATGGCTGGTGGTATCAGATTATGCAACCCTCCTCAATCCCCAATGGGAAGCCCAATAGTAAAAATTGGGTGTCAACCCTATATCTTGTCCCACCATCAGTCTATCACTGTCATAGTCACACGATGTTAGGGCAAAAATTCAGCATTTTCAGAAATTCGGAACTCTCAACTCCCGTGTTACGACATACGCGTCAGTAGAATATAAGTAATTACTGAGGGAAAATACTTATCTAGATCTTGAGGCTTCGGATGAAAGATAGGTGTTATAATTAGTGCTACTAATTGAGATGGCTGAGGAAGATCGTGCAAGGTTGTTTATCCCCTGTTTGCACACACATTAATCTGAAGCCTGAGTGTATTATGAGCATCACTACGCTAGTTGATACAAGTGGGATCACTCACTACTCTAGTTGGATTCTTATATGGTTAGCACTCTGTTCCGCAGTGGAAGACTTGAATATTTTCATAAACTACGTTTACAGACTCCTGCTTGTTCAAAGTCTCCAATCTTAAGAGTAATAAATGATTCAATCCAGTCTGACAACTGACTTTGATCTTCCCATTTCAACAATAGGAACTATAAAAGCGCCCACCAAGGCTCATGCTTCCAGTCGAGATACGCATTTAAGCTGTCCAAGGAGAAATAGAACAGATCGAGTTTCGTCGCTTTCACCGTATCAAAGTGAAGAGCTAACTCAAAGGATTGCGTTGCTTGCAACGACTCAAATTCATCTTAAATTTGTTGAGTTGGAACCTTATATAATGATTTAGACATTTCAAAACGGAAGTTTTCCACAGCCGAGACACACTTGGATTCAAGAGTGCGAATGATGTTCATCTTATCATGAATTTACCCTTAAACATGAATTGGTTTTCAACAGAACAGCTTGCCTTGATAAAGGTCATCCATCTGAATCATCTCTCTGTCCGACTCACTTCCAGCAAGATGTTAGGATTGCTATTCGGTCGGTCGGTTCCCTAGCACTTGGATGTTCTACTAGTCCCGGGGTCCCACCCTTCTCCCTGGTGATTGTTTTAACCTGTCGAAGAGCTCAATGTTGTTGCGAATCACTCGGTTCTATTAGCGCTGATCGAAGCTGGTTGTGTACATTGATCTTTGTTAGTGTTTGTTATTGGTTACTTGTATTTTCTTGTGGAGACTAAGAGCATCGGGGGTTTTTCTGTGAATAGCCGGCGCTAGAGTAGGAGACTTGTTTACGTTAGAATATGCCAGGTCGGATAGTGCAGTGGTATACTGTCTGAACTACTCTTCCAAGTAGATTCTGGGTAGCTCGGACACAAGAGACAGGAGGAAGCTAGTTCGGATCCGGCAAGACCTTCCAATCACATTTCTCACGGTTATGTTATACTCGTGAGATAATGAAAGCATACTTAGATAATTATGGCTTTTTCTCGCGTTTCCCTATGGTGGGTATTCACAGGAGAGGGTACATGCCGTAAGGCGTTGTCGTTGGAGTGGTATCTGCAATTGAAATCCGAGTTTGGTTTTTGCACATGCCGTACTAGGTCATTCTGCGAAATATAATCATTCGCGCCTTAGCTTCAAGCTGCCAACGCATGAATGATTTCTTTAAAAAAAAAGGATAGAACCTGTCGAAGCCCATAGAGGCTCACGAGTTTAATTATTGTTAATATTTATCGAATTGCTGGTACTTAATTTTGCAACACTTGGCTCTGCAAGTCATTTTGCGTGCATGGGTAAGTATCGCAAATATAAACCGTGAATTTCAATGAATATTTACAGTAATTATACCGAGGCCCACTATGGGTTTTAACAAGTTCTACTATAAATAGGTGGCCGCGCCCTCATCCTGAATCCGACATATAGCCGCATCTCTAAATTTCTATTCAACCCTTATTATCCTATCTTGTTCGTTTGTTTGTTTGTGGTGCTGTTTATTCGTGCTTTGTAGAGTCCAAGACTTTTATAACACTAGGGCTCCTCTCTGACCCAGGCCACACCTTTTACAGTGCCCCTATCCCCTTTTACCTCGAACCTAAGATTATTGATACATTGACCCATAACGGGTAGCCGTTTAGCTCAGTAATTACTGTTGAAATGAGTGTTCCTAGTTTACAGTATCCGGCAGAGATCCATGAATACACGTGATAAGTATGAGTCTGGTCTGTTGAAACAAGGTGACGCTTGGACCATGACAAACGTGAAAACTCTTCTGCTTATCCCTGTTTGTATAATTAGTTTACATAGTACACTCTGTGTCTGGTGGAAGTAATAAACAACTTCCCATTTCACGATTACAGAATTTTCTCTCTCCCTCGACGTCTTCAGTGATATAAGTGATAGAAACCCTATCAGGTTGCTTTTCCATCTTCTATTATTAATATTTAACCGTAATATTCAACCACTTTTTCTACGGAACCTTCTGCTCAAAAAAAATTAGAAAAAGAGCAGACATGGAAACCGGTACGCGGGATAAAGTCTCAAAAAACCTGCAACTCCAGCCAGGCGAGACCGAGACACCAGAGCCACACGAGGTGCGTATCCCCATCTGTATCTCCCTAATATCCCAAAGTCCAGATATACTCTTTATACCAATACCACCGGCGCTCAGGCAGCGGTGCTCTTTCCTCAGGAGACAGCATAATGCCAGAATATCTGTAAACTGTGAGAATTCATCTTGGTAAAAATGGCCGACTTAGTCTAATTGTTCGGTCTCGCCTATATTTATCTATTGTTCCAGGCTGTTGCCACAGGTGATTTTGGTATAAGACATATTATTAGAACTTGAGTCATGCTCCAGGTAAATTTAGCATTATCATGTACTACAATAGCTTGGAGATGACACTTGAGGCGCAGTTGCATTGAATAATGGTAATTTGGTCAAGCACATTATTTTTGGAGATAGATCAATATCCATAAGATGGTGGGGACGAGACGGAAAAAGGGGACAGCGTTTTATTTTTGATATTGTTTTTTGGGACCAAACCTAACTTAACCCTTTTTATCCTGTTTGTTATCTTATACTACGAAATAGACAATCATCTCTATTTGATATATACTACAATTATTATATGTATAAATCAAATCTATCTTTAAACGTCTAATACTAATCCATCACCACCATAACGGGAGCTGGGTACGCCACGGAAACTCACTTGGAAGATTTTTCCTCCGTGACTAAGTATTGCGTGTTTCTTTTGGCTCTGAAGATAAACTCCAGGTTCGTAGGGGACACCACGTACAGATAGAAACGCCGTCTTCGTCCCCCTATCCTATTTTGTCTTCAATGCCTATTCCAGCTTCTCTCTACCTCTTTTACACTTCATCAAAATCTTGTACTCTGACAGAAGACATCCATCTCTAGATTCATGTTCTACCCTAGCATTTTATTTGGCACAGAGTCATCAATCCGTCAAAATTTTCATGATGTTTGCTAAATTGGATGGGAGTTATCCACCCTAACATTTTGACACATACATTGAACTCGACTCTCAACGCACAAGTCCACCTTTTTTCTGCGATAAACTCTTGCCCAAGCCATACTTTCCTGACCTTTCAATTGTGACTATGAGATAGGTGTTTGCATAACGAGATTTCTATTATATCTATTGCCTTAATAGATATATAATATCTGTTCAGTAAAATATTTGTCTGCTTGCCGCTATGGTGAACAGATACGGTACTTGAGAGAAGGACCACAAAACCCTTATGCAATTACTTGAACTTCAAGGGTCAGGTGGTGCAGTTGTACACCGTCCAGGCTGTTGCCCCAAGAAGAGTCTAGGTAGTCGAGACACGTGCCCCAATTGAGACGGGAGAAAGCTGATTCGAATCCAGTTCGACCCGTCCATGTGTGGCGCTTGGTCATGTCTGTGGCGATGATCAAGGGACATTAGTTTACCAAAGGTGGCCGAAGTGCGCACCTGCGGTAAACATTAACGGTCGTAGGCAGCAGGGACCGTTAGGCGCCTGACTTGGGGTGATTGCTTCAAATTGTGGTTAGGTATGAGTGCCACTCATCTTATATGAGGATATCGCTTCATACACTAAACTAGAATGATATATGTCATAGGCTAACGGCTACATCCATAAACATGGACAAAAATTCAAAAAAATTAAAAATTCCACTGAACGATGTCGACGTCGTCTTCGCTCTTGCGTTGACGTATTTTTTCCCGTAACTAATTTTACCTCACTCGTTTCCTGGAAAAGATTTTGAATAAAGTTAATATACTCATTCGGCTTCTTACAGCAAGTAGACGTACAAAGTTTTTTCGAGTGGTATATTTAGCCTGGCCATGTCAAAGCACGTTTGGGCGATAATATCGGCCAATTTATCATCCGAGACACGTACATAGCGTAGTTTTCGTTTGTTCCGGTAAAACTGAATGCTCAAGTCAGTGCTAGAAGTACTTTGTAGCGAGAGGAATTTCACAACAGTCTACATGTATACGGCCGTATCATGGACGGGTTACTCCCCATGTCATTGCAGCGCCTTTTGGAGACTGGCCCACCAACAACAATCGGAGGGCGTTCAAAATGAGATGGGGAGCAACCCGTACATGATTCGGCATTGTACATGACCATGTATGTTCGATGTGAAGCCTAGATCATCGAGATCATTTACACGACCCTGATCAGAATTTGGTCACGATGCGTTGATTTCCGTACCATCAAGGACCAAGCAGCAGTTTATCCCCGAGAATGCATTATTGTCCGAAAGGTTGTGCTGGGGGGAGAAGACTACTCATATCCCATTGAAGTTATCCGGGAAGAGGCGTCGTGGAGGATCAAGAAATCAGAAGACGATAGGCTCAGCGACTTGCACCGAACATTGATCTATTTTGACAGTTTGCCACAGTTCCTCGTAATCAATTCGTTCATGTGGGGTGTTATTTCCCCTCAGGGTGTGCAAATGCTACTGATTAGGTGAAACATGGTCTGATGAAATCAACTGTCAACTGTCGCTGACATATCCCTTCTTTATCTTAAGCTTCTCAGCTCAGACAGGGTGGATGTGTCGTCGGACCCGACGATCACTTTGATTCCAAGTTTTTCCCAATCTGTCGAGAATGAGGTTCGCTCTCAAAGTATCTGAGCTTTTACTCCTGAACACGTCCATCTCCTACGAAAAGAATATCTCCATCATCTACTCTAAGAGGATTTGATATGATGCTATTTCCATGGGATCATTGGTTCAATTACATCCTAGGAGATACACGTAGAGGCTATTTCGAAAAGTATCATGGAGTCAAGTGTCAAGCATAAAGGTCGGTGTACCTGAGAATAAGGGAATTGGCTATGATACCCACAGAGCAATGGTGTCGAAGGTATTCTTGATATTTACTTCTCATTTTGCTTGATTGAATAAATGCACATGTATACAGTGCAGTTGTGGTGTCTATTTAAATCTCTGGGATGACTAGCTCCTGAGAAGGGAAAAAGTGGGGTTTCGAAACGAGATTTTTTGGCTCTTTTTCCATTACTGGCAGTAAAATAATATTAAAATAGAAATTTTACTATCAATAATAGCAAAAAGCCAAAAAAAGCCTCGTATCTAAAATCCACATGAACCCTTCTCTTCTCGCTACATATTGTAAACTCCTCAATCTTGCGTTCCTGCCTGTCTCATTCCAAGCTTCAAGACAAAATGTTGGGTTTAATAGATTCTATTTTTGTCATTTAGACGTAGACTTGGTTGTCAATATTAGCGAGGTCAGATATTCCTTGTATCTTGCCACATGGCATCTTCGTGATAATACAACGCGTAATAATAATTATATTATCTTCTGATGTGTCATTAAAGCATTATGGCGCAGTGGAAGCGCGCCGGGCTCATAACCCGGAGGACCCCGGATCGAAACCAGGTTATGCTAGGTGAACAAAGATATTTTATCTCTGTTGCCACAGTGCTGCTCGAGGCCGTTGCCACAAAGTCAAAACTGATGTGATTCTTACCTCACTCGAGACAAAAAATCTGGTGCAAACCATATTAGACCTATATACCACATTCTCACCAGGTGTCACTGGTACAGTACACTATATCAAGGATAATCGTTGGTCCCTGTAAGCCCAGCTTGTATTGTTATTGTCCCGAATTCCATGAAAATTGGTATGATATTGGGGACAAAAATAATAATCGAAAGGGTGTACAGGGACCTGTGATTATCCACACATTAATGTTGGTTAACGTAAGCATACTCAGATAAACATAGGTTTTCACGCTTTCATACCGTAGAGGAAACTTCTGGAGAAAGCTTTGTGGCGATAGGGTACCTTTGAAAAATGTCTGCTAAAGAAATCTCAAGATGGATTTTCTCTTAAATCGTATAATTTTCTGCTGAGAAGCCACGACAATCAATACAAGTTTCAAACACTATCAAAAAATAGGTCATTCTACGTTAAGTATGTATCCTTGGCATAAATCTGTCAGGGCCTTCAGGGTGCCAAACTGGGTCAAGTGAAAAACACATGAGTCTGTTTTTACACATTTGGAATAAAACGTATAATGACTGAGCAGATGATGAAATATCTTCATGGATGTCCTTCTAATTTGCCAAGCCGGGGCGACGATAGAGCTTCATGGTTTTCGTAGCGATAAATTAATACGAGCCCCCTCTGATGTCATCCGATTCCCGAAGGACAATGGTCCCCATTTCAACGTTGTCGAGATAGTGTATAACCCATGAACACTTGACTTACTTCGTCTGAAAGGGTCCGTTCGATCGACGGAGGATGTGATCGATGGGTTCTTGTAACTCCCCTTGTCCAAGACCTATCTTTCCTCAATTCTTACAGTCATACCATGCTTTAAAGATAATGGATCCCGGTTTAAATGTTGTTAAGATTTACAGAATTGTTGCAAGAATTAGTACCACCAATTCTATAATTTTTAACAATATTTAAAGCTGGACACATTATCATCATAGCAAGTTTTGACTGTATACCTTTCATCTAGAGTTTATGTAAATAATGGGGCAACAGTGGGTGAAAATGGGCCTTAATAAACGAGGGGTTATACAAAGTTCTTCTATAACGATTCTGTGCGAAGTAAATAGCATGGGCTCTGATTATTTTCCATTTAGAGAGTGTAGTCGAATTTAACCTCGCTTAAAACAACAGTTCTATCCCCTAAACTTGTCATTGATAGTGTTATCCATGACTTGTTCATGAATTAATCGACTTGATAAGTGTGGGCATCTTTGTTAGGTCTTTGCAGAGTGCAGGTCATGAGATTAAAATATTAGACTTCTTCTGTTGGTAGTTTAAATGTATCAAAAAATTCAAGGTAAATGATAAATTCTGTCCGTCAATTTTATAGGCAATATTCAACAAATACACCAATCCGTTAGTGCAGTAGTGACAGTTTGTTGAAAGAGACACGAAATCACTACAAGTCCTATGTTACCATGACGTCCCTTTTCCTCGAAATATATTTAAAGACAATTTGGTGAATCACAGTACAAAGTCTTCGGTATTGGTAATGTTCCGACCATGGTGACTCTATGCTAGCATACGTATGGCATAAAGAGCGTCAATTTCTTCTTCTTCGATGTACCTATCTATGGGCTCCATTTTTTAGATCGATCTGCAGCCATGACTCAACAGTGCCACGGCGGGTCGGAATGGCAATTACGAAGAGCTAAATTACTAGTCCTAAGATGTGATCCTGGCCATTAGCCATTGGTGGCGGTGTCGACGCTGTCACAACAGCCATTAAGCTTATTCCAAAAAAGGATGATGACTTTTTTTTGAAGGATAGAGGTCCTGTAGCAGGATATAAACGATTTGAACCTGATAATTGATGTAACATTTCCCGCCAGAGTTGGATTTATATACTTTGAGCCATCATCTCCGAGGAATATCGTTAAACTACAAAGTCTAGGGTAGAGAACGTAGGAATAGACCAGAAAATAGGCACTCAAAGGGCCCAATTTGACTCCTGATTTAGCAAATTTCTGTAGATCTAGGCTTCGATCAAGATAGTCGTATTGAGATCCGGTGTTCCATCCAATTAATTATTCATGGTGAGTTAATTGAACTGTCACTTTAAATTCTCTCTTCCTATCATTGATAGTAAAGGCGTGCAGAGTACATGGATATAGGTAGGTCAGTGACATATCAACGTAATGCATATTTTGTCCATGTTCTTGATAGAATCTTGAAGATAGTGTGCAAAATTTAATCCACCCAGTTGCTTTAGCTATCTGATCCCATGATTGAAAGTGGATTTCAACCATCCAAGTTGCGACGCCCTCAGCTCCCTAGTTTTTGGTACCCAAATCGAAAGAGCAGATTTTTACGGGCAATGAGATAGTTATCAGAATTTTGATGGCTAGGGAACTGATATTTGCTGTACACTTCTTGGGTGACTGAAGTTGATGGGGGCTAGCCATGACTTGATCCAGGATAAGTCAAGTCTGATCTTCAGGATCTGATGAGCTTCCTCTTACCTCAAGAGCTATTGGACGATAGCTTAAGTTGAGGCGTCTAGCCCAAGCTTTCCGTAAATGATCGCTTTCTGTGGTAGTCTCTTCGAAGCGGGTCAAGGTGAGGTATTGCGACCAGCATAAGCAGTACGATCAACGTCAAGTAGTCATCCGACTTTCCACTAAAGCCTTTCTGACAAGGTAAGATTTGGGGTACTGTTAAAAGTCATCGCTGAGAATGACTTGCTATTCGTAGGAGAGATAGATCCGTGAGATAGAGTCAAGAAGCTCAGAGTGGCTGGGATGATGTGGATGGCAAAAATAGGAGCCAGTTTTGATTTCCAGAAGGTTTAGGGAGGCTTGGTACGTGCACGAGTTGATGCTCTCAGATCATCAAGAGAAATTCGCCGCTTGCCTCCCCTTTAAGGATGTCCGTCATCGGCGCATCGGTCAGAATAAAAACGTGATCTTGAGAACTGCACGTGAAGTTAAGCAACAGGTCCACATGGTTCGTGCTTTTAGTCATTCAACCAATTACATCCCATGTCTTCGACCCTTTAGGTGTGATAACCTAGTGCACATTAATACATGTACATGTACTGGTTATTATTTCGGTGCGTTTAAACCTAGTTATTACGATAGCAACTCCCAGACCCCCTTCATAATATTTATTTTCCAGGAGGGGCGAAGATTTTGATATTGTTCCCGAAGGGATCAACAGTTGCAAGGACTTGCTCTAGATGAGCTTATGCCAGGCTAAGCAACCCTCGTCCTGTTGATGGACGGCTCAAGGTCCATCTTTTCACATCCAATCACCCCTTTGAGTATTATTTATTATCGAATATATATATACATTGGCCTCGTATACAATCCCAGGATGTCCAGAAATACTAGTACATGCTGACATCCAACATCGTCCATGTATTTGTATATATACCAAAAATTCATCTCAGATTTCTTTGTGTAGATGCAGCTTGAAGCCATATTTTATCATTCTTAATACTTTTTGTCTTCTCGTGATTTTACCAATATGGTTTCATTTTTCACTCGATTTGTGGCCTTCGCTGCCTTAGTAATTCCAATCTTCGCAGCTCCCACAGACACCCCAGATTACCGACTCAAAATTCGCAGCCCACCGGGAATCAATTTCATAGAGAACAGTTGGATTGTCGTCTACCGCAAAGATGTTTCCAAACATCAAATTGCTAGCCATGAACAATCAATCAAATCGCTTATTCAAAAGCGTGATCTGATCGGTGACATAAGGGCGTCATGGGATATGGCGCTATTAAAAGGCTATCATATCAAAACGAATGAAGCCGTTATTGCTGCTATTGCATCTTCTCCCGAGGTGATCTCCCAGCTGAGTCTCTTATGAATTGAACTAAGCCTGTTTTCTAGATTGAATACATCGAAAGAGATACCCGCATGACAGCTACCGATCTCATCACTCAAAGCAATGCTACATACGGTCTTGCCAGTATTTCTCATAGTTCACCAGCTTCAACAACTTCATACACTTTCGATCAAACAGGGGGACAGGGCGTTACAGTGTACATTGTTGACACGGGCGTTTACCCAGAGCACTCGGAGTTTGGTGGTCGTGCTTCCCTAGGCGCAAACTTTATCACTGGCTCAGCTGTAAGTCCAATGACAGAAAAATGTTTCACTCTGACACTACGCAGGATACTGACGAGAATGGACACGGGACCCATTGCGCTGGCACAATTGGCGGTGCAACTTATGGAGTCGCCAAGAACGTAACTATTGTCGGTGTGAAAGTTCTGGATGCCGATGGATCTGGCTCCAACTCTGGCGTTATTTCTGGGATTGACTGGGTCGTTAAACATGCCGGGGGCTCAGGAGTTCTCTCCATGTCTCTGGGCGGCTCATATTCATCTGCTCTCAATTCCGCCGTTAGCTCCACTATAAACTCTGGCGTAACCGTAGTCGTTGCAGCAGGTAATGATAACGCTAATGCTGCCTTTTACTCTCCGGCTTCGGCCCCAGCAGCTATTACTGTTGGAGCGATTGATCAGAAATATGTCAAGGCATCTTTCTCAAACTACGGCTCAGTGGTTGATGTATTCGCTCCTGGTGTCAATATTCTTTCTTCTTGGATTGGTGGTAAGACAGCGACCAATACTATCTCTGGTACCTCGATGGGTAAGCTACCAATAAGCTGTAATGGCAGCTCTACCAAGTATCTATGCTAATGATTCCATAGCGACCCCTCATGTCGCTGGCCTCGCAGCCTATCTTATCAGCTTACATCGCCTCAGTTCTCCTGCTGCCGTCTCCAACCGCATCAGTTCCCTTGCCGTCAGTGGCCAGATTACCGGCTTACCATTCATGACTAGCAACAGGCGTGCATACAACGGTGCTGCATAAATATTTTTCTATTCAAGTCACTCACAGTTTGAAAACATAGACGAAAAGAAAACTTTTTCAATTTCTTTATTATCATAATTAGTCTGCTTACAGGATAATACGGCAGGTCTCACACTCACTCATGTCTAGTTGTACATAATTTATTTCCTTTGGGTATAGGGGCGGTGTTCAGTGAAGGCTAGCCACGATAGGCTACATGAGAGAACATTTACACAGCAATCTATTAGTACTCTAACACGTTTATTAAATTGAGACCAAGATGATCGGCCCTTGGGACACAGATCTTCTACCCATCTACACCACAGTTGTACCATGAAAGAAACTAAGCTTAATCTCCTGGGGTGTATCCTTGTTTATCCCTGTAGAGCTCATCTAAATTTGCAGATCCTGTCCAAGACTACATCATTAGTTGCGGCAGATGTTCTACCCCCTACAAATACAGTAAAACTTCTCTAACACGATAGTGGGTCCCGTCATAAGTATTGAAAATATTCATTGTAACTTGCACTTATATATTTGCAACACTTACCCTTACAAGTCATTTTGGGTGCAGGGGCAAGTATTGCAAATATAAATGGATGAATTTCAATGAATATTTTCAACACTTATACCGGGACCCACTATCGTGTTAGAGAAGTTTTACTGTACAGTAGAACCCCTCTTAGCTAATAGTGGGTCCCGGTATAAATGTTGAAAAGATTCATTGTAACTTGGAATTTTATATTTGCAACACCTACCCTTACAAGTCATTTTGCGTGCAAGGGTAAGTATTGCAAATATAATCGGTGAAATTTCCATGAATCTCTCCAGTTATCATACCGGGACCCATTATTAGCTAAGAGGGGCTCTCCTGTATTGACAAGCGAGGGCCCAGAAAGTGATATCTCTCATGGTAGTTAATGGGATACTATTCACTCATAGCTTAAAATAGAATGATTACATTGGTCAGTTTTTCTTGATGTGGGAATGACGTAGTTTGCTACTACAATAGAACCTCTCATAGCTAATAGTGGGTCCAGGTATAAATATTGAAAAGATTCATTGTAACCTGTACTTTAATATTTGCAACACTTACCCTTACAATTTATTTTTCGTACAGGGGTAAGTATTGAAAAATTAAACCGCAAAATATCTATGAATGTCTTCAGTAATTAAACCGGGACCCACTATTAGCTATGAGAGGTTCTACTGTAGCTACACACTTATTAGTACTACCTATATGCACCCCTTCTTCAACATTGTTGGACCGCTACATGCACTACTGCCAGTACAGGTAGTACCAGAACTATATATAATACCCTAACCTTAATACCGACTAATTCTTTGATGATTACCACGCGTAGTCGCGAACAGTTGAAGTAAATTGCCTCTCGCAGAGGATAAGGACATCTACAATGATATGGGCCAATGCTTGAGGCTAGTCATCTTGATGGCTCACGTGTCTATCCGCTTTGAAACATAAACACGGACGGCGCCACTGTAGCCACTTCCCTCCATTACCCCCCGAACAGTGTCAAAGTGGATCATTGGGCGGATCTAAGCTCCACCTACGTCCCATACTGCAGGGATAAAATCTACTGCTAGTCGATATTAATTTTGTACATTGTTTCCTTACATTATTTCATATAGATCAACAATATTAAAATCGATTTGTAATGAGATCTATCCCCACGGTAAAGTCCAGTACAGGTGTATGTTACTACAGTAGAAACCCTCTTAACTAATAGTGGGTCCCAGTATAAATGTTGGAAAGATTCATTGTAACTTAGAATTTTATATTTGCAACACTTACCCTTACAGGTTATTTTGGGCGCAGGGGTAAGTATTGCAAATGTAAATGGATGAATTTCAATGAATATTTTCAACACTTATACTGGGACCCACTATTAGCTAAAAGGGGTTCTACTGAAAAGTCGTCCCTCTCTAACTCGATAGAGGGTCCCGGTATAAGTGTTGAAAGTATTCATTGGAATTCAACCATTTATATTTGCAATACTTACCCCTGCACCCAAAATGATTTGTAAGGGTAAGTGTTTCAAATTTAAAATTCCAAGTTACAATGAATATGTTTAACACTTATACCGGGACCCAGTATCGAGTTCGAGAGGAACGACTGTATATCTATCACGACTATCGCCGCATTAACGTAGCAATTCCGGCAAACGGGCGCAATCAAGACATAGAGGCAAAATGGGAATCTGGCTTGACCTTCCCGATGCAGGGCTCGCATTGAGAAGCTGACCAAAGATGGAAACTCCTGTGCTTTTGATTTCTCATTCTTTTTGAGTATCTGAGCTAGTTTTACTACTAGCTACCTATGCCTCTAGTTTATCTCGATCTTTATGTGGAAGACTGAATGCGAAGTAGATTCTGATCTTCGACGCATTATCACCCCAATTTTACTACAATTCATCAAATTTCGGTAGGCCTTGAACCGATACCAATTCTACTCCAGTCCTAAACCTGAGGTGGCTGTGCTACGGTGCCGAATCAAGCGAGACACTAAATGGTCTTCAACGCATATAAAGATGCCAAGCGGGCCGGTTGAGTGTCAGGTCGGCTGTCACCATAAATCACTAAGAATCACCGGCGTAGCATCGACTTCTTCAACCCGATGGGACATGCTCTGATTGCATTACGATGTACTCTACCCCCAGGGTAATTTCAGCTTGCACTAAAACCTCGCTTATGAATCTTATCCCCGCTAGTCTTATATAATCCCTGCTAGTCTTCACACCAATAGAAATTGAAAATGTTGGCCTGAGTGATCAGGCTTTTTACTGGACTGCTGCTTTGATCTCTTTCTCCCCCCTCCCTCACCTACGCACTTCAATAGACATCGTTGCTGTTACTGTCTACAGAATCATTATCATCATCAGAATTTTCATCTAGGAGAATCAATAAATCGTTGCTCTTAACATTTAGCATATTTCATTGGCCAATTATTCTGTAAAAGATGAGCCACGTACAACCAGCAGCTCACACAAACAACGCCAAACGATTAAACAGAGATCGGCGTCTCCAAGTAAGCCCAATTTTCGTGGTAAATAAATATCTGAGGTAACACGCCTAGATCAAAACTCTCCACGATTCGGAAATCAATCATACAAATTTTGCAAAACAACTTGGCATATCTCGAAACCAGGTCAGATACACCTTTGTACTCCGTACATTGAACCCAAGAAAGCTGCAGGTCGGCCCCCAACACTGTCCTCTTCTGACGTTGTCCGGATTGAGGCTTTCATAACATCATCCTCTGAAGGTCGTCGAATGTCATGGTTTGAACTTGCCCATGGCCCCTTTCGGGATTTCGGAGTGAGTGAAAGGGTTATTCAAAACGAGCTAAAAAAAAAGGGGTTTCGGACATCATCCAGCGCTGAAAAAGCCTCCCCTTTCTGAAGAGGTTAAAAGGAAGCGACGGAAATGGGTCGAAGCCCACAAGGATTGGACTGTTGAAGATTGGATGGCGATTCTTTGAACTGATGAGACCTGGGCCACAGACGGCCAACATAAGAGAGAATGGGTAACGCGAAAGATTGGTATCTTTGTACCTCAACTAATAAAAAATACCGATATAACTCTCAGTTCAAGATAGGCGGAGAAGTCAACGCCACCTGCGTAGTGGAAAAGATGAGAAAGAGTCTTGGCTGGATGATTTGGGGAAGTTTCGTAGGGATAGAGGAAGGTCCTTGCCTTTTCTGTGAGAAGAAATGGGGGTCTATTGCCTCAGAATCATACTCTCAGAAAATTGTACCGTTGATTGATAGAATGGTGAGCATGAGACCATGGGTTTCTGTGATGCAGGAAAATGCTCCTTCACACAGCGCAACGGGAATAATCGAAGGGTTCCGGGAGAGGTTCATTACTCCGATCGACTGGCCTCCGTATTCTCCGGATCTGAATCCAATTGAGCACGTATGGGATAGTATGAAAGATTACATACAGTACCATTACCCGAGATTGGAAAGGGGAAGGCAGCGATCCTACGATGAACTTGGAGGAATAGTGAAAGAAGAATGGAATGACGCAACTAAGCCGGATAAGCTTGAGAAGCTTATCAGAAGCATGCCCACGAGATGTGAGGCAGTCATAGTTGCTCAAGGCGGGCCTGTGAAATATTAAATCTGCTATGTAAAGTAAACTAGCATGTACTTGTTTTTCTGAAATTGATAAATTCAAAAAATGTTACCAATTTGAGTTAAGCTTGTGAACTAGTGCCAGTGGTGAAAACCTCTGTCGGGCAAAAACACCATACAAATAATCCTTGTCAGAATGTCTGAAAACCTCATCTCAGAAAAGATGCTACCTAACTAGGCTTAAAGGATCCGATTTCGCCCCAAAAATTGGATCCACTAGTGAAAACTTACCCTGGGCGGTAGAGTATAGCTTGACGACGATCCGCGTTTCGGTAATTAATTGAGGAATCCAAATTAACAAATTGCATCATCAATATTCGTAGAAACTTCTGTTTACCCATCGATTATGCAATCCCGAAATAGTATCTCATCTGTCACTAGGGCTCTATTTACGCCTTCATGCGCAAGACCTTTACCCTACCCTTATTGTAGTAATTTTGTAGTGGGTCCAAGACAGGGGTTTGCATGGGTCTACTAGGCCTAATTTGGTATGGTCTTTAAACTAATTGAGTTTAGTCAATGTATTTATGAAAGTTTATGAAATTTCCTCGAACTTTTAGTATGACAATTTTCTCTGACAGAGGAAATTTGCAGTGGGTCTTCCTTGCCGTTAAGCTCAATTTGTATAATGATTGACTGCGTAAAATTGTGCATTGATGCTAAATTTATCTACCTAACTACCAAATCCACGAATAAGGAAATTTGACTCCAAATTTACATGAAGACAACAAGCAAAAGCAGACAACTATCAAGGACTACTTTAGAAATTACTGAGAATCAATATTTAGTTGGTCCTCCATCAGCTTCCAACACAGCTAGACACCTTTTCGGTATAATTTCTATCAGGTAATCAAGATATTCATCAGGCACAGAATTCCGTGATTCTTGTACGATAGCCCGCAACTCGTCGTGGGTACGCTGCTTCCCCCGACCCAGGCTCGGATATCTCTTTTGGACATAATCTTTCATTTTATCCCAAACTGCTTCAATCGGATTCAAATCTGGCAAATAGGGTGGTCAGTCGATAGGATCTATATGTCTCTCCCGGAACTCTTTTATTATTCTTTCAGAAGCGTGAGCAGAAGCATTATCCTGCATTACAAAGAGCCAAGGTGTCATCGAGACCATGCCGTCAATTAAAGGTACTATCTTAGAGCAGTATTTTGCGGAGTCGATTATCTTCCACTCTTTTTCCCAGAACAAGCTAGGACCTTTCTCTGATCCTGCAAAGGATCCCCGAAAAATCCAACCGTTTTTCTTATCTTATCACCAACACACGTGATATGAAATTCCTGGTTGGTCCATGTCAACTTATTAGAGAGAGAAAGTCTTTCAAACCAAAAAGCATTGTACTAACTGTCCTTGTGATCCAGTCTCTAGTGTGTTGACCGTCTTTAACCCAGGTTTCGTCCATGCAAAGAATCGATCTCCAGTCTTCTACGGTCCAGTCAATATGAGCAGAAGCCCATTCTCTGCACCTCCTTCTAGTTAGTTCGGAGACTGGAAGCTTGTTGTGAGCAGGATGACGCTTGTAACCCCTCTTCTGTAATTCGCTTTGGATGACACGCTCGCTGACATCCATGTGACTGAATGGCCCCAAAGCAAGTTCCATGTAACTCATCCTTCGATTTTCATAAGATTCATTAATGAACTTCTCAATTCCGTCGACAGCCTCAGTTGAGAGTTTCGGTAGACGACCTTTCCTCTTTTTCGGTGTGACAGAGCCGCGGCGTAGCAAATAATAAACCTGTCCCGTAGAAATCCCAAGTTGTGCCGCAATTTGGGATTAGTTTTTACCGCCTTCATACAGAGCCATTATCTTAAGTATTAGCTAAATATCAGTCAAATTCTTCCCTAATTTTACACTTACTTGCAGGCATTGGTCTCTTGACAAGTGTTTGCGTCTAGGTGTCGAAGGTGGAGATTGAGGCGGCTGTGATGATCCCATGTCTGGTGTAAATTTAGTAGCTATTTAAGTCACTGTCTTCCGAATTAAATACCTTGGCTGAGGTAAGGAGAAAGTTTATTTAAAAAAGCTGAGGATACCTAATACCCAGTAGCTAATTATGATAATATGATGTAATATGAAATAGATTAAAGCATCAAGTTTCTCACTTGATGATGACAGTATCAATAATAACGATAATAGTTAAACTAGCCGTTGAGTGTGTGAAGAGAAGAGATGTATGAATAAAGAGATTTATGTTTCTGAGGAGAAATCGACTTATGCATAAAATGGCCCGATAACTAAGGCCAAAATAATAGACATCTGCAGATCATGAGACTAGTAGGGATATAACCCCTGAAGCGACATGCAGACCCATATTTCCCCACTGCAAAATTACTACCTTAAAGTGAGGGAAGCACATCACTGGGGTCTGGAAAGAGCTATGATAGATCCTCAAGATATCTTCTTCTTCTTCTTCTTCTATCTATCTTCTTCTTCTATAATATATCAGACGTTTTGCGGATACTTGATAAAACCTAGAAACTTTGATTGGTCGGTCGACGGTCGGTCTGTTGTATGAGTGGTCAGATGGTAGTTGGGCGACGTCATTTTGTTTGACCGCCTAAAATCGGCAGAACACGGACGGGAATTGAGCGTGGTGATTGGTCGGTGTCAGAGAAAAGTGGCACGTGTGTCTGACTAAGACCATCAGGCTAACTGTGGATCCGATATTAAAACCTCGACACGCTGATTGGCCGGCGGTGCAAGCCGCTACAACAGGTACTTTCTGGGGTTGTGGGAAATATATAAGACAATCTGATTGGCCGACGAGGTCTACGACTACATCATTTTGTGTCTGAGTAAGCCGTTTGGCCCAAATGTGGATACGTTTTTAAAACTTCGACATTCTGATTGGTTGCCGTTAGCAGAGCACGGCTGAAACCTATATGTGGAAATAAATTTTTGGATTCCTTTTAACACTGAAAACTTCAACCCAAATTTACATACAACACGATCCCTAAACATATTACTCCTAAAAAACATAAGGTTAGACCGTCGTTACAGACAAAAAACCGTCAACAGGTACGTCTGTATATTACGTCTTCAAAACTGCCACTGACGTGTATATTCAAAAGATAAACCAGAGGCACACCCTTTGAATAAATATTTACCCTCTCGAATATTGCTTCAAAAGTAATAAATAGTTCATTGTGGTAAAGGTATAACCGAAATCAGGCATGTCTGTCAATTGCGGCATGAGACCTGTTACTGACATGTTTGTAGGAGATCCAACAGACGTGCATTATCCAAATGGATTCTCTAGAGTCATACTGTTCCTCATGCAAGAAGAGGAGACCCGTCACGGATTTTTCTTTGAACCATTTTGGGCGCTATTATAGACAATGTAATCGGCATCAGGTACGTCTGTAAACCGTGTTTTGGGGTCTGTTGCTGACGTGTTTTGCGGACAAGACCCGAGCCTTACCCCGTACAATGGGAGATAACGATGCACCAGCACCCCGGCAGACACGCGATAGTGCAGCTGCTAGCCTGACGCATGATACACGACCTGCCAGGCGACCTCGGCGAACAAGGGCTCAAATGGACGCTGCCCGGGCTGCGACTGCGGCTGTAACGTTAAATCCTCCACCTATCATCAATCCTACACCACCACCAGCTGGAGACCAACCTCTCGCACCTCCAAATTTGCCTCCTATGCCTCCGTCTCCGTCTCCTGGGCCAGCACGTCCTGAACCGGTGGTTCCAGTTCCGAAAGCTTTCCGGTCCGTCTTTCAAGCTACGGACTCTCAAGATGTTGGTCGAATGGAAATCGTGTGCCGACATTGCCAGGCTCTCCACTTCGCCCAGGAAAAAGTAGCAAGTGGCGAGTTTGAGCTTTGTTGTAAGAAAGGGGATGTTTCGCTCCCGCTCCTACAGAATCCGCCACAGCTGTTGTTGGAACTTTTCACCGACCAGAATCCACGTACGGCTAGCTTCCGGAAGAAGATTCGCAGCTATAACTCTGCACTGGCCTTTACGTCTGTCAACACCGGGAAAGAGGGTCGAGTCGACTTGCGGCGTGGGTTGACCACATTCACGGCTCACGGGGAGATGTACCACTTGCAGGGGCCATTGATTCCCGGCTCGCAAGAAACTCCGGCATTCGCCCAGCTGTTCTTTTACGACCCAGAATACGCGGCTGACTTACGACGAGAGCGTGATCCCCAGCTCGACTCAACCATTCTTCGTGATTTACACGCCATGATGATGGAGGTTAATCCGCTCATTCGGATCTATAAGACAGCGCGCGAGCGCCTGCAGGTGCAAGAAGGCAATTTCCGAATGGTCATCAGCCCACAAATGAGCTTAGTCGTTCAAACCGGAGCAGATCGTCGTAGGGAGAATCTTCCACTCACGGGTGAGGTGGCTGCTATCATTCCGGACGAATACAATAAGGCCAGCTTTCGGGATGTGATTCTAGCAGTGCGCGAGCCAGGTCGGGACGGTCGACAATTGCATCGAGTGCCCGTAACTAACCCTGCATATATGCCGTTGCACTATGTTCTTTTGTTTCCGTACGGTGAGCCGGGGTGGCACTGGAGCCTTTCGCTTCTAAATGTTCATCGCACCCGGCAGCAGTTACGACTCTCCCAACAGCCTTTCTACCGGTTCCGGCTACACCAACGAGTCGGTGAAGTTTCTCTCCTGTTTCTTGCAGGTCGGCTATTCCAGCAATACGTCGTCGACAGCTATGTTGCCTGTGAAACTACTCGGCTCGACTGGCTCCGGAATAACCAGACGAATATTCGTGCGTCAGTTTACAACGGGCTTGCTGACGCTTTGATCCGGGAAGATTAGGCTGATGTGAATGGACGTGATGTTGGTCGCCGCTGTGTTCTCCCTTCTTCCTTTGTTGGTGGTGATCGGTTCATGCAGCAGTTGTTCCAGGACTCCATGGCGATTGTGCGCTTTTTCGGACGACCAACTCTCTTTATCACTTTTACGACCAATCCGAATTGGTCGGAAATCAAGGCAGAGTTGAAAGAAGGTCAACAATCCACCGATCGGCCGGATATCATTGCTCGCGTCTTTCATCTTAAGGTTAAGCAATTGCTGCAGGACGTTCGGAAAGGGGTTTTTGGTGCGCATCAAGGGCACGTGTACACGATTGAGTACCAGAAGCGCGGCTTGCCTCATCTGCATCTCCTGCTGGTTTTGAAAGATGCGAGGAGTTATCTCACCGCTGCTAAGGTCAACGAGGTCGTCTGTGCCGAAGTTCCGGATGAGGCTACGGATCCATCGGGCAAGCTTCGGGAGTTAGTATTTGCTCACATGCTGCATGGGCCCTGTGGCAATGACTTTCCAAATTGTCCGTGCATGACCCGGAAAACCCCAAGTAGTCCCGTCGAATGTCAAAAGCGCTTTCCGAAGGAGTTCACCAACGAGACGATCATCGCTGAAGATGGATACCCCATATACATGCGTCGTGATACAGGTATGTTTTTTTAATGCTTATTGAATTCAGGCTAATAGTTTATCAAGGTACGTATACAGTGCAGAAAAATGGCCAGCCCGTGACCATCGATAACCGCTGGGTGGTGCCGTACAATCCGTATTTGCTCAATAAGTACCAATCGCACATCAATGTAGAGGTTTGTGGATCAGTGCACGCCGTAAAGTACATTCACAAGTACGTTTACAAAGGCGCTGATCGGACGACCTTAGCGATATCGAATACGGATGATGAAATCACCCGGTACCTCCAAGCGCGGTACGTGAGTCCTCCGGAGGCAATCTGGCGACTGTTTGAGTTCACGACTCACAAAGAATTCCCGCCCGTTCAACATCTCCAGGTTCATCTCCAGGGACAGCAAACGGTATATTTCCCGGGCAATCTGACAGCTGAACAACTGGCTGCGAAGATGGAATCTACTCGCACCACGCTCATGGGTTACTTCAAGTTTAACACGGACCATCCAACAGTTGGGGACTGGCTCTATTCAGAGATGCCGGCACACTGCGTTTGGAACCAGAAGTTGAAGGAATGGACCATCCGGAAGCGCGGAGAAAACCGAATCGGGAGAATGTATCACTGCAGTCCAGTTGCAGGTGAGAGGTTCTACCTGCGGCTGTTACTAACGGTCGTCCGCAACGTCAAGTCCTTTGCGGAGCTCTATAACTTCGAGGGCGTAACCTACGAGTCTTACCATGCGGTATGCATTGCACGCGGTCTGGCTCAAAACGACCAAGAGTGGTTCCAGTGTTTCGATGAAGCATTGGTTTTCGCGACCGTTAATGGTCTTCGGACGCTTTTCTTGACTGAACTTCGTCAAAGAGAAATTGCTGATCCGTTGGCTATTTGGGAGAGGTACAAGCACCACCTTTGCGACGATCTTGCCCGCAAGCTCGGTGAAGTTTCGGGGTACCCGCTGGACCTGATCGATCCTCATTACGATTACGGACTTTTTCTGCTTGCGGCAGGACTTGCAGATCAGCAGCTGTCTCTCGCGGAATACGGATTACCGGAAAACGTTTGGGATTGGAGCCGAAGCCATGTCGAGTGGTCAGCAAGAGTGCAGAGGGAAGATCTTTGTGCTCGAGCGGAAGATATGCGGTCTCAATTCAACGACGACCAGCAAGCTGCCTTCACGGAGATCACCACTGCGATCTTAACGGATCCACGGACGGCACATTTCTATCTGCAAGGTCAGGGGGGCTCCGGGAAAACGTTTCTCTATAAAGCAATCTGCTACTATTACCGTGGACAAGGAAAGACCGTTCTCTGTGTGGCATCGACGGGAATTGCGGCGCTGCTTCTCCCTGATGGACGGACATCACATTCGCAGTTCAAGATACCGATGGAATTGAACGAGGGTTCTGTAAGCGGCATCGAGAAGCAAAGTTTGCTGGCTGCGTTACTCCGGAAAGTCGACTTGATCATCTGGGATGAGGTGCCCATGCAGCACAAGTACTGCTTTGAGGTGGTCCATCAGCTGTTGGTTGATCTGCGGGGTTCCTCGGAAGATGTTTTGTTTGGGGGGGTCCCTGTCATTCTCGGCGGTGACTTCGCACAGATACTTCCTGTGGTGACAAACGGGTCTCGGGCTGCAGTCGTATCGGCATGCTTGCAGAAGTCTTTTGTTTGGGAGCGGTTGAAGCGGCTCTCATTACGGGTTAATATGAGAGTCCGGGAGGGAGTCCATGGCGCGGAATTTGTGGATTGGGTTGGGAACATCCCGTACTCCGAATCACAACGTCACGAAGTTGAGATTCCGAGATACGTACATCAGCCAACCGATGTTTCCAGCCTGATTAATCGTATTTATCCGCAAGACTTGATGATGCGAGCCGGGACGGATCCGACTGTATTTTGTGGCCGGTGTTTACTCTCAACTTTGAACACAACGGTTACGGAATTAAACGGAATGATTTTGGGGCTACTTCCAGGACAAGCACGGGTGTACCAGTCAACCGACACCCACGTCACGGACGCCGACGTCGCCGAAACGGGTCTCGACGAGTTTCCTGCGGAAGTTCTGCGGAATATTGACCTCCCTTCGCTACCGCCGTCTCAGTTGTCTCTAAAGATTGGCGCACCTATTATGGTCCTTCGGAACCTTGCACCAGCTGAAGGGCTCTGCAATGGAACCCGCATGTTGGTGACCAATCTCAGGAGGCACTGCATCGAGGCAAGAATTCTTGGTGGCGAAAGGGACGGTCAAAAATGCGTACTTCCACGTATTGAGTTAATTTCCGACGACCATAGTTTGGGAATAAAGCTTAAGCGGAAGCAATTTCCGGTCCGGTTGTGCTTTGCGATGACCATCAACAAATCACAAGGTCAATCGTTCCACACCGTAGGGCTGGATTTGCGGACGCCAGTTTTCACCCATGGTCAACTCTACGTTGGTGTTTCGCGAACTTCCCGCGTCGAAGGCCTAAGTGTTCTGTTACCTACTGAGAACAGAGGCCGTACCCAGAACGTCGTTTACGAGCAAGTCTTGACTGATATCCGATAGTATAAGAGCTGTCAATTCCGTATCCAGTGAGTTAACCAACAATCAGCGCGTAACATTTTAAGATCTTTTCCTAACGTGATTTGTGAAGGCCTCCCCGATCTGACTCGCCCACCGAACTCCTTCTCGAAGCTCCATGCCCAGTTTGATTTAGGTTGTCGTGATGAAATACAACCGACATCAGGTACGTCTGTAAATTGTGCTCTGAGGATTCTATCTAACAAAAATAAGACTGAGGTCCATATCCACCACCCCGAAGAAAACCGCCCTAAAGATAATACTCTATATGTATGATTCATATTTTCTCTTGACAAACATATAATCTACATAAGGTACGTTGATAAATCATGGGCCGATAACTGATTCTAACGAGTTTTAGAGGCTATATCTCGGATCTGCAGCATAGCATTCACCCAGCAGTGCAGTTGGTAGTCCCGCCGCGACAGTGCGTAGTGTTTCGTTATCTTTCCGTATCCATGGTTTGTGTGGTTGAATTCCCGCAGAATTCAGAGGTCGTAGGCTGCTTTTAAAGTTAGATCTATAATATATCAGATACGCTAACTACCTTATTCTCAAATGACAAACAATTCCCTTGCGTTGTTCATTGGATAATACTCATGCTCACAATGATTAATTGCTAAACTTCTTCAGCTGTTTTAGCCCAACTTGAATTCCAAACGTGTGTCCCGTAGGAAACTAACACCTGTAAACCTATTCTTGCAACCTGAAATTATCTTCATAGACTCTAAATCCACAGCCTACATCCCATCTGAAATAAATTACCAGCCATAATTCAAGTCTCACTTCCGAAGCAACGCGAGGAACCCTGCCCCGGAGCGAAGCGCAGGGCCGCAGGGTCAGGACCTAGTTTACTGTAACAGGAATAAATTCAAAAAAGTGAATGGGATTGTGTAGAACAACATGGCCAATCAAAGTATTTATTGCGAATAAGGAATGAGTCAAATAGAAATGAAGTAAGCCAATCTCTGTTATGGCTGCAGTTAGTTGTTCCAATGCCTTTCGACCTGACAAAAGCACCTTTACCATAGACGGGCATTGTTGGTTTGGCTCATCTGTATTAGTACTGCAGATGGCGATTTCGAGCAAAGTTTCCCAGCTGTTTTCACATCCTAATATCAAAGTGTCAGGAATTGCTGAGTCATCTAGCTTGCCTCGGCTACGCTAGTAGTTATGTACAAACTCCGCACTTCGTAAATTAGAATACTTACTTTTTTTTTTAAATCATTTTTGCGTATGCAGCCTGAGGCTATAACGCGAATGATTATGGAAGATATGTATGTGACGCAGAATAACTCTGTTTGACGTTTGGAACACTCATACTCAGATTTCATTTGCAGATACCACTACGAGAATAACGCCTTACGACATGTAACCTCTTCCGTGAATACCCACCACAGGGAAAAGCGAGAAAAACCTATGGCTTTCTGAGCATGCTTTCGTCATTCTACGAATACAGTATCACCGCGAGAGAAGTGGTGTGAGGGTCTTGCTGGATTCGAACCAGCTTTCTCCTGTCTCAAGTGGGGCATGTGTCCAAGCTACCCAGACTCTACTTGGAAGAACGGCCCGGATAGTGTACCACTGCACCATCCGACCCAGTATACTTACTTTATCTATCTACACTTCACATACTTATCTCCGCTACCACACTCTATTTTTACATCTTCCTCACTCCCAACATCCCTACTACGAGAATATTAACTTAACAGGTTACAGCCCGCTGCTCAATTCTCACTTATTGAAAAAAAATGTCGTTTGCAAATTCAAGTGGACTGGTGAATGTCGAGAACGGTTTTAATAAGACCACCTGCGGTACTGTCGAAATAATCAATGGCAACAATTTTTCATCTTTTGAGTCTTCAATAAAAGACGTTCTCCAGATTGCTGGCGTCTGGCCATTGTAAATGGAGATATAAAGAAGCCCGAAAAACACACAAAGGAGAACTCGTGGAATACCAAAAGCGAAAGGGCTACTATTATCATTGCTAACTCTGTCAGCTCACTCTTTAGGGGCGAGAACTTTCGAAAAGCTACTGACGCTCGCGACGCTATTGCTCTCTGGAAAGAGGTAACATTGTTGAACCAGAATTCGGATGGAGTACTTGAGACCGCAAACAGGGCACGCTTCTACAACTTACAGTTCGGTCCTGAAAATACCAAAATTAATGAATACTACTCTGAACTGATGTCCCTCCAGAGCATGTTGCAGGGAAGGGACCAACCAATATCTGAGAAAGAAATACTCAACAAAATCCTCTGGACTATTAAACCTCTTCCTCCTACTTTGAATAATTGGCACAATGCCCGATTTCACATTGTTTACAACCGTCTTTCTATGGTACCTGCAATGCAAATTTTGAGCGACGCAGAATAATTAGGGAAGCATACTCAGGCTGCCAACTTTACAGCCGGTAAAAACAGAGGGAATGGCCACAGGGGTCAAGACAGAAGAGGTCGCAGTGGACAGCGTGGAAGAGGCCGTGGGGGTATCAACAGAAATCGGCCCAACTCTTGTGGGAACCTCAGAGGCAGGGGACGCTTTAATCAGAACAACCCTCGAGGCAGCTACAGCGATAGGGGTAATGGTAATGGTAATGTTAATAGTTGTAGTAGTTGCGATAATTGTACTTTCTGTTATCAACCGGCTCATTGGCAGAGAGACTGTCCTGACATGAAGGCAGCCCGAGATCGTCTCTTCCAAGAGCGATCTAGAAATAACGGTGGAGGACATGCCAATGTAGCTAAAGAGCACCAAAAATATAATCGTGACGACGATCTTCGCCCTGAGCACTATGCAAACATTGTGAAAGAAACTGCCCTCATGTCTATAAATCAAGATATGTCAAGCTGGAACTTAGATTCAGGTGCTACAAGGCATTTCAGTGGAAGGCTTGCTGATTTTTCTGGCCTTAAACGTTTGTCATCGCCAAAATTTTTTTCCACGGCCGATGGGAATACGTGCTCCTCCAATGGCTATGGAATATGTCAAGTTGGTAACCTAATTTTAAAAGATGTTTGGTATGTACTAAACTTCAAAAACATGCAATTAATCTCCGTTGGAGCTCATAACAAAGACGGCATAAGCGTCATATTCAAAGATGGCATCGCAACAGCTAAAAAGTTCAACAATATTGTCTTTGAGGCTCCTTTACAAAATGATCTCTACCGACTAATAGATCAAGAAATACAAGCAATCCCAGACTCAGAGTACTCATTATCAGCTCATCGGTCTGGAAATACTTCAGAGTCACCGATACCTATCGACGAAATGTCTCGAACACCATCAAATGACGCAGAACTATGGCATTTCAGATTAGCTCACGCAAGTTACAAGAGCATATCTCAGCTCCCAAATATTATCCGGAAACCGAATGCCATCACCAAGGGGAAGAATGCCTGCGAAGCATGCTTGGCTGGTAAAATGAAAGAAACTTTTTCAAAGAAAACAGAAAATCGAACGCATAAACCAGCTCGCAGATTACATGCCGATATTTCCGGTAAACTACCAACAACAATAAGAGGCTACAATTATTTTCTCGTAGTAATTGACGACGCTACAAGATGAGGATAGATAAGGCTCCTCAAAAATAAGAGTACATCAGAATGTCTACCGGCATGCAAAGAAATTATTAGCTCATTTACAGCTAAGTTCTGGCGAAAAGACTGCATTTTTTACTGCCGACAATGGAACAGGAAAATTTGGTTAAGCATGGAAAGGTTGTTGTAAATACATTGGAATCGAAGTTCAACCCTCACCAAAATATAAGCACTCTTTAAATGGAGTTGCTGAACGAGCAATCGGATTTCTCGTACAGCTAGCAAAGTCCATGATCTTTCATGCGCAAATTGATTGGAAAAAGTATAGGTGTTACGCTATTAAACATGCGATGTATATTCGAAATAAACTTCCAACTACTGCTTTGCCATATGGTCCAGAAGAGACACGACCTGGCTCAAAAATTACGCCAATATCAGTATTTTCAGATAAACAGATATCCTTGAAGAATCTACAGGTCTTCGGCTACGCCGCATATCCATTGGTATTTAAGGATACTAAAATGGCATCATCCAAGTTTTACCTAATATAGAGACTAACTGGATATTTATAGGGATTCAAAGTAATACAATTTTGATTTTACTAAACAGAAAAACAGGGGCAGAAAATCGCACCGTCGATTGTGCATCTAAGGAGCATATATTTCCCGGCATAAATCAAGATGTCAATAGCTCTAATAACTTGCCAATCATACCAAATTGTAAGAGAGTCAATAGAGACTCAGGCCAAGATCAAAGTTAAATAAGTCTTAGATCAAGCAATAATATGAACGAGGTAAATATAGACCCGAGTCTAATCAATGAAGGGCCATTGGATGACCGAGGAGATAGGATTATTAGTTCCAATCCTGCCGACTCGAATATAAAAGCATTTGGGAACAATGTTGCCCTCATATTAAGGGCACTAAATACTGTCAATATTGAACAAAATGAGGACTCAATATCATTGGATACTTAAACTGCTCTATTCGAATCATTAACTTTAGAACAGGCATTCTCAGACGATAAATTAGCGTGGGAAGCATCACTACTTGATAAGCTTCGCTCATTAGAAATTAATAAGACATCTGAAATCATAGAAGGTATTACAAAGCTGAGAACAACCGAAAGCTAATTTCCTCTCGATGGTTGTTAAGAAATAAATTTAATGCCGACGGCTCGATAGCTCGAAGAAAAGCAAGAATTGTAGGTAAAGGATATAATCAGCAACATGGCATTGACTATTTTGAAACATTTGCGACAGTTATTCAATACGCTACCCTTAGAGCGGTACTGTCCTACTCAGCGGTACACAATCTAGAACTAGAGTATCTTGATGTTGACACGGCATTTCTCAATCCTACACTTAACGAACCTAACTTTATGAAGATCCCTGAGTACATTCATCTTCTAGTACCATGGATCAAAGGTATTGAAAATAAATTCTATCTAAAACTTAAGAAAGTGCTATATGGACTTAAACAGTCACCAAGAGAATGGTTTCTTGAAGTTAAGCGATTTTTTAATGAAACAGGCTTCAGGCTAGGATAATCGGGTCCTAATATTTTCATATCATCACCAATGAGGGAGAAAGCACAAAGAGTTTTTATACTTCTGTTTGTTGACAATATGCTTCTCTCTGTTCCTCGATCGCTTATCGAGGAAATTAAATTAAAGATTACAAACAGGTGGAAGTGTAAGAACTTAGGTCCAGTGGAAACATTTGTAGGATTCCAAGTGAAGAGAAATAGAGCAAATCACAGTATATTTATCCATCAGGAGTTCTACGCCAGGAAGTTGTTGGAACGTCTCGGAATGAAGAATTGCAACGGATTTACAACACTGTTAGTTACTGGAACTGTCAGAGAAAGAGAAGACAATAACTTACTTGACGCAGACAACGCGGCCCTTTATCGTCAAATTGTTGGTTCTACAATTTACATTTCCAATGGTACTCGGCCCGACATCTCTTACGCACTCGGCCAATTATCACGATTCATGGCGAAACTACAGATATCATTCTTGAGCCACGCCAAACACCTTTTAATATACATACAGTGGACTTCTTCCCACGGAATCACCTACTCACCTTCTCAAAATTACGTTTACAGAAGCAACGCCTGTGACGGCTGGCAAGCCTTAATATGATCTGTAGACTATGCTTGGTAGCGCAGTCTTAGGCTTATGCAGAGGGGCACCTAGGGAATCTGATCATGTAATATTGGTTAGGTAATGAACGTATATTTTGTAGTATTTGCCTCAGGCAGAAGTGTTACAGAGTATGGAATATTTGACCTTGTAATTACTGGAGTTTACTCTCCAAAGATTTACTATAGATTACCATAGTCTATATCAATTGCCTTACGCTTGTATAGCCCAACCGTGACATATAGTAAATCTTTTCTTACCATTCTAACAACTGCGGTTCGAAATATACAATCGGCGTTTATCAAAGAACAGTGATGACTCAGTAAGGTCGAAAACGTCGGATTGAGATAATATTTTCGGAAGTTTGAAGGCGACTGCGGTCTTCGAATAGATTCAGCCTTCAGAGGTTCGAAGACAATTGAGGTCTTGGAACTGGTTCAGCATTCAGAAGTTTGGAGACGACTGCGGTCCTCGAACAAATTCAGCATTCAGAAGTTTGAAGACAATTGAGGTCTTGGAACTGGTTCAGCATTCAAAAGTTTGGAGACGACTGCGGTCTTTGAACAAATTCAGCTCTTGGAAGTTTGGGGAAGATTGGAATCCCCTAATATGTTCAGTGTTTAAAAGATTGGAGACGACTGCGGTGCTCGAATAAATTCCATACCAGTTAATCAGTAGTCAAGAATATCCTAGATTAATTCAAAAAAAATTTAAAAGAAAACTCTACTTGTCTACAATAATCGACGTAGTTTTGCATTAGCTATCAATATGGCTGAAAATAATTTAAGCATTTTTCAGTAAAGAGCAAGCGAGAAGTTGAAATATCAAAACTGCAGAGCTAAGTGGAAGACACGAGAGCAACTGGCTATACTAAGAAAAAACAAGAGTTGTTTTCGGTGTGAACGTAGGGGTTGCAACACCAAGGTTTGCCCCCTATTACCAGCTACAAATCCAGCAGATGATACTTCTAAAATTCTATCGGCTGGCCTGAGAGAGCCCGAGAAGTTACTTACCAAGCAGACAACGGAGATGAATACGAGTCCGTTCCTCATTAATGCACTACTCGATGAAGCCACCATGGTACAAGCATTAGTTGATAGTGGGTGTCTATGCTCGGGCATTATTGATGATAAGCTCGCGACTCGGCTGGAGCTACCGCGTCTCCGCATAAGCCCGCGATCACTTGAGACAGTAGAAAACTCAACAGTTGATAAGCCCATAGTTGACGCCATAACATATGTTTCTCTTGACTTGGATGGATTTGTAACGCCGAAGCTTTGGTTATATAGAGTGCCAGGAAGTACGTACCAGATGATCCTTGGCAAGAAGTGGCTAGAAGATCAAGATGCAGTAATACATTCTAAGGAACAGCGATTGGAGCTTGGAAAGAGTGGCAAGTCAGTCTATAGCGTACAACGATGGCAAACAGAATAAGAGGGTGTTCCAAGACCGATAGCCGCATCGGTGGAAACACTGAAGAATATGGTTGGGACAGTTCCGGTCTGTAAAGCGACTATAGGAGATATCAAAAAGGCACTTCGAGGTAAGCTAAACCTGAGTGTCGAAGAGGCGCTAAAACGCCTACCAAAGGAAGTTCAGGAGTTTGCTCACCTATTTGCTGATGATGGTGGTGCTATCAAACTCCCTCCATCGCGTGGAACCTTAGACCACACAATTAATCTTCGGCATGAAAATGGCAAACCCTTGTCACCACCATAGGGCCCACTATATAGCATGTCGCGAGAGGAACTATTAGTGCTGAGAAAGACACTGACTAACCTTCAAAATAAAGGATGGATTCGGCCGAGTAGCTCGCCAGCGGCAGCGCCGGTTCTGTTTGCCAAGAAGCCAAACGGCGGTCTTAGATTCTGTGTGGACTACCGAGGACTGAATGCGATAACTCTCCCAGATCGGTATCCACTACCATTGTTTAAGGAGACGTTGCGACAACTGTCTAAGGCAAAATGGTTTACCAAACTAGATGTAAAGTCAGCATTCCATCGTCTACGAATTAGAGAGGGAGATGAGTGGATGACGGCGTTTCGTTGCCGATTTGGCCTATTCGAATGGCTCGTGACCCCTTTTGGCCTAGCAAATGCCCCGGCGACTTTCCAACGGTACATCAACGAGCAGCTCCAGGAGCATCTTGACGTAGATGCCACGGCCTACATGGATGATATCTTAGTTTATACAGATAGAAACGAAGAAGGACATTGGGCAACGGTCCGTACAATCCTCAGCAAGCTGGATCGTGCAGGCCTCTATCTGGATATCGATAAATGCAATTTTCTATGCAAATAGGTCAAGTACTTGGGTTTTATCATTCGTGCAGGCAAAAGCGTAAGTGTCGATCAGGCAAGGGTAAAAGCTATTCTAGAGTGGCAGGCACCAACTTCAGTAAAGGGTGTGAGATCCTTTTTAGGGTTTGCAAATTTTTACAGATGCTTTGTCAATGGGTTCTCCAGAATTGCAGCTCCTTTAATTAATTTGACCAAGAAGCAGTCGGTGTGGCGATGGGGATCAGACAAAGACAAATATTTCAAAAAGCCGAAAGAAATCTTCTCATCGGAGCCAGTGCTTGCACAGTGGGATCCGGACAGAGATACTGTTTTGGCAGCGGATTGTTCAGGGTATGCGCTGGGTGGATGTCTCTCCCAAAGAGATGATCAGCGAAGGTTACGACCGGTTGCATACTACTCAAGGCGATTGAGCAGTGCAGAGTGTAACTATCCTATTCACGATAAGGAAATGTTAGCTATTGTTGCTTGTATGCAGGAATGGCAAGCGGAGCTGCAGTCCGTCGCAAAGCCATTTGTGATTTTAACTGACCATAAAAATTTGAGTTACTTTGCAACAAAGCGTTTACTCAATGAACGTCAAGCCAGGTATAACGATGTGCTGCAGCGGTTTCAATACTGCCTTAAATGGCGGTCAGGAAGTGCAAGCGAGAGACCTGATGCTCTATCGCGCCGCGATCAAGATAAGCCGAGAGGAATCAATGACGAGCGAACAGCTGGACAAATCATGCAGCTCCTCCCAATCATTTCTCTCAGCTCCGCGAACGCTGAAAGCAACCATGAAAAAAATAATCTGAAGGATCCAGCGGCCCAGGCTCGCCTGTTTGAAGATGAAATGATGCAAAATCTTTGGAAACAAGGTGTTGAGTCAGACAAGAATTGGAGAAGGGCACGCGATGAAGTATTGTCAGGTGAAAGAGGGTTTCCACCGGATATTGCGGAGAAAATGAGGGCTAATATCACTGAGTGCACAGTTGCCGCAGATGGAGTTCTGCGGGGCCGGGAAAACCGTATCTGGGTGCCAGATTATGAACCGTTACGAACGGCAATAATTCAACAAACGCATGACAGTCATTTGACAGGTCATCCAAGGCGAGATACCACAATTGGACTGATTTTACGGCGGTGGGTTTGGCCGAAATTGAGGGAATCAGTACGACAATTTATCCGGAACTGTGATGTTTGTGGCCCTACGACCATTTGGCGAGAGGCAAAAGCGGGGTTTCTGCGGCCACTGCCGATTCCAGAACGCATTGGTAGCGAGTTGACTATTGATTTTGTGACGGATCTCCCAAAATCGCAGAACTGCAGCAACATGATGGTCATCACGGACAGGTTATCGAAAGATATCTTTGTGTTTGGAACAGACTCTATGGCATCTCAAGCGTGTGCTGAAATATTTGTGGACCGGTATTATTGGTATTTTGGGTTCCCTCGTTTTTTGACCAGTGACAGGGGTAGTGACTGGCTTAGTCATATCTGGACAACATTTTGTCAACGAACAGGTATTAAACAAAAGCTAACCACAGCGTATCACCCACAATCAAACGCAAGTGAGAGGGCCAATCAGGAGATTTATAAATACCTGAGAGCATTTACTTGTTATGCACAAGATGACTGGATGGGATTATTACCACTGGCTCAACTGGCCCTGAACGCGCGACCAAACTCAGCTATTGGAGGCATGAGTCCATTTTTTCTGCGGAATGGATATGATTTAGACCCATTGATAGAACCAATATCAGAACATGATAAAGGTCGACATCCAGGAAAGTTATCAGGTGAGAAATATGTGCAGCGACTTCGAGATGCCCAAGATTATGCCCAAGCGGCTATGGCCTCAGCCCAGCAACGACATGAAGGTAATGCAAATCAGCTTCGCCGACAGTCAGAAAGATTTAAAATTGGGGACAAGGTCTGGCTGAATCTGAAAAATGTTAAGACACCCCAATTATCAAAAAAATTAGCATGGCAACATGCAAAGTATGAGGTGACGGCGGTTCCCGACGCACTGACAGTGGAATTAAATGTGCCAGGAAATATCCACAAACGATTTCATGTCGACTTAATAAAACGAGTCGGAAACGACCCGTTACCAAGCCAAACGCAGGATGATAGACAGAACCCACCGGTACTTGATGATCTGGAAGAGCCTGAATATGAAGTAGAATCTATACTTCGAGCGCGGACAGTAAAACGCGGACGTGGAACATACCGGCAGGCGCTTGTCAAGTGGATCGGATGGATTGACCCAACATGGGAGCCAATTGAATCCGTGCAAGAAACTAAAGCGCTAGAAGAATTTGAGGCTCAGTATGGGAATATAAAATCAAATGATGGCCCCCCTCAAAATAGCGTTGGAGCGTTTGTCGGGCCTGCTGAAAAAGCAACAAAACAACAACAAAAGGCACGGATTTACCCAGGCGAATAGCTTGTTGAGGAGAGAGGGGCAATGTGACGGCTGGCAAGCCTTAATATGATCTGTAGACTATGCTTGGTAGCGCAGTCTTAGGCTTATGCAGAGGGGCACCTAGGGAATCTAATCATGTAATATTGGTTAGGTAATGAACGTATATTTTGTAGTATTTGCCTCAGGCAGAAGTGTTACAGAGTATGGAATATTTGACCTTGTAATTACTGGAGTTTACTCTCCAAAGATTTACTATAGATTACCATAGTCTATATCAATTGCCTTACGCTTGTGTAGCCCAACCGTGACAACGCCGAATATAACAAATTTGATACATACACTGATGCTACCTGGGGAACTGAGGACGATAGAAAATCTTTCCAAGGATACGCTGTGGTCTACAATGGCGGAGTAATTTCTTGGACTTCGCAACGTCAAAGGAGCACTGCGCTAAGCAGTATTGTTGTACTATTGACATCGGCGATCTACGTAACTGTGATGTGGATCGCATCAGGTGCACTATACCGCACGTGTGAGGTCAGGTGTTAGGTCGCTCGTAATATGTTTGATGTGTTTGATACGGTGGGTCAAACACTAAGCGAGAATATCCGTATATAAATAGTGGGCTCTTTGCACAACGTATTTGTACATCAATTATTATACATTATCTTCTCACACGCTCTCCTGCAATACCATAGTGACATCTTTGCAAAAGTCAGCACATGATGATACTTCCCTAACTCAAAACTGTAACAAGTATGGAAGCAGAAATAATTGCTGCTAACAAAGGATCTAAAGAAACGGCCTGTATGGAGAAACTCTAGGAGGAGCTACATCAAGTACGATATATACCAACACTTTGGTGTGATAATCAAGCAGCCAACGAGTTTTGTAAAGATTCAGGAAAGTTTCATCGAAAAGCCAAACATATCGAGACTCGATATTTCTACATTAGAAACAATATGGTCGGAAAGAATTGTTTAAAAGTCAGTAAAATTGCTGGAACGGACAATCCTGAGGATATTTTTACCAAACAGTTGCCATACGAATTGTTAAGAAAATATTTAGATCTACTGGGTGTCGGAACATTGAACTCTCGGAAAACTTGACACTATCTAGCTGATAGCGTATAATACAGATGATAGCGAATATTGGAAGGCATTGTACAACAAACACCAGGGACACTCTTGTATCAAGGCATATACGTATGCTGAGCTGAACTGCATAAAATGCAGACGTAGGCTCTGCGGCTACAACCGCCGTCTTGAGAGTAAACGAGGTCTAGGTGCAACGTCAAGACAGTTTGACTATATATAATGAAGATTACTCAGCATGGGGAAGTGTCAGAAATTGCTGAGTCATCTAGCTTGCCTCTGCTACGCTAGTAGTTATGTACTGACTCCGCACTTTGTAAGATAGAATTCCTACTTTATCTATCTACACATCACATACTTATCTCCGCTACCACACTCTATTTTTATATCTTCCTCACTCCCAACATTCCTACTCCGAGTATATTAACTTAACACAAAGGCGTTAGAACTATAGTCACGCGACACTACAACTCAGCGAGGCTAGTGGCTGCAGGGGTTAAATAAATAAATCATTCTATGATCCTAATTCGGCGCCTTAAGGCTCACGTAGGTATTTTTGGAAGATAAGTATTCTTTGTTATAGAATGACTCATTTTGACGTTAGGGACACTCACATTCAGATTTCATTTGCAGATACCATTACTAGAATAACGCCTTACGACATGTACCTGTAACAGCTGGTGAGCTGAATTGTTCCTGTAGCCTATGTGGCGCATAGGCGTGCATAGACCTTACAGGGATAAGGACATGGCGCATGGGGCAATGTGCGTGGGGCAAGGTAAATGGGGCACGGTGCACAAGGCATGATCAGCTATGAGATGGCGACTAGCTGAAACAAGAAGTACCCTTGAGATACGTAGGCTTGCTATCACAAGGACCTTCTGATACACGAGGATTTTCAGGAACCTTTATTGATATCAGGGTTGGGGCGAGTCATTAGACTGCAGTGAGGGTTGTATATAGACTTGTTGAGTAGCGATATAGTTTACTTCCTTATAGAATTGAATATTTACTACCTCTACACACTTAGCTGCGCAGGCGCTCCTGTCTAGACTGTGACAGTACCCTCTTCCGTGAATACTCACCATAGGGAAAAGCGAGAAAAACCCATGGTTATCTGAGTATGCTTTCATCATTCTACGAATACAGGATCACCGCGAGAGAAGTGGTGTGAGGGTCTTGCTGGATTCGAACCAGCTTTCTTCTGTCTGAAGTGGGGTAAGCGTCGAAGCTACCCAGACTCTACTTGGGAGAACGGCCTGGATGGTGTACCACTGCACCATCCGACCGGCTGCAGGGAATATATGTGGGGTGTAATCGGGATGCTTCTTTTCGGCTTAAAAAAATTCCATCTCTAGTTTTAGTATCTCTTAGCTGTAATCAGTTGGATCGAACCACTCGCTGCCTACGGTTACTTCAACGCGAGCCGTGACGTAATCTGAAATTCTATTATAGCTGTGAAGCTTATTATCTCTAGCCAACTCGAATGGTGACGATGTCCGACCAAATTCTACGATCCTGTCCTAAGATCAAACAGCAGTCCCTGCCAGAAATTTCAAGGACAACTCCCTGTGCATTTTCAGAGGATCTCCTGATAGTGCCCTCTGTTACATGATTAAGAATTTAACATCTCACAAGTACGATTCCTGAAGGTGCTTGTACAATGATGTAGCGCTGTCACTTCTTTTCCTCCGTCCTCTTCGGACTCAACCAATCCCGCTGAAACCCCCGAAATTGATCTTCGCGAACCCAAAACTGAGTGAGCTACCAACCGGGCAGTCCAGCAAGCCCTTGCAAGCATGAATAACTTTTCGGTTGCCGAAGACTGAAGCAGCCTGCAGGCTAAGGAAGATTTGCCCACATCTTTGCTCCTTCGACCTCAACAGCCAGCGTATGTCCCCCTACGCCTCACCCACAGTATGCCCAAATCTCCCCACAGTGTTGCTCAGGAATTTACGAATTACCTGCCCAAATTTGCAGATAATGAGGTTAACACAGATTGTGAGGCCTGGAAAATGGGGATGCTAATAATGTTGGAGGAAAATTTGGGAGAATTCTACAATGACAACTTGTAAGTACGGGCATACAACAAATGCACGACCAGGAGGGCCCAGAAAATTCTGGTCGAAAAAATGACGGGTCCAGATAAATGGGAGAGCGCGGCTGAGGTGATAAAAGCTCTGGACAAGGAATTCCTTGATTACAACAAAGAATCATGGGCTCTGGAAGCTTTCTACGGATTAAGAATAGAAAACCGCGAGACATATCGAGATTTCCGAACAAAGTTTCGATGCCTGGCAGAAGATGGAGGAATTCCTCGATCTCGTTGGTCCGATGACACTTGCACCAACATCATGCTATCTCTTTGCCGCGACATTAGGGGAGAAAAGTTCCGAATGGACGGCGACAACATTCGGCTAGACGAATACTTGCAGTACCTTGACCGGGAGAATGCGTCAATCCGATAAGGCCCTCGTTCTCGACCTATGCATATTTGCTGAGGTCCGGTTAAGCCCAACAATACGCAGGCTCCTGCCAATACTTAATATAAAGAGCTCAATTTTTCGGCTAACGCTGTTTCTCGGCCTTCCGCTAATGTAAGAAAAACTCTACCAAAGTGTCACGGGTGCGACAAACTAGGCCACCTCAAAAAAGATTGCCCAGACCTATTTTCGATGGACGTTATTAATTATCCAGAACTTTCATAGATTAGTGCACTTGATGCTGATATTAACTCTGTTGTCGGATGATTAGTTTCTCGAGTAATTGGATCAATACGAGTCAACCATGCATAGAGGTTGGAAATGAGATCACTAGTCAGGAAGTAGAGGATAATGAGGTCAATCTAATTCTATTAGGCAAGTCCTTGAATTATCTGGTATGGTTATGCAGTCTAGTAGAGGAGGTCATGTATATATATATATATATTTATATATAGGTTCAGCGTGTGAGAGATTTCCTCTGCTCGCAACGTCTTCTGAATATACATTCACCACATACCTTTCACACCTCTTCCTTGGGAAGACCGATTTACTTCAATTCCAAATCCTTACTTTTCTCCTTACGCTTCTTCCTCACTTTGTCTTTCCCTTGGGAAGACCACATCCATTATCTCGCCTCAGATCTCGTTATCACATTTACCTCCTTCACCAGTGCCCCACGGAACGCCGATTACCCTCTCTCTGAGAAGAACCAGATCTTGTAGAGGAGAACGCATTGTCGGAAAAATCTTAGGCCAGGGATAAGAATCCTCCCCCAACGTTAACGCTAATCTGTGGAAAGACTTCGGGCTCGACTGCAGGCTGTTAATGGGTGGCAAACAATTTGCAATACCTTGTAATTTTCTTGAAACGGATTGTTTATAAATCTCCAAGTACTTATTAACAGTGGAGCAAACGTGTCTGGTGTTGTAAAGTCACAGTTAGCGTTACGCTTGGCTCTGTTACAGGCTATTGCCCGGTTGGCTAGATCCTGAGTTAATCCGGCTCTGATTATTTGCTTTTGTAAGCTAACGGTAGCATAAAACCGGCTCTTGTCTTCATAGTTAGATTTCTTCCCTTAGATATAATATAAACTTAATTTGGACTCATCAGCGCAACTGCGATTGTGACGACCCTTGACATATATTATATCTCATCTTTAATTATACTACTAGTGCAAGTCTTACGACCTCTCCTAGTTTTGTTTATTCACGGATCCGTTGTATGAGCACGTATAGAGTCCCATCCCCAACAAGCTCTGCTCATTCCTTAGATTCGCTTCTCACACAAGAAAGTAGCGCCTATTTCTCGGCATCAGAATTCCTTATGTCTGACATGCCATCTTTGCAGCCGTTGGGACTGACCCAGGATCAGATCCAACAATTACTGTCTTTCCTTAACAGTAACAGTGCTGCTGCGCCTAAGACACTCAAACCTGCTCCCGCTGGAAACAAAGCAGTATCAAAATGGCCAGTATGGAAGGGCGCCAAGGAGTTATATTCTCTATATATTGACCAATTAGTGACTAAAATCGAAACAGACTGGAACTCTTTTGGGGGCCATCGTGCTGTTTGCTCCGATATGATAAGCACCATCCCCGACGAGTATAAGTCAAGAGTATCGCATTGGTTTTCGGCTGGCAGACCTGACAGAGATTGGGATTATCAACAATTCATCAAGCACTTCAATGATCAGTTCGAAGATAAGACATCTACACGAGCGGCAAGCGAGTCACTCGCGATGATGAGGCAAGGGCAATACCAGGCATTTACGGATTATTTAAATGACTTCGAATACACATTAGCTCAAGCGCAAGGGTCAAATTGGGAGGGACGCGTCAAGATCAACTATCTCACTATAGGCCTCAACGACCGCCTATCAAAAGCGCTGGTCCATGTTACGACGTCCAAAGTAAATTATACCCTCTTCATTAAGCAAGTAAGAGAAGTTGCCGGCAAGCTCGAAGCTCGTGATCACAGATCTCCGAAGCGAAGTACGACTTAGTCAAAAACATGGTACATCAACAAAGCGACCGAACCTTCCCAATCCTACCACCATAATACATCGTCAGTTTCTGGTACAACACCCTCGCCAATGCAGACAGTAGATGCCGAAGGTGATACGCAAATGTCTGGAATCAATGATATTAGCGCAGCCACACTCTTAGCTATAGTTAATGCTGTCAATTCTCAAGCTGAAGGGACAGGAAAGGGGAAAATTAATAAGCCCCCAGCGCCATAGCGCTCTAAGGAAGACCACGCAGCGTTAATTGCAGCTGGGAAATGTACACGATGCGGGGAAAAAAGTCATTGGTTTAAAAAGTGTCCTAGATTTACTTGGCCAAAGAGACCTATCAATGTGAATCACACATCTTCCAGAGGAGCTGAAGGCTCAGGAGAAGTGTTTTATGATGACGATGAAGAATTGAACTCGGGAAAAGAGTAAACCCTGATCAAAGTCGGGACCAGGGTGAAAAAATTGTTTCTAAAAAACAAATGAAAGACATGATTGTAAAGTTAGATGGCTCCCCATTCATGATAGAAGTCTTGTTAAATTAATGCTTTTATACTGATGCGTTCATGGACTCAGGATGCCTATGTTATTCTGCTTTTAACCTTTCATTCGTAAAACGTCATAATTTACCGCAACTACCTATTGAGTCGAGAGAACTAAAACTCGCTAAGAATGATACACAACGGCGCGCAATCAACAACATCACTTGTGTGGACATGGACATAGATGGCAAGTATGAGAGGATATGGGGATATGTCATTGAGGACCTAGCGTATGATATGATACTAGGTGATCCTTGGATGAGAGCTAACAATGTTGTATATGACGCACGAAAACGTTCAATACGACTTGGACAGCAGGGTGAACTCACAGTTAGAGCCAAGGGATTGGATAAAGAGCTTAAGCCAGGATTAATGGCCAAAATTAACTGTCTAAAAGTCTACACGGGTAGTGCACACCAGATTTTAGGCGCGCATTTTGCGGCCATCTCCATGCGAACACGCAAGATAAGAGATGACAATATCAAAATCTTTGCCACTTCAATCTCTGACATCAACAAAGCTCTGGAGGTTAGAAAAAAGAAGACTCCCGAAGAAATCAAAGCAGAACTACCACGAGAAATTGAGCAAAATGCCCAATACTTTACTGAAGATGAAAAACATGAGCTTCCACCCAATAGACCGGGATTAGACACCAAAATCGAACTATCAAAAGATGAAAATGGCAGGGAAAATGAAATACCATTTGGTCCCCTCTATGATATGTCAAGAGAAGAGTTGTTTTAAGAAGGACTTTAACAGACCATCTTGATAGAAACTGGATCCGTGCTAGCGCATCACCAGGAGGCGCTCCAGTATTATTCGCTAAAAAGCCAGGATGCGGACTACGCTTTTGTGTTGACTACCGCGCACTTAATGCAATTACGGTAAATGACAGATATCCACTCCCACAAGTAAAGGGGACGCTTAGACAAGTAGCGAGATCAACGTGGGTCTCCAAAGTAGATGTGAGAGCGGGGTTTCATAAGTTAAGAGTACGTGAAGGAGATGAACAAAAAACAGTATTCCGAATGTGAGGGTCTTAAAGCAGGGTTTTATTCAAACTATACTCAGAGCTGTATACAAGAAAATCTTGAAGTGAAGAGGAAAGTAATCTAAGAAGTTTCTCTCTTATTTATCTACATTTCGAGAATCTTGTTTCTCTTGATGACCAAATCGAATGAAATAAAATCTCACTGCCCAAACTTATGACTTCTTCCCTCATCTCCTTCTATTTCCATTGCCATCATTACATTATATTAAATCATAATGGAGCTTAGATTGGTTGTTCAAGGAGTACCTAATTGCAAGCATAATTGAATCTTCTTCCAGGATGTTGTATGACTCGGTTGAGGTTGTCAATTTGTTTTGTTTATATTCCTGGATAAGATGATGTTGCTAGGTTCCGCTCTCAGCCCATTATTAATAAAATTAACAATATGTATTATGCATAATTAGCTCGGCTAATTAATTTTTATGTGGTTAGGCATTAGCCTAACTAGGGTCAGGCTTCAGCCCTGTGACACCAAACACGCTATGGATCTTTCGAATGGTTAGTAACACCCTTCGGGTTAACGGGAGCTCCTTCTGCATTCCAAAGGTACATCAACACGGTTCTTGGCGATTATCTGGGAGATTTCTGCTCAGCTTACTTAGACGATGTTCTGATTTACACATCAGAAGATATTGTTGATCATTGGATTAAAGTCAATATGGTGCTAAAGCGATTAGGACTAGCTGGACTAAAGATGGACCCTCGTAAAAGCGAATTTGCTGTGAAAAAAACGAAATACCTAGGGTTCATAATCAGCATAGGAGAAGGTATCAAAGTCGATCCAGAAAAAGTCGAGACAATCAAGGGATGGAAGGCTCCCTCTAGCACCAAGGCAGTACGAAGCTTCATTGGTTTTGCAAACTTCTACAAAGATTTCATTCCTAATTTCGGGGGTATCGCGGCACCACTCCTTGACCTTACAAAGAAAAACAAAATTTTCAAATGGGACAGTCACCACCAAGAATTGTTCAAAAAACTAAAAGAACTTTTTATCACAGCACCGATTCTAGCTTTGTGGGATGACGAGAAAGAAACTGTACTTGAGGCAGACTGTTCAGGCTATGTACTTGGGGGTTGCCTATCGCAAAAAGATGACAGAGGTTGTCACAGACCGATTGCCTATTTATCAAAGAAACTGAGCCCCGCAGAATCAAACTACGAAATTCACGATAAAGAACTGTTAGCTATCGTGCGTTGCATGGAAGAATGGAGAGGTATGTTAATAGGCCTAAATAAGCCATTTACTGTTCTCTCAGATCACAAAAACCTCCAACCTTTCATGACAACACGAAAATTAAACAAACGACAAGTGGGGTAGTCTCAATTACTCTCTCAGTTTGACTTTAAATTGAAATACCGCCCCGGGAGACTAGGTGGTAGGCCCGACGCGTTATCAATGCGAGAACAAGATATGCCTCAAGGTGCAGACGACTTCAGGCTAAAGAATAGAGAACTCAAACTTATAAAAGACATCTGGATCTCAGCTTCCTCCACGGATAGACTAAAACAACCACAGGTTTCAAAAACGATAAGCAAGATTCCTGCCGGTTCATACATGTTCTCTGATCCATATTTTCAATCTTTATGGGATCAAGCGATACTCCCAGATGAAAAGGTTCAGATACTCTATGAAACCTTAGATAAAGGATAAAGGTGCTTGCCCTCGTCACTTAGCGACTTGAAGATTTCTCTCGCCGAGTGCAGCTTTGATCCGAGAGGAGCATTTAAGTTCCGAGATAGGGTTTGGATACCCAATCACGAACCTTTAAAGACTGCACTTATACAGCAAACGCACGACTCGCATGTCACAGGGCACCCAGGAAGAGATAGTACTATTGCTATACTAAACAGAAATTTCTTTTGGCCGGGAATATCAAAAGAAGTAAGAAGATTTTGCAGGAACTGCGATGTATGCGGCAGAAGTCATGTGTGGAGAGAACGGAAAAAGGGGTTGCTTCGTCCTTTACACATACCAGACAGGTTCAACAGCGAATTGGCGATAGACTTTATGACAGATTTACCCGCAAAAAGTGCAACTGACCCCCGATACATGATGGTAGTAGTTGATAGATTAAAGGGAAGTGTAGCAGTTGAAGAAATGTCAACTATGAGGGCCGAAGACTGCACACGAACATTCCTCAAGCTGCATTTCAGATATCATGGATTCCCCGCTCATATTACTTCGGACAGAGGCTCTAACTGGGTGGGAGACTTTTGGAGGGAACTCTGTAGACAAACGGGCATAAACCAGCGATTATCGACAGCATTTCACCCACAAACTGATGGTGTAACGGAAAGAATGAATCAGGAAATTTTGGCTTACCTACGTGCGTTTGTCAGGTATGCGCAATTTGATTGGAAAGAACTCTTACCATGTGCAATGCTTGCTATCAATAACTGATCTTCGACTTCATTGGGAATGAGTCCGTTTTTTATTGAACATGGTTACCATGTTGAACCGATTCAGCAAATAGAACCAAAAGTCACATCATCGGACCCCACAAAAAGAGCACAAAATTTTGTCAAAAGACTGCGCGATGCAGAAGAAATGGCACAAGCGGCTATGGCATCATCGCAACATAGAATGGAAGAATTTGCTAACAGAAGACGCACCGAAGCTGAGATATTTAAAGAAGGAGATGGTGTATGGTTAAACTTGAAAATATTCAAACCCCGCAACTATCAAAGAAGCTCTCCTGGATCAACGCAAAGTACCAGGTCGTCCGTGTCATAGACTCACATTCTGTCGAATTAGACACACCAAAAGGGATATGGCCACGGTTCTATGTCGATTTACTAAAAAGGGCTGCCACGGATCCACTTCCATCCCAAATCACCGATGACGCCCAGCCACCACCTGTGACACCTCAAATTTCAGATATGCAACCTCATAGTAGCGATCCAAAGCCTGAACCCGAGCAATTTGTTGAAAGAATCCTTAGAGCTGAAAACAAAAAAATAGGCAGAGGACACAGACGCTCAGTACTAGTGAAGTGGAAAGGATTTGCAGAGCCCACATGGGAACCAAGGGAATGCCTAGACGAGACTGAAGCATTAGACGTTTTTGAGGCAAAATACGCTAAAGGGGACAATGTCGTCGAAAGCAACGGTGCCATAGTAGGGCGGAGAAAAATTACGAAACGCGATTTGATAAGAAATTCACTTCAAAAGAGAGGGGGGAAATAATGTTACAGGCTATTGCCCGGTTGGCTAGATCCTGAGTTAATCCGGCTCTGATTATTTGCTTTTGTAAGCTAACGGTAGCATAAAACCGGCTCTTGTCTTCATAGTTAGATTTCTTCCCTTAGATATAACATAAACTTAATTTGGACTCATCAGCGCAACTGCGATTGTGACGACCCTTGACAGGCTCGTGCATTTGATATTTCTTTTGTAAAACTCCCCATTCCTTTCTATCCAACTGGATACGACAGTAACCCCGGCACGCGTATCGAACGGATGTTAATTCTTGTGCTAACTATCAAAAACCGACTTTTTGTATTCCCTTTTCTCATAACCGATTTAGGCAACCATGACTTGTTTGTCGGGCGTATAATTTTATCCCAACTTGATGTCCTTGTTCACTCCAAAAACTGTTTGTTATTATGGCCGCTAGAATTTACACTATCCAACCATATTGCTAAGGAAATTTCAGCTTAGTATGCGTTATCTACTAGACCAATCCTTGTTTCTCATGAGAAAGATACAGAAAGGCGAGACAGACTTTTTCTTCGGAATGAGCGTCGTTGCCAAGGGGCCAAATTGGCTATGCTTAGATCCTCAGCCCTACAGGCCCTTTTATCTCAGACTACGGATCGACGGGTAAAAAAAATAAAGATGGAAGTAGAAAGCGAACTCAGTACTCAATCTTTGTTAACTTGAGTCAGCAACTGCTATGACAACCTATTACAGTTATGAGTGAGGAAGTATTGCAATGAAACTAACTTGCGAGTTGTTAAATATGATTCCTCGAGGTGAGTATAAAACAGGAATGAATAAGTAAAAGTAAGGTATAAGATATATATTGCCTGACTGCACTTCCATGTAGGTAATGCACTCTTCTTATATTCACAAGCCGTCGTTACCCTACTGCCCGGATCCTATACTTGCGCCTGGTATCTACCAAGCACCCAGTCGAGTCTACTGATATCTATCCACAGAGTTGGAGACTACTTCTAGTATTATATCCATGAAGGGTCTCCTTTTGTCTTACGACCAATATCACCTGACTCGGCCCATCTGACTCGGTATCCTCGGCACACATACCACATCCACGTTGTCCCCCCTATTGCTATCCTGTTATTCCCTCCATTTGATTTCTACAACTCGATACCATATAAAGTGAATTTCAGTTTGGTCATCACGAGCGCGATGACCAAATTACAACATCCACCTTCTCTAGCCCAGCGCGTGGCAAAGGGTCGAGCTACCTGGGCTCAAACCTTTTACACTAAGTTTTGGTCAGCTGTTGAAGAAGCTGATCCTTTCATTCAGTCATTTGTGCGCGAGCAAATAGGCGCGTTCCTCTAAGCGGTTGCTTTCGGGCACCCTATGCGACTCGACAGCCAAAAACTACCCAATGCGTCGGGCTCCTTTCTCAAGCCCAGTCAAAGCATCCCACCACAACCCCCGCGTCTATATTGAGCCAACCTCATAATTGGGCAGCGGCCGCCGCAGCTCCTCCCGCCCCCCTTACCCCAGTTTTGGCTCGGCCCAACACTCCCCATCATCCCTTTGGCACGGCTGCTCCGAAACGGACATCAATTCCTAAGGACTCAAAGGCTGTTTTTCGCCTCTCTGACGAAGCTCCCCTCTTTAGAATAGACGCTACATCTGTTAAAGCTGCTCTTATGTAAATTGTTCCAGGCCTCAAAGACGGCATCGATTCCGTCTCCCGCGGCTCAAGCGGTTTCAGCATCGCTTTTTCATCTGACACATTGCTGAAGCTTGCGGCGGATAATGCTAAATCCCTAAAGGCACCTTTTTCGGGATCTCTACACCAAGTTGAAGACCTTATCGGGTACGTTGTCAAACGTATCCCTCGCACAATCTGGAATCCGATATCTGACCTAGTGCCCACTACGCTTGATGATTTCAAAAGCATCACTCAGGTTTAGACAGAGGTCGCTCCATCTAACGCCCGCTAGTCGCAGCATAAAGATAACTTCGATCCTTTTCATACGGCGGTTATATTCTTTCCAAAAGAAGTGTCGACTTTTCGTATTGTTGACAACGCCCCTTCTCGTCGATATATCCTCAACCTGAAGGTAGTTAAGTGCGACGCTTGCTTTGGGATTCACCAATCCTCTCGCTGCCGTACTCCAGCTTTGTGCGTCCGATGCGGAACTCTCCGTCACCATGGAGAATGCTGTCACTTTCGCTGGTGTATCAACTGCCTGGGGCCTCATCCTGCAGATTACCTTGACTGCCCTCTCAGCCCTCGCCCGCTCAAAGACAAAATTGTTAACCTCTCCAAAAGAGCGATTAGTGAGATTAGCTCACGTAATTGCAATAATCTTCGAGAGGCACGTCTTGCAGACGCCGTTACTGCTGCCGCTATCGCTGCCTCTAATTCAAACTCTCTCAGTAGTTCCGGTGCGCCGTCACTCGCTGCCGAGCCCCCACAATCCCCTCCCAAAATCTGTCTTCTGTCAGCCAAAATAGGTTCACCTTACTCGCATCGGCCTCGAATGGATCTGTGAAATTAGACACAGGCAAGCCAGTTGCCAAAACATCTCTAATCCTACTCTCCATGAATAATGGAGCTTATTTTAGGAATACCATGTGAAAGGACAGCACGAAAGCTATTCGCATATGTGCATTCAAGTAGAATTTATATTTTAACTAAGAGAAAACAAGGAGGTTTTTCCACAGATGAATACACATATAGCCTCCGACGCATATCATTCAACGCTAGTGTGTGTTTTCATGTATAATACTATTCCATGTCGCGTTACGGAGCCGGATAAACTCCGGATCCTCACATAAGGCTACAAGCCTGTAACATACTACCCCGCCTCGCCTCCGTTTCCTCCAAAAAAACGTTAGGCGTGACGGAGCTTCTCACCTCATTTTCTTGCAAGCTGCCTTTTACGGCAGATATGATGTGATCTTTGTCCAAGAGCCCTGAACAAGAACAATAAACTTCAAAAATGTGACCAATTCTCATCCAGTTTACGTCACTTCTACCCTCTCCCCCCAACCAAGACTGGCAAAATGCACGCCTGCGCGTACTTAGCTATATCCAAAAAAAATCCAACTTTCGTCCTAATCAGCTGGATAGTGGAATGTCTTCAGACATCCTAGCTCTTCTTCAGTGCTCCCACCTTTAGAGGTCTTAAATGTTTACCGGCAACCTTAAACTCACATGCCTGAGTGTCTTGACATAATCCTTAACTGGCAAATTAAGCCTAATTCCATAGTTGTGGTTGATTTTAATCTTCACTACGAACTATGGGAGCCTAATGTTTCGCGTTCGCCCGGCGTGAGCAGCTTTGTTAAATGAACTGACAACCATTCTCCGAGGTCGTTATTACCATATGGAGCTCAAACTCATTGTGCCGGCCACGTGCTCGACCTGGCTCTTACAAAAATAGATGGACTCTCGACCCGAGTAGACCCTGCAGCAAACTTAACTTCCGGTCACGAGACAATATCTGGGTTTGTTCATCTCTCCCCAACCCAAAGACGTTTTCCGTTAATAAAGCTGCTTAAATACAGTATCAAAAATATAGAGATATTCCGTCAAGCCCTCATATCCACCATACCTCCTTGTCTTCCCTCTGAGAACCCTACTCTCCAGCTCCTAGATGCAGCGACCTCATCGGGCGTTGCTACTCTTTCTGCAATCTTACTTACAGCCAACCCAGCCAGGCCTGCATGTGTCCCATTGTTGTGCTGACTCAGTGGAAACGTACAAGCACAGGAACAAGGATTGCTACAAACAACATCCAGAAAAGGCACAATCGAGACAGTCAACAAATGAGGCAGGGGGAGCGGAAGATGAGAAATCTACGACCTCTAACAGCAAAGGCAAAGGATGCACCATGGTAATGACTGAAAGCTCGCCATTCGACAGTGAAAACGAAGGCGAAATCTTCATAACCGCTTAGTTTCTAAGCGGCCACAAACTTTTGTTCATACAATTTTTTTTGTATATCATGGATTATTAGGCGCTTGTTTCAGTCTTTGGGATTCTTTCATCTTTTCAATCTTCTAATCTTTAAAAAAAAAAAAAGGTCGCATCCTAAAAAGACAACACTAGTCACCCACAGCCGTTCGGCAGCCAAACAGCTCGCTTCTAATCTTACAGTCACCGTCACATAAGCGCCACTTAATTGATCAACTAATGTTATCAAGCCCGCATCAAATGGATGGAGTTGATCCAGCATATATGGCAACCCACCATCAGGGCGGTTTCTAACCCACATCTGAGTGAACAAGGTCCAGAAGAATTGGGCCGCTATCACCAGGGAAATTGTTGTCGTAGCTCATGAGCGCACATGTGTTAGCCTCACCCCACACAGAATGGTAAGTAACCATCAGGGGGAGTGTAATGCCAGTTCATGGGCACATAAGTGTAAGCCTCGCCCCGCATAAGATGGTAGAGTGTGCTCACCATCAGGGGGAGTGTTGTGCTGACTCAGTGGAAACGTGCCAGAACAGGGAGAAGGATGAATGGCTGTCAAATTAGGAAAGGGTGTAAGACAGGCTGGCGCACGGATGTTGTCAATGTACAACAGAATCTCTTTACCTTCTATGTTAAGTTTGTATCTATCTTATATACATGAATATCATTCTTCCCACCATCCATTAGAAGATATCATCCATCGTTGGAGTGCGCAACAAGTATCTCCTTTATAGATCATCATTTATCCATCGTGCCGTCAATCCAGCGTGAGTGCATTATTCTGCAACTCACCACCGCACCCGAGCCTGTGTAATTCCGCCGAAGGACAGCAGAGTAATATAATTGCCATACCCCTCCTAGCTCTTAATTACAATACCCATGCAAGGATTTTTGGAATCATAAATGCTCTGACCAACGTCAAAGATAAATTGCAGCTCGCCACAATGGTGATCCAGACCTCATCAGCGAGGCACATATAAGTTTCCGGAGATCTGTTTAGCGAGCCAAGCGAGATTTAAATTGATCTAAGCTTGTCAGGAAAGCCTCTACTGTATAATATATATATGGAGATTGCCAGATCATAGTGTTCTATGATTCTGGTCTGGCCTTTTAGCCGAGTGGTGATGCATCTATCTCGTGTAACATGTAGGATGGCAACCTTTAGCCTGACACCCACCTCTTGACCCCTCTCTCTCCCCACGCTGTCTACATACTGCTTATGACAAAGCTGGATAGCGTGTCTTCTATTTTAGAGGTTCATAAAGTGGTTGGTTGGTGAAAGTTATCCAGTCGCTTTGGCCCGTCCCCAATCCAATTTCACGGCGTCACCTACATCTCTCCAATTGAGCGTGCAGACATTATCTATCAAACAGAGCTTGCCCGCGTAAGTGGTCAACCAGATGTCTACATGTACACCCCTACTTGCTCCCCACGTGTGAACCCCGCACCTTTCTCCATGGATTAAGATGAAGTGCGCCACTCTCTTCTGGATGTATCTTCCGCAACCCCAGGGCATGGCTATCTTTCTGTCTTAGCTCTTCAGCATTTCTGAGAAATAGACACATGGCGTACATGGATTGTTAACCCGACAGTCTTTGCCTAGCTTGCGGTCATCACCCTGATATCTTCTGCCGCGCCGAGGTTGTGGTTTTTCCTAAACCAAATAAGGACGATCTCTCCAATCCCGCCAATTGGCGACTAATTTTGCTTCTCCCTGTTCTTGGGTAAGGACTGGAACGCCACCTTGCGAGATGCTTTGCCTTAACAGCTCTATCAAATCTCATTATCTCCCCGACAAAATTTGGTGCCTTGCCTGGAAGATCAGCCTTGGATCTCGTATTGTGTCTTGTTCATGATGTTGAGAATATAATGGTCGAAAGATAAGTGCTATTCGCAGAATATCTAGAGCTAGATACAAAAGAAGTTTTTGAAGTGAAGAGCTATTTCCGAGGCAAATTCCCAATATATCCTTCTTCAACATTATTCTCCTGACTCTTGTCTAGAGAGCCTTTTCCATCTTGACAAGCCTCGAGGAAATTCAAATTCATGTACATTTACCTGCGCCATTATACTCGATCAGTTATCAGTTAGAGAATAATCTCGCTGCATATAAGTTTCGTCCATAAACCTCAATTGACGGTCTCACAAATGCTTCACGTTTGTCCCTTAATTAAGTTCGTTAAGGTCATGGTCCAAGCTTGCTATTTATAGTGTGCGCATTAAGATGAGTCAAGCAGCCCGACCCACATTATACGTGTTATAATTAGTGACCCTGGCGTCTCGTGATTAAATTTATAAGCAAGGATAGCTGATGAGTAATTATTAATAAATAGGCCTTAGCCTATTAAAAGTCAGGCCTCAGGCCTGTGACGGAGAAGGTGTGGGAAGCAAATCAGTTGTGCACTCTAGCAACCCTTGACATCGAAAGCACTTTTGATCGAATCCAGCCTGGTCGTCTCTCCGCACGCTTGCGCAAACAGGGATGACCTCTACCATACGTTAACTAGGCCGCGTCTTTTGCTTCTCTCAGGAGAGCTCGCCTTAGAGTAGACGATTTTGTTTGGGACTTCTTGGAAATACTTCATGGCTTGCCCCAGGGATCTCCCGCCTCCCCTATACTTTTCCTCCCTTTCCTCCTTTTCCTCGAGCCAATATTTAAATTTGTATTTTCCACATACGGATACGTCGACGATATAGCAATCCTCTTGGTTGCAAAGATGCTGGTCAACTCTTTACGCATTACTGTTAATAGAATTGGGTCTGTTACTTAATGGTACAACATGAATGGACTTTTGCTGGCTAAAAAAAAGATAGAGTTACTGCATCTTCATCGATCCCGACAGCCCCCTCCCTCTCTAACCATCAACGGGGTCTCAAGGGCCGCAGACTCATCTAAAAAGTGTTAAGGCGTCTTCCTTGATAGTAAGTTCTCCTTCAAAGAATATGTACAGGAATAGAGCGTCAAGACACAACTTATTAGCGCCCTGTCGGAATGTTAGTGGTAATCAGATGGAGTATTTGGAGTTTAAGGGCAGGAAACTGGGAATATGATTATATGATTAGGTAATCGGATCACATGGCACAGACTGTATTAGTATATTTGGAGTTGGGGGAGAAAACTTGTAGATGAGAGAACAACAATCAGTTAGAATTCTACATCTTTGCATACCACCATCAATAACGCGTGTCGTGCACTTGAATTATCTTGATAACTCACCGCTGAGCCTAAGCCATTGAGAACTTCGACCATAAAGACTCTTTGACCACGCTTCGCAGCATCAGGTTCAGTACTTGTCCAATCGCCACCATACGAAGTTCAAGCAACCGATCCTTTGCACCTACTGTTCATACAGTTACTCTATAACAGTGGTTATCTAGGCTAGCCTACCTTCCAATTTGGTTGACACCAATCCGGCGTAGTCAACCGACACGCCCATATACGTCAGCTCGGAAGCACTAACCGTGGTATACCTACTGCTTTTCTTCTTACTACGGCCTTGGCTACAGGACTACCAGTGCTTTTTTACGGTGCTGCAGTTTGGTGGCCTGGTCACACTTATAACCGTCGCGCCCCTCCCACATCTACTCGTTCCCAACACCTTGTAGATGTGGTCTCCCGAGCTCTTGTCACACTGGCCCGAGGAATCCTACCAATGCATAAAACCACCCTAAGCGCAGCAGTCCTAAGAGAGGTATGGTTGAAGCCTGCCCACATACCATTTGAGGAGAAGTGCCTACGCTCTGCCGTCAAAATAGCCGCCGCAGACGGTTTTCATCCTCTAGCTAAAAGATCAACTGATCCTGACGCACTCACCTGTGCTATAGGAAAACTGAAGCTCGTTCCTTCTTTCCTGCTGTCGGATAAATTTCATATAATAGGTTTATGGTCAACAGTATAGACGGGGACCGGCGTTAGGGGTAACATTTTCGTATTATGTAAATTAACATGTGACACCAAATGTGTATATGTTTTCCTTCCGCTTTGAACACTCAAAGAGATAGGTTTTATAGATATATCAAATACAATTCTACTTTTTACATACCACTGCTGATATCGCGTGTTTGTGTACTTGAATTGTTTGATAATCATCCGCTTAGCTTAAACCATGATAACTTCGGCCATAATGAATCTGTGGCCACGCTCTGCAGCACTAGGCTTAGTACTCGTTCAGTTGCCACCATACAAAGCTCGAAGTATTAATCTCTTGCATCCACTGTTCATACAACTTTGTATAACGGTGAAACTCTAGGCTAGCCTAATTAAATATCGGTCACCACTCTCACAGCGTAGTCGACCGACACCCGCGCCCCCGGCTCATACCGCCCTCATACAAGGTCCCTTCCAATCCCTCTCGAGTGGACCTCTCCACCGAACAATTTTCGAACGCATCAGAGAACTACCATCTTGGGACATCCTTGTCTTCTCGGATGGCTCGAAGCAAAAAGATGGATCTGCGGGAGCAGGTGCTGTCATCCTTTACAGGAATATTATTATAGCAGAAATTATTGAATCTCTGAAGTTGTACTTATGTTTACTGATATGTGTAAAGGCTTAATTTTCTACTTTACTAACTGTGCGTTCGTAATATACATTCTTTGCTTACTAGCGTACCCACGTGACTTCTATTTCCACAGCTACATATTGTGGTACTAAACGCATTCACAACAGAAATAAGAGTCCTTTTAGGACCCAATTTCGAGGTCTATGACTCCAAAATCATCGGCGCTCTTGCAAGGCTTAGGGCTGCTGTAGCAGCTCCCTCAACTCACTTTTCAACCAACATTCATGTAATCCTAGATAATCAAGAGGCAGCACGACGCCTCCTGCATTTCTCTCCTTCCAAACCATTGCAACATGAAATACTTGAATTCCGGCATCTCGCATCCCAGTGGCCAACAAGAAGAATAATGCTTTTCTCAGCTCCTGAAAGGGTCCACGTGATTTGGTCGCCTGGCCACATTGGAATTCTAGGTAATGAGCTAGCTAAAAAGCTGGCTAGAGAAGCTGCTTGCTAATCGGCCCCCCTAGCCGCATCTCTCGCCGGAGCTTGCGCAAAACCTCAGAGACACATATGGGACTCAACCACCGCCTTGTGGCAATCTCACGCCCCCTCTATCTATTCCGAGCTGGGGATGCCATTTCCCAAAAAGCCTCCCGAAGAGCTTGAAATTCCTCGACATAATTATGGGTATCTCATTCAATGTCGGATTGGATATCAGGATTTTTGTGCTTATCTCGAAAGATTCCATCTTGAAGATGCCCTTATGACTTGCTCCTGTGGAGGTAATAAGTCAATTACCCACTTGTTTTTTTGCCCCATTATTTGAGAAAGACTGGCTGCTACTGGTCACCAGCGAAGTTTGGGTACACTTGCCTTTCTTCTTGTTATCTCTCGTGGTGCTAAGCGTTTTTCTTTGATATTGGAGAAGGTTAGGTTCCTGTGAGAAATCTACCCCATCCGTGCCGCATGATCTGGTTCTGTGAGGAAGCCTCTATACAGCACTCACTTAACCCAAAATAATGTAGAAGGCCTGTTCGCTACACCATAGAATGTAATATAAAAGACTATAGTAGTTAACATGTCCCCTTAAGAATGAGGCTGTAGCCGTAGCTAAAGCCCGGTAGATGTTGTGCTGGCTCGGCTGAGGTGCTGGTATCAGTAATGATAATTGTGCTTGGATGAGATGGAAGTACATGGAACCTCATGGAAGTCAGCAGAAGCATCGACTCTGTTCTATAGAGAACACAAGTAGATGCTAGAAGATTCCAGAGGTCATTATCAGGAGTAATGGGACGGTGTGCAACTATAATCTTAATGTATATAAGACATATCTTTCTCTCATCATATCATTAGGTAGATTATCAGATCATTCATTATAATACGCATACAGTATTCATTCTATATCTATTCCCATCATCAGTATACACCATCCTCTGTGTATACAGCCATCATCAGTATAAACCATCCTCTGTGTATACTGCAACAGGTTTATTAGCCAACATCCTGTCCTCCGTTAGCTCATAACTATAACAGTAGACCTTTAAAAACAAGTAAAAAAAATATAAGAAATCCTCGGCACATACGACACAGGATATCCGTACATGCAAGTGCCTATTCTTGTTGCTTTATACCTACACTGCACAAATACAATGTCGCAATACATAACACAACCACCTATTTGAAGAATCCTTCGCGGCCGGGATGGGAAATCTACATTGCTACTTTATCTGAAATCAAAAATGAGATAATGTCCTGAAAGCAGCAGAGCGCCCGGAAACATTTGGAGAATTCTTATCAGGGAGAGGCAAAGCAAGTCTTAGAAAAGTTGCCAGATCGAGACCGTTATTTTCAGTCTCTTTTCTCTAAGAAAGAATTGGATGTGCTACCTCAGTCTGAGCCTTACTGTAAGAATTATTGAAAAATAATTGATTGAAAGATTGTCACGGATCGCAGTATATAGGTTGAAGCAACTGTATACCTAATGGTAGTTTATATTCTATCTAAGGAAGAAATCTATGTTTGTAACTACAATTTGAATAAATGTTCAATGTCATGGTTTCTGGAATGTTCATCAGACCACTGAAGTGTGTAGCCACAGATATAAATATACATACAGCATGCTCCACAATTCTAGAAAGCTCCATCAGGTTTAGTATTGTGGATTAGTCCCACTTATATATGTCCAAGTGCTACTACTCGCATATGCTAGTCGGCATGGGCTACAGGGTTACTGCGGCTAAACAGCTGTCACAAAGATTGCTTCAATTTGTTTTTTCTAAAAGTTCCTAGATTATCTATAATGATAATGTTCTAATCACCGACCTGAATACATCCAACTATTTCGCACTAGCAAATGTCTGGTACAAGTCCCATTATATGAAACACCCTTGGGTCAAATCCTTGAGCGTTGTATTTACATGTATATCCTAAACAATTGGTACAACCCTTTGATACAACAACATGGTATGAGAAATGTCAACATAATGCGACGTGAAACACTTTTCAACTCTTAGGATCAAACTTACAACAATCCTCCTACTTTGTAACTGCCGAAGTTTGCAAAGTCTGCCAACGATACACATTTTTGTTAGTATTTTAAGCTACACCCATTAGATGACAGGTGCTGATGCTGTTGCTTTCCGAGGCATTTTGTTAAACAATCAGCCAGCTGAAATTTCGTGTTAATGTATTCAAGATTGATTTTGTGGTTGTTGATTAGTTCCCTCACATAATGAGCAGCTACATCAATATGCTTGGTCCTAGCATGAAAAACTGGATTCTTTGAGATCTCAATTGCGGCCTTATTGTCGCCGAATATTTGAAGACATTCTACTTTTTGCGTATAACCTACTTGATATAGTAGTTCTGCAATCCAAATGGCTTCTTTTGCGTTGTATAAAAGTGCCAGATATTCTGCTTCCGTGGTCGACGTTCAAACAGTTCTCTGTAGTTTCGATGCCCAGGTTACAGGTGAGCCAGCAAACATCCACAACGATCCAGTCGTGGATTTTCTGGAAATGTGACCAGCAAAGTCCGAATCTGAATATCCAATGGGAAGTGGTCGCCTCTTTAAATTTCCGTTATTTTCGGAAGAGTATGTCAAACGCTGAGCTTTAGTATGGCAAGAATATTTCAATAAACGCATTGCAGCGGTCATGTGCCTTTCTGCTGTATTACAAGCACTCTGTGCCAGGCGATTTGTTGTAAAGCAGTTTTGAGGCCTTGTACCCCTCACTGTTGCGAATAGCGACATTAGAGATGTGCGAGGTCCATGAATAGGCGCGGATGATCTGTGTGGACGGGTGCATCAAGGCATGAGGACCAAGTCGCGTAATTTGAGTCGCCTAGACTAGATCAGATAATACTAGTCAGGTGACACGAGTCGTGTGAGGCAGACATTCCCTTGGTCGTAATAGATTAAGTAGTATTCATGAATTGACTGACTAGACAATGGTAGATTGGTGCAGTACCTAAAGATAGTTGAGAGAAGGATATGACAAGTATTGCTTTATGTATATAAGTGGGACGTCTTACCTTCATAGAAAAATTGACAAGTCAAATCTATATACAATTACACACCTCTATCTATTCTCATTCATTCCTCACCTTAAGAAATTGTACATTATACTCGCAAGTAAGAACATTGCATCTACTCCTCATAAATGAAACACTCACTAGCCAATTTAACTGTCCCTGCAGTGCCTGATATTCATTTACACTTTCTACAGTTTCATGAAATTTTGACTCCTTTGGCAAAAGAATTTCCGGATTTGATGCAGGTGTCGAAACCAGTCTTACATCAACATTAGAAATATTGTATTTTTCCATCAAGCTATTGATGTAATGCTCCTGATCGAGTGTTATATTTCTTTTCTGTCGATCTCTAGTGATTTCAATGCTCAGTATCAAACTAGCGTTCCCCATATCCCTGACTCTGAATTGAGATATCAGATAATTTTTTAATTCCAAGATTCGTCTTTTGTCTGGTGAGAAAATCAAAAGATCGTCAACATATAGTGCCACGATTAGCAATTTATCGTCGCTTACAAACTAGCTGGTGTCATCTACGATTGGTAGCAACCGAAAACTCTTGAAAGATTTTGAGATACATTGGTTCCAGACTCTTCCAGATTGCTGGAGTCCCTCAAGCAATTGATTTAATTTCAGAACTTTTCCCTCGGACAACTCAACTCTATCGACTCCTGCCAAATAAATATCCTCCTCAAGAGGTCCTTGTGTTTCAATGCCGAAGTGAAGTCCATTTGCTCTATTTCAAGATCCAACACTGCTGCTATTGCAATCAAAATCCGCAGCGTCTCCAGTCGTACTACGCCGGAAAAAACCTCGAAGAAGTCTACACCTTCTCGTTGACTGAATCCTCGTGCGACTAGTCGAGCTTTATATTTATCGACTTGACCATTAGGTAGTATTTTAATTTTAAAAACCCACTTGGTACTTACAAGATTTGCTTCTTCTGGTTTGTCGACTATGCTCCAGGTATCATTTGACGTTAGAGACTCCAAAGTTGTTGTAATGGCTTCACGCCACCCCTCTTGCTTTGATGCTTGTTTATAACTCGTGGGTGTAGTGTCAAGATCTAGATCTCCTGCTTTTAGGGCTATTCTGGCATGGTCCTGTTGTTCACGCCGTGCATCTGCTTCGCGCCCAAGCTCGTCACTTAGACGGTTAAGTGGGCGTCTATTTCGTTGTGGCCGACCTTCAGGTAATTCCAAAATATTTTCGTCAGGCAGGTTCGTGGTTAAATCTGAAGAGTTTTCATCCGGAGACTTGTTGTGAACTAAGGTTTCGTCTTCGATGTCTGGTAAACCAATATAATTATACTGCTCCTCCTGATCGAATATTTCATTCTCTATCCTATCTAAAAGCTGACACTTATCAGATTCGTCGGTGCCTTTAATTAATGAACCTCCTTTCTGTTGTCCCTTAAAAACCACATGAGAGCTTTCAGTGATAGCTCCAGTCTTTGGATCAAGGATTCGATACTGCTTAGTTGTCCTCCAATATCCAAAGATGCCTCTCTTTGCATTCACGTCAAGCTTGTCACGTTTTTTCATATCGACATGGATATATGCCACACATCCAAAGACTTTCAGATGTTGAACATCTGGACGCTGATTTGTCCATAACTTATAGGGTGATATTTTTGTGTCAACAGATGGCGTAAGATTTCTTAGATAACACGCTGTCGCCATGGCTTCTGCCCATAATCTTTTCGGAAGGCCTGGTCCCGCCAGCATTGAGCGAGATTTAGTCACTATCTTTCGATTCATGCGTTCAGCTTTCGCATTTTGTTCTGGTGTATCTGCAGTTGTTGGCTCGTATATAACCCCTAAGTTAATGATAGCTTTTTTGAGCTCTGGAGCTTCATCTGATCGAACTTTCACTAATCTTTCCCCAGACTCCAGCTCTATCTCTCGTTTCCAAGCAGGTAAAAAATCTAAAACATCCGATTTGTGGGTCATAAAATGTACCCACGATATTTGAGAGTACTCATCAACAATTACCAACATATATCGCCTCCCGCCGATGGATAGATATTTATAAGGTCCCCAAGTATCCATCAAGATTCTTTCAAGCCGTTTTGAAGCAGAATTTACCGGTGGTTTCCGATTCTGGCTTCTTAGAGATTTTGTAAGGTTGCACGTGTTGCAATCAGGGGATTCAGTTTTCTTGATACTTGGCATACCACTTACAACTTGTGATATTAACCCTAGCTTCTCCGCTCCTGGATGTCCTAGACGACGGTGCCATAACAGAATCTCCTCCTTTTCCTTAGATTCGGCCTTCAAAGCTAGCTCCTCTGATTAATGTGCCCTCAATATCCAGGTGTTACCAACTCTTGGCCCTTTTGCAACAATTTTTTTGTCCCGTCTTATAGTAACATCATTTGATCCCAAGATAACTGAAAGTCCTGCTGACGTGAGCTTTCCTGGTGAAAGAAGATTTGACTGAAGTTTGGGGATATGAAGAACTCCTTCAAAAGTCGTATACTGTCCATTCATTTTGCAGCATACTTTCCCTCGACCAATGACATTAAGATTAATGTCGGCCTTTGCTGTTCCAACAGTTGAATTATAACTTTCATACTCAATGAAAATGCTCCTGTCGTGGGTCATGTGAATAGTTGCACCGGAGTCGACACACCAGTCACTGATACCAATATCTGCAGAATTATAAGCCATCCATGCCATTCCTGCGGTCTCCGAGCTGGTGTTTTGTCCTTTTTTGAGCATGCTCCTTTTATCTCGCTTCTTCTTTTTGCAGTCAGGCTTGATATGGCCAAGTTTTCTGCAGTAGTAACACTTTCGAATTTCTTTTTTTGTGTCACTTGATGGATTTCCTTCAGCACGGAGTGCAGTCTAATCTGGCTTATCCTTTTTTTCGAATTCAGCCTGTCTCAATTTTTCCACAATCTGTGCAAATGTAAAGTCTACTGCAACGATCCTAATGGTTTTCACTGTTGTTGGATATTTTTCTGAGAAGCACCTGAGTATTGTATCTTTCTTTGATAAATCTGAAGGTCTATCTTCCATGGATATACTTCCTATTCGAGCTTGTAGGTGTGATAATGACGCCGCAATATCATTTACTCTTTTCTTCGAATCTGGTGAAGAGAACTGAAACTGGAGTGATGACAATGTTCCTATGCTGGCTCCTCCATTTACTTCGTCCAATTTTTGTCAAAATTCTTTTGGTGTTTTTAGCCCAAGTAAGTAAGTCGTTTGGCTGCCTGCAGCAGTTTTAAGGATGACCGCAATCTTTTCCAATTTGGTCCTTATATTTGCGTCTGCAATATTTGGTATGTCTTTGTTGATGTATTCTCCCCAACCCTGTGATTCAAGATAATCTTCCATAACATCTCTCCACTCGACGTAGTTTGAGTGACTAAGGCTTAGACTCTTGAACCCTTGTGACATAAAATCCCCCGAATTGTCCATGTTGTAGTATTTGTCCGTAAATTTACAACCCTCCACAGAATAGACAACAAAAACGAGTTGGTTTTTCTTAATAGCTTGATATGAATTAATTCAAAAAAATGCCGGTTGCACAGTGGTCAAATCCGGGCTTTTAACTATTGAAAAATAATTTTTTGGAAGATTGCTTCAATTTGTGTTTTCTAAAAGTTTCTAGATTATCTATGATGATAATGTTCTAATCACCGACCTGAATACATCCAACTGTTTCGCACTAGCAAATGTCTGGTACAAGTCCCATTATATGAAACACCCTTGGGTCAAATCCTTGAGCGTTGTATTTACATGTATATCCTAAACAATTGGTACAACCCTTTGATACAACAACATGGTATGAGAAATGTCAACGTAATGCGACGTGAAACACTTTTCAACTCTTAGGATAAAACTTACAACAAGAATAGTAATTTGCATGTGACTCCAAGGCAAAAGCTACAGGCAGAAGACTGAAGATTAAAAGATCGGAAGCGCGAGGCTGAGGTAAAGAGGTGTAAGGGGCTGAAAAGGTAGCTGAAGACTAATGCAAAAGATCCAAAAAAGAAGTAAAGTTGCGGAGATAAAGACAAGAGACTAGAAACCAAAGGAGTCTAGGTATTGAAAGAAATTGAAGACTGAAGGTGACTAAGTTAAATTATACAGTCTCGAGATGACGGAAAATTAAGCTTAAGGAGCCCACTCGACGACCCGTGCCTTAGTATATACATCCAGAACAGTATCCTAAATTACTCAAGACAATTTGCTACTCTTCAGGAGATTAACAGGAGAAATTCGAAAACATCGGGTATCCTCTGATATAGGATCAAATGCTACAATACACGAAGCAAAACATTGACAACATCCAAGACTATCCCACTGGTCTAAAATATAACTAAACATGAGCAAAATGACCCGCGAACTCTGAAACTTGCGATTTTAAAATCAAACTGACAAAAGATGCCCAACTCCCTTTGGAGCCAATGCGACATCAAAGTACGGAATAGCTCAAAGAAAATAAGCGGTACATTATTAAAAATTTGTACAAAGAATTTATTGAGCTCTCATTAGCACCTTTAGGTGCCGCACCATTTCTATTTGATAAAAAGCAAGACCGGAGTCTTTGTTTCTGCGTTAACTATCAAAAATTAAACAAATCCACCAAAAATATTCCTACCCATCACCGTTAATAAGTGAGATCATGAATCGTATCAACAAAGCAAAGGCTTTCACTAAACTTGACATTTGTCAGGCATTCCACCAAATACAAATAGTGAAAGAACTAGAAGATCTGACAACATTTCGCACGCAATACGTGTCAGTAATGCCTCTGTTGTATAATATATACATAGAGATAGCCAGAGCATAGTGTTCTATGAGCCTGATCTGGTCTCTTAGCTAAGTGGTAATGCATCTATCTTGTGTGTTATGTAGGACAGCATCCATAGCCTGGCATCACGGGTCCTATCTTGTTCTTGTTCTTGTTCTTGCCCGCTTTCTACATGCCACTTGTGACAATACGGAATGTACAAGAATAAAATTCTGCCATTCGAGTTGACGAATGGACCTGCGATTTATCAGCGGTTTATGAATGACATACTGTTGGATCATTTGGACATTTTATGCTCGGTGTACCTGGATGTCATTTTGATTTATTTGGAAAACAAAACTGTTCATGAAATTCATGTCGAAAAGATAATGACCATCCTCATGGCACATGGCCTCCAGGTTAATATTAAAAAATCTGAATTTCATGTCACTTGGACCAAGCACTTGGGTTTCATCATCATTATCAAAGGAATAGAGATAGACCAAGAAAATATCAAGGTAATCAAGCAATGGTAATATGCGCAATGTTTACGCGGCGTACAAGCTTTTCTTGGGTTTTGTAACTTTTACCATAGATTCATTCGGGACTATGGCAAATTAGCTCAGCCACTTTCGTGACTTAAGAGAAAAAGGTTATCCTTCAATTCTGATCACCACTGCAAACAGGCATGGTAAAACCTTAAAGATAAAATTATCAATGCATCCATTCGTGTCTATTAAAATCCAGCACATCAAAATATTCTTGAATCAGACGCCTCCGATGCAATTATTGCAGGAGTAATGTTGTAGGTGCAACCAAACGGTGAAGTCCACCCAGTTGGTTTCTTTTCAAAACAATGATTGAGGTAGAATACAATTATCCAATTTAAGACAAGGAAATGCTTGCTATATGTTCGAGATGGAATCTGTTTTTTCGATGTATCATGCTTGTTAGTGGCGTTCCAGGTTCTTGTCATATACAGTATCTATTGTTAAGATGTTTCGGATCTAACTTTAGACTGTTATTTTGAGATGTGGCAAGGAAATAATATAGTTACTAGCGAGTCTTACATGCAGATAAATAGCCTCCTGATCCATCTAGATAAGAGATGTGCGGTTTAGGTTCATCCTTGAGAAATATACTATTATCATTATCATAATTTATTCCTTAAGTGATTTATATTGTCTTGAGTACCACCATCACCAAATTTTAAAACTTCGACTTTATATATTACAATTCGTTAAAACATAGATCGCGATAATAAATTTAAAGTCAAATATTCTTATTACTAAATCTTGTACTTAGAGCAACATATTGCAGATGTCAAGCACAGTTTTTCCAAATACAAGTACATCTTCCTTGCAGTCGTCTTATCCTTTGTTATGGGCGCCGGTCTGCATTCACATATTGAATATACTTTACGTCAAGAGCATGTATCGCTCTTTTCTACTGATGTTATTAATGTAATGGGGACAGATCGGAGAGGCGAGACGTCAAGATATCTGTGTAAGAGAAGCAGCGTAATGTTTGAGATAAGTGAGGCTATTATAGAATAGGTGAGATGACAAAGAGAGAGATTCCTTCAGAGATATTCAGCAATTTGATTGACTGTATTGGGCTAGCTACTGGATGAGATCTTACCTTCAGAGATATTCAGCAACGTGATTGACTGAAGAATTCTGAAGGAGAAGAGAGCTCATTATATACAGGAGTGTAACCCTTATGGAAGTTTAAATAGCATTATTCATGATAGACATTGATGTCCCAATATAACAATATTATCATGGTATGAGTAAGTCCTAAACCTGAATGTTTCCCCCAGAATACTTAGGTGTAAGACGCTCATATGTGTAGCTGTTAGCTAGTACCATCCATAGTTATAGATGATATAAATAGACATTAAGTGGGAAATCTAAATATAACATATGAGATGATGACGATCACGTGACATTGTACGAGTCGGTGTGAGACGCGCATCCAGTGGGATGCTGGACTGTTTATTTTACAACAGTTATCTCCATCAATGCTGCCCGCTATTAGAGCAGTAAATAATATCTTGCCTGTGTGAAAGGCCTCACTCGAATAGCTCAAAGTATAGGTTTAAGGAAATCTATTAATTAAGAAGTGTGTCAGGACTTCATGTACAGGAAGCAGCTCTATATAAGTCCTTCATTCGATTCCATAAGTTTCCAGAACTTATCCAACCCAAGGCCTTCACACCGATCTGTGCAATCTTTAGAATCAGCACGGAGCTACTGGAAAAGTCCATAACGCCTAAACACCATCCGACGTCTATCTATAAGTCCATCATAATCTTGCTACGCAGTTTCATAACTATGTGCAGCACTAAGCGAGATTAATAGTTTTGGCGCTAGCTGATAATATCAGATAGGATAAGTAAACAAGGGCCAGGGCCCGAGTTCCAATAAGGGTTCTAACCCTCACACTGACAAGGACAGAGCCGGAGCTAGCTCCTGAGGTTCTAACCTTTACAGCCTGTTAATATTTCTTGCCGGAATAATCAATCAGGAATGTCACAGATTTTGTTAGTAATAGAGAAATTATATCATATTCAGCCTGGAAGCCATGATAAAATATCCGGATACATTTTCCATTTTGATTTTACCCTCTCTTGACCCCTCAACTCCTCTTGGCACTACTGTATAATATAAAAGGTTATGAGATTGCAGTGGATAGAAGGATTACATACAATTATTGAAATATAATATGATGCTCAATATGATGATCAATCAATAGATATAAAATTGTATGTAAACAATAGTTAACTAGATGCGTTAACGCAGACATCTTTTACTTTGATGTTATACTCCTTGGTTGCCCAGTGACAGATAAACCTATTGTTTATCAACAAGCAAAGGAGCAACAGCGGAGCAACCATAGTTACACAAGCTCTCAACATATCATGTGACTAAATATCAACATCACACCATGTCCACAACACACCCCTAATGTTTGATGTCAATACCTGAGCAGATCCAACTCGTAATTCTGAATCAATTAATTACGTTAATCTCTTGAAGGCTTAGCTGCTTAAGAAAGCTTTGATGGTTGGTTCTCCCCAGTGGCTTAGTCATTCCATTGGTGGCCATTTCCTTGGTTTTGCAATAATTGAAGGTAACCTTATGATTGTTCACCTGCTGTCGAATGTACCACCACTTAACAGCAATATGCTTGCTCCTTTGATGGAGCTCAGGGTTTGACGTCAGTGCTATTGACCCTTGATTTTCGGCGTATATTTTTACACTGTCACTGTCAAATTCTATTCGACTTTAAAAGTTTATCATCGCGATGTATGTTTTAACGATTCGTGATATATAAAGTCGAAGTCATAAATTTGGTGACGGTGGTACTCGAGACAATATAAATCACTAAAGGAATAAATCATGGTAATGATGATTATAGTATATTTCTCAAGAAAGAACCTAAACCGCCCCCTCTCATATAGATGGATCAAGAGGCTATTTATCAACATGTAAGACCCGCTACTAGCTATATTATTTCCTTGCCATATCTCAAAATAACAGTCTGAAGTTAGATCCGAAACATCTTAACAATAGATACTGTATCATGACAGAAACCTGGAACGCCACCAACGAGCTTGGTACATCGACAAAACGGATTCCATCTCGATCAAATTCCTTATATCTCAAGTCCTTCAACAACTGTCGAATCCATGCGGCCTCTCTTGCAGCCATACAAAGTCCGTATATTTCAGGCTCCGTGGTGGAAAGTGCGACTGTAGTTTGACGTATTGACGACGATGATATTACTCCACCGCTAAGGAAGAACAGCCAGCCCGAGTGTGATTTAAAGCCTGCTTTATCAAAATTGGCAAAGTTAGCATTTAAGTATCCATGAAGCTTGTAGAGGTCGCCAATTCTTCTTTGCTGGATTTTATGGCTAAAAGCTTTGTGCCAGCAAGCTAGCGAAGTATTCGCTTCCCACCATTGATGTGAGCTGGTGATTGATTGTGTAGGTATCTCATTAGAGCTCCGCAGGCAAAGGAGATGTCCATTCTTGTTTGACATGCGAGGTAATTGATTGATCCTATCATACTCTGGAAGAGGCAAATATTCTCCGGGCTAGCTTGCTTGTCGTAAGGAATTAGCCGTTCTTTAGCCCCCTCTTCCATGGGTGTTGGCTCACATCTGCAGTTTTTCATGTTAAAAGTGCCGAGAATTTTATTAATGTATGCATCTTGGCATAAATATACAGCGTCACATTTCCGGACGATGCGCACACCAAGAAAATAATGCACATAACTGTTGTGCTATCGACATTGGCAATCTACATAACCGTGATGTGGATCGCATCAGGTGCACTATACCACACGTGTGAGGTCAGGTGTTAGGTCGTTCATAATATGTTGGATGTGTTTGATACGGTGGGTCAAACACTAAGCGAGAGTATCCGTATATAAATAGTGGGCTCTTCGCACAATGTAATTAGTGAATTTAGAACACACACTTTTCATCTTCTTTGATCATTATAAATATATTCTACATACAACCATCACCATAACAGTGACATCTTTGCAAAGGTCAGCACATGATGATACCTCCCAAATCTCATAACTGTAACACATCTTCATATCCAACTAGAACGCCGAGTTCGGCCCGAGGATTAAGCTCTTGCGAGCGTACTCTTATTTCTTCAGGGATAAGAACATAAGCTCTACAGCCCAAGACTCGAAAATGTGAGAGGTTTGGCTTATGAGTTTGGTAGTCTTTGAAATATGGATCTACCTGATCAAGGAAGTGTTGTAAAATAAACAGTCCAGCATCCCACGCGATGCGCGTCTCACACCGACTCGTACACTGTCACGCGATTGTCATCATCTCATATGTTATATTTAGATTTCCCACTTAATGTCTTTTTATATCATCTATAACTATGGATGGTACTAGCTAACAGCTACACATATGAGCGTCTTACACCTAAGTATTCTGGGGTAAACATTCAGGTTTAGGACTTACTCATACCATGATAATATTGTTATATTGGGACATCAATGTCTATCATGAATTATGCTAATTAAAGTCCCATAAGGGTTACACTCCTGTATATAATGAGCTCTCTTCTCCTTCAGAATTCTTCAGTCAATCACATTACTGAATATCTCTGAAGGTAAGATCTCATCCAGTAGCTAGCCCAATAAAGTCAATCACATTGCTGAATATCTCTGAAGGAATCTCTCTCTTTGTCATCTCACCTATTCTATAATAGCCTCACTTATCTCAAACACTACGCTGCTTCTCTTACACAGATATCTTGACGTCTCGCCTCTCCGATCTGCCCGTATTACATTAGGTTATGACCCCGGGTTCTGCCTCTTCCACAATGTCCACCGAAAACGTTTCCATTTCAGTCGGCTCTCTCAAAGCCAACCTTCCAGTTCTCTCTTCACAGTCTCACTACCGCACGTGGGCTCAAACTTGGCAGGTTGTTCTAATGGGCTCTGATTATTGGGGCATTGTCACAGACTTTGCTGGCGACAAGGAAACTCGCCCACCAATGGCCGACGATAAAGCAACTGTCGAAACTAAAAGAACACGTAACTTAGAAATAAGAGCTTACGACAAAAAGAACAATTCAGCACTCGCTGCAATTCTCGCTGGAGTCTCCACTGAGCTCCAAAGAATCGTGGCAGGCTTCGTCGCCCAAGAAGAATCCGCTCGTCTCGCCTGGAAAGCTTTGAAAAATAAGTTCGACCACGAAACGACCATATCTACTTTAGAACTTTTCAATTCTCTTGTGGAATTAAAAATGGATGAAGGGGATAGCATCTCGGATCATATCTCGAACTTTGAAACCACTTATTCGCACATCTTTAATCGCTGTTCTGAATCATCAAGAGAGGAAGCAAAGCATCTAAAACTCTTCCTTGATTCTGATTCCGTCAAAACCATGTCTCTTCTTCGCACTCTCCCTCCTTCTTTCGAAAATGTTGTGGACAATCTCATGTCCAAAGATCGAATTACATTCGCTGATGTCAATAAGCGTCTACTCGACATTCAGTCCTCTCGATCCTCTACCTCTGGTGACTCCAAGGCCTATTCGGTTAAGGAAAAGCCAATCCACAACGAAAAGAAAAAAGAAAAAGAATGCTCCTGGTGCAAGTCTAGGAAAAAGAAATACCAAGGACATCAACATTCAGAATGCAGGCAATTAAAAGCGTTTAAAGAATCAGAGGAACGCAAAAAAGGCAAGGAAAGTGCCCACGTTGTCAAGCCTAACGTCTCAGACACGAGTTCAGTTCAACATCTCGACTTCGCTGTTGAAAAAGCCTTTGTCTCTCGCTCCTCTAGCTCCCACCCATGGATTCTTGACTCCGGTGCCTCTGCTCATATGTCGCCCTTCAGAGAAGATTTCGCCTCGTTGTCTCCCAAGCAAGGCACTGTTGAAATAGCATCCGGCTCACTAATCCCTATACATGGCTCCGGTAAAACCGAAATTGATCTCTGTCTCAGTAACCGCCGAGTTATTGCGGCAACCTTCGACAAAGTTCTTTTCGTACCTAAGCTTGGGGATAGGTTATTATCAGAATCTCAACTGGAAAGGAATGGTTTCTCGATTTTATTGTGTAATGGTCATCGACGTGTCTTGAAAAACTATGAAGAATTTTTGTATGCTAGAGCCAATAGTTCAGGACAGTATATCGTCCAAACTGGTAATGAAAAATCTGCTTTTGCCTCCTATTTTGAAGCTCATGAAGCTCTTGGTCATCCAGGAACCAATGTCATGTCTCAGATGCGAAAATTTGATCCTTCAATCCCAGAAAAGCCTGAATCCTTGTCTTGCACTGCTTGCCTTCTGTTTAAATCAAAACCAAAGTCCCAAAGTCTACGCATAAGCGCGCCTCCAAGGCATTCGATCTCATCCACTCTGACTTGTCTGGACGCTTCTCTGTCAAATCACTTGTCGGAAAAGAATACTACATTACCTTCATAGACGACTGCACACGGCATGCTTGGATTTACTTTCTCAAGCAGAAATCAGATGCTTTAACCTCCATTAAGCAGTTCGTTAACATGATCAAGACCCAGTTCGATAAACCCATTAAAGCTTTTCAAACTGATAATGGTGGTGAGTATGTCAACTCAGATGTTGAAAAATTCCTTGCAGAAACTGGTACTGTTACGCGAAACTCCCCAGCATACTCACATGAGTCAAATGGTATCGCTGAACGATTCAATCAGACAATTGTTACCAAGGCACGCACAATGCTCATGGACCACGGAAAATTTCTCTGGGCCGAAGCAATCTCAATGGCAGTTTATCTTTATAATTGACTCCCTCATCGAAGCATTAATGGTCAATCTCCGCTTGAGGCTCTAACTAGCCATCCCTTCACCTCGACCACTCACCTCCGCCCTTTTGGCTCAAAGGCTTTCGTTCACATTCCTGTCGAAGCCAGACCTGCCGGTTCAAAGTTGATGCCCAGGGCTCTGGAAGGTATACTTGTAGGTTACACTTACTCCTCCAAAATATTCCGAATTTATATTCCATCCAAACGTTCTGAGATATTATCGAGAGATGTCGTTTTCTCCCCTCTCAACCAAGGGGAAGTATCTCTTGATATTGATACTCCGAATCAGAAATCACCAATGAACTCTTCACCTCCAACTCCGTCAACTGAAAAGCTTTCTCCTATTCTCTCAGCCCAATCACATCGTCCAACTACTCCACCAGAACTTACTAATATTCCGGGTTGTTATTTCGATTCACCTACACCTCTGCCTTCACCTGTTGTCCCCAATTCATCTGAAAATAAAATTCAAGCGATTACAACTCCCGGTCCCCGTAGAAGCACCAGAGAAAGGAGACAACCAGATCGATATGGAGACTTTTTGGCACATTTAGCCATCACCAAACCAACTACTCACAAACAGGCTATGATAGCTGACGATGCTGAGCTCTGGAAAGAAGCTATTGACGAAGAAATGGACGCACTTCGGCGAAACAACACCTGGGATATTGTTCCTCGACCCAAAGATCGCGCTGTTGTAGGTTCACGATGGGTTTTTAAGGTAAAACACAAAGAAGATGGATCTGTTGAAAGGTACAAGGCACGGCTGGTTGCTAAAGGATTCTCTCAAATTCCAGGTACAGACTTCGAAGAAACCTATGCACCAGTGGCTCGTTTCGATTCCCTCCGCCTTCTCCTCGCCCTTGCTGCTCACAATAATTGGAACGTTCATCAAATGGATGTAAAATCGGCCTTCCTTTACGGAAAATTGGATCGCGACATATACATGGAGATTCCTGATGGGTTTAAGGAACCTCAAAAGGTATATAAGTTGCGTAAATGTATCTACGGTTTGAAACAATCTCCCCTTGTATGGTACTCAACATTAAAAGCTGCCATTACCAAGTATGGATTCGTCTCAACAAATTTCGACCCATGCGTCTTCGTCCACGATAAGACCGACGTCTATATTGCTGTTTACGTCGACGACATTTTGATCTCTGGCTCCAATCCCAAGATTATAGAAGAAATCCGACAATTCCTACACTCTGAATTTGAATGTAAGGACCTCGGCCAAGCTCACTTTATTCTCGGAATCGAAGTAGAAATCACCCCACAAGGCATATTGCTTAGCCAACATTCATACTTTCTCAAAGTCCTCAAAAGGTTCGGCATGCTTGATTGTCATCCTGTAGGTACTCCTCTCGAAGCAAATAGCCATCTTCAACGAGTCGCTCCTGCGGATCAAATTGACCAAATCACTTCATATCAATCTCTTATAGGCTCACTGATGTATGGACATATTGGTACACGACCTGACCTTGCTTTTCCTGTTACACACCTCTCCCAATTCTCCTCTTGTCCCGGCCAAGTCCACCTAGCTGCCGCCAAACGAGTCCTATGATACCTGAAAGGTACCTGTCAGGGATCATAAGGGCTTTAGCTAATATGAAGGTCATGTGACTTGTTGAACTGCCACCAAGGTTCCAGCAGCTTCCACTGCCTTCCGTATCTTCCTCTGTATTTCTATTCTTTTCATGTTCTGGAAAGTTCTTCCCTGGATGGTCTGGACTCATTCTGGCGTTCTAAGGTATTCGATTTGTTTCCATGTATTTGCAAGGGGCTTGACATGCAGGGGGCCTGGAAGTTGTATTTATTGTCATGCTTCTTGTACTTTAGTGAGATAGTTTCGAGTCTTGTATCTTCAGTTACTTCCAGCCAAGTAATTAGTTGTCAATATCCTCAGTAGTTCTTAATCACATCAATCCATCAGTCACGTCCACGCCCAGGTCACGTCCACGCCCAAGTCACGTCCACGCCCAAGTCACGTCCACGCCCAAGTCACGTCCACGCCCAAGTCACGTCCACGCCCAAGTCACGTCCACGCCCAAGTCACGTCCACGCCCAAGTCACGTCCACACCCAAGTCACACCAGATTCACGTCAGCGCTTGACAGTACCATTGACAAGAAACTCTTTTTTCCCAGAAAACATGATTCTACTATTCACGGCTTTGCAGATTCCTCCTGGGGTAATAATCTCGATGATCGTAAATCATATTCTGGGTACGTTTTTCGTCTAGGGGAAGCCTCAATTTCATGGTGTTCTCAGAAACAGAAAGCTATTGCTCTTTCTACTACTGAAGCAGAATATATGGCAGTCTGTCTTTCCTCGCGCCATATGATCTGGCTTACTAGAGCAATAAAAGAACTCCGGCAAAGTTATGGTGCAATCCTCCACGCAGACTCGACAGGAGCAATAGATCTTTCGCAAAATAATAAAGTAACTCAACGCTCGAAACATATCGACATTCAATATCATTTCATTAGAGATCATATCGGTAAAGATTTTGCGATTGAATACATACCATCTTCCGAAAATTTGGCTGATCTATTAACCAAGGCCCTGCCTAAATCGACTCACGAATTCCTAGCTCAACGGATTTTGATGCAGTCCTGAGGGGAAGTGTTGTAAAATAAACAGTCCAGCATCCCACGCGATGCGCGTCTCACACCGACTCGTACACTGTCACGCGATTGTCATCATCTCATATGTTATATTTAGATTTCCCACTTAATGTCTATTTATATCATCTATAACTATGGATGGTACGAGCTAACAGCTACACATATGAGCGTCTTACACCTAAGTATTCTGGGGTAAACATTCAGGTTTAGGACTTACTCATACCATGATAATATTGTTATATTGGGACATCAATGTCTATCATGAATTATGCTAATTAAAGTCCCATAAGGGTTACACTCCTGTATATAATAAGCTCTCTTCTCCTTCAGAATTCTTCAGTCAATCACATTACTGAATATCTCTGAAGGAATCTCTCTCTTTGTCATCTCACCTATTCTATAATAGCCTCACTTATCTCAAACACTACGCTGCTTCTCTTACACAGATATCTTGACGTCTCGCCTCTCCGATCTGCCCGTATTACATTAGGAAGGCTTCCACAAGTGTTTTTCCTTTAAGTGTAGATGTGCATATTCGATTATTTATTTATATACACGCTGAAAAAATGTCAGGACATAATAGTGCCGGAATTTCCTTTTAAATCATCGTCTTCCTGACTTTTTCTACTATAGTTCGAATAGACCGTTCTGCTCTGCCGTCTTGCCATGGAGCATATGGCGTTGTCACACGTGAAGCCAGTACGTGGGCTAATTCGAGATTCGTGGTAAGGAAAAGGGGTTCCAGGGATGAATAGGGATTGTAGGAGGATGAATGAAAGAGAAGTCCGAATGGTAGAGTGGTACAAATGGTCGAGTGGTACAAATGGTAGAGTGGTACAAATGGTCTAGTGGTACGAGTGGTAGAGTGAACTCTGAGAAGTTTGGGGTAGAGAAGTTGACTGAAAACAAAGCGTGAGTCGCTCTGTGTGCCTATCTAACTTGACTAAATACAAATAAGAAAAGGCCTCTGACAACCTAGTACGTAGCTTAATTCAAGAGAAGTAACTACAGAATCATAAACTGTAACATCTGGGCCACAAAGGTGACAAATGAAAATAGCAGGGGTATCTCGACACGGGCTCTAATTAGCCGAAACGCTGAATAATACAGTAATGCGAGGCTGGCCAAGACATCCGTTACAACCAAACTCAAATGTCGCAGAACAAATGGTGCTGAAACTCTGACAGGCGTGGAAATTTCGATATGTTGACCTAGATCTGCACACATTTCCTTAAATTTACTTGGTTTACATTCAGTTCCACCATCCATACGCCAAGCTTTGATCTTTTGATGGTTACTCCACAGTGTTTCGGCATATTTTGAGAACTCTTTTTAGCATTCAAAAGCTGTATCTTTGGTACCAAAAGTATATCCCCAACGCTCTGATGAAGCTTCGTCGGTTAAAATAATTCCATATTTGTGATTATTTAAGCCCTCGGGTGAAATTTGAAACGTATCTACGTGAATACAGGCGAGGGGATCTCTTGCTTAGTTTCTGACATGTTTTCGCTTGCGCTCAATTGGGGTTCCTAGTTCACAAGCATCACAAATCATTGAACGAAGAGAATTAACAAATTTTTCCTCATTAACACAAATGTTTGAGCCATCAACCATATCTCTGGTACAAGGAACATTTTTTAAGCTTCTGTGAGCAAGACGTCAATGCCATGTCTCTAATGAGGCATTGTTAGAGGCTGTTACTAGTGCAGTGAAGTAAACGCCTGTATTAAAATGTTTAGATTCTTGTATAAAGCCTGACTTGTCAACCCGACGGAGTTCTATAGGCTTCCTAGCATTGCAGTCCATAAAAAGAATTTTCTCTGCATGTAGGTAACCACCTGCGTCAATTATTTTTCGAAATGAGAAGAGCTTAACAGGGCATTACGGCATATATTGAACATTGCTAAGCTGGATTTCTCTAGTTGTTCCATTTTTTAGCATTACATCAAGCTTTACAACTCCCACCCCTGGCGACGTGGTAGTACCGCCAGCATTTTCGATCTCAATGAGGTCTTTATAGCTGGTAAAATCATATATGCTATTTGTTATCATAGTATCAGCACCTGAATCAGCTAGCCAACAATCTTTCGGAATAATTGTTGCACATGTGTTTGTCAATGCTTTGGGGAGAAAGGTTGATATTAATGATCTTGTGTGTTTGAAAGAAGTGTTATAAAGTTAAATGGTGATGTGGGTTGGTTGGCGACTTGTCTAGTGATTGAGCTGTCCTTCGATGGAATAGTCAATGGTGTGAATGAATGGTAAGTACGATATAAATGATTATACTGAATGCGTATAGTGGATGGAATATCGCCTTGATGGTCACGATGGAGACTATTGTTCTTGCTGCTCTGACTATGGCAGTATCTATATACATCTTTCCTCCAATATCAAATATCCGATGCCTACTATGAAACTACAATGCGAGTTCTATTATTGTATAAAAAAAGATGTTATACATGACTCATTAGTTTCAGCAACTCTGTCACTTGGCACGTTATCCATAAGCTTCAAACTCCAGATATCCTTGAGTCATAACCGAGTCAGCACAACACTCCCCCTGATGGTGTGTACTGTTCACCATCCAATGCGAGATGAGGTTATTATTGCTGTACTCATAAGCTATTTTAATACTTCCGATGGCCCTTGATGATGTGGGTTTAAAGTATTCTGATTCAGGATTGATGAATTTGAATTAGATTATTTGATACCATTGATGCGCAACATTGTATCTGGTGGACTAATTGACATAATGAAGGAGTGAAAGAATGTATATAGGAATCCGATTTATTTTTTTTTTTTAAACTTTTTTTTTTGTGCGATGATGATATTGTCGTCGTTGTCGCTATCGAATGGCGATTTCATTGATGGACGAACAAAAGGGATCGCTATTTACTTTATTTTTTTTTTTTTTTAATTATATTGCACCATCATCTTCTCTTTCAGAACCTATTTTCATCCAGCTGGGCGGCACCTTTTCCGGATGTTGTACGAAACAATATTTATTCCGATGCTTGTGCTTGCATTTTGTGCACCTGTCATTCGGATTACATTTGAAGTGAGCAGCTGCCACGACTATGTTAATGAGAGATAATTTGTTCAGCGATGATGGTGATTGAGTTTTGGCGGCTAAATTCCAGGTGTCTGTGGATGCCCTCAATTTTGAGATCATTTCATGTACTGGAGCATGTTGAGACGCATTTAACGTCTTTTGCTGCATTTGATCATTCTCGAATATTATTTCCTCTGGGCTTGTTGGTTCAGGTACGGAATCTATGCCTCTTACGTTGTGGAATCCATGTCCTCGGACATCAATTCGTGAGAATTTGACCTCAAGATCCGCCCTCCAGTTTGCGAAGGAAACTCTATCTTTGAGAACCACCCGATGGGTTAATTGCATGTCCATGACAGATACTTGAAACGATGTTTTTGGTGGATGGAAGGCACAGCTTTAGATGTCGCAATGGAAACGCCGGGCTCCTAACCTGTTATAAAGTTAAATGGGGATGTGGAGTGGTTGGCGACTTGTCTAGTGATTGAGCTGTCCTTCGATGGAATAGTCAATGGTGTGAATGAATGGTAAGTACGATATAAATGATTATACTGAATGCGTATAGTGGATGGAATATCGCCTTGATGGTCACGATGGAGACTATTGTTCTTGCTGCTCTGACTATGGCAGTATCTATATACATCTTTCCTCCAATATCAAATATCCGATGCCTACTATGAAACTACAATGCGAGTTCTATTATTGTATAAAAAAAGATGTTATACATGACTCATTAGTTTCAGCAACTCTGTCACTTGGCACGTTATCCATAAGCTTCAAACTCCAGATATCCTTGAGTCATAACCGAGTCAGCACAACAAGAAGACATTGGAGAGACACTCTTTACATCATGGGACAAGTTGTACAGAATAGCTTTCTTGTTTACGTTATAACTAGAAATGCTATCTAGATCCTTCGGACCCTCTTTGAGTTTATCATACACTTCTTTTGAGAGCCACTTCTTTCCAGTCTTTCCTCCCATGTTTTGCGTCTCTCCTCGTTGTTATGGAGACAGTTACTTGTCTTTTGGTATGTTGAGCCACATGTATTTCATCTTTTATCAGACTTCCTGTTCAGATCTTTCTGGTTGGCTTTTAAGGCGCTAGCTGTTTGAGACATTTCTAGTTTGACTTTATAACTTTCAGAACGACGAGCTTTATCCTGAATATTGGCTATGAGTTCGTTGAGAGCTGGCCTTTTTTTAACAATTTTTTCCATTTGCCTATTTCTTTGTCAATTGGCCCAGATAGGAAATTTGCTTTGAAGAGCACGCACAAAAAGCATGGCAGGCCAGTATGATAGAATTTTTTCTCAATCGTCCATCACTTGCGTAAGACAATGAATTGTGTTTTTAAACGATGTGATAAACAGAGTTAAATTATTGAAGTCTTCATACTTGATTGTGACAAAATTAATAAGCTCCTGATGCTGGACAACAATCCCAGTACCTTCATATGTTTGCTCTAGAGCCTCCCACATCTCCGCAGCAGTTCCATAATTGGTTATAATGCTTTGTGTCGATGCATTACAATTATACATGATAACGTTAGAAGCTTTTGTGTTGCCCTTGACCCAGTCGGAGATTTTATCAAGTTGGCTAAAATCAATTGATTTCCAATTTGACATATTAACTAATTGTTTTGGACAGTCATCTCGAAGATATTTAATTAGACCTACGGCAATAATGTTCCGTAACATTACTTGCTTCTATTACAAATAATTTTCAGTCCCTTCCTGCTTCATTGAGCTGGGCAGCAATAATCCAGACTTGCCTAATCCACCGTTGACTTCCTCTTCAATAGCTGTGTTCGAGGTTGATGGAATAGATAACTTATTTTCGCCCATCTCATAAAATCAAATCTCAAGATAGATTCAATATAAATTTTACTGATAAATTGATGAATACAAAGAACACAGCTGTTGATGCAGACCCTTTAGCTTACGCTTCCGGGCTCATAACCTATAAAAGGTTATGAGATTGCAGTGGATAGAAGGATTGCATACAATTATTGAATCATAAGAAGATGCTCAATATGATGATTGATTGATAGATATAAAATTTGTCACAGTCTAGACAAGAGCGCTCGCGCAGCTAAATGAATAGAGGTAGTTTATATTCTATCTGAAGAGAAAGCAATCTATCTCGTAGTCCTACAAATATATACAAAGCTCTACTCCGCGTAGATAATATCATAGCCCTAACATCAATGAGGATTCCTGAAATAGGAGTTTGCCACGGAGTAGAAGGTTGCCGCATGCCAGGAAGCTCTTATGTCTCAGCTCCATGATCCATCTATTTTGGGAATTCTGATATACAGTGTCTCACCCAAAATTAACATCAGCCACTATATCTGCCAGTGCACAAAGCACTACCCCTGTTAAGCCTATGCACGCCTGTGCACGCCTATGTATAACATTGGCTACAGGAATTATCCAGCTTACCAGCTGTTACAAAATTGTATGTAAATGATAGTTAACTAGATACTTGAGCGCAGACCTTTTTTTACTTTTTTATACTACTTGGTCGCCCAGTGACAGATAAACCTATTGTTTATCAACATGCGAAGGGGCAACAGCGGAGCAACCATAGTTACACAAGCTCTCAACATGTCATGTGACTAAATATTGACATCACACCATGTCCACAACATATAAGCTTGTAACATTGCAGATACATACTATCACATTTGAAGCTTCTGAAATTCCCTACAATTTGATCCCACTAAGTTTATATCCATTAAGTGCACTTTAGTTTGGTCATCGCGCTCGTGATGGCCAAATCACAACAACCACCTCCCCTGGCCCAGCGCGTCGCTGAAGAGCTCGAGCTTGTACAGCGCGTGGCAAAGGGTCGAGCTACCTGGGTTCAAAACTTCCACAACAAGTTTTGGACATCTGTCAAAGAAGCTGACCCTCTTATCAAGTCCTTCATGCGCGAGCAGATGGACGCGTTCCTCTTCGCAGTTGCTTCTGGGCAACCTATGCGGCATGACACACCGAGACAGCCCAAGCCGGCGAGCTCCTTACCCAAACCCAGCCATAACCTTCCTTCCCGACCTCCCGTTCCAATCACAAATCAACCTCGAAATTGGGCAGCGACCGCCGCAAGCCCACCCGCCTCATTACCCTCGGCTCCAGCTCAACCTAGTACCAAAAATTGACCCACTCGCACAGCTGTCCAAAAACCTGCTGTGAAGTCCAAGGGCCCTAAAGCAAATTTCCGCCTGACTGAAGATGCCCCTCTCCTTAGAGCAGACGTAACATCAGTCAAAGCTGCCTTCATAAAAATCGTCCCTGGCCTTAAAGACGGTATCGCTTCCGTTTCCCGAAACTCTAGCGGATTCAGCATGACCTTTTCATCCGAGGAATCGCTGAATCTTGCGATGAAACATGCCGATTCCATCAAGGCCTCTCTTTCAGGAGCCTTACATCAGGTAGAGGACCGGTATGGATATGTCGTCAAACGCATTCCCCGCACCATCTGGAATCCCATGTCTAATCTGGTTTCCTCAACCCTTGATGACGTCAAGACCATTGCCCAGGCACAGACGGGCGTCGCCCCATCCAGTGCTCACTGGTCGCAGCATGAAAATAGCCACGATCCTTTTCATACGGCGGTCATCTTCTTCCCAAAGGAGGTTCCTACATTCCGAATAGTTGACAGCGCGCCATCCCGGCGATATGTTCCCAACCCCAAGGTAGTTCAGTGCGAAGCTTGTTTCGGGTTTCATCAATCCTCTCGCTACCGGATCCAGGCTTTGTGTGCCTTCTGCGGCACTCCCCGCCACCAAGGAGAATGCTCTCACCATCGCCGATGCATTAACTGTTTAGGACCACATCCTGCAGATGATCAAACCTGCCCCATTCGCCCTCGTCCTTACAAGGGCAAACTTATTCAGCTTTCCAATAAAGAGGTTACTGAACTTCGCACAAACAACCGCAACAAGCTCCGTAAGACACGGCGGGCTGAAGCTGCTACTGCTGCTGCCACAGCTGCCTCAACTGCCTCCGACCCCGGCAACACCACCCCTTCTGCTAGTCAGAATAGATTTACCTCCCTCGAAAATTCCTCCTCTGGATCTATGGATGTAGATTCGGAAGAGCAAGCTCCCATTAATACTCTTAGTCCTACTCTCCATGAACAATAGAGCATACTGTAGGAGTACCCCCCCGCCTTGTCTTCGCTTCCTTCAAGCAAACGTTGGACGTGGTGGATCTGCGCACCTTATTCTCTTACAAGCCGCTTTTCAGGGTAAGTACGACGTCATCTTTGTCCAGGAGCCTTGGACTAAAGTTATAAACTTCAAAAATGTTACCAAGTCTCACCCGGCATATGTTATCTTTACTCCTCCTGATCGGGACTGGAAGCATGCGCGTCCACGCGTACTAACCTACGTCCGGAAAAAATCTAACCTCCGTCCTATTCAGCTGGACAGCGGACCCTCACCAGACACTGTAGCCCTCCTTCTTCAATGTTCTCCCCCTGTAGAGGTTATCAATGTCTATCGGCAGCCTCAAGCCCATATGCCTGAGAGTCTGGACCCACTCCTAAGGTGGCCGGTCAAGCCGAACTCCATAATCGTGGGAGATTTTAATCTTCATCATGAGTTATGGGAGCCAAATGTATCTCGCTCGTCCGGAGTTGGCAGCTTTGTCGACTGGATTGATAATCATTCCTTAAGGTCGGCTTTACCATATGGGGCTCCTACCCATCGCGCTGGCCACGTCCTTGACCTAGTTCTAACAAACATGGACGGACTCTTGGCCCGCGTGGACCCCGGGTCTCATTCGACTTCCGATCACGAGACAATATCTGGCCTAGTTCATCTCTCTTCAGCTCAAAGGCGCTACCCGTCAACGAGGCTGCCTAAACTTACCCCCGAAAAAACAGAAGTGTTCCGACAAGCACTCATAGCCACTACTCCTCCTGTTCTTCCCTTTGAGGAACCTACCCCCAGGCTCTTAGATTCGGCAGCTTCCTCGGGCATCGCTGCCCTATTAGCTATTCTACTTTCAGTTAACCCACCGAGGCCCGCGTGTGTGCCATGTAAGGATTATTGGAACCAAGAATGCTCTGACCAACGCCGCCGGTATGTTAATGCCCGTAACAGTGGTGATCCAGACCTTATCAGCGAGGCACACCGTAACTTCCGCAAAACCGTTAAGCGAACCAAACGAGAGTACCAGCGCTCTAAGCTAGATAGTGTGTCTTCAATTTTGGAGGCCCATAAAGCGGTTGGATGGCGAAGATTCTCCAGTCGCTTCGGTCCTCCTCCAATTCTATTTCAAGGAGTCACGTACAGTACCCCGACTGAGCGTGCTGACATCTTTTTCCGCACGAAGCTTGCCCGCTTAATCAGACAGCTGGATGTCTCCGTGTACACCCCTACCTGCGCATTGCGAGAGATTCCTGCGCCACCCTCCCTAGACGAAGATGAAGTGCGACACTGTCTTCTTGATACATCTTCCACAACCCCAGGTCACGATCATCTCTCGGTTGTTGCTCTTCGCCACGTCTGGGAAGTCAATACATGGCGCACGTGGATTGTAAACTTGTCCAGTCTCTGCTTGACATTCGGACATCATCCAAGCGTTTTTCGCCGCGCTGAAGTTGTGGTTATACCGAAACCTTACAAGGATGATCTGACTAACCCCGCCAATTGGCGACCAATCTCTCTCCTCCCTGTCCTTGGGAAAGGGCTGGAACGCCTCTTTGCGCGTCGTTTCGCCTTCTGGGCGTTGTCGAGCTGCGTTATCTCTCCAACGCAACTTGGAGCTCTTCCTGGAAGATCGGCTATGGACCTTGTTGAGTGCCTTGTTCACGATGTCGAGAAGGCATGGGATATGAAACAGGTGTGTACTTTGGCTACTCTTGACGTCGAAAGCGCTTTCAATAGCATTCAGCCTGGCCGCCTGTCTTTACGGTTGCGCGAACAGGGATGGCCAGTACCGTACGTTAACTGGGCTGCATCTTTTGCTTCAGACAGGAAAGCTCGCCTCCGAGTGGACGATTTTGTGGGCGAATTTTTGGACATTCCGCTCGGGTTGCCTCAGGGATCCCCTGCTTCACCCATACTGTTCCTCCTCTTCCTTGAGCCTTTATTCAAACTCGGCTTCCCCACTTATGGATATGTAGATGATGTAGCGATCCTGTCGGTCGCTAAGAATCTAGTCGAATCTTCGCGCCTCACTGTTGCTAGGGTTGATGCAGTCACCCAGTGGTGTAACAGGAATGGACTCTCGTTAGCTGAAAATAAGATGGAGATTCTGCATCTTCATAGGACCCGTCAGCCCTCTCCTTCTTTAACCATCAACGGCATCGTGAGGGATGCAAACCCAACGGTAAAGTGGCTAGGCGTTCTCCTTGACACCAAGCTTTCCTTCAAAGTGCATGTATAAGTATGGAGTGCTAAGACGCAACGGATCAGCGCGCACATACGTCAGCTCGGCAACACCAATCGTGGTATACCCACCGCCTTTCTTCGCACCGCAGCCCTGGCTGCGGCGCTACCTGTACTTTTGTACGGTGCAGAGGTCTGGTGGTGCGGTCATACTTATAGCCGCCGCGGTCGCCAAACTTCAACTCGGTCTCAACACCTCGTAGATTTGGTCTCTAGAGCCCTCGTCACCCTAGCCCGAGCAATACTCCCTGTATACAGAACCACCCCCACTGCAGCTCTTCTGAGAGAAGTTTGGCTCAAGCCTGCTCCTATATTACTTGAGGAAATGCGCCTCCGCTCTGCCCTTAGGCTAGCTGCCGCGGACATCTTTCACCCCACGGTTAGAAGAGCAATCGACTCCCGGGCATACACTCGCCTCACCGAAAAGCTGAAGCTCGTTCCGCCCTTCCCTCGCCCCCAACTCTTAGCACCCTCCTACAAAGCCCCTTTTAACCGCTCTCGAGCAGACTTATCTGCCGAAGAATTCCTCGAGCGTATCAGAGCACTGCCATCATGGGACATTCTTGTCTTCTCAGACGGCTCAAAGCAAAAAGATGGGTCTGCAGGGGCAGGTGCCGCTGTTTTCCACAGGGACATCACTCTTGCTGAAGTGAGAGTGCCTCTCGGGCCCGATTTCGAGGTCTATGATTCCGAAATTATCGGCGCCCTAGCTGGGCTTAAGGCCGCTGTAGCGGCTCCTTCAACGCACCTTGCAACCAATATCCACGTAATCTTGGACAACCAAGAAGCAGCACAACGCCTTCTGGACGTCTCACCTTCGAAGTCCTCCCAAAGAGAAATTTTGGAGTTTCGAGATCTCGCGTCACGCTGGCCTACGAGGAGGATTCTTCCATTGGCGGCTCCTGGCAAAGTCAACGTAATGTGGTCTCCTGGCCATATGGGAATCCCAGGCAATGAGCTGGCTGATAAGTTGGCCGGTGAGGCTGCCCGTCATTCGGCCCCCTCTGTAACGGGCTATGCCCGGCTAACTGTGGCTGGGCTAATTTACTTGGCCCATCCGAGTCACGTTATGTGGCGCAGTCGTGTGGCATATGTTATGCATGCATAAATAGTGCGACAAGCATAATCAGTGATATACAGGGGATCCTTACTATCACTACTAGAACTCTTGAGAAGGTTCTAGAGGAGCATTCTGGTTGATTCTGGGTTAAGGAGCATCAGGGAGTAAAAGGAAGGAATGGAACCTTCTAGATATTAGAGGGATCTTATAAATAGCGGCGCTTGCAGCGGTCATCACTTTCCTCTCCATAGATTCAATATAAACTTATTTTGTGGTATTGCTTTCGTGCAGTGACCGTTTTGCTTTAACCCTTAACACCCTCTGCTGCATCTCTTGCCGGAGCTCGCGCTAAGATCCAAAGGCAAATATGGGATTTGACCACAGCATGGTGGCAATCTTATGCTCCCTCTACCTATTGCGAGTTGGGGATGCCTTCTCCCAAGAAGCCTCCTGAGGAACTACGACTCCCTCTCCGTTATCTCGGATATTTAATCCAATGCCGCACTGGACACGGTGACTTTCGTGCTTATCACGAAAGATTTCATCATACTGATGCTCTTCTGACTTGTTCCTGCGGGGCTGACAAGTCAATCACCCACTTGGTTTTTTGCCCCCTCGTGCGAGAGAGACTGGCTTCGGCTGGTCACCGACGAAGCCTGGGCCCACTCGATTTTCTTCTCAGCACATCTCATGGAGCCAAGCGTTTCGCCACCATATTGGAGAAGGTTAATTTCCTCTCAGAAATCTGCCCAATCCGTCCCATATGAGCTAGTCATGTGAGGAATCCGCTGCATAGCGCTCACTATATCTACATGTATTCTAATAGCCTCTCTGTCACAGCACCTTGTTCGTACTACGTATAAAAGTCATCATGTCCCCCCAGGGATGGGGCTTTAGTTGTAACTAGCGCCCGGTAGACCCATAAATAAATAAATAAATAAATAAATAAATAAATAAATAAATAAATAAATAAATAAATAAATAAATAAATAAATAAATAAATAAATAAATAAATAAATAAATAAATAAATAAATAAATAAATAAATAAATAAATAAATAAATAAATAAATAAATAAATAAATAAATAAATAAATAAATAAATAAATAAATAAATAAATAAATAAATAAATAAATAAATAAATAAATAAATAAATAAATAAATAAATAAATAAATAAATAAATAAATAAATAAATAAATAAATAAATAAATAAATAAATAAATAAATAAATAAATAAATAAATAAATAAATAAATAAATAAATAAATAAATAAATAAATAAATAAATAAATAAATAAATAAATAAATAAATAAATAAATAAATAAATAAATAAATAAATAAATAAATAAATAAATAAATAAATAAATAAATAAATAAATAAATAAATAAATAAATAAATAAATAAATAACGGGATCCCAAATCGACTTCTCAAGGAATGCAAAGTAACTCTCAGCAAAGACCTTGCAGAGCTGTTCAGTGCTTGTCTCTCTCTCGGTTATCACCCAAAAGGGTTTAAAGAATCAACAACAATCGTTCTCAGGAAACCACAAAAGCCGAGATATGACACCCCAAAATCATATCGACCGATAGCACTTCTAAATACGATGGGTAAGCTTCTCGAGAAATTAGTGGCTAACCGTATCTCCAAAGCCGCCGAAGACTTTAACCTTCTCCCCGAAGAGCAGATGGGGGCTCGGCCTAAGAGGTCTACAATCTCGGCAGTCGAGCTCCTAACAGAACAGATTCATACCATATGGGGAAAAGATAAAAAGAAGGTCGCGTCACTTTTGAGCCTGGATATCTCGGGAGCATTTGACAACGTCTCGCACGCAAGACTTGTCCATAATCTGAGAGAAAAGGGAATCCCAAGGTGGATTAGTCGGTTTGTCGAATCGTTCCTGGAAGAAAGAACGACATCGATAGTTCTTGGAGCATTCAAAGGCAACCAAATTCCCACCAACACAGGCATACCTCAAGGGTCATCTTTGTCTCCTGTTCTTTTCCTGTTTTTTGTTAGCACACTCTTGCCAATGCTACAAAGTCAATCTACTGCAGCCGTAGGATTCGTGGACGACACGAATATACTAACATGGTCAAGTACCACAGAAGAAAACTGCAGAAAGCTCGAAGAACAACATACGATCTGCGAGACATGGGCAAAAACCCATGGGGTGAAATTTGCGCCGGAGAAGTACCAGCTCATGCACTTCACACGAGCAAGGAAGAAAAGATACAACCTCGAAGCGACGGTTAACATACAAGGGAACGTTACCGGACCACAGCCTTCTCTCCGGGTTCTGGGAATTTATTTCGACCCCAAGCTTAATTGGGGTGCTCACATTAAGAAAGTACAGGAAAAATCGTACACCCAAGTGCAGGCTATGAGTAGACTAGCACAATCGACTTGGGGTGCCACATTCATGAAGACTAAGCTATTGTATAGCACGCTAGTGAGACCGGCCCTCACGTATGGGTCCTCGATATGGGCCGAGGCCGGGCCAGCGGGTAAAATACCTGAAAGGATAGTGAAACCTTTAAGAAGTATTCAGAGAAAATGCTTAAAACTAGTTACAGGTGCATACAACTCTACCAGCAGCAGAGTATTAGAACACGAATCCTCTGTACTACCCATCGAAATCTATCTGAAGCAAAGGAGGGTCCAACACGCCGGACTATCAGATAAAACTTCTGTTCAAGGGACAATATCTTCCGCATGCGCCAAGGTCAAGCTGCCCGTAAATGGGAGAGAAGAAAGGCATGCCTTGAACAGGATCAAAGATGTTGCCGAATGGACGGAAATTTGTGGTAAAGAGACGAATAGGGGTAGACAGAAAGAGGCTGGTAGAGTAGCAGCTTTCCACGAGTGGGCAAACTCTTGGGGAAACAATAGGGTGCAGCGGTCTGGTCGACGAGCGACTGCAGATCCCGAATTGTGGAACGCAGCAAATATCATCACGGACAAGCAATCAGGCAGGAAAAAACTCAGCTTCAAAGGAACACCAGTTAAAATTCACCATAACCTTAGCAGGGCCCAAAGTAGTGTCGCTATTCAGCTAAGAAGTGAGCATATCGGGCTCAACTCTTACCTGCACCGAAGAAAAGTCCCGGGAGTACACGAACCAAAGTGTCAATGTGGATATCCGTCCCAAAATGTCAAGCACATGGTCTTGGCATGTCCGCAGTGGGCAAGGGGAAGAGGCGAAGTTCTGAGACTAGCCAAGGATAGGTCTTTTGAAGCCATGATGAACAGCCCAGAAGATGTGGCTAGAATCACGCAGTGGATACTCACCCAAGGCTGGATAGAACAGTTCCGACTTGCAGGGGAAGTCGAAGCAGCGATCTCGGAAAATCTAAAGCGATCTGGCAAGGGACAGGACGGGATCCACACTGGCTGAACAGTGAATATTGCACTTCCTGAAGGAGAATCTGGGTAAACCGGGATAAATTGTGAAGATAAAACCAGACAGAATCGAGGGGTTTTCACCGGTAAGGTTTCCCCTCATGTATATATTATAGATGATAGCCACCTGCATGGACCCAACGGGTGCCTGATCGGGTTAATTGAAATCAAATCAAATAAATAAATAAATAAATAAATAAATAAATAAATAAATAAATAAATAAATAAATAAATAAATAAATAAATAAATAAATAAATAAATAAATAAATAAATAAATAAATAAATAAATAAATAAATAAATAAATAAATAAATAAATAAATAAATAAATAAATAAATAAATAAATAAATAAATAAATAAATAAATAAATAAATAAATAAATAAATAAATAAATAAATAAATAAATAAATAAATAAATAAATAAATAAATAAATAAATAAATAAATAAATAAGCTTGTAACATAGTGTTAGACCATCCAACGTTTCTTCTAATTCCAAGATTACCCACTTCTCAGTAAATAAACTATATTTTTCTCAATAGATGTTGTATCAAAGTCTTGATTTAGGAATCTGATAACAAGAATAAAAGGACAACTATAGAAGAAGCAGAATTATTTGATATGGTATATCTAAAAAAAGAATAAAGTTGTGGATTGTTATTTTGTCAGAGAGTGTAAGCTACTTAGTCATGTGACAGGGGTTTGAGCCACATTGTGGCGTTAGATATTCTGGCTGTTTCTCTGTAGCTCCACAAACTTCTTTATTATCCCATTCTGGGAATACGTTCATGGGCCACAATGACCTAGAGAGTTCTGGTGGATTTTATGGTGTTCTATGGTATTCTATGATGCCTCTTGTTGTTCTATTTACCTCTGCAGGAGTTCTAGATGGTTCTTTCAGTGGCTTGTTGGACCATGTCCTAAAATGTATATATAGCTGTCCTTACTGTACCTCTGAAGTCTTCAGATCAGAGTCTTGTATTTATCTTTACTTATTAAAGAATCTATTTGAAATCTCAATCCTATCGATTACAATACCATTGTGGTCACTGTTCTTCTGGACCATTGTTATTGATATTGTCATTGTTATAGCTATTGTTGTCGCTATCGTCCTTGTTATTGTTATCGTGTTTACTGCTGTTAGCATTATTGCCATTTCCCTGTTATTGTTATTGTTATTGTTGCTGTTACTATTATTGTTGTTGCTTATCTATCATTGCCTCAGTTACTGATATTGGTACTTTATTTCTATTGACAGCATTGTCTTTGGTATTAATACTGCAGCGTTCTGACATATTTATTAGATATAATCATCAAAAAATGAAGGGTTATGCGTTGGAATGCACATGCTTGGTTGTAAGAATTTTAGGAGGCAGGGCTTACTAACTTTGGTGTTGAAAAGCATTCGCAGGATTCTAGGTTTCAGCCTCTCATATTCTTTGCTTATCTCTTCATCAAAATAAGGGCAGTTGAGTCTTAAGTATGACATTGGTATAGCTTTCTCTTGAACTCCCGCTCTTTTCGAAGAGCTCATCTGTCTCTTCGGTATTATAGTATGGCCAAGATATTGTGCTACATCATTTGTTGAAAATATTATGGCACCTAGGTGAGAGGGAATCAGAGACAGACGTTCAAATTTCTGCTAACTCATATAGTATATGGTTTTTCACTACGTCTATTCTCAAAAGCTCTTAAGTTCGAGGTAAAAGAGGATAGAAGCACTGTAGAAGGTGTAGCCTGGATTAGAGAGGAGCCTTGGTGATATAATAGTCTTGGACTCAGCATAGCACGAATAAACACAACTACACACTAATCATTGAAGGTCACCCTGCCATTGAACAGTATCTAACAATTGTAATATTGGTTATGAACAAGTCTGAAGGATGTACCATTAAAGGTTGGATAATTCTGTTACTAGCAACAATTACGCAGATTGACAGTGAGGACAAGGGAGGGTGTTGATAGTTCCCAAATAGATCAAGATAAGTATATTATGAAGTGATTACTTTTTTCTTTAGAAGGAAGACTCTGCCTGATTATAAACATTCCTAGTGGTGTTCAAAACTCCACTGGTATATTCTATATTCTTCTATACATTTCTACACTGTGCCAAATAAGGTAAAGTGTAGCACTGTAAATAAGGTTGTTAGTCATAATGACAAACAAGAGAAGCTGCTAGAATTATGTAGATTATAGAAGCAGCTTAGTAATACAGTTGAGAAATAACTATTTCAATTAATGATTCTCATAATAGTGCATTAATACACTATACTGTTTTGGGTAAGATTAGTTATGCAGTCATGTTACTATTCTATTTACGACACTTCTCCTCAGGACTGCATTGTACAATTGCTGAGAGTCGTTGATAAGTCGGTTTTGCCAATTGTTTAGTCATTATATCTGCTAAGTTATCATTTGTTGAAATATATTCAAGTTTGAACAATTCCTTAATATGACTCCGGAAGAAGTGATAACTGATATTGATGTTTCGAACATTGAGATATTTTCTGATTCTCAACTAGATCAATTGCTCCGTTAGAGTCCGCATGTAATACCGGATCGTAGCAGGTTTTTAGCTCCATCAAGGCATTTTTGATCCAGATCATTTGGCGAGTTGCATCAGAAATTGCCATGTATTTGGCTTCGGCTGTCGAGAGAGCAACGGTCTTTTGTTTCCTGGAACACCAGCTGATAGTTGCTTCCCCTAGCCTGAAAATGAATCCTGAACAGGATTTTTGATTGTCAAGAAAGTTCCCGAAAGATGAATTGGTAAATCTGTGAAGAATTTGGTCATTTTCATAAGGAAAGGTGAGCGACCAATCAGCTATACCCTTTAGATAACAAAGCACGCGTTTTGCTGCTGCGAGGTGGGTGCGAGTGGGACAAGAGGAAAATTGAGAGAGGCAAGTGACATTGTGTGCAAGATCAGGTCGTATTCCAATACCAGCATACATTAGGGAACCTATTGTTGATTGAAAAATTGTTGAATCTGATAATTCTTCTCCAGGCTGTCCTTTTCGAAACTGGGCTCCGGTTTCGAGAGGTGTACCAACTGGATTACAGTCCAGCATTTTAAATCGTTGTAGGATTTTATTTATGTAAGCTGCTTGATTCAACAAAATGCCTTGTTTGGTGATGTTGACCTGAATTCCGAGAATGAAATAAACTGTACCTAGATCCGTGCATTCGAAGTTTGAATGTAACGTTTCTTCTAGTTTACTCAATGTCTATTGTTTTGGTCCAAACATCAATATATTGTCGACATAGATTGCAAGATAGATTTACTTCTCGAAATTTATGAAGATGTATGGGTCAAAATTTGCTGAAAAGAATCCGTCATCGTTTAGTAAAGAAGATAATGTCTCATACCAGACAAGAGGAGATTGCTTCAAACCATAGATACTTATACGCAGAAAATAATATTTATTAAGTTCCTTGTACCCATCAGGAATTTCCATGTATATCTTCTGGTCAAGATTTCCGTAAAGAAATGCAGATTTTACATCCAGCTGTCTGGGTATCCATCTGTTGAGAGCTGCTAAGGCAAGCAACATGTGCAGAGAGTCAAAGCGTACCACTGGAGCGTATGTGTTGTCATAATTGATACCAGGTCATTGCGAGAAACCTTTAGTAACAAGACGAGCCTTGTACCGGTCCACTGTACCATCTGCTTTGTCCTTTATTTTTAACACCCACTTACTTCCTACAACATTATGATTTTTGGGACAAGGTACGACATCCCAGGTACTATTTCTGTTGAGTGCATCCATTTCTTCTTCAATCGCTTTCCCCCACAATTCACAGTTGTCTGACTGCATAGCTTGTCAGTCAGTTGTTGGTTTCATTTTCACCGCATTGGCACAATACTGTTGAGTATGAGGAACCATGTCTTTTCCAGCGTTAGCTTGTTTTCTGTGGGAATATAGGTCACGTGTAACACTAGTAAGCGAAGCGATGTAAATTAGTAACGCACACGTAATTAATGAAAAGACAATTCACCACCAAAACCTTACGTATTACGAATCTTGCCACAGCAAGCGAGGTTCACTGATCTTAGGTAGGGTGGGCAACCGACACTGATCAGTAGACGTACAGATCAGAAGACTTTCAGAACTTCATATATCAAAAAAAAAAAAAAAAGGCTTTATACTTCATTTCGAATTTTCATCTTTTTACAAACAATTACTTTAAGGCATCAATCGGAAAATGGGTGACGAGAAATATCAAGTTAGAGCCATTCTAGGCGACAAAAACCATGATTCGGACAGTGTGTCTGCTTTATCCTTAGTATCAGCTCGAGACCTCGACCCCTTACAAGCAGATGGGGCTGGATTACGATCAATAGTTCAACTAATACTACAAGACTACATATCATGGGGCTATCAAGACCATGACTTATGGGACAGATTCAAGAACCATTTCGAAAACTGGACCAAGGAGATGTGGGATAAGTTGGGACAATGTAGCCTAAAAGTAGACATGAGGAACTATCTGATAATGAATGGAGTAAGCCTACCAGTTCACTATGGAGGCCATTCAAAGACAACAATGAGTGGAAGCCTGGTAAAGTTAGCTCAAGCCGAGAATTGGACCCCTCTCACCCAGGAATTATTCGACCAGGGGACCAAGCAGGGCTTCAACATGGATTCTCCATCAATCAGACAAATCGAAGAAGGAAAAATTCCAGAATGGACTCAAGAAGAACTTCAGGGAATTAGAGAAAGAAAAAGAAGATCGGCGATGGCTAAACGCAAACTCATGGCCCAACCGGACTTCAACAGCTATACTAATGACAAAATAAAGAAGAAAATCCCCCGAAAATAATTTTAGAACAAGAACATCAAGACGAAGTAAATAAGCAAATTTCAGAGGAGCAAAGAAAATACCAAGAACATAACAAATCAGAGATCTCAGGCCAGCAGCATGTAGAATCTCAATACCGGGCCTATAATAATAATAATGAGAGTAGGTCGGAATTCTCTGCCTCAGCAAGTCGACCAAATCCAACAATAAAATTTCAAAGTGGGGACATCAGAAATCCCAACTATGGTACTGCACAATGGTACAACCAACGTCAGTCCAGGGGAGCGCAGTATCTCTCCAAAGACAATGACAGAGAAAACAATTATGCCGAACAATTGGACTACGCGAAAACAGCTGCAAATGTCAAAAGAGCTTACAAATTTGAAAATCGCTACGAAGGCACGGGTGATAACTTTGCCTTCAAAGTAAGAGTCTTCAAGGATGCTTGCCAAAGGATGAGCTTGCCGCCTTCTCAGTACATGAGAGCATTTCCAGCGATGCTCAGCGGCATAGCTTTATCTCATTATCATTTTAGTAATCTAGCAGAGAGGACCTTTGAGGAGGCAATCCACGAAATCAGGACTCTCTGTGAAGGTGAAAATTACAGTGAACTAGCGCAAGCCAAGTGGAATGAAATTTCGCTAAGTACTATCATCCAAGAAAATCATTCAAAGTCTGTTTCAGAATGTTTCACAATTATGACTTCAAGATAGGACAGTTGAGAACGGAATTACCTGTTGAGCTACAAACAGTCGCTTTTATGCGAAGTAAAATACTTCTTGCATGCACAGGAAATGACCACTGTCAATCAACATTTGCAAATCCACCTAAAGAACTAGGAAATTTAATATCCAGTTTCGCAAATTCAATCAGAGCAAAAGAAGCAGTGGACAAAGATTCTTCGACATTTTGGACAGACAGAAAATTCCACCGCAATGACCAATTTAAGAATAATAATACTCCATACAAGAATTTTTACAAGCCAAGCTGCTATGTTTGTGGCAAGGAAGTTTGCAGGTCGTGGAAACACAACTCGGAGAAGGAGAAAGAGGAAGCAAAAAGCCAACACATTAACCATAGAAGATTTCAAAATTTTGATAAATTGAGCACCAGATTCAAAAAGAGATTTAATCAGTGGCTATGTGAATTCGAAGGAGATGCCGACGACGAGGAATATAACTGTAATAGTCGAGGCTGAAGTATCTTAGAATGTTGTGCTGACTTGGTAGAAACGTGCCAGAACAGGGAGAAGGATGAATGGCTGTCAAATAAGGAAAGGGTGTAAGACAGGCTGGCGCACGGACGTTGTCAATGTACGACAGAATCTCTTTACCTTCTATGTTAAGTTTGTATCTATCTCATATATATGAATATCATTCTTCCCACTATCCATTAGAAGATATCATCCATCGTTGGAGTGCGCATCAAGTATCTCCTTTATAGATCATCATTTATCCATCGTGCCGTCAATCCAGCGTGAGAGCATTATTCTGCAACTCACTACCGCACCCGAGCCCGTGTAATTCCGCCGAAGGACAGCAGAGTAATATAATTGCCATACCCCTCCTAGCTCTTAATTACAATATAGAAGTAGATAAAAATGAGCATCAAATCAAAGAATATAATAAATCTAAAGACCAAAGGACATCTACCCTATCCTTTATATACATGTTTCTATCTAATATTAAATCCCCTTACATCCGAACGCCTAATCAACCTTAATATAATTTAAATGACAATTCTCATGCTGTTCAAGAGTTACTCCTCCAGAAGTCCTATTCTTGCAACACTAGCGTAAATGAGAATCGGCGCCAAGCCTCTAAGTCTTCTTCTAAACTTTATAATGCCTCAGGCATTACTTCACTACGAGCCCAGCACCTGACTAATATGTCCCCTCCCTAACCTTATGATACCTCAGGCATCAGCCTTACTACACCTCAGGCTTCAGACCTGTAACAATAACAGCGCGTTTGCTTTGGATTCGATTAAAGAAGAAGAGAATAGCGATTGTTATAGTAGTGGAGGAAGTCCTTATCAGGGAAAGTTAGACTCTCACTATCATACGTTGTTCGGGGACATCTCTAGTGTAGAGGCCAAAAGAACAGTGAACGCTTTGATTGAAAATCCGTTTCAACATAGCATTTATATTGGTAGAACTGATGATCGACTTAACACTGATATAAAAAGATCCGAAAATCTATCTTCGACTTTTACTTCAATGCTCAGTCAATACGGCCCAGATAAGTTTGCAGGTTTCCTTATTGATACAGGTGCAGCAAGGCATTCCTCTGTTGGAGCACCTCAAATGGTGGCTCTACAAAAACTTAGTCCTAATATAATCATTTACGAATTGACTCCCTTCGAAGAATGGACCGTTCACTTTGGAATAGGGGAAAGCACATCAGAACAACGTGCAACAATTTCTACAGCAATCGGACAAATCACTTTTTACATTTTTGACACGACTACCCCATTCCTCATATGCCTTGCTGACCTCAAAAGGTGTGGCTTCTATCTAAATAACCTTGAAAATACTTTAAATAACGCAAACGGGTCAATAAAAATCCCAATAGCTGTCCAATAGCGACAATGTTTTTTACCACACATACCAACGCTAGGCACATATATTATAGACGCAATAGAAAGCGAGAACGAAGCTTTCTTAACACACCAAGAAATTTCACAGCTACATAGACGCTTTGGGCACCCATCGGCAGATAGGTTGCGTAGAATTTTAGAGCAAACAGGCCACAAATTCAACAGTGATTTCTTAAGCCGTCTCAACACTATTTGCCATCACTGTCAAAAATACGGAAGTCCACCTGGCCGATTTAGATTCCATCTAAAAGAAGACATCGACTTTAACGCTACAATTATTGTAGATATATTCTATATTACCAAGGACGGTAAAGACCAGCCAATGCTTCATGTTTTGGACGAGGCAACTCGATTCCAGAATGGAGAATTTCTTGTTAATGAGACAAGCAAGGAAGTATGGGAAACACTAAAAATGTGCTGGATTGACACTTACGTGGGTCCACCAGATAAAATTGTTACTGATGCCGGGAAGAATTTCACCAGCAAAGAATTTCAGTACAGTGCGGGAAATTTATCAATAAGCGTGAAGAAAATACTGGTCATAGCGCATAATTCAATAGGAATGGTTGAAAGATACCATGAGCCAGTTCGTCGGGCATATTCTATTACCAGAGAGGAACTTCCAAGTCTCTCCAAACGTGCAAGCCTGAAAATGGCCTTTAAAGCTATAAATGATACAGCCGGCCTGAAAGGATTGGTTCCAACACTACAAGTCTTTGGTGCCTATAGCAAAATAAGCAACACAGAGGCACCGGCTGTATTGGTTGAACAGCGTGCAGTGGCATATAGGAGAGCCATGGATGAAGTTGGAAAATTGCGCGCAAATCGACAAATTAAGGATGCGTTGAGAATGAAAAATGGACCTATAACATCACCAATAAGAGATCTGGCACTGCAATCAAAAGTATTGGTATGGAGAGAAGGAAACAACAGTAAGAAAGGCTCTTGGAAGGGCCCACATGTACTTTTGGGCATAGATGAAAATACCTGCATAGTACAAGTGCAAGATAATAACAATAAACCAACGGCATTCCAAATAACATTGGTTATGCCGTATATGGAGGAGACACAATCAGAAAGCAATATCTCATTTGATACTAACAATAAAATTAATGCTAATACCGAAATTAATGCTAATACTGAAATTGAGCAAATAATATCACAAAACAATCAGGGAAAAACAGCAGGGTCTCTGCCATTGAGGAAACAGCCAAAACGTTCAGCAAGCCGCCCCAATAGATATACTATCTATTTCAAAAACGGACCAGTATTTGAGACATTTCTCCAAAATTATTTACCAAGAGATGGTTTTAAAACATCTAGACAAATTGAATGTCGAGGAATTGTCAATAGAAAGGTAACATCTTACGTTACCAGAGATCAGATCCCAACTGGATCACATATTTACAAGGCAAAATTCATCGATGATATCAAAAACAAGGAATCCGAAGAATGGTTTGTAAAGTCAAGACTCTGTATAGCGGCATGGGGAGACAAAGATAAATGGACTGTCTTAACTCAATCGCCGACTATTCAAATAGCTAGCCAACGTGCAATCCTGGCAATTATACCATTGATTTTGGCAAAAGGAATGTTTATTTATGATAGGGATGTCCAGCAAGCATTTACACAATCAAAAACGACAATTAATCGACCTTTCTACTTCTGGGCGCCAGTCGAGCTTTGTCGGGAGATGGGAATTTCCACAGGCTCTATTGTAAAACTAAATCTGCCACTATATGGAGCACCTGAATCCGCAAATCACTGGTTTAATACCTATCACAAACACCACACAATAAAACTCAGACTTACTAAATCATCATAGGACGCATGTTTATTAATTCGTAACAATAGTAGATACTTCGGTGTAATAGGAATGCAAATTGACGACACTTTTGGGCTCGTCAACACAAATTTTGCAGAATTAGAAGAAGAAATGATTAGAGAGGCCAATATAAAATGCAAAAAGCGCGGAATTTTAATGGTGGATAGACTGTTAAAGTTTAATGGGGGACTTTTAAGCCTTCTGCCCAATGGAAACATCACACTTACTCAGGAATCACACTGCAAAAACCTAAAACCCGTGAACTTTACAAAAGCGATTTCAAAAACAAGTTCGAGGGGTGTCATAAAGTCAAATCTTACACCGAAAGACCAGTATGTGGCTCAAAGAGCTAGTGGCTCATATATTGGAACTATGTGCCAGCCAGAGGTGTGCGCAGCACTTTCATTTGCGGCTCAGGCTATCAATCCAAATGCCGAAGACACAAAAGAATTAAACAAAACTATCAAATGGCAAATGGAAAATTTGAAAAGGGGTCTCACTTTTGTGAAGATTGAAGAAAATTTCGAAGTTGCCGTCTTTGTGGATAGTTCATATGCCAACAACAAAGATTACACATCCCAACTAGGCACTATAATAACAATCAGAGATACAATTGGAAATGTTAATATTGTTCACTACAATTCTGTTAAGGCTAGAAGAGTACTGATAAGCGTGCTTAACGCTGAACTACAAAGTTTGCTTCTCAGTTTTGACATGGGAGCGTGCATAAAGAAAACTTATGAACAAATATACAATAGGCACATAGCTCTAGTGATTTACACTGATTCAAAATCACTTTACGATTGCGTCATCAGACTAGGTACTACCTTAGAGAAACGCATGATGATTGATGTCATGGTAATTCAAGACGCTTACGAGGAGTGTGAGATTACAGAAATAAAATGGATCGCAGGCAATACAAATCCAGCCGACTCGATGACAAAGGTAATAGGCAATAAGAATGCTTTGAAAACATTAATAGACACCAATTCCATGGACATTATGATTAAAGAATGGGTTATGAGACCTTTACAAGAGCACTGAGATACCTACTGGAGTTGGAGTTTTAAAGTTGATTTAAGTTTCTATTTTTTTTTTGAAGTACTGCCAATGTGGGAATATAGGTCACGTGTAACACTAGTAAGCGAAGCGATGTAAATTAGTAACGCACACATAATTAATGAAAGGACAATTCACCACCAAAACCTTACGTATTACAAATCTTGCCACAGCTAGCGAGGTTCACTAATCTTAGGTAGAGTGGGCAACTGACATTTTCTTTCCCAATTACCTCGTCTAGGTTCACCATTATTAGATTGACTAGAGCTGGAAGGATTTGTTGGTTCTAATTCAATAGGACAAAAAGTAGGTAAACCTAGAAGAATAAAATTTTTGTGTGGCTTCTTGGGGCGTTGAGAAAATCAGAGCTATTATTTTGTCAATATGGTGTGGCCTGTGGCGGTTGCTTGGCTGTAGGAGTATCAACAAAAGTTCCCGGCTGTAATGATCCACGAGATATTGATGCCTCAGGCACTGCCATGGCTGTTACATAACCCTCAATTAATTCTACCAGCTCCATCAGTTCTAAGACAGCCGCACTGACCACACGCCAGGCTATACCATTCACTTTTGTTAGTTTTCTGCTATCCTCTGTTAGCGTATGATTTAGGGGCACAGCTGCATTTCTTTTGTCTTTAATAGCAGCAAAACCCACACTGTAACTTAGATTCCTCATTATAGAAATACAATCGAAAGCCGCTTTTTGATGCTCCACGCTCTTGAACCGTGAAGCCTTACATTATTTCTAAAATCCGCACCGTTACCACCGCCACCGACAACATCGCCACCATTACCATCGCCACTGTTTACCGGGTCACCATTACCAACCATCATCTCTGTTTTGTATGTCCTACTCTCTGCCTGACTTCAGCTCAGACTCCGGACCACTTAGCGACACTGCCTCATTCACCGACGCCCCTGACACCGCACCTGCCTTTGCACCCGCTTCATCTATTATCATCATGTCTTCCTCCAATGAAGCCCTGCAGCAATCAATGGCAGAGATGATGGAGATGATTCGCTCCACACAAGAGGGCCTTGTGTCCATGCAGCAACAGCTCTACACAGTTATAAAAGAGAGAGACCAGGCCCGCGCCCATCTTGCTGCTGCTGCTGCTAACACAGACACAGTTATGGCTAGCGCCAACACGCCTGCTGGCCATCAGCCTGCTCCGGTCCCTGACACAGCCAGTGTCGATACTAGCTCCTATTGTAAGCGTCCCAAGCACAAGCTCCCCGAGCTCAGCAAGTTTTCTGGCAAACGTTCCGAGTACAAAATATGGGCCCTTGCAGCCAAGCAAAAGATCAAGAAGGATGGCGACGCAATTGGCACACCCGGCAACCAATAGGACTACATCTTTGCCCGAATGGAGCCTGATGCTCAAAATCTAGTGGCAGTCTACTATGAACGCGGCCTTACTGCTGAGTATACCGCTGTTCAATTTTTGACCCATCTCAATTATCTCTTCATCGACCCCAATGCTACAAAGCGCGCTCTTTCCAAGCTGACCAACACCCCGCAACGCGATAACGAATCTTTCGCCTTGTACCTCCCCAAGTTTGAACGTCTTCTACACGAAGCTGGTGTTGAGGGAGACATCAACTGCATTTCCTACCTTGAAAATAACATCAACTTGGAACTTACGCGCGCCTTGGTTGGCAACAACATCCCGGACGTGTATCCTGAGTACGTCGCGTACCTGTATAAGACCTCGTCTCAGCTTGAGGCGGTAAACCTTCACGCCCGCCGCCGCAGCAAACCACAGTTCCCTGCTCAGGCCTCCGCCTGCGGATCCCAGCCGGCTAGGAACCCAGACGCCATGGACTAGACTCCTACACCTGTGAATATAGTTGCACTCAAGTCTCTGACCGAGCAAGAGCGCAGTTATCTCCGCACCAACAATGGTTGCTTCACTGCCGGCAGATTAATGCTGGGCATATCTCTCGCGGTTGCCCACGCAGCCAGATCTCCACTTATGCTGCAGCCATCACTAAACCCGCCTCACAGGCTGCCACTCGGACCAACGACAGCATGTCAGAAAATGGAGAGCTATAGGCGAACGTCGCTGTCTAGAGCCTGCTGGAGAGAGAATCGCTCGGAAGGAAATGGGGGCTAAAGGAACATATATAAATACCACTATAAATAAATTATTCTTTGCCTCTGCCTTTGTCGGCTCTGGTTGCCAATGTCTGGCGACTATCTCCATGCGCACTGCAACACGCTGTAAAGCGTCTATACTGCCTATCATCCCACGCCCTATCGCCCAAGTTGTAGACAGCCCTGACCCGCCAGTTATCAGTCACATAGCTGTCATCAATGTTGGGTTTGGAGGATACAACGAAACTATCTACAGCTATATTGTCCCCGGTCAGACTGAAGATTTAATCCTAGGCCAACGCTGGCTTATCAACCATGACGCTTCCCTTCGTCCTGCTAGGAAACAAGTTGTTATTCGCCGTCCGGTTCAGCTCTGTCTGAAAGTCAGCGTGATAGACACCCTTACTACCTCTGTCTCCCACCGCGCCATTGAAGCCTACTATAGCCATGCGCGCCACACAGGCAATGTCCGCATCTTCTCCGCCAGTCTTCACGACATTGAAAAAGCTCTGAGAATGAAGGTCTATGCGGACCCCCGCGACAGTTGCCCTGAGTGGCTCCTTCCCGTGATTGATGCTTTTGACAGGAAGAAAGCGTCGGAACTCCCGCCTCATCGCCCCGGACTAGACACTGAGATTCGCCTGCAGCCCGGGGCATCCATGCCTTCCTGCCCCCTTTACTCTATGAGCAGAGAAGAGCTTCTTGTCCTCCGCAAAACGTTGTACGAACTCTTGGATTCCGGCTTTATTCGCGCAAGCAGTGCTGAGGGTAGAGCCCCTGTAATTTTTGTCAAGAAACCTGGTGGAGGTCTCCGTTTCTGCGTGGACTACCGAGCTCTCAACAGCATTACTGAGAAGGATGGCTACCCACTACCATTGATCAATGAAACCCTCCGCGACATTGTCAGTGCCAAGCATGTCTCAAAAGTTGACGTCATATCAGCTTTCCACTGCCTACAGTTGAAAGAAGGCAGTGAAGCTTACTCTATCTTCCGAACGCGCCTAGGATCCTTTGAATTGCTTGTTACTCCCTTTGGCCTCTGTGGAGCACCCGCTGCCTTCCAACGTTTCATTAACCACATACTTGCCAAATGGCTTGGAATCTCTTGTTCCGCATATCTTGACAATGTTGTCATTTATTCCTCTGGCTCATAGAAAGAACACCGCGAACTTGTCAAGCAGATTATTCGTGCCCTTGGCGACGCCGGCCTTCAGCTGGACTGGGATAAGAGCGATTTTGAATCGTCCTCAATCAAGTACCTTGGATTCATTGTGAAACCCGGAATTGGTATCCAGGCAGACCCTGACAAGATCTCAGCCATCCGAGACTGGGAGCCTCCTACATCTGTCCGGGGAGTTCGCGGATTCCTTGGCTTTGCGAATTTCCATAGATGCTTTGTGAAAGGTTACTCGACCCTGGCCATGCCTCTCACGCTTCTTACCAGGAAGGACCATCCCTTTAAGTGGGACAACGACCAGCAGCAGGCGTTTGATCGACTACGTGAAGCTCTCATCTCTGCACCTGTCTTGGCTACTTATAACCCTGTTCTCCCCACGGTTGTAGAAGCTGACGCTTCAGGTTGGGCTCTCGGAGGCACTGTACGACAACAAGGCAAAGATAACCTCTGGCGCCCAGTTGCGTACTATTTAAGGAAGTTCACCCCGGTGGAAGCCAATTACCCGGTTCATGATAAGGAAATGCTTTCCATTTACTCCTGCCTTCGTAATTGGCGCCACCTACTTGCCGGTATCCCCTTCGAAGTTCACACTGACCACCGCAACCTTGTCTATTTTCAACAGCGACAAACTCTCTCTGAACGACAGCGCAGGTGGGCTCACGAGCTTTCAGAGTTCAACTTTCGCCTCATCCACAAACCTGGTGTGACTCAAGTTACCTCTGATGCACTCTCTCGACGCAATCAAGATGTTCCCAAAGACATTTCTGATAAACGCCTGCAATCTCGTGTTCACCAAGTCCTTCGACCTAGCGGCAAAGGATTTGTCTTTGCGGCAGCTATCTGGGCCAAGGAACCTGACAAGGACCCAGGAGATACGCTACCTGGTGCTCATATACTTCTCGATTCCCCTTTCAACGACCCTGAACTGGAGAAACTGTGGCATATTGCTCTGAGCAACAATGAGCGTTACTGGGAGGCACATAGGATCATCCAGACGGACGGACGCCTGTTCCCTAACGAGTGGGGCTTACAATGGCAAGTCAGCGAATGCTCCCTGGACCACGCTGGACGACTTCTATGGCGTGATCGACTATGGATTCCCTACTACGAGCCTGTGACGGTAACCAAAAGCTGGTTATGATGAAGTCAATTGATTAATTTGTATGAGGAGAAAATCTCATCTACAAAATCTAAATTACATGTATATGTCTACGATCACGTGACCAATTAGGTAGCCACCTAATTATTGTACAACGGTCAAACCGTAACATTACCCCCCCAATCTCCTCCTTTTTTTTGCTGGAGGTCCATTGTTAGACTCTGCCGAGCCCCATTTAAGCTCCCATTTGTCTAATGCGGCTGTGTCTTGTAAATTAGTCAACAATGTCCATTCCGGCTTAGGATAACCGCTCCATTTCATAAACGCTTGGCGTTCGCCTTTCCACGTTCTACATCGGAGTACTTTATCTACTAAGTATTCATCTTCATTTTCATGTTCTTTGGTTGTTACAGGGCCCGGATTTCGATCTTCAATTTGTTGTGATGGTAATGGATTATCGCAAGCTGGTAACAGTAAGTCAACATGAAATCAATTAAATATTTTCCCTGTTATATCTAGTTCCACAACTTCAGGCGATATGACTTTTGTTACTTTATATTTCGCGTGTTGCCATGCCAGCTTTCTTGATGGTTGTCCGTCTAGTTTGACGTTACGAAGCAAAAGCCAGACTTTATCTCCTACAGCATATCGAGGCGCCGGCTGCCTATTCTTATCGGCTTGCTCTTTAAACCGTTGTTGTACCGCAGCCATAGCAGCCTGCATAAATGTAGTTATTTGGGTTAGCCTTTCTATGAATGATTCAGCTCTTTCCTTTCCTGTTGATGTAGGCACTACTGATTCTGAGATAACATTTTGAATAGGATTTAGATAAAATCCGTGTGACGCGAAGAAAGGACTAACACCTCCGAGGGACATAATGTCTCTGTTGTTGATTGACAACTGGGCTGCTGGTAAGAGTTTTGACCAATCATGTTGTGTGTAAGCAACATATGCTCTAAGATATGTTTGGACTTCTTGGTTTGCCCTTTCTGTTGCGCCATCAGTTTGTGGGTGGTAAGCTGTACTTAGCCTTTGTTTCATTCCGACTAGTTCACACAGGCGTTTCCAAAATTTACTCGTCCAGTTCGTTCCACGGTCACTTGTGATAGCTCGCGGAAACCCGTGGAATCTCCAATGACATAATAAAAACCTTTCAGCGCACGACTCTGCATCCATTTTATCCATTGCTTCCAGGGTGATCAATTTAAGCAGTCTATCAGTAATAACCATGATATTTGTTGCACCTCTAGATTCTGGGAGATCAACCATGAAATCTATTGACAGCTCTTGATAGAATCTATCTGGTATTGGCAACGGTTGAAGAAGACCCTGTTTCTGGTGTCTCCATATTGATGACCTCCCGCAAACATGACAATTCTTGCAGAATTGTTTAACTGTTTTGCTGATCCCCGGCCAAAAGTAACTCCTTGCTACTTGCGCCAGAGTTGCATCTCTGCCTGGGTGGCCAGAAATAATTGAATCATGGGTGTTTTGAATTAGCGCTGTAGTTAGTGGTTCGTATAAGGGCACCCAGATTCGCCCTTGGTAGCGTAATATCCCACTTTCTTGATCAAAAATAGACGATGCAATTGTCGCCTTCAATGGTTTTGGCCAATCCGATCCTTCTGTCTGCACCTTTAAATCCTTAGGCCATGTACGTTCATTCCTCTGTACTGCTTGTATAATTTGGGCGTAATTTTGGTCTTCTTTCAGAGCTTGATCCCATAAAGATTGTAAATCTTCATTCATGAAAACTTGATGTCCTTCTGCTACTTCAACACTCCCGAGCCATAGTTTTTTAATCTTGACTGGATTTAGTAGTTGTCGCTCTCGGCTCAAAAGACGAGGGTCTCCATCTCTTGGCTTGTCTTGATCCCTACGTGAGAGTGCATCGGGACGCTCATTTTCCGACCCTTTGTGGTATACAAGATTATACCTGAACCTGGACATAAACTCTGCCCAGCGCGTTTGTCTCTCAGTAAGCTTTCTCGTCGTTAGAAAATACTTTAAGTTCATGTGATTACTTGATATAGTGAAAGTCTTCGTGAGACCCCTCAATTCAGCATCCCACTCTTTCATGCACGCCACGACTGCTAGAAGTTCTGTCGGTTCACTAGGTGAACCGTTTGAAGTAATTGGGTAAGTAAACGATAGATCTAGTAAAGATGTCCTTATTTCCTAGTAGCTGGATAACAGCTAGCTAGTTCCCTTAAAACTGCAGCGCAGAGAAAAGGGGTCTTCTATCTTTTCGCAGCACAATAGATAGAGATGCACAACAGTAACTCTAAGTCTACGACTTAGATCCGTTAATGGTATGCTTTTTATTCAATTAAATATATATATCTATCTGGTCCTCTCTATTACAAAGTCAAATGAAATGTTGGGTGAGCCCCGGCTTCGCTTAAGCACCCCGGTTTATGATATTTTCATATCATTCCGGAATTTGCATTATTCCGACACTGGCAACTTTTACCTTCTTTAAAAACCCGTTAAGATACTAAAGATCATCATGTAATTATTCTGTCCCTTTCAATCCAACCATCAACCCTTACGATAAGTTCATTCTTATCAATAAAATTTTTCAACGCCTGGCAGGATGTATGCTTTGTCATTGAGTCTGCGGGATTATCTCTTCCATCTACCCATCTAATCTCTGCTATTTCTCTTCGCTCATAGGATTGTCGAAGAGACATAACATCGATCATTAGCCTTTTCTCATTAGTTGTCCCTAGTTTGGTTAAGCAGTCATAAAGTGAATAAGAATCGGTGCAAACTACTAAGGGTATTGGTGGCATTTCAAGTTGTTCTAAGATTTTGTCAATTGTAGTTTTAATGACAATTCCTGAGTCGACGCCATGTACTGTAGCATATAGCTCTGATGCTAGTATACTTCGAGTGACTCTTTTGCATTTTATCGAACTCCAGTGTAATAGATTGCCAGAGATCTTGAATGAATGCTTGTCATCATTGTTGTTAGTTTCATTTACTAACGCAATGACAAATCCAATTTGGGAAGAAAAATCCTTATTATTGGCGAAGGAAGCATCAACAAAGACGAACAATTTAGCTTGGCTAAGGTTTACTTTTATGAAACGTAAGCCTTTGTCTTTATTCTCAATTTGCCATCGCAATCGTTTGTTGAGCAGTTTTGTGTCATCATAAGATGGGTTTTGAGCACTTTGGGCCGCAAACGACAAATCAAAAGCAGCTTCAGGCTGACAGACCGTAGCTATGTAAGCCCCTCTTGCTCTCTGGGCAACATAATCGCTTTTAAAGGAAGAAGATTTGATATCTATAACGCTTATTTTATCTCCCTGTTTCTTAGGTTTTAGAAGAATAGATGTACCATCATGGATTATTATTCCACCATTAAAAATAATTTGATTATCAGGATGTAACTTTTCAACAGGCTTGGTAAGAATTTTTGCCTTGATAATTTCGTTGTTTTCTAAGTTGACAAATTTATTGTTGCCCGTAAACAGAGTGTCATCAGTCTGAATACCTACGACACCGAATAAGTCCGATTTTTCAGTGTGTAATAGACATGGATCAAATGTTGACTGTACCATTGAGAGTTTTTCGATGTGGTGCTTCTGGTATGTCTGAAACCAGTGAGTACCAGCTTCTGGGATACCATACAAGGGCTTTTTGATATGTAAAATAGAATTTTGTGGAAGAGTGTGTAAAATCTCCTTAGGTGGTTTGGCAAAAATTTTTCTGTTTAGATTTGTGCTCGATTGCACATAGGCTTGTGATACGTCTCGAAGGTGTAAACTATAAGAAGTAGATGAAGCAATACAAATAATGATTCTCTGGCTAGCTCTTTGAATAGTCGGAGATTGTGTGAGTATATCTGCCTTGTTTTTATCATTATATGCTTGGATGACCAATCGAGATTTTTCAAACGGTGAGTTAGTTGCTTTTCCTTTAACTTCGTCTACGAAACGAGATTTAAACAATCGTCCAGTGCCACTGTTATCAGTAACAATTTCAAATACTCCTTTAGATATTAAGCCGTCAATTTCTTTTTGGCGAGAGAGGAAGAAGGGTGGATTTGGATCAATTATTATTTTTCTGCTCGTAATTTCTTTGACAGTTCCTGATCTAATTCTTCTTTATGGCTTAGAAATGTAGCTATAACAAAATTTTGGCGATAGCGCTCAGGTAATTGACGATTGCGGCTTGGATTTCGTCTAATTTCAGGTTCTTCGTTGTTGATAGCTGAGGCTGAGGCTGGTGATTTTGGTTTATTTTCTTGGCTATCCGGGATATCTTTATCACTCTCATCTAGATATGGTTTAACAACAGTGATTCTAAATTTTGAAGGTCCGTTAGGTAATCGAACTGTGCAAGTTTGTTCATCAATGGATTCAAGGTAGTGTGGTCCTGTCCATCCTTTGCGTTCGCGCCAGACCCAAACCTTTGAATTGATAGGAAGGCTTTTCATGTGGTCTACCTGTGGGCCATTACGCTGACGCAATGCATCTTGGATTTGGCGGTTGTTTCGTAATCTAGTTACCTCAATCATTGCTTTTTCTATGGCTTTAGCCCGCTGTAAAATTGATGGAGCTGGTGGATCAAGTTTAGACATCCGTGGATAGGCGCCAAAAACAAGAAGCGTAGGAACAAGACCATTAGGCCCCGCAGTGTCGTTTATAGACTTAATAGCCATCTGGAGAAGCATTTCTCTATCGACACCACAGCCGCTTCCCTTTAGCTCTTCAGCAATAATCTCATAAGCTCGGCGCAAAGGTAAATGATATCGCTCTACTATACCGATTGAGTTATGGGCTTCAATAGGTACTGGCTCTGTAGTGATGGCCATAGAATTAGCTAATTGTCGAAATTCATTGCTTACAAACTGTGTCCCTGCATCATGACTGACAATATCTGGCGGACCAAGATATGTATCAATCCAGCAAGCTCGTAAAGTGTTCCAAACTGTTTGTGAAGAAATATCTTTAAGCCATCTAGCGGCTTGAAACCGAGTGGCTTGATCAATAATATGTAGCACCGGTTTAGGTCCATTATTTTCGATATACATTATATCAACAATAATAACATGATTAAATTGGAGATCAGGATCTCGAAGAGAAAATTTAAATCGCCGAGGCGATGCGCCAAATTTTTGACAGTATTGACAATATTTAGTGATCCGTTCAATTAATTTTGGATCAACTTCGTGATCTGAGTGGGTCATTAGATTCACAAAACGACGCACCGAAGGGTGTCCGAATCTCCTGTGTAGTTGACGTAGATCTGTCTCAGAGAGATAGATGGTCTGAGTGATGTAGTTAATGAAAGTTTCTCCCCAGGTTAGGAATGCGTGTCCATATCGGCGGATAACTGGAAATGATTTACCACCGCAGTATACTTTGTCGATGAGATTATTATAGTATGCGCCATTTCTGTCCAGATCTCTTAAACATAATAGAAAAGGTGTATTAGCCTCAACTATGTGGAATTGTACTTTTCCAATTGGTGTGTCAATCTTAACGGATCCAATTGACGTTGTGGATCCTATCCCAAATTGTACATTTACCGTCCCACTAGTCGATTTATCAATAGGAATATTTTTAGATCTTTGTAGTGCTACCCATTGATCGTATCCTCCAGTGGAATAATGAGCTGCACCAGTGTCTATCACAATTCCTTCAAATTTATTTGGTCCATATCGATTCGAACTTTCCAGCGAATTTGGGTTTGCTCTTTCTCCTGTGATAGAGTGTAAAGCTGCTCGATTTGCAAGCGCCATCACGACTTCGGCTCCATCAACTTCATCTAGGCTGTCTGTGATAAACATCGATGAAGTTTGCTTCTTTCCATATGTTTGGAGTAAATCAGTATCAAAGACAAAATTTTCATATTTATCTGCCTCTTCGTCATCCTCGCTTATACCAGACTGAGTTTCAGATTCGTCAGCGGGCGGCTCTCCACTCAACCTCCAAACAGTATTGAGAAAAATTATTTATTTTGTTAGTCATGTCTTTTTAATTTTTCAAAAGCCTTTTCTCTTTCTCTCCTTGGATGTTTGGTTGACCAACATCCTACTTTATGGCAAACCACGCATGTATTAGATGAGCTTGTGTTCTTACCATAAGGAATAGTGGCGTGTGAAGGATTTTTGTTACCTCGATGGTTAGATTGATGATTTCCATGCTCATTTCGGTGGTAACGCCTATCAGTGATAAAGTTTTCGTTAGTTTTATAGGTGGCTGTCTCTATTCGATCATGATATTCTGCGGCAGATCGCAGATCACTCAGAAGGCCATTTATCGTGTTTGCTGGTCGTTCACAGACATTGCGAAATGCTGGTTGCCTCTCGCAGGCAGTTACAATTTTGTTATGGATAAAAGCATCATTTCGAAGGCTTTTATCGAGTCCGTGTTGCATAATTCGAAGATTTTGAGTCAAAATTTTGAGACATTCACTAATTGTCTTTCCACTATTTTCTTTGTCATTTACAATGGACTCGAAAGTAAGCTTGTTCCAATTTGCAAGAAGAGTTCTCCTGTATTCAACACCTTCAAAATTATCTTTGATTTCCTTGCATAGTTCTTCTATGGTTTGATGTTGCCAGCTAGAGTAGAAACTATGATAGAATTCAAGAGCTTCTTCCTTAAGCATTGTAGGGAAAGCGATTTCAAGAGCGTCTGCAGGAATATCTGCATTTTCACAATTTCGAAGAAAAATATCAAATTTATAGTCAAATGTGTCGCCATTACCAGAATATTTCATTTGATTATCATAAATTTTGTTCAATAATGTAAGTTGTCGAGAATAGCCATGGGGTTTATATTCAGATATTCTTTTTTCATTATATTGATTGTTTTTGATACCCATCGCAAGAGTTGATGGATTGGCAAATGACGGCATAGTACGTGACTGTATAGCTTCTGGTCGAGAGGATTCGTTGTTTTCAAACTTGAAATTATACCCTTTTTCCTTTGTATTTATTGGCAATCCCAATTCTGGCTCGTCATTAAGTTCCATGTTAAGCATCTTGGAAATACGCTTGTAGTCTTTGTCATAGTGAGGCCATTGAGGGGGCTCTTCTAGCTTTATCAAAGCTAGTAAGTTTCCTGCGATAGCATTCTTGTCTTTAGGAATGTAAACCCCTCGTGAGCGAAGCACATCTCTTAGTTTCCTTGGTAGCTCATTCCCTGCACGTGTAAAATCTTCGATCTTTGCGAATTCCTTAAAATCGTCATAAAAATCCCACCAGAGATCTTCTCCTTGGTGTTCTTCGAACTTATATGCGTCAATCCTATTCTTGAGGAACTCCTTCACGTCCTCATCGGTATCAGCTGTAAGATTTATACCAGCAGCCCAATCACGATCTGGCTCTGAGCTTTGCATTATGTCCTTCTCGTTCTTATTTAGGTTATCTGACATGATTCACGCTTTTCTAAACTCGGTTCAAAGTGATTTCTGATCTGTTGTCGACTACTGATCAGTGTCGGTTCACTAGGTGAACCGTTTGAAGTAATTGGGTAAGTAAACGATAGATCTAGTAAAGATGTCCTTATTTCCTAGTAGCTGGATAACAGCTAGCTAGTTCCCTTAAAACTGCAGCGCAGAGAAAAGGGGTCTTCTATCTTTTCGCAGCACAATAGATAGAGATGCACAACAGTAACTCTAAGTCTACGACTTAGATCCGTTAATGGTATGCTTTTTATTCAATTAAATATATATATCTATCTGGTCCTCTCTATTACAAAGTCAAATGAAATGTTGGGTGAGCCCCGGCTTCGCTTAAGCACCCCGGTTTATGATATTTTCATATCATTCCGGAATTTGCATTATTCCGACAAGTTCCTTGTCATGAATTTCGTAATTCATTTCAGCTCCTGAGAGTTTCCGAGAATAATATGCAACAGGCATCCAAGGTTCATTTCCATGCCTTTGAAGGAGACAGCCTCCAAGAGCATACCCAGAACAATCGGCTTCTAACATGGTTTCCCTATCTGGGTCCCATTGTGCGAGAGCTGGTTCCGAAATAAATTTTTTCTTTAGTAATTCAAATGCTTCCGATTGTTCCGGTCCCCACTTCCAAGGCGTGCCTTTTCCTGTGAGACTTGTTAGCGGCGCGCAAATCCGAGAGAATCCGTTGATGAATCCACGATAGAAGTTAGCGAATCCTAGAAATCCTCTCAGTCCTTTTATTGTGGTAGGAGTTTCCCATTCGGAAATTGCCCCTCACTTTGGCTTGGTCCATCTTTATTGAGGAGGTTGGTCCTTCAGCCGATATAATAAAACCTAGATATTTTGTCTTCTTTACGCTGAATTCGCACTTGTCAATATCTAGGCCCAAACCAGCATTCTGGAGTTTACTGAGCACTAGATTTACGTGATGCTCATGCTCTGCTAAGTTACCATCAGTCTAGACTAGTACATCGTCAACATAGGCCGAACAGAAGACATCTAGATATTCTCTTAAGGTTTCATTGATATATCTCTGAAACAAAGCTGGTGCACCATTTAAGCCAAACGGCATGACTAACCATTTGAAAAGCCCAAATCGTGTGCGAAACGCAGTCTTCCATTCATCTCCTTCCTTGATGCGTAGCTTGTGGAATGCAGCACGTACGTCAAGTTTCGTGAACCATCTAGCTTTACTCAATTTTGCGAGGGTTTCTTTAATCAGTGGTAAAGGATACCAATCAGCCTTTGACATTGAGTTCAGAGCTCTATAATCAACGCAAAATCTGAGACCACCCCCAGGTTTTTTAACAAATAGTACCAGTGCACCTGCAGGGGAGCTAATTGCACGAATATAACCTTTGTCAAGCAGGTCAGTCAATGTTTTCCTCAGAACTAAAAGCTCATCTCTTGACATTCCATATAAAGGTCCCCATGGTATTTCCTTGTTTGGCTCTAACTTAATTTCATGATCACTTCCAGGACGATGAGGTGGAAGCTTATCAATTAACTCTTCCTTAAATAAATTGGCAAATTTTTTATATCTCGAAGGGAGTTTTTTAAGGCTTATGGATGACTTTTTGTCTGGAGTAAGTGCTTTTTGTATATCGGCTAACGTAACCGAAAATACCTGGGACGCTTCATTATTTTTTCTCCGTGCCCTTCTAACTGTTGCTAGAAAAACTCCTGCCGAAAGAGACAAAATGTTTGGCGTCAATTTCGATAAATTTTTCTGTTTTTCCCAGACTCGCAAAGGAAGGCCACCTACAGTTGCTTCTCTGATTTCAATGTATCGATCTCTTGCATGGTAAACTACATCTTCTCGTTCCATCCATGGCTTTCCTAAGATGAGCCCATGCAACAGCTTTGGTATGATGTAAGCATATAATGTCTTCTGGTACCCAATAATATCCAACTCCATCTTTGTCATCTCCTTGATCACTTCTCTGCTATGGTTACTGTTGGTGGCTTCTGTGAGTTTCCGAGGAGTTACTCTAATTCTTGGTAGGTTAGCTTTGCGTACAAGGGAGTTGCTAACGGCGGCGAGACAGTCACATCCACTATCAATCAAAGTAGAAACAGTATAGAGATTGTTTATTAATACGTCTATGATAAAAGAATTTCCATTCATATCTCTAGTTGCTTCTCAATCTTCTGCTGTCTGGGACATTGCCACCGCTTTGCAAACTCCACTTTCCAGCCCCTGGACACGACTTTGTCCAGGAGCTAGTCTTTTAACTCCTCCGACTCTACATCATTATCAATTTCGTCTTCGTAACTTTCTACAACTAAATTTGCAGGCTTTACCGCAGTTTGCGGGCGCTGGGGAGGTAGTTGCTGACAATTATGCGACTTATGCCCCCGATTACCGCATCTAACGCAGGCGCCTATTGATCTGCGGCGGTCCAACTCTTTTGGTGAGACCCACTTTGCCCTTGTCTTATTTACTCAGGTCATCCTTGTATCACCATTGGCGTCTTTGATATTCTCGGGTGGTGTGCTTGGACTGTGGTAGCTTGCAGGATTCGGAACCAAGGCAGGAATCAAGAAATTATTTCTGGTGTTGTTTATTAATAGCTTACCTCCTGTGATTCCACGTGTTCCGTCGTCAAAAATTCCCTGCTGACCAGAAACATAGCTCCTAGTCTTGACTAAGCCTACCCCATCAATCTGCGAGCCAACAACTGATAACTTCTCGACGAACTAGCGAAATGAGGTCGGAAGAGAGTGGCCGATCAGATGTGTTCTTGTAGTCTGATTCAAGGCGTTATGCAAATCATGTATTTTATGTTGGTCTTCGGCAGATGATTTTAAACTCCGAGAGAGAAGCTGCTCAAAGCGTGGTAGGAAAGATGATAGTGACTCGTCCCTAAACTGTTTGCATGCGTAGAGAAGCGCCGATGCATTTTGGTTAGCGTTCCGGTCGCGAAACGTGTCATCCATTACCTTAAGCAATCCCAGAGCATCTGATATTTTCCCGCTGTTCATCATCGTTTGGAACGGGCCCGTTATCATAGCTTTAGCGGCTCCAGTCACTGCCTGACTGAAGAGTTCCATAAAGAAATTGGATGGTTCCATAATCTTCCGATCAACCATATCTCGCTGGTAAATGTAAAGAAGTATCCCGTGAGTTGTGATCCACTCGTTAGAATTCGAATGGTCATATACAGGGGGCCATTTGAGTGGCTTCACTTTGCTAGCTTGCGAGGGTTGGTTGGCGCTGGTTGAGGTTGTGGTATTTTGTGGGATCGCAGCCGGAGGTTCAGTCGGAATGGTGACTTGTGCTTGTGTTTTTCCCTTTAGCAAGGACACCATCTCTGCCATCATAGTCTGTAAGCATAAGATCTCCCGGCTTTGATTCCTGGTTTGTGCTCTAGTTTCCTCCAATATTCTATAAAGTTCCCTGGTATCCTCAGGATTACTACTAGGGTATAACGGCTGACCTGATGGAATGGTTGCTGGATAACCTTCCATGGTTTCGTCACTTAAGTTATGATCCGACATTCTCTTGCTGATTGGTTCAAGGGATCTGGTCGATTCAATTTCAGTTCCAGATTCGGAGTCAGGTGGTGGAGAAAAGCGTGTCATATAACGTTTCTTTTCGACGCGCACTGAGATGTCCTGAGCTGTGAAGAAGTTACAATATGCTCATCAACAGACGTAAAGGTTGATACAAATTAAAATGTGACGGTAACCAAAAGCTGGTTATGATGAAGTCGATTGATTAATTTGTATGAGGAGAAAATCTCATCTACAAAATCTAAATTACATGTATATGTCTACGATCATGTGACCAATTAGGTAGCCACCTAATTATTGTACAACGGTCAAACCGTAACATAGCCCCTTCGCACTCGGCTCATTCAGTTGACACATGACTCCAGCATGACCGGCCATCCTGGACATTCCGCCACCCGTGACCTTGTATAAAAATATATGAACAGAGACCCGGCGATTCATATAGTTATATCGTTGGGTATGGTGTAGTTCAAATATCAAAGAACTTCGAATATGGAAAAATTATATGTTAAGTTATGATTTATTACTTGATTTTGTTTTACTTGTAATCGCTATAAGATATACAGATGCTTATACATACAAATACTATACAACAATACTAACGTGTAAATTGATGTGAACACGTTTCACATAGTTTAGAATATAACACGGTGTCAAGGGAACAACTCTCGTCGAAGGCTAGAGTTCCACTGATATAGTAAACTTTTCCTGATGTTTCAGATGTCATCAAAGCTAACATCATATGCTGGAAGCATATCCCTGATCACGGTCTTGCTGGTCATAACGGAAATTAGGGATACCATGGTTGATTCCTATTAATTTCCAACACTCCTCCTGAGCAGCAAGATCTTGTTACTCAGCCAACTCGAGCTTAAAAATCTCGCGACGGATCGGTCTCGCCTTGGATTGTGGTAATGGCTTGGTTAGTATATCTGCCAACATCTTATTGGTGGGTATATATTTAAGATTTATCTTTCCATCTTGGACACTTTTTCTGACATAGTGATAAGCAACATCAATATGCTTGGTCTTAGGCAAGTTAGCACCGTTAGCAATAGAAATTGCACTCTGGTTGTCCGAAAGAATTGTCATACCTGTTAAGATTAAGTGAATAGTGGGCCTAGTCACGTACTCGCTTAAGTCAAAATATATAGATTGGCCACACACAAATAGTTGTACTTTGATTCATTAATAAGTTTTACCTAGTTTGACCTATCTGATTATATTGATTTCCGCCTCTACTTCGATATCTATTCTTTTAACTTTGACAGGTTATAGCCCGGATAAATTACAGTTGAAATAAATGGAAGCAATTATGCAGAAAGAAAATGTTCGAGTAAACGAAATGGGGCTTCCGATCTGGGCCGCGGGCTCGAATGGGGATGTAGTGATTTTGACTACAGAAACGTTTGGGCAATGGAGTCTAACTGTAAAGTCAGCGCTGTTGTCAGCAGAATGTTTTGGGGTGGTTAAAGGGACAGTGGCGACAACTGACTTAAACTAATCCAAGATGACCAAAGATGCGTTGCAAATACTTGGGAACTCAGTCGGGTTCAACTACAAGCACATCGCAGTCGATTATCAAGAGAAAGGCGACCCAAAGGGACTATGGGAAGCTCTACAGAATGTGAATCCTGTGAACGACCCGACCGTCATATCCAGCCTTAGAAGAGAATTTATGACAACGACTTTTGATCCAGCCAAAGAGAGAATACAAGATGTTCTTACGAAGCTCAATAATATTAAAATCAAGCTCCAAGATACAGCACTACCATTGACAGACGAGAATGTTAAAGAGACGCTTATTCAGTCAATTCCGTCTGAAAATCCTCTCTGGAACATGGCAAAAATTAATGCTATACGCGACAACAAGGGCTTGATGGAAAGAGTGACCACCCTAAAGTCATTGGAGGCAAACATCAATTCCTCAGTGCTACCCTTGCCAGCCATCGTCAATGTAGCTCAGCAGAGTGGCGGCTTCAACAACTCTGGTCGTACAGGGGGAAGAGGACAAGGTCGTGGTTGATTTCGTGGTCGTGGTCGTGGTAGAGGTAGAAGTCGAGGTCGAGGTGGAAGCCGAGGCAGTCACTTTGACAGAGATGAAAATTTTCAAAAGAGACAAGGTAGATGTCTCAATTGTGGAAAAAAAGGGCATTGGAAGAGAGACTGCCGCCAAAGAGATAAGCTTGCTCAAAGTAGCAATCCCATAGCTGAAGCTAATGCTGTTAGAGTAGAGTATGAATACGGTTCCGACTCCTATCTCAAGCCCAGTGAAATACCGTATTGCAATGCCGTAACATTAAAGAAACGTTCTTGTACTCTATCAGAAGCCTACCCTACGCTTACTACATATGCATTTTTCACGAAGAAATCAGATATTGTTACGCTTATTGACTCTGGTGCCTCTCAGCACTTCAGCGGCATTAAAGAGGATTTCAAGTCCCTGAAGAGATGGGGGTCTCCTAAACCAATTCGTGTTGCTGATGGAAAAATAATTTATTGTGAAGGTCAAGGAACTATCAGGCTTAAGTCAAGAAAACAAATTATTGCTCTAGATAATGTCTGGTTTGTACCAGAATTCGGAAAGCTTAGATTACTCTCTGTCCACGAATTTAACAAATGGGGAGTAGAAGTACTATTTGCCAATCAGCAGTGCAAAGTCATGCGAGAAGGAAAGATATTGTTTGATGCAATGGCTGAAGACGGCGTTTACAAAGTCAAAGAAGACACTAGTTTCGAAGAAAAGGCGATGAATACTGAATCTTCTTGTTCGACTCAGATGGAATCGTACCAACCGAAAGATCCGGCCATTGAAACGGAATGGGACATTCTCCACAGAAGACTTGGTCATATTAATTTTAAAGACGTCGATATTGTACTTAAAAACGGCGACACAGGAATTACCATACCAAAATTCAAAAGAGCGGTGCCTCTCGGTGAAAGTAATTGCGAATCCTGCTCGGCAGGAAGACTCAGGGAGCACTTTAACAAAAAGACAGATAACCGATGTGTGAGCAAGCTGCGGCGTGTACATTGTGATATTTCAGGGATTCAGGCATCGTCTGTGAGAGGGTACAGATATTCTTTACTTGTGGTCAATGATGCCACTCGATATTGTTGGATCAGGCTATTAAAGACCAAAGAAATGATAGAGGTATTGTCCAAATTCAAGGAAATCAAGTCAATGGCAGAACTCGAAAGCGGCCATAAAATTGTCTACATCAGAGCCGACAATGGCAAAAGTGAATTTGGCACAGAATTTCAAAATCACTGCAAGGAAACAGGAATACAGCTTGAACCAAGCCCACCATACAAGCATTCAATGAATGGAGTCGTTGAAAGATGGATAGGTTCTACAGAAACAATCGCTAGATCCATACTTTATGAAGCAAGGCTACCGCATCAATTATGGGACTATGCAATTGAGCATGCAGTTTGGATAAAGAATCGAGTACCAACTGCAGCCCTCCCATTCGATCAAATTAAACAAAAGACTCCTTTTGAGGCATACTAAAACAAGATACCATCACTCAAAAATCTCAAAGTCTTTGGTTCTAAAGCAGATGTACTGTAACAACCCGAGCTACATCCACAAACTTGGGTATCACGCATCAGAGAAGGCAAATTCATAATGATAGGTATGCAATTCTCAAAGATATGGAAATTACTGGACACCGTCACTCTACAAGAAGCAGTTTCTGCCGATGCGAAATTCAATGAATATAGTTTCGGGAGAATTGATATCTCAAAATTTAGTCAGATTAGCAACGAAGATCTTTTGAAGAGTATAACTAGGAGGCCAAAAGGCGTTAAACAGAAGAGCAAGGTATACACTCCATTATACGCCATTGAGACTGACAATAGATCCCCCAGTGTTAGGAACGCAGATAATGAAGGCCACAATCCTAGAGATGAGTTGAGCCGCGTTAGGAACGCAGATAATGAAGGCCACAATCCTAGAGATGAGTTGAGCCGCGTTAGGAACGCAGATAATAGAATGGATCATCCAAGAGATGGCTCTATCAACATTATAGATGTAAGCAGTGAAGGTTGGCGATCTGATACTAATCATGAAGGTCAATCTACCCGAGGGTATTCTCAAAACAGACAACGGAGAGCAGTACTTGAAACAGGAAAATCGGCTCAAGAGTCCAAAACTGAACGCAGATCTCGATACGGAAGATTAATTAAAGAAAGAATTTATTCGGTATTTTCTGAGGAGATTACAAGGAATGCAACAGCATTTCAAATAGTTGATATCAATGAAAGTAACTCCTCATCAATACAAGTACCTACACCACCATTCGAATCAATCACTGTTGGACAAGCAATGAATGAGGATGAAAAACTATGGACTGAAGCCATCTTATCTGAACTCCAATCTTGTGAGGGTCAGGACCCTTGCTAATGACTCGGGCTCTTGCCCTTGTATAATTACCTTACTCTCTGTGCGGCGTTGGATGACGTGGATCAGGATGTTGTGGCGCAAGGAGTTCTCGCTTACATTAGGTAACAATTTCTAAGTGCTAGCTATCATTACGATGATCCTTGTCTAGGTAATGATCATCGCTTACTTACCCAATTTGGATGATAGCTATGTCCGCGTATATTGGGGAATATTAAGAAAGCTTCCAGAAAGTTCTAAAACGGTTTGTTGGCATCCTAAGGCGTGGAGATTATTCTAGCATCTTCTATGGGTTATTGCAAGTTCTAATTCTATGGCGTTCGGAAGGCTTCGGGGGTGATAGATCGGGATAACTATTTAAACCTGCGTTCTTCTCTCGTAGATAATCTCCATGCACTTCTTAGTTATTTAATTTACAATTTTAGAACCTCACTTTTGAGTTATTCGAGTTGAGCCTCTTACAGTAGAAGTGCATCACTCTCATCTATCTCATAGACCAGAGATTTCAGATTTTTTTTTATCAGATCATCAATCATCAGTAGGTTCATCAGTCAGATCTTCAACCATCAGTCAGATCTTCAATCATCAGTCAGATCTTCAATCATCAGTCAGATCTTCAATCATCAGTCAGATCTTCAATCATCAGTCAGTTCATCAGTCAGTCTATCAGTCGGCCAAATCACTCTCTTAGTTATTTGTTTCATCGTAATGTCGGGATTCAAGGACGTAGAAATGGATGACGGAATTAGAGTCAGTGGGACGCAAGACTCAGGGAACCAATTTTATATGGCACCAGAATCAAGTCAGTCTGGCAGCGAACAGGCGCCCTCATGGGTATCAACCTTGATAAGCACCTTGACCAATTTTTTAAGAAATCAACAATCAGTGCAGCAGATTGGAACTCCAGAAAGCAGACCAAGACACTCCCAACCACACCCGGAAAAGTTCTCAGGACTCGACTCTTCTCAGTACCCCCAATTCCGAAGCCTGTTGGAAGCTAAGCTAAAGATTGATGCCAATGCGATCAGTAGTGAAGAGGAGAGAGTTTGGTACGGATTTGGGCGCCTTACAGACGTTGCTTTACAAAGAATTCATCCCTGGATCGAATTCGCTAAAGGAAAGAACGATTTCACCGTTGCGGGATTTTTTGAACGACTAGATAAGGCCTTTGGCGACCCGGAGAAGACAACAAAAGCCATCAATAAGTTGAATACAATACGCCAAGGTAACCGCAATTTCCGAGAATTTCTCCAAGACTTCGAACAGACCCTATTAGAGGCGCAGGCATGGGATTGGAGCGACGAGGCAAAGAAAGGCTATCTCCGGGCTGGGATCAATCGTGATCTTACGGATCGGATGGTTTCGCAGACTGAATCTCCAGGGTATGATGATTTTGTTTCCCAACTACGCATGACGTCGGATAAGATGGAGAGAATGAAAGCTTGGGATAGCAGAAAGGGGCATAATCGGATACTCAATGCTCAGTCTACTTCAACATTTGATACCCAAGAAGGTGGGGACCAAATGGACTGGGAACCGACCGCAACAATTAGCGTTGCTACAGCTCAGCGAACTCCCTCAGGTCAGGTGAGTAAACATTCACGCATTCGAGCAACTTGGGTGTCGCAGGAAGAGATTGGGCCAAGAATTTCTGAAGGCCTGTGCATTAGATGTGGGAGGCGGGGCCATATAATAAAAGGCTGCTCGCTGCTTCCCGCGTTGAATCCGAATCGTCGTAATAGGAGTCAGCTGCAGCAGTCAAGGGTCTCGGCATCTGCAGTTTCAGTGGATCTTAATGGTGAAGATGGTTCGGGAAAAGAATAGCCTCTGATAAAAGTCGCAATCAGGGGCTTGAGAGGGAGTGTAATCTGAGAGAAGACTGGAATCGGTTTGAGGAAGTCATGGATGGTGAACCTTTTGTTGTATCTGCTTTAATTAATGATACTATATTTGCTAATACACTCATTGATACCGGTTGCCTATCATATGGTCTTTGTGATTCCTACTTCGCTCAGAGAAACAACCTTAAGCGCTTAAAAATAAGACCACGTGAAGTCGTTGGCTTTGACGGAAAAGTAGCTTCATTTGTGAGTGAAGTTGCTGTTATAAATATGGATTTGGAAGGACAAAGACAGTCGAAAGTATTTCTTTATGTTGCTCCCATTGGATATTATGATGTAATCTTGGGAATGCCGTGGATCATATCTGAAGACGCCAGAATTAACGGTCTCCGATCCGAGATGCTGATAAAATCTACTGGTATAATAACTCATAGTAAGGAATCATTTTTGGCTGCCTATGATCGGACCAAAGGTCCAGTGCAGATATCAGCTGTGGCTTTTGAACATTTATCTAGGAGTCTGCACAAGAATAAAAAAGTTCAGGTATTTGCAGCAAGCATGAAAGATATTAATAAAGCACTAGCAGGAAAGCAGCGATCAGATCCAGTGATAAGTTTACCAAAGCACTACCACGAATTTCTAGACGTCTTTGATCATACTAAGGCGGAATTACTACCACCGCTCAGAGGTAAAGGCATTGATCACAAAATTGACGTCGAAGCCTCAGACGGCCAGGAAGCTAAGATACCCTGGGGCCCATTGTACAGTATGTCCCGTGATGAGTTACTGGTCCTCCGGAAAACATTAACTGAGCTGCTTGACAAAGGCTTTATACGCGTCAGCAATTCACCAGCAGCTGCACCAGTCTTGTTTGTTAAGAAGCCCGGAGGGGGACTACGATTTTGTGTCGACTACAGAGGGTTGAATAGAATTACTAGAAAAGATCGGTATCCCTTGCCATTGATTTATGAAACCTTACGAAATATTAGCAAGGCGAAGTGGTTCACTAAACTCGACGTGATTGCCGCTTTTCATAAGATTTGGATTGCTGAAGGAGACGAATGGAAAACCGCTTTCCGGACTCGATACGGCCTATACGAATGGCTTGTTACTCCGTTTGGGCTGGCCAACGCTCCAAGCACATTCCAAAAGTACATTAATTGGACTTTACGCGAGTATTTGGATAATTTCTGTTCAGCGTATGTCGATGACATTCTGATCTATTCATCCGGGAGCAGATTGGAGCATCAAGAACATGTACGGAAAGTGTTACGGCGACTCAGAGAAGCTGGACTGCAAATCGACATCGATAAATGTGAGTTCGAAACGAAAAGAACGAAGTACTTAGGGTTCATTATAGAAGCTAGCAAGGGATTGCAGATGGATCCAGACAAAATTGAAGCAATTAAGAACTGGGAAGCTCCAACATCAGTAAAGGGTGTTCGAGGCTTTCTCGGGTTTGCTAATTTTTATCGGAGGTTCATCCATAAGTTTGCAGAACTAGCAAAGCCCCTCACAGACCTCACTCGTAAAGATTGCAAATTCCGGTGGAATTCAGAGGCAGATTTCGCATTTCGGAAACTCAAAGAGATATTTATAAGTGCCCCTTGTCAGGGATCATAAGGGCTTTAGCTAATATGAAGGTCATGTGACTTGTTGAACTGCCACCAAGGTTCCAGCAGCTTCCACTGCCTTCCGTATCTTCCTCTGTATTTCTATTCTTTTCATGTATTTGCAAGGGGCTTGACATGCAGGGGGCCTGGAAGTTGTATTTATTGTCATGCTTCTTGTACTTTAGTGAGATAGTTTTGAGTCTTGTATCTTCAGTTACTTCCAGCCAAGTAATTAGTCGTCATATCCTCAGTAGTTCTTAATCACATCAATCCATCAGTCTCGTCCACGCCCAGGTCTCGTCCACGCCCAAGTCACGTCCACGCCCAAGTCACGTCCACACCCAAGTCACACCAGATTCACGTCAGCGCGAGACACCCCTGCTCTCGGCCAGTTCGACTACGACAAGCCCACGCGAATCGAAACGGACTCTTCAGGATGGTGCGTCGGCGGGACACTTCAGCAACTGAATGAAAAAGGGTTGTGGATTCCATGCGCATTCTTTTCAAAGAAAAATAATCCTGCGGAGTGCAATTATGAAATATACGACAAGGAGATGCTTGCAATCATTCGCTGCTTAGAAGAATGGGATGCCAAACTCAGGAGGGTGGAACAATTTGACATTTGTACCGATCACAAGAATTTGGAGTACTTTATGACGGTCCGCAGACTTACAGAAAGGCAAATGAGGTGGTCCTTGATCCTTTCTCGATACAACTTCCGGATCGTACACGTAGCTGGTAAACAAAATGAACGAGCTGACGCCCTTTCTAGAAGAGACCAAGACATGCCTAATAACGAAGCGGACCAGCGCCTTACAAATCGTAGTATCCAACTCCTGAAGCCAGAGGTCTTAGTGGCGAATCAGATTGTAAGGCCCGTATATTCAAACAACAGCCAGAAAAGACTCCATTCGGAAGTACAAGGGCTCGAGGATCAACATGTCAGAGAGTGTCCGAGAGAGTTGGAAGAGTGGGAATCAGCTGCCCTCGCAGATAAACAGTACATCGAAGTATTGTAATTAAGAGCTAGGAGGGGTATGGCAATTATATTACTCTGCTGTCCTTCGGCGGAATTACACGGGTTCGGGTGCGGTGGTGAGTTGCAGAATAATGCACTCACGCTGGATTGACGGCACGATGGATAAATGATGATCTATAAAGGAGATACTTATTGCGCACTCCAACGATGGATGATATCTTCTAATGGATGGTGGGAAGAATGATATTCATGTATATAAGATAGATACTGTCAGGAAAGCCTCTACTGTATAATATATATATGGAGATTGCCAGATCATAGTGTTCTATGATTCTGGTCTGGCCTTTTAGCCGAGTGGTGATGCATCGATCTCGTGTATCATGTAGGATGGCAACCTTTAGCCTGACACCCACCTCTTGACCCCTGTCTCCAGCCTCGCTGTCTACATACCGCTTGTGACATAATCATAGAACATTCTTAAGGTCTAGCACTGGCACTTTGTCACCCACTTAGTGTGTATTCAGTTCTGGCTTAGTAAGCAAGTATGGGTTAAGCTTACGGAGTCTAGGCATATATATATTATAGGGGGGGTAATGTCAGGAAAGCCTCTACTGTATAATATATATATGGAGATTGCCAGATCATAGTGTTCTATGATTCTGGTCTGGCCTTTTAGCCGAGTGGTGATGCATCGATCTCGTGTATCATGTAGGATGGCAACCTTTAGCCTGACACCCACCTCTTGACCCCTCTCTGTCCCCACGCTGTCTACATACCGCTTATGACATATGTCACAAGCGGTATGTAGACAGCGAGGCTGGAGACAGGGGTCAAGAGGTGGGTGTCAGGCTAAAGGTTGCCATCCTACATGATACACGAGATCGATGCATCACCACTCGGCTAAAAGGCCAGACCAGAATCATAGAACACTATGATCTGGCAATCTCCATATATATATTATACAGTAGAGGCTTTCCTGACATTACCCCCCCTATAATATATATATGCCTAGACTCCGTAAGCTTAACCCATACTTGCTTACTAAGCCAGAACTGAATACACACTAAGTGGGTGACAAAGTGCCAGTGCTAGACCTTAAGAATGTTCTATGATTATGTCATAAGCGGTATGTAGACAGCGTGGGGACAGAGAGGGGTCAAGAGGTGGGTGTCAGGCTAAAGGTTGCCATCCTACATGATACACGAGATAGATGCATCACCACTCGGCTAAAAGGCCAGACCAGAATCATAGAACACTATGATATGGCAATCTCCATATATATATTATACAGTAGAGGCTTTCCTGACAGATACAAACTTAACATAGAAGGTAAAGAGATTCTGTCGTACATTGACAACATCCGTGCGCCAGCCTGTCTTACACCCTTTCCTTATTTGACAGCCATTCATCCTTCTCCCTGTTCTGGCACGTTTCCACTGAGTCAGCACAACACGAAGCCCTTGAATCAGTTAAAATACAGTTGAGGAAGTTCCCTACTCACCTTGACCTCAAAGTATCAATTTCAGAATGTTCTCTCTCGAGTCAAGGCCACCTACTATTCCGAGACCGAGAATGGGTTCCGAAAGGGCTAGATTTGAGAACGAAAATAATTCAAAATACACATGACACACTCTTGAATGGACATCCAGGTAGAGAGGTCACGTATGCTCTAATTGCTTGGCGGTTTTTCTGGCCTGGCATGGCTAAGGAAATTAGGACATTTGTGGAAAATTGTGATAGCTGCGGGAGGAATAAAGCGTGGAGAAGTCGACGGCAAGGATTCCTAAAGCCTTTACCGATTCCGGAACGGATATGGTCTGAGATTTCGATGGACTTCATTACTGACCTCCCAATGTCTGAAGGCTGTACAAATATGATTGTAATCACAGACCGGCTAAGTAAAGGTGTACTTGCAGATAGCTTAAAGAATATTGATTCGGAAACGGTTGCTAGATGGTTTGTTAAGAATTATTTGCCTCATCACTTCCTTCCAAGTGCAATAGTTTCAGACCGTGGCTCACAATTTACAAGCGCTTTCTGGAAAAGACTATGTGAAATATTGAGAATTCAGCGTAGGCTTTCTACTGCTTTCTCACCCGAAACTGATGGGTCAACCGAACGAATGAACGAGGTTATCGAGACAGTATTAAGACAATACGTGAAATGGGACCAAAGCGATTGGTTACAATGGCTTCCAATAGTTGTTTCAAGTATTTGTGGGAGAGACTCGGCATCTACAGGCATAAGCTCCTTTTTCTTATCTCATGGATGGAACCAGAGCCTGTATGAAGATCTAGAAACAGATCTCTCAGATAATGATAGAAGAAACTCTCCAATCGCTAGAGCTGATAAAATTGTCAGAAAGTTAAAGCAAGTTAGAGAATGGGCACAAGCATCAATGGCTGCAGCCCAAGAAGCTCAAGAACATTGGTCAAACAAGATTAGAGATCAAGCCCCAAGTTACAAAATTGGAGATAAAGTTTGGTTAAACTTGCAAAATATAAAGACAGATAGACCAAGCCGAAAACTCGATGCTAGGAACGCTAAATTTAAAGTTACGGAAGTGATTGGCTCACATAGTTTCCGATTAGATACTCCACCAGGAATTCATAACGTCTTTCATTCAAAGCTGTTGAGGCCTGCAAACTCGTCACCACTGCCTGGTCAGAGAGTAGACGACAGCCAGCCTCTACCATGCATTGTAAACGAAGGGGAAGAGTACGAAATTGACCATATTATTAATCAAAAAAAGGCTCCAGGAAAGGGAAACCATCTAAAATATTTAGTCAAATGGGTCGGGTATGCAAAACCAACATGGGAACCTGAATCTTTTCTCAAAGACACAGCTGCACTTGACAAATGGACAAACCTACCCAGATCAGAAAAGATGAAAATATCTAAGACCAACAAGAGGCGAAAACCAGGCCGCAAATGAGGTCATGAGGAGGGGGGTGATGTGAGGGTCAGGACCCTTGCTAATGACTCGGGCTCTTGCCCTTGTATAATTACCTTACTCTCTGTGCGGCGTTGGATGACGTTGATCAGGATGTTGTGGCGCAAGGAGTTCTTGCTTACATTAGGTAACAATTTCTAAGCGCTAGCTATCATTACGATGATCCTTGTCTAGGTAATGATCATCGCTTACTTACCCAATTTGGATGATAGCTATGTCCGCGTATATTGGGGAATATTAAGAAAGCTTCCAGAAAGTTCTAAAACGGTTTGTTGGCATCCTAAGGCGTGGAGATTATTCTAGCATCTTCTATGGGTTATTGCAAGTTCTAATTCTATGGCGTTCGGAAGGCTTCGGGGGTGATAGATCGGGATAACTATTTAAACCTGCGTTCTTCTCTCGTAGATAATCTCCATGCACTTCTTAGTTATTTAATTTACAATTTTAGAACCTCACTTTTGAGTTATTCAAGTTGAGCCTCTTACAAATCTCTAGAAAAGACAGGGACGTTCACAATAATTAAAGGGAACCCACCGATAAACCGAAAAGTAATCTCCAGCAAATTAGTGCTGCGGAAGAAACTCAAGTCTGATGGAACACTTGCACGTTGCAAGGCAAGGATAGTAGCAAGAGGATTCGAACAGGAATACGGAACCGACTATTTCGAAACCTTTGCTTCGGTCATAAGATTTAACACACTCAGAATTCTTCTAGCAAAAGCTGCTGCGGACGACTTAGAAATAGAGGCATTAGATGTCGAAACAGCATTCCTTAATCCGAAGCTTGAGGAGGAAATATTTATGGAAGTCCCTCAACTCTTTCATTTACTTCATCCAAATGTTAACCGAGATACGCATCACCTTAAGCTCAATAAATCACTTTAAGGCTTAAAACAAGCACCACTCGCGTGGTTCAATGAAGTCAAGTCCCACTTCGCAAAAATAGGGTTGAGAGGGGGAGATGCCGATCCAAACCTATTTTTGGGACGTAATGTCTATGTACTACTGTACGTCGACGATATGCTGATAATTGGGACAAAAAGAGCGGTAGAAAGTGTGAAGAAGGATATCAAGAACAGATGGAGGTTTAAATTACTTGGTCCAATTGATACCTTTGTTGGATTACAAGTTGAACGTAACAGAGTTGCTTGATTGTTACGAATTCATCAATCAGCATACACCACGAAATTATTAATACGAATGAAGATGCAAACGTGTAACTCCAAGCAAACGCCATTACCACCGAAAACCATCCTCAGGAAAACTCAAGATGGAGACACTTGGAGAAATCTGGGTAACGATGAAACTGGACTATACCGACAAATAGTTGGAGCGATCCTATATCTGTCAAACGGCACAAGGCCTGATATCTCCTATGCAGCTGGACAATTAGCCAGGTTCATGTCATCTCCTAACTCTCATCATCTAGAAATGGCCAAGCACCTCCTAAGATATCTCAATGGTACACGCAATCTTGGAATTACTTACGCAGCGTCAGAGGCTCGGGAAGTAGGATGGTCGGCTTGGACTGACGCCACTTGGGGCACAGAAGAAGATATGAAGTCATTTCAAGGCTATACTGTGATATGGCATAATGGCGCAGTATCTTGGTGTGCGAATAGACAAAAGAGCACTGCGTTAAGCTCAATGGAAGCAGAGATTATGGCTGCCAGCGAAGGAGCTAAAGAGTTGGCTTGGATGGAGAAAATCGCGACTGATCTGGGCCATAAATTTGATAAACCACCTCCGCTATACATTGATAACAGACCAGCACTTGAGCTATCGAAGACAACGAAGTTTCACAATAAGGCAAAGCATATACGAATTCGATACCTATTTGTACGGAATGATATGGTTCAACAGAACAGAATAAGGATTGAACATATACCTGGCACTAATCAGGTTGCTGATGTACTGACCAAGTCTTTACCGAGGGATAGATTTGAAAACCTTATAGCTGGTCTTGGCATGAAAACTAGTTCGTGCAGGTAGTTGGAAAGAAATACGGCATTTATCGGGACTTCAATGACTTTTGGGGTTCGGCAAAATGAGGAATTAATACAGCTAGTCACAACGGGTACTCTTGCACCGCAACACAGCGTCCATGCTGTGGTGTGCTGAGCTTCCACAGGGAGATGTAGGCATAACAGGCTCTAGGGTTCTAGTGTTACTGTTGCGGGAGTTAACGAGGCCTGTTACACGTACAATGATCTTTAAATTACTGAGATAATGGAATAACTCAGCATGGGGGCGTGTTAAGATCAAGTGAATAGTGGGCCTAGTCACGTACTCGCTCAAGTCAAAATATATAGATTGGCCACACACAAATAGTTGTACTTTGATTCATTAATAAGTTTTACCTAGTTTGACCCATCTGATTATATTGATTTCCGCCTCTACTTCGATATCTATTCTTTTAACTTTGACAATACCACAATCACCAATAAGTGAATCAGCAGAGTGAAGTTCTCGTAGGAATTCTGTGACCCAGACAGCCTGCTTCGTTGCTTCAAATAGGGCCACATACTCTGCTTCTGCTGTAGATGTTGAAATTGATTTTTGTCGCCTCGATTGCCAGCATACAGGACCACGACCAATCACTAGCACATATCCACTAACGGAACGTCTGGTAGTTATATCAGCTGCGAAATCGGAATCGGAATAAAGAACAGCTTTTGATTCTTGAGAAAGTGAAACTGATGGCAGGCCAAAAGAATAACAAATACAATAATTTTTAGTTCCTTTGAGGTACCTTAAAACACGACACACACTTTTCCAGTGTCGATTGACAGGTGAAGAATTGAAACTTCCTAATTGGGATGTGGCGAAGGAAATATCTGGTCTAGTTCCGTTCGAAGCATAACCCAGGCCACCAACAGCGCTCATGTAAGCTGATTCATCGGCGAGAGGTTCATTTCCCTGTGGGGGTAAAATACCGTCGTAGCCATCAAGAGGTAAAGTATATGGCTTAGAACCTTCCAATCCGAAAGATTTAATCTTATCTTCTAAATAATGAGACTGCGATATTTTCAAAGTTCTTGTGGATCTATCACGTGTAATTTTCCAGCCAATGATAGTATCAACTAATCCCAAATCCTTGATAGGAAAAATTTTAGCGAGCCGGTCTTTTATCTCAAGAACTTGCTGCGTCACTTTGCCACAGATAACTAGATCATCGATGTATGCTCCGACCACAACCTGTCGTTTGGGATGAATATATATGCAATAATTGCACTCCGACTTATTAAAACCGAGAAGGTGGAGTTTTTCGTCGAGTTTCTTATACCATGCTTGTCCAGACTGTTTCAATCCGTACAAGGCCTTATCAACCCTAACGTATTTAGTTCCAAAAATCTCCTCGGGTGTCCTCATGTAGACAACCTCATCCAGATCACCTTCCAAGTATGACGTTTTAACGTCAATTTGATGCACGTCCCAGTCGCGAAAAGTGGCAACGGCAAGTAAAATCCGCAAAGAGTCTGCACGAAGAGTAGGGGAATAGGTCTCGTTATAGTCGACTCCATAAATCTGACTAAACCCTTTAGCCACAAATCTTGCCTTGAATCTCCCATCCGGTTTGAGCGAAAAAATCAAGTGTAAGCCCACAGGCTTTCTCCCATGAGGTACATGAGTAATAAGTGTGAAAACTTTCTTATTTCGCAAGGAATCTAGCTCCTCCTCAATTGCAGCCTTCCATTTTTCTGTATTTTTTCCATTAATAGCCTCCGTGTAAGATTGAGGAATCAATATATCTCCAACTTGTAGGGCACGAGGCCTCGGTTGCCACGCAGATCGCGGCTCGATAGGCTTCCGGATTCGGCTGCTTCTCCTGGGACTAACTTGTATTATTGGCTCTGAATCTGAATCTAACGGTACATCAGGTGACTGCACAACGTTGCGAGGGCCTGCAATAATTTCCTCGCTACCTGAAGCTGTAAACTCAGACACCATGGGCGAAGTTATTGGCCTATTTTCTTGTGGGGCAGGAAGCGGCTCTGAATCAGAGTGCTCATCTGATTCTTGATCTGAGTTAGTCATATCCTCCCCAGGCCAAAACAAATTGCTTCTTGAGAACTCCTCATCTTGTGGCTCATCCCAATCCCAAAAAATTCCCTCCAGAAAACGGACATTCGCAGAGGTGATAACCTTATTGATCCCCGGCTTTGATGGAATATACACGAGATACTGTGTATTAGACTCGCAGTATCCGATAAAAATGCCACGATTTGAGGTCGGTTTCAGCTTATATCTTTGGGGATCTTTTTCGTCAATAAGGGCATAGCAAACACAACCCCAGACCCTGAGGTGAGAAAGCTTTGGTGAATAACCGTTCATTATCTCAAACGGCGTTAACCTTTCATGCAGAATTGGAAGCCTATTGCGCAAATAACAAGCTGTTAAGACAGCTGCATCCCAAAAGCGGAGGGGGAGACAAGCATGTGCAAGCATGCATCTGGCTATAGTCACGATTGTCTGGTTCATCCTCTCAGATACTCCATTTTGGTGTTGAGTATATGGAGCACTGACTTGCTTAACAATGCCTCCAAACTCAATTGTCTTACATTCAGAGCCTCCGTCAAAACGCATAGCCTTAATAGGTCGACCGGATTGTAGTTCCTTTCGTTCCTTGTACTCGTTAAAGTAATGAGGTACATCCGACTTGCTCTTCATCAAATAGAGCATGCTTTCCCGTGAATGGTCATCTATGAACGTAACAAAATAAAGAATCCCAAAAATTCCAGGGACCCGACACTTACCCCAAGTGTCGGAATGAATTAGGTCGAGGATGCCTGATGAAGCCGAGAGTGGACCCTGATTGATTTTCTCAACTTGCTTGCATGAATTGCAGACATTACATGTGTGTAGAGTCGCCCTATCAATGCGGAAATCGTCAATATTTTTGACCGGAGAATAGGAAGCTCTAGCTCATCAATACTGATGTCTTTAAGAAGGTGATGGCCGGCATGAGCAAGGCGGTTATGTATCAATTCCGTCGTTGTTTTTTGAACGTCTTCTGAGATATACGCATTAAACTGTTTTTCTGGAGATGGAAGATATGGAAGACGAGTTGTATTAAAACAGAATAATCCTCCTTTAGGACTGGCAGTGGCAATGACTATACCACTTTCTGACAAAACACTAAGCCCTCTATCTGATGACTGAATCATAAAACCCTTAGAGAAAAGCTTGACTCCAGAAATGAGGTTTTTAGTACAAGATGGTACATACCAAACATCATCCACCTTTACAACCTTACTAGAAGATCCATCAACATAATCAAACACTTTAAATTCAACACTCCCAATACCCGTAACGGGAATAGAATCACCTGAAGCGGTAAAAATGGACTTATTTGTTGGAGTCATTGAGACAAACATCGCTTGGTCACGGAAAATATGGTTTGTTGCGCCAGTGTCAAGTACAACGTCACAAAGATTCACTGGACCCTCACTTATCAGAACATTCTCCTCCAAAATCCACACTCCTGATCGGTCACAATCGGTTTCCTTTTTAACTTCTGGCATTCCCTGAAAGCCCTTTGCTTCCTTCTTATTCTTTTTCTTGCTCACTCTTTCCTGCATCCTTCGAGCTTTAGCAGCCTTCTCTGGATTCTTTGCCGCCCATTTCGAACCGTCCGGGGTATCCAACCATATGAAGCAGCCCTCTCGTAAATGACCCCGGCGTTTACAGTGAGCACAGGTCTTGACGGTCTGACTGGGCGTAGGAGTTGAATTGCTCTCATACCGCTCCTTCTCGAGTAGGGCAATCATTGGACCTGGATGTAAGTCCCGATAAACAGCTTGGGATGCCCTAATAGAACTTACGGCAGATTGGAAAGTAATGGCCTGGTCCTTCAGCGAGATCACGGTTGACATATAGAATCCTCCACAACACTTGACAAAGTGACTTAAGATACGCTTCTTCATACTGGAATCTGTAGGTGTCGCTTTTGAATCTATCAAGCTGATCTTGCCCCTGATAGTCGCCAGTTTTTGAACAAACTCATCCACATCCACGTCGTTCTCGACAGCAAGGCTCCAAAATTCTTCTAAGAGATCGTCAACATCTTGTGACGAATCTGGCCGATAAAATTGTTGGAGGTTGTCCCAGCATTCCTTAGCCGTATATGTAGGACCAACTGAGTGAAACGCAATATCCGGGACAAGTTGAGAGATTGCGACGCGGATATTTTTATCTTGTTTTTGAATAAGCAGGTCATTTTCTGATGCCTTCTTGCTGTCACGAGCTTCAAGTTGACTTTTCGATTCCATGATGTAATCTTCTAGGTCGAAAAGTGAAAGGACATCTCGGAAATGTGCACTCCACCTATCGTATGTCTTTTGGCCAAGGATAGGAGCTGCCTTCATAGACTTAAGAATTTGAGATGCCGACATTGTCTCGAAGGGTATAAGGATTAGAAGGTTAGAATAAAGGTATGTCTAATATGGGAATAGTTATTAGAGTGAAGGGAAAACGAATCAAACTAATGATAAAATTTCCGACGAAGTACAGAAGAATTTGCTCAGTTGGTTAGAGCGTTGGTCTCATAATCTGTAAAAATATATGAACAGAGACCCGGCGATTCATATAGTTATATCGTTGGGTATGGTGTAATTCAAATATCAAAGAACTTCGAATGTGGAAAAATTATATGTTAAGTTATGATTTATTACTTGATTTTGTTTTACTTGTAATCGCTATAAGATATACAGATGCTTATACATACAAATACTATACAACAATACTAACGTGTAAATTGATGTGAACACGTTTCACATAGTTTAGAATATAACACGGTGTCAAGGGAACAACTCTCGTCGAAGGCTAGAGTTCCACTGATATAGTAAACTTTTCCTGATGTTTCAGATGTCATCAAAGCTAACATCATATGCTGGAAGCATATCCCTGATCACGGTCTTGCTGGTCATAACGGAAATTAGGGATACCATGGTTGATTCCTATTAATTTCCAACACCTTGTTAGCCATTTCTATGCATGGCCCGGCCTGTCTGAAGATGTCCGCCGATTTGTTGGAAATTGCCACACGTGTGGAAAAGGAAAGTTCTGGAAGGAACAAAAGCGCGGCCTACTCAAGCTTCTGCCCATACCCGAACGTACTTGGCAGGAATTAGCCATTGACTTTGTTGTGAAGCTGCCTAAGACAAGACGCGGCAACACCCTCATCATGGGAATAACGGACCGGCGATCTAAGCAGCCAATCCTAATACCTCTGAGTTCCGAGAAGGCTGCCACCATGGCGGAACAATTCATAATCCATGTCTATGCCCACCATGGTCTTCCCCGCGCAATCACATCTGACCGAGGATCCTAGTTCATCAGTCTGTTTTGGAAGGAAGTATGCCGTCAACTTGGCATTACCCGCCGCTTATCCACCGCTTACCACCCGGAGACTGACGGAACCCAGGAACGCTCAAACCAGGAAGTTGAGACCTACCTCCGTGCATTCTGCACTCATACGCAGGATGATTGGGACGAGTTGCTTCCGCAAGCCCAGGTTGCAATCATGAATCAAACGTCTACGAGTACTGGCATGTACCCATTCTTCTTCAATCACGGCTACCACATCAACCCGATTGATGATGCAACTGCAGACGACACGGAGGGATCAGCTATATCACCTGCAGCGAAAGGTCGAAACTGGCTGGACAAACACCGAGAGGCTACTGCTTTTGCACAAGATTCGCTAGCCATTGCCCAGGAAGTCCAAGAACGTCATGCCAACCGCCGTCGCCAGCCTGCTGAAGCGTTCAGAGTCAATGATCGCGTTTATCTCCGACTCAAGAACGTACGAACCAAGCGACCTTGCAAGAAACTTGACTGGATCTCATTGCCATACCGTGTGGTACAACTTGTCGGCTCCCATGCAGTCAAACTTGTTGTAACAATGCGCTGACCACACTGATCTCGGTTAGGATCGGTATAAGTAAGTATGACTAGAATTAGTTTAAACCACTGACAGAAATAGTATCATCTGGAATGCTCTAGAAGTAACTGGCTTAAATGTGTTAATTATGGATTTGCTACGAAGCTTCTTGAATCGGTGGATCTTATATATATAAATATGTCTGTATCTAGTTGGATCAGTTAAATAAGAAGAAAAACTTGAGATAACTTTCGCGTCTATACAAACACCTCAGCCATCACCACCCAAGCACTCTCCAAACCCCACGAAGCAAGTAGTCCTCCTTTGATTGAATCCCCCAAGTGCATATACAATATACACCCTCCAAAATTCAATAGGTTATCAGCTCGGTAGCCTTCATCATCAGTTTGCACTCACCAGCGACTCCTAAATACCCTCTTTAACATACAAGCCTTCATCATGTCTGACAACAAAAGCAAGGACACTACTCCCCAAGGTTCGACCCCAGTATTCACCCTAAAAGGCGTAACGCCGAGTAAGTTGGATAATTACCCAGTACTCACAGGTAGTGAAAACTACCAAGACTGGGCCGGGACATGGGAAATAGGGTTCGACATGATGGGTCTCAAAGAAGTACTTACCGGAGAAGTCATTCAGCCCGAAAAGACTTCGCCAAACTGGGAGACCTGGAACATAGCGAACAAACTGCTTCGAGGATACTTGGTTTCTTCTGTTGATCGTTCCTTGCGGAATATGATCACCAGCCAGCCTAGTGCCAAAGATGCTTGGGCCAACATCAAGGCTCGATTCGACAGAGAAACACCAGCAACCACTCTATCACTTCTCCGAAACATTGTCGACCTCAAGCTCCAAGAAAACCAAAACGTGTCCGATCACCTCAACGATTTCTCTAACGCCTGGGACCGTCTTCATCAAAGATCTTTGATATCTTCATCCAGCGTGGCAAGAGCATTTCGAGATGTAACCTCATCCGACGAGGTCAAAGGCGCGTTTTTACTTCTTTCTCTTCCAAAGTCGTTCGACAACATCATCGAAAATCTCTCGACAAAAGACTTGGTCAAGTTCCAGGACATCCAGCCAAAGCTCTTAGATCTTTCTGCTGACAGAAATTTTGGTGGAAATGACAACAAGGCGTACTACGCGCCATCCCAGGAGCCTAAAGAGTGTTCATGGTGCAAAGCTAAGAAGTTCAATTACAAGGGCCATACTTATAGAGATTGTTTCAAGTTGAAAAAACACAAAGAACAACAGAAGGAAGCCAAGAAAAAGAAGAACGCCTCAAAAATTGAGAACGCACAACGAATATCCGATACCGACAACGAACTTTCAGACAGAGCTCTCATGGCCAACTCTTCTTCATCTACTCCTATAGAGTGGATATTAGACACTGGTGCTACCTCACACATGACTGGTTGCATTGACGATTTCGAGTCCTTCACGCCTCTCCGAGATACAAACGTACGAATCGCCGACAATAGCCAGGCTCCAGTCATAGGCAAAGGCACCGTACGTCTTCGTGCTCTAACCAGTTATGGTAGATCACGTTCTATCTTCCTTCAAAATGTTCTTTTGGTCCCTTCTTTTGGACAAACTAGGTTGTTTTCATGGGAGAAAGTACAAGAGAAAGGATACAAACTGTTTTCCAAAGGCGACAACACTTTCATCAGGGACGGAAACGGGCGTGAGATTTTGTGGGCGATAGCAAGAAATAAATCACTTGTTGTTCAATTAGAAGAAAATAAAGCTCGTTTCTCCTCCTACCGTGAACTTCATCAAGTGTTAGGACATCCCGGTGTGACGATAATTTAAAACCCTTCTAAGCTATACACAAATGGTAACAACCTTCCTCCAATACCCCAGAATTTCCACTGCTCCGTGTGCGAAAAAGCTAAGTCCAAACACATTGTTCCTGATCTAGTCCATGAGAATCCAATTAGCGTTTTTGACATTATTCATTCTGACCTCTCCGGAAAATTCTCTGTTCCCTCACTAGGTGGTAAGAATTACTATATAACCTTTATCGACGGAAAAACACGATTTTCTTGGGTAACATTCTTGCGCAACAAGGATGATGCTTCTCAAGCCAATATCAATTTTGCCAAACTCGTTCACAGACAATTCGATACAAAAATCAAGCCATGGAGAACCGATAATTGTGGAGAATTTGTAAACAAAACCGTCAACTCGTTCTTCAAATCTGAAGGTATATTGCACAAACTTACGCCGCCATACAAACATGAGAGAAACGGAGTTGCTGAACGATTCAACCAAACGCTGACTACCATAGCTAGAACAATGCTAATGGATTTTAGCCTAAATCTATGGGCAGAAGCCATCTCAACTGCCTGCTATCTCAAAAACCGCCTTCCTCATTCACGGCTCGAAAATCATAAAATGCCATATGAGGCTTTAAAAGGCATGAAACCTACAATCGACCACCTTCAACCCTTTGGGAGAAAATGCTTTGTTCACATACACAAGGACTCGCGACCCTCTGGCTCAAAGCTATTACCCAGGGCAAATGAAGGAAATTTTGTGGGATATACGGAGAGCACCAAAATTTTTCGAATATGGATTCCCTCTAAAAACAAGGTGGTAGAATCTCCCAACGTCAAGTTTGCGCCGCTCAATTCAGGGGAAGCGACTAACTCCCTTGATCCTACAAGCGAATCCAATTTTGAGACACAAACCGAAAACATTTCATTCCACCCAAATCTTCTGCCTCAAATTTCATCAACCACAGCTGAATGCTCACCTCCTCTAGACTCTACCTTGTCACCACCTCTGACAGAGCCACAAAATCGGAATGATACCTTTACATCAGAAATCACTCAGCACCAATCATCACGACCTGAGACATCAGAGCCGCGCCATGAACCATTATCCATTCATAGTCGACCTAAGCGATCAACAAAGCCTATTAAAAGATATGGATCACCTATTTATCACGGTCCAAATATCCGTACTCGGGAAGAACACGACTCTGAACAAGGCCGACTGGTCGTAGCTGAGGAATATCAAAATGATGTGGAATATCATGCCATAGCTCTGGCGGCCCGATCCGCACCAGAAATTAACAAGGAACCTAAATCTATTGGAGAAGCATTTCAGCAGACCAATGAAAATCGATGGCGTGAAGCAATCAATAAAGAGTTATTATCTTTAGATCGAAATCATACGTGGGATGTTACTGATCAACCTCTCAAAAGAAATGTTGTTGGATCCAAATGGGTTTTCAAGATAAAACGAAACACTGACGGCTCTATCGAAAGATATAAAGCGCGACTAGTAGCTCAAGGTTTTAGCCAAGTTCCTGGTCACGATTTCGACAAAACCTTCGCACCTGTCGCACGATATGATAGCCTGAGGATACTATTATGGATCTCAGCCCAAAACAATTAGATCCCTCAACAGATGGATGTAAACTCAGCTTACCTCTATGGTACATTAGATGAGGAGATTTTCATGGAACTACCACCGGGATACCGTACACTCGGAAAATGTGCCAAACTCCGAAAATGTATCTACGGTCTCAAACAATCAGGCCGGGAATGGTACGAATGTATCTCGAACTCCCTCACAGCGAAAGGATTTGAGATCACAACATTTGATCCCTGCGTCTTCGTGCACCCAACGGAAATTGTATTTATTTCCATATACATTGACGATATTCTCATCTTCGGGCCAGACAATAACTTTCGACAACACCTAAAGATATCGATTGGAAACGATTTTGATTGCAAAGATTTAGGAGACGCAAAGTATATTCTTGGTCTAGAAATTGTTATTAACTCATCAGAGATCCGGCTTTCTCAACAAGGATATTCGAAAAAGATCCTCGAACGTTTTGGCTTTACAAATGCTCACAAAGTTGGCACACCCCTCGATCCCAACGTAACCCTCTTCAAGAGTACCGAGCAGGAACGTCTCGAGAACGTCAAGGAGTACCAAGCCATTGTTGGATCGTTAATGTACCTTGTCATAGGTAGTCGACCTGATCTAGCCTACACAGTCACTCTTTTGAGCCAATTTTCATCTTGTCCAAATAAAAGTCACTTGCAAGCTGCCAAACAAACACTTCGCTATCTAGCCGCAACAGCTGATTGGGATTTATTTTATCCTAGCGGAACCAACGAATATCTCGAAGTCTACGCTGACGCTTCCTACGCCAATGACCCTCATACCCGAAGATCTACGTCAGGATACGCGCTTCGACTAGGCGACGCTGCAATCTCTTGGAGCAGCAAACAACAGCGATCTGTGGCACTTTCCACCACAGAAGCCGAATATATGGCCATGTCGCTGGCTGCACGTCAAATTACTTGGACGAAGTTTGCTCTAACACAATTGCGCCAAAAGTTTCAGACTGTCTTTTACGCTGACAACAATGGAGCTCAAGAACTTACGAGGAACCCACGGATTCACGGCCGATCTAAACATATCGACGTACACTACCACTACGTTCGTGAAAAGTTCAATGAAGGAGACTTCGAATTACTCTACGTGAAGTCCGCCAACAACCTCGCAGATCTCTTGACCAAAGCTCTCCCCAAACCTGCCCACCATCGACTCTCTAACCATATCAGATATGCCAAGCGAGGGGAAGTGTTGTAACAATGTGCTGACCACACTGATCTCCGTTAGGATCGGTATAAGTAAGTATGACTAGAATTAGTTTAAACCACCGACAGAAATAGTATCATCTGGAATGCTCTAGAAGTAACTGGCTTAAATGTGTTAATTATGGATTTGCTACGAAGCTTCTAGAATCGGTGGATCTTATATATATAAATATGTCTGTATCTAGTTGGATTAGTTAAATAAGAAGAAAAACTTGAGATAACTTTCGCGTCTATACAAACACCTCAGCCATCACCACCCAAGCACTCTCCAAACCCCACGAAGCAAGTAGTCCTCCTTTGATTGAATCCCCCAAGTGCATATACAATTTACACCCTCCAAAATTCAATAAAACTGAACACGCCACGTGGCATTCACCCAGTATTCAACGTCAATCTTGTCCGCCGCGCCCGAGAAGACCCGCTTCCCTCCCGGGCTCTTCAAGAGACAGAGCCACTAGCAATTGAGGCTGATGACGCTGACGAAGATCACGTTGAAGGAGAGTACATTGTGGAGAGACTTCTTGACCATCGCCTGTCTAATACCAAATGAGAAGTTGCCGTGAAATGGGATAGTTACTTTGAACCAACATGGGAACCATTAGAACATTTAGAGGACACTACTGCCATGGAGGAATATGAAGCAACTCACGACTGCCCATGGAAATCCTCACCCACCACTGCATTGTCTTCCAGCGCTTGAAGGGAGAGGGGAGGGATCAATTGTAATGATCCACGGGATATTGATGCCTCAGGCACTGCCATCGCCGTTACATAACCCTCAATTAATTCTACCAGCTCCATCAGTTCTAAGACAGCCGCACTGACCACACGCCGGGCTATACCATTCACTTTTGTTAGTTTTCTGTTATCCTCTGTTAGCGTATAATTTAGCGGCACAGCTGCATTTCTTTTGTCTTTAATAGCAGCAAAACCCACACTGTAATTTAGATTCTTCATTTTAGAAATACAATCAAAAGCCGCTTTTTGATGCTCCACGCTCTTGAACCGTGAAGCCTTACACCGTCGAGCAACTTGGGTCAGGTGATAAAGGACGAGAATGAGTTGGCTGAAACTTTAACACAGGTTGTGTTGAAGTTGGACTCGAAGGAGGAGATACTACAGTCGGAGTCAAGGGAGGAGATTGTGCAGGTGGATCTGACAGTAGCGATTGTGAGATTTTGATAGGTACTTCCCCTGATTCTGTGATTGGAAAAGTGACTTGACGAGTGATAACGACAGTTCTACTAACAGGAATGAAGATACGGAAAATCTTAGCCGGGTTAGAGTATCCTTCAAAAATACCTTCCATTGCCCTTGGCTGTAGTTTGGAGCCGCTTGGTCTAGTTTCAGCTGGGATGTGGACGTAGACTTTGGAGCCAAAGGGGTAGAGGTGTAATACCGAGGGATCTTCACATCTGTTCAATAATCCAATCGAAGTTTGGTATTCATTAGTCCGATGAGGTATCCTGTTGTATAGAAAAACAGATGTTGCAATGGATTATGCCCATAAAAATTTTGGAAAATTAAGTAGCAGAGATCGAGCTTTTGTAACAGTGGTTCGGTTGAATCTTTCTGCTACACCATTGGACTCATGTTCATATGGAGTAGAAAACTCATGCTCAATACCACAATCGACTAGAAATTGTTTCACTCTCTTGTCAATATATTCCCCTCCATTGTCAGAGAAGAACCTTTTGATAATGACATTGTATTGATTCCGGATCCTTAAAACAAATTCACGTATGGCTTGTTATGCGTCGCTCTTATTGCAAAGGAAGTAGATCCTAGCGTATCGAGAATAATTATTGATGAATGTGATATAATATTGTTTTCCACCGAGTGATTTGACGGAGAATTTGCTGGAGAGATCAGAGTGAATTATTTCCAGTGGGTACCTTGCTCGCTTTTGACTTGATTTTTCGGATCTATGTGTCGACTTTGATAACAGACAGGAAGGACAATGGAAGCCTACAGGTCGGTTTGATATTATATTGGGGTATAATTTTTTCAAGTTCTCCATCACTGTTTGACAAGGGTGACCAAAAAATTAATGGGCATCAAGATAGGAGGCAAAAGATGCATTTATATTATTTTCTTAAATTACATATTGCCCCAAAGAATCCTAAATCCCAAGTATCCATTCCTTTCCATTCCTTTCCACCCATAAACACCTTACGACAACCATTCTCGGAGATTATTTTACAGCCGTTCAGATCAAGCTGGCTTTCAGATATCAAGTTCCCCCCTTTTAACTCAGGAACATATAACACATCGTGAATAGTTGCTGGTATAACTTCACCAGTACTTATTCTAAGATCGAATTGGGTGCTACCAGCTGCTTGAACGCGTACTTACCCACCATTAGCGAGAGTTACTACGCCTCCATGTGGCTTCATAGAGTTTAGTAAGTCTTTTCGTGACGTCATGTGAGAAGTACAACCAGAATCAAGGATCCAATGTGAAGGTAAGGTAGTTGATTGTGATAGAAAAGCTTTATTTCCAATGAAATCATTCATATTTGGGTCTTCAGAAGGTATAACTAATGGACCTGAAGCTGAATGAGCTTTGTCAGAATCGTGACTTGCCTGTTTTCCTTTGACATTGGATTTTTGCTCTTGGTACCTTTTAAGTCTTGGGCATCTTGTATGCACATGTCCTAAGTATTCTTTGCCATATTTTTTGCACCATGTGCATTCGAGGACTTTGTCAAAGTTTTTTGGCTTATTCTAACTATTCTTTCCAGTTGGTCCACGAGCGGCATAAGCTTTTGATGAGTTATTGTTTGATTGCCTGTTTTGCTGAAGATCGAGTAGTCATTTGTTGACGATGCTAAAGGTTACTTGATCTTTCGTTGACAGGTTATCAACAATGTTGCTTATAGACGAAGGAAGAGAGCGGAAGAGACACATTATTTTAACTTCTTCGACGGATAAGAAGTTCTTCAAAGCAATGGCCTCTTGGCGAGAAGATTCCGAGCAGCGGGAGAATATGTGTGAATAAGAAGTTTCAAACCGAGAGAGATGATCTGAAATTGAATCGCCTTCATCCATCTTCAAATCCAGAAAGGAGTTAAATAGATTGAGGGTCAATGTAGTCGTCTCATGGTCGAACTTTTCCTTCAACAAAGACATGGCGACATGTGCGGATTCGGGCTTAAAAACACAGGAGCTGACTATTTCCAGGAGCTTTTCGGACACTCCAGATAATAGTGCAGAATCAGCGGCGTCATTCCTCTTGTCGTAGTGATTCAGACGAATTTTGTATTTGTCATTAGATTCCTTCAATCCTTGAACGGGACGTGTCTCCTTGTCGGTTCCATCACTTACAACAGCCCAGCATTTTGCGCCTCGGAGGATAATTATCCATGACTGGTACCAGCGGCCAAAATTGGTGATGCCAGTCAAGATAGGTGCGTTGGTCTTGAGACTGCCAATAGTGATTTGAGAAGATGACATTTTGGGAGGTATGTTCAGAGATTGTCATAACCTTAAAGGCTGGATGATTCTGTAACTAGCAACAATTACGCAGATTGACAGAGAGGACAAGGGAGGGTGTTGATAGTTCCCAAATAGATCAAGATAAGTATATTATGAAGTGATTACTTTTTTCTTTAGAAGGAAGACTCTGCCTGATTATATACATTCCTTGTGGTGTTCCAAACTCCACTGGTATATTCTATATTCTTCTATACATTTCTACACTGTGCCAAATAAGGTAAAGTGTAGCACTGTAAATAAGGTTGTTGGTCATAATAACAAACAAGAGAAGCTGCTAGAATTATGTAGATTATAGAAGCAGCTTAGTAATACAGTTGAGAAATAACTATTTCAATTAATGATTCTCATAATAGTGCAATAATACACTATACCGTTTTGGGTAAGATTAGTTTTGCATGTCATGAGCGGCATGTAGACAGCAGACAAGAGCAAGAACAAGACCCGTGATGTCAGGCTATGGATGCTGTCCTACATAATACACGAGATAGATGCATTACCACTTGGCTAAAAGACCAGACCAGAATCATAGAACACTATGACCAGGCAATCTCCATATATATATTATACAGTCGAGGCTTTCCTGACAATGCAGTCATGTTACTATTCTATTTACGACACTAACAATGTGAACAACAAAATAAGCTAAATTGGCAGGATTTGCCCTCGACGGGAGGGCAGCGATGAGTGCTGAACTTACCTGAATGCGAGCAGATCAACCCAATCGCCTCCCCCCCTTGGACTCTACTTGAGACTCGGGAAGCAGCAATAAATCGGATTGGGGGTCCTAACGGCACCTCCAAAGAAGCTGCGAAACAGAATTTCCTTGTTTTTCTTCAGTCGATTCCCTCCCAGGACATTGTGCTCTATTCTGATGGCTCGAAGCAACAGAATGGAGCTGCAGGTGTTGGATTCATAGCATACCAAGGTGGCCTCCAAATTTTACCCCACTCTATACAGCTAGGCGTAGGAGTCGAGATTTTTGACGCTGAGGCCAGAGGTGCCTTAGAAGGCGCAAAAGCGGCTATTGGATCCCCCACAACTAAGTTCGCGACCAATCTCTGGGTCTATCTAGACAACCTCGAGGTCGCCTTATATCTTCTCTCACCTTTTCTGGGATCATCTCAATCTATATTCGATGAATTCCTTGGCTTAAACTCGTTGTGGCAGTCACAATACCAACTCGCCCACACTGGACTTGGCGAAGTAAGGATTCGCTGGGTCCCAGGACATGCCGCTATTGCAGGGAACGAAGCTGCTGACAAATCTGCCAAGTTGGGAGCACTCCTCCCATTCACAAGCAACCTCTGCTACTCAACTGCAGGCATCAAACACTTTGTCAAGGAATCAATCTCCCGTTTGATGGGGAATCTATGGAACCTCCTTTCTCCCAGCCTTGGCCTTTACCAACAGCTTTACATAAATACCTCTCCAAATAGACCAAAGGAATTAGAACATCCTCGGTCAACCCTTGGCCGCATCCTAGCCACCCGAACTGGACATGGCAACTTTGCAGATTACCACGATCAATTTCGACACCCTGAAGCAAACATGAATTGCCTTTGTGGCCACCAAAAATCTCCTCTCCAACTCTTCTTCTGCTATATCGCCAAGCGCCGCGTCCCGCGCCCTCCTGGCCCTCCGTCAGAAGTCCTCCCTTTTCTTCTGGGCACCTATAAAGGTGGCCTCGTACTTCATAAATGGCTCCAAGAGTCTCGCTTCTTCTCAGAGATATGCCCATAAAGAATAGGCATCTGAGGCAGCCACTGAGTGCGGCCTACCGTACTCACGCACCCCAAACCAACTATCAGAACTTGTCAGGCCCCGGTACTTTCAAATTGAATATCTCCTTGCTGGACCCTGAAGATCTGTTATGCCAATCTATTTTAGGACCGACGCATTAATAGTAATCTTCGCAACAAGCTTTATTTAGATATTCTATTTTTGTTTCGTTATTTTTAACTTGCTTGGGTTGAATAATTTATGGCAAATCTTCAGGATGATGGTTCTAGGAATTTGGATTCTACTGTACATAAGGAGTTGTAGCCTTCCCTTCTTGTTACAGGCCGTGGCCTCGTTTATCTGGAACCGGAGTTTATCCGGCTCCGAATAGGCGTTATACCTATTTTGGAAAAGCCTCGACCCTGCTTAGTAAAGTCTCGCAGGTGACGCGACGCGTTATGTTTATATTAAGCCAAAACCCTCCGTAGTCATGAATTTCTCCTCTAGATAGAAAATAAATTCATTTTTAACGTACGATTGCGAGAAGCTGGCGTACTGTTCTCTTACATATTTTCTATCTCATCTTTACACAACTAGTGCAAGTATTGGCTTATACCTCTCCTAGCTGTCTGGTTTTTAAATTGCATGAATACATGCTCTTATCGAGTTCCCTGTCCAGATTCATCTTTATCGGACTACGAATCAGTTACGACCCAAGATTTTTATTCACTTTCCTCATCTGACGCATTCTCAACAATCGCTAAATCAATTGAAGAAAATATGACGGATCATATGGATACAGATGCCCTCGACAATGGTAAGGGTAAGGGAAGGGCTAATCAATTCGTTTCACAGCAAACAACGAATGTCACGTTATCCTTGAATAGTGATCAGCTACAACGGCTATTAGCAATAATTGACACGAGTGACGTCAATCAGGGAAAGACTTTACGACCTAATCCACACACAGACAAGAAAAAAGCGTCAAGTTGGCCAGAATGGGACGGTTCCAAAGAGATGTACCCGACATATATAATTCAGCTTACAGCCAAAATCGAAGCTGACTGGGACCTGCTGGGAGGCCACAAAGCGGTGTGCATGGACATGATGAATACCATCCCCAAAAATCTCAGAAGTCGTGTCTCTCACTGGTACACAACAGGAGGTCCAGACAACGATTGGGACTATGAACTCTACATAGACCATTTTAATGATAATTTCGAAGACAAAACGTCGGTCCGGACTGCCAATGAGAAGTTGTCAAGGATGAGGCAAGGAAAACATCAGACCTTCGCCTCGTATTTAAACGATTTTGAGCACATGCTAACACAAGCGAGAGGTATCAACTGGGAGGGCTATATGAAGATAAATGGCCTTAGTCTTGGTTTAAACGAGAGTCTAACGAAGCTTTTGATGCCTTGTACTCTCTCGGAGACTAACTATACTCTTTTTGTTCGACAGGTGCGAAATATGGCTAGTAAGCTAGAATCACAGGAGGATTATATACCTAAGCAGGGCCCCAAACAATCGAAGACATGGTACATAAGCAGACTGGGTGTCGTCCCTCATAATCCTAGCTTCAATTATCAAGCACCAGCACATTCACTATCACAGGACAGAGCAACTGCTGTGGACGCGGATGGCGACACCCCAATGTCAGGGGTAAGCGGACTAAGCACTTCTCAACTTGCGGCAATAATAAATGCTGTCAACTCAAAAAACAGTGAAAAGAATAAAGCTATCAGGAACAAGCCATCTGCTCCGTGGAAGACACCAGAAGAGTTTGCTGCCCTTCGTGCCGCAGGTAAATGCACTCGCTGTGAAGAGAAGGGCCACTACTTCAAAAAGTGTCCTAATTTTACATGGGCCAAGAGACCTGCTGATATGAATGCGGTCTTCACTAAAAGACCAAAGAACTCCAAGTCCAGATCGATAGAAGCAGAGGAGGATGAAGAGGAATTTGGAAATAATGTCTCGGAAAACGAGTAAACCCTGGGCAAAGTCGGGCTCAGGGGGTGACTAAATCTTTGGTTGATGATTTAAGTGTAATTGTAAAGAAGTTGGATAGTTCTCCGTTTCTATTAGAGATAATGCTCAATAAATGCTTTTATGTTGATGCTCTAATAGACACGGGATGTTTATGCTATGCTGCTTTCAATCACTCGTTTGTCAAACGCCACAAGTTACCGCAAATATCTATTAAAACCAGGGAATTGCGACTCGCAAAAAAAGATTCCCAGCGGAGGGTCATAAATAAACTAACTTACGTAGACACAGACATAGATGGTAGGCGCGAGAAAATTTATGGGTACGTCATCGAGGATTTATCTTATGATATGATTTTAGGTGACCCATGGATGAGAGCCAATGCCGTGGTCTACGATGCTCGCCGACGCGCCATTCGTTTTGGTTCGAAAGGTGGTCTCATTGTAAGAGCTAAAGGATGGGAAGATCGGATGAGCCAAAACAGTAAAGCGAAGATAAATTATCTCAAAGTAAAATTAGGAAGTGCTCACCAGGTCCTTGGATCTCAATTCGCGGCAATAGCTACGAGAGCACGTGGTAAAAGGGATCAAGACACGAAATTGTTTGCAGCATCAATGTCCGATATAAATAAGGCTCTTGAGACTAAAAGGAAACAGACACCTGATGAAATTAAGGCTAGTTTACCACCAGAAGTTCGCGACAATGCACAGTACTTTACCGAGGACGAGAATCACGAGCTACCACCTCATCGACCTGGCGTCGACACTAAGATCGAGTTAATTAAGGATGAACAGGGCAGGGAAAAGGAAATTCCGTTTGGCCCTTTGTACGATATGTCAAGAGCAGAGTTACTTGTGCTCAGGAAAACGTTGACAGATCATCTTGACCGAAATTGGATCCGGACTAGCTCTTCAGCCGGTGGAGCCCCAGTCTTGTTTGCAAAGAAACCCGGCGGGGGACTACGATTTTGTGTGGACTACCGAGCACTAAATTCAATCACAGTAAAAGATAGGTACCCGATCCCACTGATAAAAGAAACTCTACGGCAGTTAACAAAAGCGACATGGGTTTCAAAGGTAGATATACGCGCCGCATTTCATAATCTAAGAGTGCGTGAGTGAGATGAAAAGAAAACAGTATTTCGCACGCGCTTTGGCTCATTCGAATGGCTAGTTACACCATTTGGCCTGACCGGTGCTCCAAGCGCCTTCCAAAGATATATTAATAGTGTCTTAGGAGAATTTCTAGGCGACTTTTGCTCAGCATATCTTGATGATGTCCTCATTTACACGACTGGAGATGTTGTAGATCATTGGAGTAAAGTGAACATGATCCTTAAAAGGCTCGGACTCGCAGGTCTTAAAATGGACCCCCAAAAAAGTGAATTTGCAGTTAAACAGACAAAATACCTTGGCTTTATCTTATGCTTAGGAGAAGGTATCAAGGTCGATCCTGATAAAGTGAAGGCTATTACTAGTTGGCAAGCACCAGTAAGCACGAAAGGGATTCGTAGTTTTATAGGCTTTGCAAATTTCTATAGGGATTTCATACCTAATTTTGGACGAATCGCAGCACCCCTGTTAAGCTTAACCAAAAAGCATGCTCAATTTCAGTGGGAGGTCCCCCAACAGAAGGCATTTGAAGAATTAAAACAGCGCTTCATAAAATCCCCGATCTTAGCCATGTGGGACGATGAAAAGGAGACCGTACTCGAAGCAGATAGTTCAGGTTACGTACTGGGTGGTTGTTTATCACAAAAGGACGAAAAGGGGCAACTAAAGCCAATTGCGTACTTATCAAAGAAATTGACCCCGGCAGAAGTTAATTATGACATCCATGACAAAGAAATGCTATCCATCATTCGTTGTATGGAGGAATGGCGGGGTATGCTAATTGGACTAAGTAAACCTTTCACGGTCCTATCGGACCACAAGAATCTCAGACATTTTATGACTATACGTACACTTAACGAGCGCCAAATGCGTTGGTCGCAGTTTCTGTCAAATTTCAATTTCATTATAAAATTCAGACCGGGAAAGCAAGCTGCAAGGCCAGACGCACTATCAAGACGCGAGCAAGATATGCCACAAGGCTCGGACGATTATAGAATTAAAAATAGAGACGTACAGTTAATAAAAGATTCTTGGCTATCAGGCGTTGTTACCAGAAATCGACTTAAGCAAGCCGAGAGAAATAACACAAGTAATATTCCTAGAGGCTCAAGTATGTTTGAAGAGGAAATTTTTCAAACCCTATGGAATAAAGCATTACTCGAAGATAAGGATATTTCCACTCTTTACAAAAGTTTGGAGAAGGGAGAAAGAAGCCTTCCACCGACTCTCAAACATCTTAAAATCTCTTTGGCAGAATGTAGCTTTGATGCTAGAGGAGCGCTCAGATTTCGAGATAGAGTTTGGATCCCTAACTATGAGCCGCTACAAACAGCTTTAATTCAGCAAACACATGATTCACAAGTTACAGGGCACCCGGGACGAGACAGCACCTTGTCAATTTTAGGCCGTAATTTTTTTTGGCCAGGTATCTCGAAATGTGTAAGAAGGTTCTGTCGTAACTGCGATGTTTGCGGCCGGAGTCATGTTTGGAGAGAGAGTAAAAAGGGGTTACTGCGACCACTACCAGTGCCTGACAGGTTTAATAGTGAGCTCGGCATAGATTTCATGACCGATCTGCCGGCAAAAACGGCAAGTGAGCCACGGTATCTAATGGTCGTGGTGGATCGTTTAAAAGGAAGTGTTGCGCTTGAGGATATGACAAGCATGAAAGCCGAACACTGTGCAAGTGTATTCCTTAGATTACATGTCAGACACCATGGATTTCCTAACTACATTACATCAGACAGAGGTTCTAACTGGGTTGGAGATTTCTTGACAGAATTATGCAGATTAACAGGTGTAAAACAGCGTTTATCTACGGCTTTTCACCCACAAACAGATGGGGCTACGGAGAGGATGAACCAAGAAGTTCTTGGATATTTAAGAGCTTTCATAACTTACGCCCAATTCGATTGGAAAGAACTTTTACCCTGTGCAATGCTTGCAATTAATAATAGAACCGTGTCTTCCCTCGGCATGAGTCCTTTCTTTGCGGAACATGGATACCACATTGAACCGATTCAACTGGTGAATCCAAAAGAAAAGCCATCAGCACCTGAAAAACGAGCACAAAACTTTGTTAAAAGGATTCATGAAGCAGAAGAGCTTGCACAAGCTTCTATGGCTTCGGCACAACAAAGAATGGAAGAATATGCAAATAGGAAACGTTCTGAGGCCGAAATATTCAAGGTGGGAGATAGAGTTTGGTTAAACTTGAAGAACATACAAACTCCTCAACTATCTAAAAAGCTCTCATGGATCAACGCAAAGTATCAAGTTACTAAGATAATCAACTCCCATTCGGTGGAACTAAATACACCTTCAGGAATTTGGCCACGTTTTCACGTAGACTTGCTTAAAAGAGCAGCGACAGACCCCCTACCATCGCAAATAATAGACGATGTACAACCCCCACCTATTAAACCTGATATGCAAGAGGATGGAAAAGATTATGCTTTTGAAAACGCCAATATACACGTTGTTGAAAAAATTTTGCGTTCAGAAAAAACAAAGGTTGGACAAGGTCACTGGCGTTTACTCCTGGTGAAATGGAAAGGATTTGCAGAGCCGACATGGGAGCCCCGTGAAAATTTGGAGGAAACCGAAGCGCTGGATATATTTGAATCAAAATATGGTAAAGAAGATAATACTGGAGAAGACGCTGGCGCAATCATAGGTCGCCGCAAACTGACCAAAAGATCTTTGTTGGCGAAGTCAAAAACAATAAATATTCGGCAATAACGCTTTACTATGGGCGGGGGGGGTAATGTTACAGGCCGTGGCCTCGTTTATCTGGAACCGGAGTTTATCCGGCTCCGAATAGACGTTATACCTATTTTGGAAAAGCCTCGACCCTGCTTAGTAAAGTCTCGCAGGTGACGCGACGCGTTATGTTTATATTAAGCCAAAACCCTCCGTAGTCATGAATTTCTCCTCTAGATAGAAAATAAATTCATTTTTAACGTACGATTGCGAGAAGCTGGCGTACCGTTCTCTTACACTTCTTCTCTCTTCACGCTTTGTCTTTTCTGTCATCCTATCACTACCTTAGAAATCAACCACCTTAGAAATCAACTACCTTAGAAGTCTACCACCTTAGATACCACTTACCTCAGTCCACATTCATTTCTTCTCACTTTGCCTTGTCACTTTCTTTATTCTCTACTCTATCTGTTAGGTTCCTGGGGATATTTTGGATCGGCGCTGGGAGTTGTTTGTTTTTTGGAAAATAGTAATCCCGGTTGGAAGTCTATTTTGGGAGTTTTAAAGTTTTTCATTGTATATATAACACGACAAGCCTCCGTACGAGGCTCACCACGTCAAGTCTTTTGTCGTAATTCAAACTGACATTTTTTCTCCTTTGATAACTCTCACCTCCCACCGCCACCATCACCATCACCATCACCATTACCATTACTACCACCATATACCGTAATCGTCATTATTACCGTAACCACCACCCTCACCGTAACCCTCACCATTATCCCATACCGTAAACATTATCATAATCTTTACCTTAGCTATCGCTGCCACCAACATCATAATCACCGTCGAATCCGTACTTACCGTAATTACTACTACGAAGCCCATATTCATCCTGACATTACTTGACGTCCCAGATGAGCAACACATACAGTGTCCCAGTGGACTCTATGGAGGCTGCCTTTTGAACGCCAACTACCTCTCCATCCCGTGAAAATATGCCACCTCCTACATATGATAACGCTATACCGACCCAAACTGGCCAAGCTGGTCCCACAACTCTACTACCACCGCCCCCACCACAGGCACAGCACATACCTGTAATACTGCTTCCCTCTTCGCTCTGGAGTCTACCATATCTTACACACTCTAATGAAATTCTAAACGCCGCAGTTCAAGCAAATGCTGTCCGAGTTGGTGAACTCTTTGCCTCCTCCGCTTCTACTCGTCCTACCCCTTTACCAACCTCGCAATCTACGCCCACTCCAGTCACGACTCAGCCAGCTGTTCGTATACCTGCCCCTCGCATAGCTGAATATGACGGCTCGAAAGCAAATCTTCGCTCTTTCTGCTAGCTACTCGTGAACCAAATACAGGGTTTCGAAGATCAATTTCCCGACGAGATGGCCAAAGTGCGGTATGCTTACCAATGCTTGGGACCTGCGGCGCTTGTTAAAATGCGTTCGTCGTTTCGATGTCTTGAAGATGCTTCAGTGCATCCGGAAATTACTACCTTAGGAGAATTCATCGAAGCACTAAAGCAGCGCTGCCAAGATCCTGCACAAGAGGAAAAGGCAAACCGGGCCCTGGAGGGACTCTATCAACTCAATACTCCCTTCCACGACTTCATTTCGACTTTTGAGGACTACATGGCCGACTCCATGTACGCCCATTACAACAAATCCGAATGGCTGCAGATGCTCCGGCGAAAGCTTTCGCCCAAACTTCAAGACGCGTTGGTAATGCCTAGCGATATCCCGACCAAATATCACGCCTTCGTCGCGTACATTAGGAAAAAAGATTCCGCGTTCCACCAGATTCGTGTGAACAATTCCTTAAGGACTCCTGAAACAGCTGTCCCTCCTCGCCCTGTGCCTCCCCCTAACTCTTCTCACAACTTCCCAGCGCCTAATTCTACGCCTTTCCCCGGTGCTCGGGAGTTGACGGTATCTCAAGGTGGATCCGCAATGGACCTGGACTCTGTTTCTCGGCGAAAGGGACCGGATGGTCGCCTAACGCCTCAAGCGAAGAATGCTCGGCGTGCCTTAGGACGCTGTGTTTGGTGTAACCGATCGGGACACGACGTTTCAAATTGCCCTCTTGGCTCAGCCTCGATAGCTTCCGCTTATATTGAGAATCCACCCAACACCCAAGAGAATTTAAAAGGGCCACTCCAGCAATAAGTCGCTTGTTGGAGTCTCTTTCGGTGGGCCTCGCGGGTTTCGAAGAATTATCTTCTTCACGGCATATGTACATAAATGCTAAGATAGAGAATAAATTTTTAGTTGCCCTCGTAGACACCGGCGCTTCTGGCCTTGCCTTTCTCTCTAAATCCATGTGTGACCGTCTTTCTCTCTCAACTCGCCCCCTTCAACGCCCAATAAACATAGTAGGATTTGAGGGGAAACAGGGAGCTCAAGCTTCAAAGCAGGTATCATTTTCTATTACCTTGGGTAGACATCGTGAAAGACTCACCGCCTACGTAATCGATCCCTGTAAGCATGATCTTGTTCTGGGCCTCCCTTAGTTAGAAAAACACGCTCCTTATGTTGACTGGAAAAGTCATATGCACACCTTTGGCGAGCATTGTCTAGAGAGAAAATGTTGTCAATTCGAGACCACAATCCCATACTTCAATTCCAAAACCTTAAACTTCCAATCACCCGACAGCTCGAATCACGATCCAGGCGAAAACCCGGAGATTCAATTCCCTAAATTCTCTCCTCCCACTCAAGTTCCAGCGCCAGTATTCGCCATGATAGCTCAGCAGCCGGAAAATCGCAATTTTGCCCTCAGTCTTCATGATCTGGATCTCCTAATTGAAGGCTCAATGGAGCGGTCGCCGATAATGCAGATCGGTAATGCCGCTATGGTTATTCCAAAAGACGCGGATCCCCATGATTTCCTGCCGACCCAGTACCACGATTTCCTCGATGTCTTCAATCGAAGCCAAGCCAACACCATCCCACCACATCGAGCCTGGGACTACGCTATCGATCTCCAGCCAGGCAAACAGCCCCCAGCCTCACGGCCCTACTCTATGAACCAGCACGAGTTAAAGGCCCTCCGCGATTATCTGGACAAAGAATTAGACAAAGGGTTTATTTGTGTATCTCGCTCGCCAGCAGCAGCTCCGGTTCTATTCGTTAAAAAAGTCAAATAGAGACCTCCGTTTTTGTATAGACTATCGTGGACTTAATGCGATTACCGTCAAAAATCGACACTCTCTCCCCCTCATATCGGAAACCCTATCACAGCTCGCCCATGCAAGGTACTACACGAAGCTCGACGTGATTTCAGCGTTCAACAAACTCCGCATCAAATCCGGCGATGAATGGAAAGCAGCCTTTACGTGTCGCTATGGTTTATTTGAGCCCTTGGTCCTTCCGTTTGGACTCTGCAATGGTCCCGCGTCTTTTCAGGCTTACATCAACCACGCACTGCGAGGGCTCCTGGATCAGTTTTGCACCGCATACATGGATGACATATTGATCTACTCCGAAACACTCTCCGAGCATCGTAGCCACGTTCGAACTGTTCTCCAGCGACTCCGAGAGCACGGCTTGCAGGTCAATATTTCTAAGTGTAATTTTGAGACTAGCAAGGTGACCTATCTGGGGTTAATCATATCGACTGAAGGAATTAACATGGACCCTAAAAAAGTAGCCTGTGTCCAGGATTGGCCCAGACCACGTTCAGTTCGCGACATCCAAAGATTCCTTGGCTTCGCAAATTTCTACCGCCGCTTCATTCCCGAGTTCTCCCGGCTGGCCACTCCATGGTAAATTTAACGAAGAAAGATATACCCTTCTCCTGGGATGACGACTGCGAAGCCTCTTTCCGACGGATCATTCAAGCTTTTAAAGATGGCACGATGTTGGCCCACTTCGATCCCAGACTTCAAACCGTTTTGGAAATAGACGCCTCTGATTTCGTAACGGCTGCTGTTCTATCCCAGTATGATCAATCAGGAGTGCTGCGGCCGGTAGCTTTCATGTCAAAAAAGATGCTCCCAGTCGAATGCAACTACGAGATCTTCGACAAGGAGCTGCTTGCAATCGTCAATGCTTTCGAAACCTGGACAGCGGAACTCGGTTCAGTTGAAGCATCCACTCTCATCTTAACCGACCACAAAAACCTTGAACATTTTACTACCACAAAAAAATTAAATCGGAGACAAGCTCGTTGGAGCGAATTGCTTGCCGATTATGACTTCAAGATTGTGTTCAGACCTGGAAAACAAGGCGCAAAGCCAGATGCCCTGACTCGGATAAGCGTTGACAGACCTAAAGACGATACTGACGAAAGAAACCAACAACAACACCAGACGCTTCTCAAGCCCTATCAAATTCTTCGAAGTGCTAGCACTATCGTCCCTCCTGAGAATCAAGACCATCCTCATAGCCCCCTCAAAAAGCCATCCATGGAAGATTGGGGCGTCGCGTGCGATAACGACCCATTCTGCCAGGAAATCCGAACAGCCCTCGAGGATTTTATGATTAGTCGCACCAATATCCAACTAGCTGACTGTAAACTGACTTCGCACTCTTTTGCCTTTAATGATATGGAGTATGTCCCAGCTGCTCTCCGAGAGAAAGTTCTTCAGGAGTTGCATAACTCTCCCCTTTACGGCCATCGTGGATCTGCTGCTCTTTACAGCCTAGTGACGAGAAAATATTGGTGGCCAGGCTGCCATAAAGACGCATCGAAATACGCGCGTGGATGTGAGGCCTGCCAAAGAAACAACCCATCAGTTCAAAAGCCTCATGGTTTCCTTCATCCACTACCCGCCCCGAGCGCAGCCTTTAGACATTTGACACTCGACTTCATCAGACCCCTCCCAAGATGTACCATTAAAAACACCACATATTGGTTCATCCTTCAAATTGTAGATCGTTTAACCAAGAGAGTGTGGATCATACCAATGGAGGGCCCAACGGCGCGATAAACTGCGGAAGCCTTCGTGGACCACGTGATACGTTTTGCGGGCCTACCTGATTCTTTGGTCTCCGACCAGGGACGTGCGTTTATAGACCAAACCTGGAAGGATATCTGTGCACGTCTGCAAATTACTCACAAGCTCTCATCATCCTATCATCCACAAACAGATGGACAAACAGAGCGTGCAAATAGGACTCTCGAGGTTTACCTGCGACATTATGTCAATTACCACCAAGACAATTGGGCTAAGCATTTAGCACTGGCCGAGTTTTGCGCTAATAACCACGTTAACGCGTCTAAAGGAATCACACCATTCTTCGCCTCTTTCGGACATCACCCAAGACTTGATTTTAGACCCGAATCCGAATCAACAGAAAATCGGGACAAAAAATCTTTTGTATCCCAGATGGAGAACATTCACAAGCTTTGTTCGGAGCAAATCCACCTGGCACAGGCTTTCCAGTGTAGCTACGCAAATGAAAAACGACTTCCAGCACCCAGATATTAGGTAGGAGATCGCATCTATTTATCTTTAAAAAATGTTGCCCTATCTAGACCCACAAAGAAATTGGATCACATTCGAGCTGGACCGTGGCGAATCACAGCAATGAAAACCCCCCTGGTTGCAAAGCTGGACCTCCCGTTTCAACTTAGAATTGACAACAATTTTCATGTATCCCTTCTTTGTCCCGCATACGTCGGATTCCCGTCTCAGCAACAATCCCCACCTCCGCCATTAGACCCCGAAGTTTATGACCCTGATGAAAAGGAAGTTGAGGCTATATTGGATTCTCGAATACGCCGAAAAAAGGTACAGTACCTTATTCGCTGGACAGGATGTGAGGACACAACATGGGAGCCATGGGAGCACCTGACAGGCTGTCAACAGCTGGTTACTGAATTCCACGAAGCTTACCCTGGAGCCCCTCGCTCGCGGGACCTCGCGCCATAAAAACGGGGGGGTACTGTTAGGTTCCTGGGGATATTTTGAATTGGCGCTGGGAGTTGTTTGTTTTTTGGAAAATAGTAATCCCGGTTGGAAGTCTATTTTGGGAGTTTTAAAGTTTTTCATTGTATATATAACACGACAAGCCTCCGTACGAGGCTCACCACGTCAAGTCTTTTGTTGTAATTCAAACTGACATTTTTTCTCCTTCGATAACTCTCACCTCCCACTGCCACCATCACCATCACCATTACCATTACTACCACCATATACCGTAATCGTCATTATTACCGTAACCACCACCCTCACCGTAACCCTCACCATTATCCCATACCGTAAACATTATCATAATCTTTACCTTAGCTATCACTGCCACCAACATCATAATCACCGTCGAATCCGTACTTACCGTAATTACTACTACGAAGCCCATATTCATCCTGACACTATCTCCCATAACATTCCCAATAGCACGGGTATCTGAAAGTCACAATATCCACCCACCAACGTGACACCAACCCTGATCCGTGTATCCTTACCTCTTTTCACTAATGGCAGCTGTGGAAATGCGCTCTAGTCATGTAAATTATATTGCTTTCCTTTGTAGCCCGAGGTTTACCCCTCGGCGTCCTGTATCCCAGTAGGGAATTGTAGGGCCATGACAACACGTTTCCCCACTGACGTTAAATAATAATAATAATAATAATAATAATAATAATAATAATAATAATAATAATAATAATAATAATAATAATAATAATAATAATAATAATAATAATAATAATAATAATAATAATAATAATAATAATAATAATAATAATAATAATAATAATAATAATAATAATAATAATAATAATAATAATAATAATAATAATAATAATAATAATAATAATAATATGAATAGGGCCCAAAGCAGCGTTGCTACACAAATAAGGAGTGAGCACATTGGGCTCAACTCGTATTTATATAGAAGGAGAGTCCCAGGAGTCGAATCCCCGAGATGCCAGTGCGGATACCCATCCCAGAATCCAAAACACATGATTATGTGCTGCCCCAGGTGGGCCAAAGGACGATCAGAAGTGATGAGGAAAGCGAAGAATCAGTCTTTCACAGTAATGATGCAAAGCCCGGAAGATATATCCCGGATAACAGAATGGATAATCAAAGAAGGATGGCTAGAACAATTCCGACTCGCGAGAGACGTCGAAAAGCTACTCAAAGAAAGAGAAGATGCGTCAAAGGGTAAGACTTAAAGAAAGGGTGGATATCGCACATGGCGGAACAGAGAGAGCGCACTTACCATAGACCTCCCAGTATGAACTGAAGAAACCAACCAGACAGGTTAGGGGTTTTCACCGAGATGTTTCCTCCTATGTACATAAGAAGTTTATAGATTCCTGCATGGGCCACTAAAGGCGCCAAATCAGGTCAATGAAATCAAATTCAAATAATAATAATAATAATAATAATAATAATAATAATAATAATAATAATAATAATAATAATAATAATAATAATAATAATAATAATAATAATAATAATAATAATAATAATAATAATAATAATAATAATAATAATAATAATAATAATAATAATAATAATAATAATAATAATAATAATAATAATAATAATAATAATAATAATAATAATAATAATAATAATAATAATAATAATAATAATAATAATAATAATAATAATAATAATAATAATAATAATAATAATAATAATAATAATAATAATAATAATAATAATAATAATAATAATAATAATAATAATAATAATAATAATAATAATAATAATAATAATAATAATAATAATAATAATAATAATAATAATAATAATAATAATAATAATAATAATAATAATAATAATAATAATAATAATAATAATAATAATAATAATAATAATAATAATAATAATAATAATAATAATAATAATAATAATAATAATAATAATAATAATAATAATAATAATAATAATAATAATAATAATAATAATAATAATAATAATAATAATAATAATAATAATAATAATAATAATAATAATAATAATAATAATAATAATAATAATAATAATAATAATAATAATAATAATAATAATAATAATAATAATAATAATAATAATAATAATAATAATAATAATAATAATAATAATAATAATAATAATAATAATAATAATAATAATAATAATAATAATAATAATAATAATAATAATAATAATAATAATAATATATTCTAGTTTACTGTCCTATCTAGCTTCTATGTACATAGCGCCATGAGGACGGATGGTGTTACGGTTTAACCGATACGCTTAGCTTAGGTGGTTACCTAAGCAATCACATGAGTTGTGCTTAGTCAGCAGTTAAGATTTGTAAATAATTAGACGTTGCATTAGCTCTTTCCTTTCCTCAGATTAGTTTAATTCAATAAACATCACAAGACCATCTCGGTTACCGTTACATTATTAAACTAATCTCTCCAAATTGGATTGCCCGATAATAAGCAAATCACAATCATTTGTGGCTTAGGGTTCATAATCTTGTACAGTGGATGCCAACATTCAGACTACCTTGTCCTGATACAAGTGAAGAAAGCAGCACATCGATTTCAAGCAGTCGACAAAGCGAAAGATCATACGAAACCGCAGAAGAACCAGAAATTGTAATGTCTGGAAAAGATATAGAGATGTCACATACAGGAGATGGTAGTGTCTCCATTGATCAACCGGATCTAAATGCTATTCTTACCAAAGTAATGGAATCTAACAGAATTTTAAGGAAATCGATCCAAGATATGGAAAAACGTGAAACCGAAAACAGAATTGAAATGGATCGACTTCGCAGAGAGATGGGGCAGATAATAGGAGTTATGCATGGTCCAAAACAGGAAAACCAGCTACCAATTTCATCAACGAACGACAGGTATATGGCTGCAACATCTAATCCAGCCCCGTTACAGAATATTGATACAGGAACAACTATTAATGCCAAGCCCCTAAAATGGCCAGAACCATATGACCATAAAGACCAGACACAATGGGCCGCTACTTACAGTCTACTTCGGTATATCCACCGGCGAGATGTAGTCGAAAGAAGACTCCTCAGCCCGGCAGATTTCTTCACTACGCTTTACAGTCAGGCTGTAACAGGAAATGCTAGAGTCATGGTTACGGGTCAATTTCAGGATCGAATGGCAAACGGACAAATTGATGATGCCCTTGGGTTCTTACAAGCTATGGATGACACCTTCAGGGATCGGAATGCTGAGCAGACTGCAGCATCCTTGTTTTATGCATGCAAACAATTCAAAGACGAGAGCTTAGCATCATTTTTGCCACGTTTTCAGTTATTGCTCGCGCGCAGTCCAAGTTCGTCTGGAGAAGACCAAAACAAAATCTATCAGCTTCGAAATGCGCTCAACAAGACAACCCTTGACTATTTGGTTGGACGCTTAAAGCCTAACTCATATCTTGAGTTTATCGAGTATCTATCGACGGTTGGCGCCGAAATTGAAAAAGTTGGTCGGTTCAAGACGAAGGCATATTCTATTGGTGAGATTGGGAACTTCGATGATGGAACACGTGGTATTGCCGGAGGCAAAATACTAAATAATACAGGTTCTGCAGCGTTCGCAAACCGGCCGTCACAAAACCTCGTAAGTCACCCAAAAGATGCAGATGGCGATGTTAGAATGACTGGGGTCTTTAAGATCCGTGCGAGGTGGGTTTCGATAAAGGAAATTGAACGAAGGAAGATAGAGGGTCTTTGTATTCGCTGTGGAAATAAGGGTCACCACATCTCCTCGTGTCGGTTTTTGCCAGCCGAACGCCCAGAGACTTCAGTAAAATCAACTTCTGCGCAAGAGCCACAATTTGAAATGGGAAGTTGTGTGGTACAAGACGAGCCGTTAAAAGATTAGCCTCTGAAGAAAGTCGCTCTCAGAGGCCGGAAAATGGAGCTTGCAAAACGAATGTAAAGGTACAAACCATTGAAGACGTAGAAGCAGCGGGAAAAATGGATGGAAATTCCTTCATCATAGAAACCTTAGTAAATAAAACATATCCCGTGTCTACTCTGATTGATAATGGTTGTGAATGCCTTGCTGCAGTTAGCGACTCTATGGTGCGCAAAGCTGGCCTTCCCAAGATAAAAATAGCCCCTCGTAGACTCACCGGGGCAACTAAAGGTGAAGAGAAAGGAAATGAATACATAACTGAGATGACAAATAATGGAATTTGACATAAATGGATACCAAAAAACACTATACGCATACATTATTCCTCGTCTCTCTCATGATATGATACTTGGTAAGCCATGGATGGAGAGGGAGGACGTGGTATATCATGCAAAGAAACATTGTATAGATATTCGTGAGGCTGTTGTTAACGGTCAACCCTTACGAGTCTGGGAAAAAGGAATAGAAATGAAATATCAAGAAGTCAGTGGTGTCCATACAGTGCGACCTAGTCTAAATATTTCAGGCCTATCTGCTGGGGTCTTCCTCGCAACGGTGAGAAGAGCTCGACAATCATCAGTTGGGAAGCCAACACAATTATTTGCTGTCTCACTGGCGGATATTCAAAAAGCACTCGCTCCATCAAAGAAATCAGCTACTAGCTTGGATAGGCTTCCTCCTCAGTATGAGGAATTCTCAAATTTATTCAAAAAAGAACTAACTGACGAGTTACCACCCCATCGGTTAAACTGTGATCACGAAATAAAGTTAGAACCTAACAAGGAAATACCTTGGGGTCCCCTTTATGGTATGTCAAGAGACGAACTGTTAGTTCTGAGGAAAACTCTAACCGAACTTTTGGATAAGAATTACATTCGTGCAAGTAGTTCGCCTGCAGGAGCACCAGTGTTGTTCGTTCGGAAACCTGGAGGAGGACTGCGATTCTGCGTAGACTATCGGGCGCTGAACTCTATTTCCAAAGCAGACCGCTACCCGCTACCGTTGATCAAAGAGACTCTCTCAAAACTGAGTAAAGCTAAGTGGTTCACTAAATTAGATGTCCGTTCAGCCTTCCATAAATTACGAATTAAATAGGGTGATGAGTGGAAAACTGCTTTTCGCACCCGATTCGGACTTTTTGAATGGCTTGTCATGCCGTTTGGTCTCAATGGGGCTCCTGCCTCTTTCCAAAGATATATCAATGAAACTCTACGAGAATATCTGGATGACTTCTGCTCGGCTTATGTTGATGATATATTAGTCTACACAAATGGAGACTTGATAGAACATGAAAGCCATGTCCGACTAGTCTTAGACAAATTACTTAAGGCTGGACTTGGTCTAGATATCGACAAATGTGAATTCAGTGTCAAGAGAACGAAGTATCTCGGATTTATTATATCCAGTGAGGAAGCGGTTCCTTCTGTTCGAATGGACCCCGAAAAAATAAGAGCAATATCAGAGTGGGAGGCACCGACTACAATAAAAGGATTAAGGAGCTTCCTCGGTTTTGCAAATTTTTACCGTGGATTTATTAATGGGTATTCAAAGATTTGCGCACCTCTGACGTCATTAACAGGAAAAGGTACTCCATGGAAGTGGGACTTGGAGCAGGGACAAGCGTTCGAAACTCTGAAGTCAAAGTTTGTAGCAGAGCCAGCTCTCGCACAATGGGATCCTGATCGAGAAACCATGCTCGAGGCAGACTGTTCAGGGTACGCCCTTGGTGGTTGCCTACTACAAAAGCAAGAAGAGTCACTATGGAAACCAGTAGCATACTACTCTCGCAAATTAACTGGAGCCGAGATGAATTACCAAATTCATGATAAAGAATTGTTGGCAATTGTGGCTTGTATAAGAGAATGGGACGCAGAGTTGAGGGGCCTAGCAAAACCTTTTACCATCATAAGTGATCATATGAATTTAAAATACTTCTTGACAACAAGAAATCTTACAGAAAGACAGATTCGTTGGGCAGAGTTATTATCGAGATTCCGATATTACTTACAATATAGAAAAGGTGCAGAAAATGAACGAGCAGATGCTCTTTCACGAAGAGACCAAGATAAGCCTAAGGAAGGAGATCCCCGTCTTTTAAGTCGAGAAAGACAAGTATTAAACCCTATTGTCGTAAAAAGGATTAAAGTTAGAGGATTTGAGATTGCAGAAGGAAATGACATGTTTGTGAATCAAGATCTGCAAATGTTATGGAATCGAGCGATCCAGGAAGACTCTAATTATGGTCGTATAATTGAGGCTGTGCACAATGGCGATCGCGTCTGGCCAAAAGATCTTAAAGTACGAGTAGAAGGATCGGAAGAACCAAAACCGTTGAAGGCCACCATTGCAGTGTGTAAATTTGATGGCGAAACAGGTACTCTCCGCTATCAAGAACGAATCTGGGTCCCGATGTATGAACCGTTAACTACTGCGTTGATACAGAACACTCATGATGCGGTGGTTTCCGGACATCCTGGAAGAGACGCAACATTAGCGCAAGTGTCACGAAATTATTTCTGGCCCGGTATCAGTAAAGCTGTAAAACGTTTCTGCAAAAATTGCCATGTATGCGGTCGATCATCTATTTGGCGACATGAAAAACAAGGCCTCTTAAAACCCCTACCAGTACCTGATAGATTCCACCAAGAATTGTCCATTGATTTTATGGTGGACCTTCCGGAATCCAATGGCATGACAAATATTATGGTAATAACTGATAGGTTATTAAAATCAGTTACCTTAGAAGCTATGGCAAGAATGGACGCCGAGAAATGCGCAGAACGATTCATAGATTGTCATTGGAGATTTCACGGATTTCCAAAATATATCACGAGCGATAGAGGATCTAATTGGACGAGTAAATTTTGGAAACGCCTATGTGAGTTGGTAGGAATAGAACAAAGATTGAGTACGGCCTATCACCCACAAACTGATGGAGCAACTGAAAGGGCAAATCAAGAGGTCCAAACATATTTGAGGGCTTATGTTAGTTACTCCCAATATGATTGGGCAGAATGCCTACCCGCAGCTCAGTTAGCAATTAATAATAGAGATGTAATGTCTCTAGGTAGTATAAGCCCGTTTTTTGCAACACATGGATACCACGTTAATCCAATCCAGAATAATTTACCAGATTCAAGTATACCTGCATCGAATGGGAATAGGAGAGCCGAATCTTTTGTGGAGAGATTGGCCAATACAACCGCATATATGCAAGCGGCTATGGCAGCTTTACAAGAAAGGAGTAAAGACCAAGCTAATAAACACAGGCAGCCAGCGCCTCGTTATGTTATTGGTGATAAAGTGTGGCTACTTTTGAGAAACATTAAGTTCGATAGTCAACCTTCAAAAAAACTTGCATGGCAACACGCTAAGTATGAAGTGACAAATGTTATATCTCCAGAAGTTGTTGAACTGAATGTGCCTGGAAAAATACATAATCGATTCCATGTGGATCTACTATTGCCGGCTCATGAAAATCCTTTACCGTCTCAAAAATTGAAGATAAAGATCCCGGCCCAATTTCAAACCTTGACGGCGAAGATGAATATTTTATAGATGAAATACTGAGATGTAGGACGTGGAAAGGAGAACGTCAAGCACTAGTGAAATGGAGAGGACAATTACAACCAGAATGGACTTCTTTAGTTAATCTGCAGGACGCAGCTGCATTAGACCATTGGGAAAATAAATGGGGACCAGCCGAATCAAACAATGGTCCACAACCAAGAAAGAGGAAGTATAAAAAGGAAGGGGGTAATGTTACGGTTTAACCGATACGCTTAGCTTAGGTGGTTACCTAAGCAATCACATGAGTTGTGCTTAGTCAGCAGTGAAGATTTGTAAATAATTAGACGTTGCATTAGCTCTTTCCTTTCCTCAGATTAGTTTAATTCAATAAACATCACAAGACCATCTCGGTTACCGTTACAGATGGCCGTATTGTTTAGGGAAAAAGCTCAAGAGCAAAACCCAGTTTCCCGCCACTAGTGCATGCTCTAGCTCCACGCTTAAAGCATCCATCTATCTCCACTGTTCAATTTTTTTATCCGTATATTTCATTTTCTCCTTCATAACTGAAACGAAGTCTCAATTTAACATCGGAATATTAACGAGGTCTGGTACCTCATCACTAATTTTGTTAGCTATGGCAAATTGTTGAAGTCGGCCACTTGAGAGAAGGAAGCGGACTGCTGCGCGGCAGCCCCGTGGTGTAAGAAGTAGATGATCATAGTTCACAACTCGAGCATCGAGAAGCATTTTTGTTCGCAAGTGTTCATGTTCAGGGCAATGAAACAGGATGTGCCGAACTGTCTGGGAGTGCGTACTACACGTACATTGTGGGGTGATGCCTGGGACCCCAACGGATGCAAGCCATGCATTTAAACCTATAACCTCAGAGCGCAGTAACATAAGGGCAGTGGCCTCATGCTCTTTAAGTCCATGGTATAGTTTGAAGGACTGAGTCCGCCAGGGTGTTCTCCATGATGCTGTCGAGTGGGTACTTCTTTTTGTTAGCCATTTGTTTTTCCAGGTGGAGTTAGCCCATCTTTTGAGCGCCGTGACTGAATGTAAGGCTTTAATGTAACCCTCCTTTCCTGATTGTTGATCCAGCCTACTTCTATGTCCCAGAGCCGTTTGGTACTCATCTATTAAAGCTCCTGCTTCGTGTCGCATAGAATCCACAGCGGCTCTAATCCTTATAGGGTTTGCCCGTCTCCGGCGCGTTCGAGAGATACGATCCCACAGAGAATTTAAGTGCTTCTGGATTTCTGTTGTGACTGGCTTGTGCTTGGTGGTAGCTGCATAGCAAAGGGAGGATAGATGCATGTGAAGATCAATTGGTAGAATTGTTGCCTCTCTCTCCAGAACTGCGCAGGGTGTGCGCTTGTATCCGCCAGTTATTTTTCTTAGGCACCTATTCTGCACTTTCTCCAGTTTCCCTATATGACTCGATGGTAGTGGACAACCATTGTTTTGCATTCCCCAGATTTGTGACCCATAGAGAGCCGTAGGACGTACCACTGCCGAATATACTAGCCTTGAATGTCGCATAGATGGGCCCCAAACTGATGAGGCAATCCTCGAGAAAGCATTGAAGGCCATATCGCCTTTTCGACTAGCATCGGCTACCTGAGCTCCCCATCGGAGTCGATTGTCTACCAGGACTCCGAGCACTTTCATTTCAGACCTTGGGTTTATTTGTACGTTGTCCAATTTTACTTGCTCGTGCAAATCTGCTGTTCTTCCTCTCTTTCGCGCGAAGTGAACCAGCTGGTACTTTTCGGGCGCAAACCTAGCCCCGTACCTTTTAGCCCACGCAAGACACCGATCGTGCGCTGTTCTTAGTAGGTGGCAGTTTTCACGAGCAGATTTACCCCAGGCCACAAGAGTAGTGTCGTCTACGAAACCAAAAGCCATATACCCATTATCAGGTTGTTGAAGAGACTCGAGAAGTTCGGAGATGTAAAATAGGAATAATACGGGAGATAGGGGAGACCCCTGAGGAATTCCAACCTCAGTTTTAATCCATTCACTTGTGTTTCCCGTGAATTGAATTTTCGTTCGTCTTCCGGAAACAAAACTATCAACGTATGAAATAATCCGTGCAGGGAATCCCTCTCTTCGCAGGATCTCAAGTAGGCGCTCCTTGGAAACGTTATCAAAAGCCCCCATGATATCTAATCCGAGCATTGATACAACGCAGCCTGGACTAGCATTCCATGCCGTTTGGACGGTAGAAGTTAAAAGCTCGAGTGCAGATAATGTGGAGCGGTTTTTACGCGCTCCCATCTGAACCCATGGAAACATTCCGCACTCTTCTGCCGCGGCTGTGAGGCGATTCGCTACTAATTTCTCAACCAGTTTGGCAAGTGAATTCTCTAAAGCAATGGGTCGATAGCTTGATGGAAGCGAGTAGTCCGGTCGTCTCTCTTTCCGCAGGGCTATGGTTATTGATTCCTTGAAAGGATGCGGGATTTTACCCTTCGCAAGAAGATTATTGATCGCATGCGCAATTTCGTTCTTCCATTCCGGCAGGAGGAGCTGGAGTATCTCATTTGGTATCTCATCAGGACCAGGAGTCTTGCCTCGTGGAAGTTGCCGCAGAATGCTTTCAACTTCCTCAGGGGTGACATCTGCAATAGACACTACTGGCCGTTTTGGTTGCTGTCTTGTGTCCAAGTCCGTTAAGTCGGCCTCCACCTTGCATGGGAAGAACTTTTCCTTTAGGATCGTTACTTTACCTTAGTTGTCATCCGTGATAGTATCCTTGTCATTCCTTCTCAGTCCTGGCAAGTGTGGGGGTCCCTGCTGCACCCTGTAACATTTTTTACCCCACCTTGACAGTTTCCAGAGCCCCTCGTTATGCGGTTTACTAGAGGATTCTGTTGTGTCAGCCACAAATCTTCTCCAGCTAGACCGCTTCAGTTTTCGGATCTCGTTTTGGAGCTGTTGATGGAGCATCTTTTCACGAACCTTGTCATGTTCGTCACCAGAAGTTTTGGCTTGCCTCCGCGCCTGCCTAGAGCCCCTAAGAAGCTCCGTTGCTCTAGCAGACCAAGCAGCTTTAGCATATGAACTCGGACGAGCCCTTGGGCAGTGTAAGTTTAGAGCCCTAGATATAGCATCTTGAAGTGCTACTAAAGGCTCCGGAGATATGTGCCATGCACTCTCCCTCAGAACTAGTCTCATTTTGTCCAGGTCGGCTTTGACATGCGTAAATCGCTTACTCTCAGGTTGATGAAGAACGATGGGACCTAAACTAATTTCGATGGGAATGTGGTCGCGTCTGATACACCAGTCCTCTCTTGGGCAGCAGAATTGAACCCGCTCTAACAAATCACCTGTGGCAAATGTGAGGTCGATTACGGTCTCCTGAAGGATTCCATTAGATCCTAGCCTCTGGAAAGTTGGGATTCCCGGTGGCGTAGCGAGGTGAAGTCCATGGTTATTTGTGGCGTTGAGAAGCAGCTGAGCCCGAGTATCTCTGGGTGATAAGTTGCCACCCCAGTGAGGATGATGACAGTTGAAATCCCCCAAAATTATGCGGCTTAGGCTGTCATCTCTGATTGCATCTAAAATTTCGTGCCATCTAATCAATTCAGGGCCACTGGTTACTGGGCTGTATATATTTACCACCCTGGTCGAGAGTCCTTCAAGGTGTAAAGTAATTTCTGCTACGAAGGCCGACCTCCACCGATATGACCAGCAAGCAGGATTTAGGTACTTGCTGACTAAAAATGCTACTTTTGTTTCCAAGGCTGGTTGCATAGAGAGAGTGTATCCTTTTGGGCAATAGGTTCCCAGGGTTTCCTTATTGATGCTCGGCTCTTGAAGTGCGATTAAGATGTGCTTTTCTGGATTCAGCATATCCATAAAGGGTCGGAGAATACCATAGTTACTTGCGCCGCAATTATATTGTACAATAGAGAATGATTTCACAAGCGGGGGGACGCCGGGGCATCCGGTACCACTATATCTTGGCTAGGAGATGGTCGTGGTGAGCCCACAAACGAGACTGGTTGCCCAAAGCTCAGTGAAGGAGTTGCTGCCCCCGACTTGCCCATGATTTCCTTTCTTGGTCGTCCTGGTCCTCTCCGTAGCTCGCCACCTGCACCGGTTGCTGTAGCTATTCTCCGCTTCTTGTTGGCAACAATTGTGAAGCCTTGATCTCCTTCTGGGTTTGTTGGTGCCCCTGTATTTGCTGTCATGTATTCCTCACGGTGGACCTCGGCTGTTTGTGCAAGGAGTTCATGTCTCGCTCTTTGAACATTATTTTTGTACACCTGAAAGACTTGGCACGCTGCCTTTTGCCATGATCTGTGGGCCTTTCCACAGTTGCAGCAAGAGACTCGCTCCTTGGGACAGTCCTTTGTTTGGTGACTGCCTGCACACCACCCACACTTTGCAGCCCTACTGCACGAGGTCTGCGTGTGCCCCCATTGCGAGCAATTGAAACATTGCTTAGCTTGAGCTTTAGGTGACCATGGTTGAGCAGTGTAAAGTATGGCGTTAAATACGATACCTTTTCTAACAACTTCCCTCTGCAAAGGCTCAGATGGTAAACTAATGACTAATGTACCTCTGATATGTCCTAATTTTTTAGCTTTTTCGTATTCCTTTCCGTCGTGTAGCCAACGAACACGGTTTATTCGGAGCCCTGGAATTCTTGAACGTGTTGCTTCCACAATTCCCTGTATAAGCCCGCTATTGTCCGCGTTTTTGCCACCTTGGATCTTTACCGAGAGCGGAAATCCTGGAACCTGGACTGCGTATTCTTGGCGTAGAACTTTAAATTCCTCCGGTTGAGGCATATTTAAAGCAGCATCCCGTTGGGAGGCTGACTGGACAAATACCTCTGTATCCTTGCTTTTTAGTTTACGAACCGCAAATGCGCCTGCAATGTGTTTCTGAGCTACCGAAAGTAGTTCGCTAGGTTGCATTTCTGCCGCTCCATTTACCCTAATGCGGACTGCTGATCGAGTTGCTGAAGGTGCCAGAACTGCTGCATATGAGGGCTTAGTTAATAATAATAATAATAATAATAATAATAATAATAATAATAATAATAATAATAATAATAATAATAATAATAATAATAATAATAATAATAATAATAATAATAATAATAATAATAATAATAATAATAATAATAATAATAATAATAACCCCAATTCACATTCACCAAAGCCTGAAGAGGGCCCAGAGCAGCATTGCCATGCAGATAAGAAGCGAGCACATCGGGCTCAATTCTTATCTGCACCAAAGAAAAGTCCCTGGAGTTGATAGCCCAAACTGCCCGTGCGGATATCTGTCCCAAAATGTCAAACATGCGATCATGGCCTGCCCCCTATGGGCCAAAGGAAGGGCGGAGGTATGGAGAAAGTCCAAGAGCCGATCATTCGAAGAAATGATGAACAACCCGGAAGATTTAGGAAGATTAACGCAGTGGATCTTAGACCAGGGATGGTTAGAGCAGTTTCGATTGGTTGGGGAAGTGGAAAGACAGGTGAAGGAGCGGGAGGAGAAAAGAATGAGGCGAGGGGTAGGAGTTTGACGTGAGGATATCCGTACTGGACAGAACAGTACATCGCACTTCCTGAAGGTTAACTTCAAAATCAGTAGAATCTTACCAGGTAGGTCTAGGGGGTTTTTAACCAAAAGGTTTCCTCCTGTGTAAATAAAAATTTAGATATAACTGTGTGGGCCTTTAAGGGTGCCAAACGAGGGTAATGAAATCAAATCAAATCAAATAATGTGTTACAGGTCTGATGCCTGAGGTATCATAAGGTTAGGGAGGGGGCATATTAGCCATGTGCTGGGTTCATAGTGAAGTAATGCCTGAGGCATTATAAAGTTTAGAAGAAGACTTAGAGGCTTGGGGCCGATTCTCATTTATGCTAGTGTTGCAAGGATAGGACTTCTGGAGGAGTAACTCTTGAACAGCATGAGAATTGTCATTTAAATTATATTAAGGTTGATTAGGCGTTCGGATGTAAGGGGATTTAATATTAGATGGAAACATGTACATAAAGGATAGGGTAGATGTCCTTTGGTCTTTAGATTTATTATATTCTTTGATTTGATGCTCATTTTTATCTACTATTAAGATACTTCAGCCTCGACTATTACAAATGGGTCCCGGGCAGAGCCCTTTGTCCAATTGATTTGGGACTGGTGGAGCCGGCGGGGATCGTACCTGTGGGTATGCCCAACTTGTTTGCACCTCTCTAGAATATGTACACGCGCATAAAAACACCCTACTGTCACGGACTGGATTAATTCAGTTCAGGTATGGTTCTTCCGGGGTTCGGCTAGTTCCCCGTCTTGTCTGCGTAAGTCCGACCGGATAAGACTAGGATCCCTGGTGGTTGGGAACAAAGCGTTATGCATTGGTGTTCTGTTGGATCTCAGGGTTGAAGGGTTCCCCTTGTCCGCCTGAAAGGCGTTAGTGTCTTTTCTGTGTATAATTAGCGGGTTCATCGCACCCTTTTAATGGTGTGCAACGTCTTAGTTTATTATTCTTATTTATTCTTTGATTCGTTATCAATCTACTCCGGGTTCCCGTTACCTCTTCTCCCTCCATCTCATACTGTGACACCTACGAAACGCCTGAGTCAACTAGAACTCCCTGGTTCCCTCCCCCAACAAGGTTTCCAACCTAAAAGGCTAAAAAAAGGAACCCGAAAATTAAAAAAAAAAAACAAAATAAAAAACATCAAAAAAAAAAAATAGATAGTTGCTGAGTCAACCTGGCATTTCACACACTCTGTTTCCACGATGTCGCTGCCTTCCACGACTTTTTATAAAATGCTGTACCCGCTTCCAGTGGAGGACGAGCTTGCGAAAAGGATGCCAAAACAGCCTGTAAGTTTTGCAAATTCTGTAAATTCTCTAACACACTTTGGGCCGAGAAGTTGGTTAATGAGGTAGCCCATTGTCCTTCCTTTCCTAAGCCTACGCGTTAAGCTGACGTGTTCTCGACAACGTACGAAGTGAGTAGGGGATGTCTCTTGTCCACAGATGCATACTAAATTTGCATTTTCATGATGTAGTCAGCGGTGATATGCAGCGAAGTCACCGTGCCCGGTTCTTGCTGATATAAGCTTTTGCAGAAGCTGCCGCGGCATTTTGAGCTCTGGAGGCTTTCGACGGCGCATCTGTAAGTCTAGATCTTTGTACCTAGCCGGACATACCTTGGACCACCAATCGTTAATTAGCTGCTGACGGCGCTGTTGCACAAGGCGACGAACATAGGCTAGCGTGATGAAGTTTGGTTCAACATGGTAAGGGGGGAGTGATTGAAGTGCAGCTCGTGCGGCCGCGTCTGCCTCTTCATTTCCAGGTATCTTAGAGTGCCCTGGCACCTATCTAACTTCTGAATTGGCTTTTTGGGAAACGTCGTGAAAAATCCGAGTTAGCCTAAGGCAAGAGGACGTCCTGCCAGTCTGGAGGGCCCGGACTGCAGCTTGGTTGTCCAGAAGAACATAAATTTTCTCACCGCTTCGTCTAACGGAGAGCGCAGCTCGGAGTGCCATGGTTGCCCCAAAAATTTCTGCATCGTACACTTCTCCCCAGTGTAGAATCCCTTGATCTTTCTTAAAAGTTATTCCCCCGCGTTGCAGGACAAATCCCCAGGAAGACCTTCCATGTCCCTCTGAAGAGCAGTCAGAGTAGGCGCAGATGACAGAAGACGGAATTGTTCGGATCCAATTCTCGTGGTTTATAATACCCTGTGCTTTTGTTGCTTGCGGATGAGAATATAAAGGTGCAAGTAAGGGTTCAGCACTTTCTGATGATGGTGGTAGCTGTCGAAAGGCCCTCTGCAAGCGTGACATCTGAGATTCTGGATGTTTAGAAAGTATGGCCCTTCTTTTGTACTTAAGCGTGCCTACATTAGGGCATATGTTTGCTCTACTGCGAAGAGGATGATTAGTGTCTAGAGAGTTTATTCGCGCGGCGAGTCGCAGGCGATTACCTTCTAGGAGTATGTTCACAGGTGGAATTCCTCCTCCTCGATGAAGAGCTGCGTTGGGAGTCGTTCTCCATACTGGAAGTGCAGCCCTTAAAGCTAAACGAACTGCTTTATCGATAAGGTTGCAGAGATAAACCGTAGGAGGGGTCACATCTCCGCGTTTTGTTGGGCGTTTCAAGCTGGGACACCAAACTTCTGCAGCAAATGTCGCCACCGGGTTAATGTAAGAGTATGGCCGGTGTTGCCTCGTTATTCATCCTTGTAGATTGTTGGACAGGCTACTGGGCTAGCCGTGAAGGCGCGGCCGCTCGAAGACTAGACCGCCCCAACGTTTTCTTTCATTTGTGGGACCTCAGTAGTATTTAGGTGGGGGCTAGTCCGGGGGGGGGGGATAAACGGTTTCTATTTAATAGTTGCTGTCGACCTTACTAAAAGGGTCGTGCAACGTCTTGTTAATTATTATCCTGCTTTGACCACAATCTCAGATTAAACATTTATCCCCGACTTTCCCGCACTATCTTCTCTGAATACCGCTCCGTATTATCTTGTAACCCTCTCGCACCCCCGCTGTGTGACATTACGTTGCACCATTTTTATTTTTTTTTAAAAAAAAAAAAAAAAAAAATCTTTAAAGATTTTTTATTTTTATCTTTATATTTCCTCGTTCTCTTATACTTGTCATACCGTTCGCGACCATTTATTTAGCACCGTTTCTGCCACGTGCTGGTTTCCTAGGTTGTTTTGCTGATTGATTGTTTGATTGGTTGTCTGCTCGTGCGCTTGGTTGATTATTGGATAGTGTTTTCTACTTGTTTTCTACTTCTATATTTTATTATTGTGTTCGCCTTTTATTCCTAGTTCCTAGCAATGGCTCCTCCTGATTCTCCAGAATCTTTCCTAAAGCTTCTACATCAGTCTGACGATGCTGGTCAGATTAAACGGGTGACAGAGCTCTTCAAATCAGGGCAGAAGCTCGAAGTGAAGGTCACCGCACTTGACAAAGAAATCGCGCGTCTTCAACTCGAGAATCTAGAACTAAAAGCATCTTTTGATACTCTCCAGAACCAGATCCAAATTTGGAGAGACGAGAATGCCGGCCTCCAAAGGCAGCTGGCAGTGGCCCAGTATAAATTGGAGAACCAACCAAAGGACTTTGACCCTTCCACCTCTGCCGATACACAAAAACCCTCGGTAACGACAGAATGCTTCCATATCAGAGAGGTTTTTCTAGGAAATGATAAGACTAAATATGACAGGTTTAAGAAGCATATAAAAATAACCATCGCCCAAAACCCTGAACGCTTTCGCACTGTCCAGTCCCAAGTTGGTTTGGTTTACCAGAATCTAGGTCCTGAACCTCAATCATTCATGGATCAGCACTTGACGGAAGAAGGTCTATTTGGATTTCAAAAGGTAGAAGACGTCTGGCAAGTTCTGGACGTTTCATATCGTAATCCGAATGAGAAGAGCGAAGCTAGACGCGCTTTGGTTCATCTACGCCAGGGAGCTAGGCCATTTGGTGCTTATCTCGCAGAATTTCAACGCCTAAAAACGCTAGCTGGTATCTCTGATGATGGAACCCTGATTGACGCCATGCGCGACGGAGTCACTCAGGACTTGAGAACGAAAATCAGTGATCAACAAGTAATTGACCATGACTACACCTTTGACGAATTTGTCGCTCTTTGCAAAGACTGCCAACATCGACTTGACCTAGACAAAGACCAAACCAAAAAACCTTACCCCTATGCGGGCGGAAGGCCTCAACAGTTTTCGCGACCTAACCCTCCTCCGCCGAACGCCCGCCCCTTGCCGAATTATAACTACCACCAACCTCCTAGCATGCCACCAAGACCCTCTTTTCCTTTGGCTTCGAATCCTCCCAATCCTCCACGAGGGGATCCAATGATACTAGACCGGGCTCAAATCCAGAGAATCGGGCCGGACGGCCGAATCACAGCGGAAGAACGGCAACGAAGATTTGATCTCAACTTGTGTATGCGCTGCGGAGAAGCAGGCTATACCAAATTTACTTGCGGTCCCTCGAGAACAATAACCGACCTGAGAAAAATAGAGATGTCTTTGGATGATGAGGAAGATGGTGGAGCTCCTATACCGGTAGGGAGAGCCCAGCATTTAAAAGAATAGCCCATAACTGCAGTCACGGTTATGGTGATATTGCGATACTAAATGAATTCAACTCTTCTCTCCTAATTTCTGATTTGTCACTAGGTAGTTCTGCTAAATTGAGCTCGTTAATTTTGCCTTGCAGCCTAACTTTTGGCAAATTCTCAATTGTGACGTCTGCCTTAGTTGATTCCGGAGGAAATGGTTTTGGATTCATTGATTCATCGTTCGTGCAAAAGTACCAACTGCCCATCCTTCCCCTCGACCAACCTCGTATTCTTCGTGTCGTCGACGGACGCAAATCATCAGCAGGTATGGTAACTCATTATGTAAGGACCGAACTGTCTATAAACCACCATCATGAACTAGCTCTATTCTACATCACAAAACTTAGCAATTTTCGAATAATCCTGGGCTACGGTTGGTTGTCTCAACACAACCCCTCAATTAATTGGTCCACCAGCGCTCTAAAATTTAACTCTGACTTTTGTTCGCAGTCGTGTTTCCGTGATACCCAGATCAAATATCCTAGAAGGATTCTCATCAAAGGTTTAGCATCAGACAAAGTGACTACTCGACTTACCACCTCTCTAGTTCACCTACAACTCGACGTTATCAAAATACTTGACGCTGGTGAAACTACCGCCGAACTTACGACACTACAAAATAAACTTCCTGATTGGTTAAAGCATCAGGCTGCGGTTTTCTCGAAGTTTGACTCTGATATTCTACCGCCTCACCGTGCCATAGACCATAAAATAGTTTTAAAGGAGGGAACTCACCCTCCGTATGGTAAGCTTTACGCCATGTCCCACGACGAGTTAACAGCCCTTCGCGACTGGCTCAACAATAATCTTTCTAAAGGGTTCATCCGGCCAAGCTCTTCTCCTTGTGCTTCTCCAGTTCTGTTCGTTAAGAAGTCCACTGGCAAGCTGCGCTTGTGCATGGATTATCGGGGTCTAAACAAAATCACGGTAAAAAATCAATACCCCATCCCCTTGATATCGGAAACCTTAGACAGATTGTCCAAAGCCCGATTCTTCACCAAATTAGACGTTATTTCCGCTTTCAACCGTATCCGCATCGCCAAGGGGGATGAATGGAAAACAGCGTTCCGTACGCGTTATGGACTATTCGAATCCCTAGTTATGCCTTTTGGACTAACTAATGCTCCCAGCACCTTTCAATCCTACATAAACACAACTCTTCAAGAGTTCCTTGACCTATTCTGTACTGCGTACATCGACGATATCCTAATTTATAGCAATACCCAAGAAGATCACAGACGTCACGTTAGCCTTGTTCTTGACAAGTGCCGCGCAGCTGGATTACAGCTGGATATCAATAAGAGCGTATTTGAAGCTCCGGAAGTAAAATATTTAGGACTTATAATATCGCGCAAAGGTGTTGAAATGGATCCAGACAAAATCGACTGTGTCAAATCCTGGAAAACTCCCTCCCGCGTAAAGGATGTTCAAGCATTTCTTGGTTTTGCAAATTTCTATCGGCGATTCATCAAGGGTTTTTCATCCATTGCCAGACCATTAACTGAGCTTACTAAAAAGGGGGCCACTTGGACCTGGACCCTTGATTGTGATAACGCTTTCAAATTATTGAAAACTAAATTTACCGAGTCACCCATACTGCGCCATTTCGATCCGGACCGCCGATGTATTGTGGAAGTAGATTCAAGTGATTGGGCGCACGGCGGAATTCTTTCGCAACACGATGATGCCCACGTTTTACACCCTGTGGCTTACTTCTCCAGTCGGCTAACGCCAGCCCAAATTAATTATGAAATCTATGACAAGGAACTACTCGCCGTGGTAACAGCTTTTGAGCATTGGAGACCGGAGCTACAAAGTACGAAGGAACCGGTCCAAGTCATCACAGACCACAAAAATCTAGAATGGTTCATGACTACGAAGAAATTGAATCGTTGACAGACCCGTTGGTCAGAATTCTTATCTCGGTTCAACTTTATAATCTCCTACCGGCCGGGTAAACAAGGGGGGAAGCCGGACTCGCTCACTCGACGTTCAGAAGATCTACCTACAGGACTAAACGATAAGCGTTTAGTCCACCAAATGCAAACCGTTCTTAAACCTCAAAACTTGGACCCTGAAATCTCACAAAACCTAGACCTTAACCTTCAGCTCGCGCCTGTACACCTTGACCAATCAGAGACGCCTCTCGCTACAAAAATCGACCAATTAATAACTAACGGATACCAACAAGACAAGTTTCTCCAGGAAATATTGAAAATCATGCGAGATCCAGGCCCTTTCCGCTCTAAACATCTCGACTTATCTAGATGCAGTATTCGAAACGACCGTTTATTTTTCGACGACCTTATCTATGTTCCCGAACTACCTGAATTAAAGTTACTAATACTTGACCACTGCCACGATCATCCTAACGGCGGTCATCATGGCCGTAACAAGGTCTTCGCCAAAATCTCTAGATCCTACTGGTGGCCAAACATGATGCAAACAATCACTCAGTATACCAATAATTGTCACACATGTAAAAGAATTACACCATCTAGATTAAAGTATCAGGGTCTGCTCAAGCAACTCCCAGTTCCCGAACGGCGGTTGCGGGACTTATCTGTCGATTTTATAGGCCCACTACCAGTTTCCCAAGATTTCGACTGCATCATGGTCGTGTGCTGTCGGTTAACTAAGGCTCGACATTTCATACCGTGCCATACAACAATTGATGCTGAGGGAACCGCTAAATTGTTCTACCATCATGTCTGGAAGCACCATGGATTTCCAGACTCTATAGTATCAGACAGGGGGCCGCAATTTGTGGCCAGTTTTTGGAAATCAGTATGCGACCGTACCAACACAAAGATCTTGCTTTCAACAGCCTGGCATCCCGAAACTGATGGCCAGACAGAACGCTTTAATGCCATCCTAGAGTGTTATCTGCGCGCGTACTGTAATTACCAACAAGACGACTGGGTAGACTGGCTTCCATCAGCCGAATTCAATGCCAACGATTCTGAATCCGAAACAACAAAAGTAACTCCATTCTTTGCCAACACCGCTCAACATCCTAGATCAGCCATAGACAAGCCTAGACCTAATACGGTAAACGCATCTGAGTACGGTGCCTCGCAACAAAATCTGGCTAATAGCTTCATGGCCAAAATAGCCGAATTGAATGAATTCTTACGTGACAACATGAAAGCGGCGCAAGCATTTTATGAAAAGTTTGCCAATCGTAATCGCTCTCCCGCACCTGTCTATCGAGCAGGAGATAAAGTGTTCGTCAATGCAAAAAATATTAAGACTAAAAGGCCGAGTAAAAAACTCGACTGGAAAAACTTAGGACCTTTCGAAATCGTAAAACCTATCGGTAGTCATTGTTACCAACTGAAATTACCAGACAACCTCTGTTCAATACACCCAGTCTTCCATACTAGCCTTCTCCGACCTGACCCCAATAATCCCTTTCCAGGACAAATAAACGACCCTGACCCTTTTATTGAAATCGATGATGCGGGACAAAAAATCTACGAAGTTGATGCAATCGTAGGTTCCAGGAGAACTAAAAACCTAGGATTCCAGTATAAGGTGAAATATACAGGTCTCTATGAAACTTCTTGGCAACCACTCTCTGACATTGTCGGGGGCACTGCGACGCAAGCTGTAGAATTATTCCATTACAAAAACCCTCGCAGACCAAGACCCACCGAGCGAGAACTTGAGGATGCAATTGCGGAAGCCCAATTGGACACAGCACTTGATCAGGAAAGAGAGGATTATTGGCCTGTTGAGACAACAAACCTGAAAGGGGGGACATAATGTAAGAGTATGGCCGGTGTTGCCTCGTTATTCATCCTTGTAGATTGTTGGACAGGCTACCGGGCTAGCCGTGAAGGCGCGGCCGCTCGAAGACTAGACCGCCCCAACGTTTTCTTTCATTTGTGGGACCTCGGTAGTATTTAGGTGGGGGCTAGTCCGGGGGGGGGGGATAAACGGTTTCTATTTAATAGTTGCTGTCGACCTTACTAAAAGGGTCGTGCAACGTCTTGTTAATTATTATCCTGCTTTGACCACAATCTCAGATTAAACATTTATCCCCGACTTTCCCGCACTATCTTCTCTGAATACCGCTCCGTATTATCTTGTAACCCTCTCGCACCCCCGCTGTGTGACAGTTAACGCAAGAATCAACCGCTGCTACCAGAGGTTCAGGGGCTGCCCCGCGTGATACTGGGCTGAATTTTCGCATATTTTGAGCAGCTTTAGGTGCTTTCCCACACCATGTGGTTACATGATGCTTGAATGTGAGTTGTGAGTCGAGGTACACTCCAAGCTAGCAAAATCTTCTCAGCCAGTTCGATCCAGGTACTGTTTACATTCACTCCAGTAAGATTTTCTCCTCGCTGCCCTGGGAACTGGGTCACTTCCGATTTCCCGGTATCGAATGAAACGGCACTGTTACTAGCCCATTCTAGTAAGTTATCTATTTCACGCTGAGCCATAGCTGCGGATTCAGCAGCTGTACACCCAATTCCAAGGATGCCGATATCATCTGCGTAACTGAACCTAGCGCTGGAGTTGCCGCTACGCATAGGTTCAGCAATGTACAGAAGAAAAAGAAGTGGAGAGATCGGAGATCCCTGGGGAACACCGCAGACTAGCTTCTTAGGGTGCGTTACCCCTTCTGGGTAGCGAACTTGAACCTTTCGATCTTGTAAAATAGAGGCCGTCCACCGAAGAATCGGTTCTGGCCAACCTTGTTTCTGCATTCGTGCTAATAGTCTATTGTGGAGGACCGCGTCGAAGGCGCCTTGTACATCAAGGGTTACAAGTTGTCAGAGTAGTGACCTGCACGTGACTCGATGGCGAAAGGCTGAAGACTGGAGGCTGAAGACTGAAGGCTGAAGACTGAAGACTGAAGGCTGAAGATCGGAAGGGCGGAAGCGCAAGGCTGAGGTATGGAAACTTAAGGGCCGAAAAGGTAGCTCTAGACTAATGCTGAACGTCCAATAAAGGAGTAAGGGAGCGGAGGTAAAGACAAGAGATTAGGAACTGAAGAAGTCTGAGAGCTGAAAGGTACTGAAGACTGAAAAGTACTGTAGGCTAACAGACATCGAAGGCTGAAAGACACTGAAGACTGAAGGTGACTAACTTGAATTCTATAGTCTCGAGATGACGGAAAACTAAGCGTAAGGAGCTCATCTAGCAATCAGTGCCCTACTATATATCCAGAGTAACATCTCAAACTACTAAAAACATCTTGTCACACTAAAGGAGAATATCGGGAGAACTCCTAAAACACCAGAGTTCCTCCGATACCAAATAAAACACCGGAATATATGAAGCCAAACTATTAAAAACATCCGACGCTATTCCCCTGACCTAAAACACAACTTAAACAAAAGTCGAATCGGTGTACGAACTCTAACACAAGTGTTGAAGCCCATTTTTGAGTACGAGCTTCTTCAATGTCGTGCACGACACAAGAGACTAAATCGGATGCTGAGCGTTTAGGTAGAGCTCCAAATTGTTGATGTGCAACAACGCCAGCCGTTATAGCTAGAGTCGACATGCGTTTTGCAATAACCCTTTCCAATCCTTTCCCGAGACACGATAGGAGAGCGATGGGTCTCCACCCTTTCACAGAGGATGGATCTCGACCCGCTTTTGGAATGAAAACAACTTCTGCCAACTTAAAGCACAAAGGATGATAACCTAGCCTAAGATATGCGCGAAACAGTTGGGAAACAATTGGGCCAATAGTCTTCCAGCAGGCAGTGAGCAGATCCACCGAAATTCCATCTGGTCCAGGGGATGTATTGCCGCTGCCTATGGTGCAATTTCGTACTTCTATGTCTTTGAGCTCCATCGCCCATGGGATCCTGCTATCTGTAGTTATTGTGGGGTCGGGGAGATCATCAGATGCTTCAAACCGCGCCAAAAGGCTATCTCATAAAATTTCCGCACGCTCCGCTTTTTCTGAGACAAGGCGCCCGTTAAAAAGCAGAGGTGGAGGAATTTTAGTATGCCGTGGGTTGGTCCATCGCATGAGCCTGTAAATATCTGGCAGAGATTTCATTTCTTCTATGCGCCTCTTCCAATATTCTCTTTTTGCCCTAGCAATAGTGTTCCTAAAGGCCCTTGCATATTGATTGCGGTCACCCTCCGTGGCGGCTGCTCGATATTGGAGGCGGGCAGCCTTGCATTCTGGGGTCCACCAAGGAGCTGACCTGCCTGATCCCCCACTGGAAGCTTTACCAACTGCTTTCAGAGCATCGGTTAGAGCTCTGCACAGATCCCGGGCGAATTGTTCGATCTCTTCCGTCGCTGTTAATTCCTGAATATTGGGGATCCATTGAGAAACTAGATGTGCAAACAGAGGAACCTTATCTTTTGAAACTCTGAGTGGACCTTTCGGTTTATTGGTAGCTCGAGTTTAGCAGGGTACAATTCCAGAAATTGGAAGATGGTCACTTGTCATACACTCATCTCGGTCTGCCCATGCAGAAGCACCGCTGATGTTTGACCATACAAGGTCCAAAGTGTTCCCGGTACGATGCGTCAGTTCACCTAGAATTAGACACAATAGCCGATGTTTGTCTGCCCATCCTTCTATTTCTTCTCCTTGGCCATAGGAGCTTCTAGCGCTGGGTTGCCAAGCCCAGTAAACGGAGTTAAAGTCTCCAGCAGCAATTGTCTGAGAAGGGGGGTTCCACCCCAACAACGGTTCCACGGCTGAAGAGTTATGAGGTTCTTTATAGACGTTGAGAAATGTAATTCCATTCACTTTAACCCAACAGTAGTCTCCTGTAGGCCTTGAGTAAGGGGATTCCTGAACTGCCTGGATATTTTTGGCATCCTTCCTTGTGTAAGTGACAGCACGTGGTCGGACGTCAACGCCTCCACAGGGCATGTGACAATTGAAGTAAGGATGTGATTTGGTGCATCCAGTCCACCAATGTTCTTGAACTAGCAAAACATCTAACTGTAATTAGCAGGCTCGCGAAAGCGCAATATCGTGCGCGGCGCTCCCTCTCCCCACATTTATTGACATAAACCTGAGAGGAGGCAACGAGTGGCTCTGAGGTGAGCCCTTCATAACTGCATAGAGTCCTTTGTCGACACATCGGCGGGTGGCTCTGGGGTTTCATTATTCGTGGTCTCAAGATTTTAACTACAATTTACAGCGTTTGCTGCTTCCTCTGCAGTTGACGCCCTCGCTTCAGCAGCTTTAGCTCGAACCACTGCCTGATATTCGCGATCTCCAGCTTGACGAAAGATTTTTAGCTATTCCTTAGTTGGAGGGCCGCTGCGAGTTGGCCGAGCTAAGCATCTATGACTGTCAGAGCAGTGTGGACCTCCCCAGTTCCGATATCGTGTGAGAGCTTGACATGCATCTTGTGTGTGCATTGTCGAGCCACAGTTTCCGCAAGAAAGTGCTCTAGAACAATTCCTTGTTGAGTGGTGGCCATTGCATCTTTTGCAAAAGTCTATGGGATCTTGTTTTTTGAAAACTTTTGCCAGGCCAGATTCATCAAACACAAGAAAGCCTGGTCGAGGTGCTTTTGAGAACGGTCCTAGCCATGTTCTATGCGGGACGTCATGATTGACGCTGCCAAACAGTTTTACTGCGGTTGGGTGTACTAAAGAGACGCGTTCAATTTCGTCTGACAGCATCTCGTGAGTTACCACAACACGCCCCTTATTAGTGTAAATAAAAGCAGGGACTGTCGGGATGAGGAAAGGCACTAAATTTTCAGCAGGAACGAGTTTGGCACCTGTCAAAAAGAGCCCATTTACAGCTTGCAGCAATACTTTGCGGGCATTGGGATTGCTACGACTCAAGGCAAATCCTGAGCGAATTGGCTTAATCAGCCCTATATTTGCAGGAGAGATAGCCATTTTCTTCACAACTACCTCTCGAATCCCTGCGGGTGATAATTTCCTCCAATCATGCTCCAAGGGTAGTCGGAGAAAAAGCCTTTTATCTTCAAATTTTGTTGGAACGTGTTGCTTTTTGCCATATATTCCATTCACGTTTGATTGAAATGACTGGTGAGAAACTTTCTTAGGTGTTGATAAATTTTGTTGTTCATTTGGTTTATTTTTCCCAGCACTTGATGTTTCGGCCGTAGCAACTCTTACCTTCTTGTGTCCATTACGAACAACAGTAGCCCAAGAGTTTTCAGTGGCAACAGGCTTACTGGGTATGTTGGGGACGCTGGTTTGCGTCTGCTTTCCAGCTCGAACTGGAGCCAATGCAACTTGTGGCACTGCGACCACAGCTGATTTGTTCGAAAAATTTGTTTTGTTTACTTTACTGCCTTTTGATGGGCGAGTGTTACGGTTTGACCGTTGTACAATAATTAGGTGGCTACCTAATTGGTCACATGATCGTAGACATATACATGTAATTTAGATTTTGTAGATGAGATTTTCTCCTCATACAAATTAATCAATCGACTTCATCATAACCAGCTTTTGGTTACCGTCACATTTTAATTTGTATCAACCTTTACGTCTGTTGATGAGCATATTGTAACTTCTTCACAGCTCAGGACATCTCAGTGCGCGTCGAAAAGGAACGTTATATGACACGCTTTTCTCCACCACCTGACTCCGAATCTGGAACTGAAATTGAATCGACCAGATCCCTTGAACCAATCAGCAAGAGAATGTCGGATCATAACTTAAGTGACGAAACCATGGAAGGTTATCCAGCAACCATTCCATCAGGTCAGCCGTTATACCCTAGTAGTAATCCTGAGGATACCAGGGAACTTTATAGAATATTGGAGGAAACTAGAGCACAAACCAGGAATCAAAGCCGGGAGATCTTATGCTTACAGACTATGATGGCAGAGATGGTGTCCTTGCTAAAGGGAAAAACACAAGCACAAGTCACCATTCCGACTGAACCTCCGGCTGCGATCCCACAAAATACCACAACCTCAACCAGCGCCAACCAACCCTCGCAAGCTAGCAAAGTGAAGCCACTCAAATGGCCCCCTGTATATGACCATTCGAATTCTAACGAGTGGATCACAACTCACGGGATACTTCTTTACATTTACCAGCGAGATATGGTTGATCGGAAGATTATGGAACCATCCAATTTCTTTATGGAACTCTTCAGTCAGGCAGTGACTGGAGCCGCTAAAGCTATGATAACGGGCCCGTTCCAAACGATGATGAACAGCGGGAAAATATCAGATGCTCTGGGATTGCTTAAGGTAATGGATGACACGTTTCGCGACCGGAACGCTAACCAAAATGCATCGGCGCTTCTCTACGCATGCAAACAGTTTAGGGACGAGTCACTATCATCTTTCCTACCACGCTTTGAGCAGCTTCTCTCTCGGAGTTTAAAATCATCTGCCGAAGACCAACATAAAATACATGATTTGCATAACGCCTTGAATCAGACTACAAGAACACATCTGATCGGCCACTCTCTTCCGACCTCATTTCGCTAGTTCGTCGAGAAGTTATCAGTTGTTGGCTCGCAGATTGATGGGGTAGGCTTAGTCAAGACTAGGAGCTATGTTTCTGGTCAGCAGGGAATTTTTGACGACGGAACACGTGGAATCACAGGAGGTAAGCTATTAATAAACAACACCAGAAATAATTTCTTGATTCCTGCCTTGGTTCCGAATCCTGCAAGCTACCACAGTCCAAGCACACCACCCGAGAATATCAAAGACGCCAATGGTGATACAAGGATGACCTGAGTAAATAAGACAAGGGCAAAGTGGGTCTCACCAAAAGAGTTGGACCGCCGCAGATCAATAGGCGCCTGCGTTAGATGCGGTAATCGGGGGCATAAGTCGCATAATTGTCAGCAACTACCTCCCCAGCGCCCGCAAACTGCGGTAAAGCCTGCAAATTTAGTTGTAGAAAGTTACGAAGACGAAATTGATAATGATGTAGAGTCGGAGGAGTTAAAAGACTAGCTCCTGGACAAAGTCGTGTCCAGGGGCTGGAAAGTGGAGTTTGCAAAGCGGTGGCAATGTCCCAGACAGCAGAAGATTGAGAAGCAACTAGAGATATGAATGGAAATTCTTTTATCATAGACGCATTAATAAACAATCTCTATACTGTTTCTACTTTGATTGATAGTGGATGTGACTGTCTCGCCGCCGTTAGCAACTCCCTTGTACGCAAAGCTAACCTACCAAGAATTAGAGTAACTCCTCGGAAACTCACAGAAGCCACCAACAGTAACCATAGCAGAGAAGTGATCAAGGAGATGACAAAGATGGAGTTGGATATTATTGGGTACCAGAAGACATTATATGCTTACATCATACCAAAGCTGTTGCATGGGCTCATCTTAGGAAAGCCATGGATGGAACGAGAAGATGTAGTTTACCATGCAAGAGATCGATACATTGAAATCAGAGAAGCAACTGTAGGTGGCCTTCCTTTGCGAGTCTGGGAAAAACAGAAAAATTTATCGAAATTGACGCCAAACATTTTGTCTCTTTCGGCAGGAGTTTTTCTAGCAACAGTTAGAAGGGCACGGAGAAAAAATAATGAAGCGTCCCAGGTATTTTCGGTTACGTTAGCCGATATACAAAAAGCACTTACTCCAGACAAAAAGTCATCCATAAGCCTTAAAAAACTCCCTTCGAGATATAAAAAATTTGCCAATTTATTTAAGAAAGAGTTAATTGATAAGCTTCCACCTCATCGTCCTGGAAGTGATCATGAAATTAAGTTAGAGCCAAACAAGGAAATACTGTTATGGCGCGTAATACTGTGGCCTAAACTAGATTAGGGTGAAACGAGTCTAGGACGGAGTTTTGTTTAACTTCACTGTATGGATTACGTGTTTAAATTGTGGTTTTAGAGTGTTATCAATTTATCATGGCGTTACTTTGGGTCTGGAGGATTTGGAACAACACGCTGTCTCTTTGCCGGTCAAGGACAAGTAATGGTTGTGGAGTCTGGCGCTATTATTTAAGAAGCTGGATTCCGTTTGTGGAATCTTCAGCTTCGCAATTTGTATTTACCTTTGTACTTTGTTACTTTTTGTTTGTTCTACTTGACAGTACCTCCTGCGAATATTATTAACCTATCCTCTCTCCAACTTCGAATTCTCTCGGTGAAGCCGGTTCTTTACCCTCTCACTCCGAAGGCGACAATTACCTACCCTCAAGTTGGTCTTCGTCGTAACATTTTGCGAAGCTGACCATGGCCAATGATGTTCCTATTAATAACTCCATGATGCCTAATCACCCTGCTTGGCAACAAATATTGGATAGCTGGGACAAAATTATCTCTGATTCTACCCCTGTCCGATTTGCGCTTCCAAGAAACATCCCAACCGTGATACGACATTGTTTGAACCAGGCTCATTCAGCTGGCAAGTCTAGCTTAGGTGACGCGACAGTTATAGATTACTCAGATTTATATCCAGTCGAAGTCACAGATCTCCAGTCCAGATTGATCGACGATGCAGTCTGTCTTGGACAGGGTCTTGGTTTGGCTGCGACCAAGCGAGGTCCTTCTTGTCAGGACACGTCAACCACGCGCGGTCGCGCACCAAACATCCCTGACACTTTTGATGGTACGCGCGCCAAATTTGGAAATTATGCAACACAAATGCAACTACAATTCCGATCAGATCCCGCGGCTTTCCCCTCGGAAGAATCAAAAATTATTTATGCTGGATCCTTTTTGACGGAGAATGCGTACACGTGGTTCTATCCCTACATCGACAAATATACCGGCAAGGTCAATTTCCCTAGCTATTCTGCGTTCATAGCAGCTCTCGGAGCTGCATTCGATGACCCCAATTCGTATGCGACAGCAACCCGACAGCTAGATTCTCTATGCCAAGATTCTTCATGTGCTGCGTATTATGCAAGAGCAGTTTCGGTTTTTTCGCTCCTTGGGTGGACCAAAGAACCAGTCTTAATCTACCATTTTCGGAAAGGACTAAAAGAGAATTTAAAAGATGCTCTAGTAGGTAAGACTCTACCCAAAGGGTTCTCCGAGTTCGCATCTTTCTGCATTTCGTTGGACAATGATATTTACGCCCGAATACGTGAGAAGAAAAGCAAGCCACACTCAAACATGCCCTCACACAACCAGACCTCCAGCTACCCTCCACCGCAAATACGGGCTAGCGCTCCACACATCACTCCGTCGACCAACACTCCTAATCCAGGGCCATCCTCCATACCTTCTTACGACCCCATGGAATTAGATAACTCGGAGGCAGGAAAAGCAGCACGTAAGGCGTATAGATGGGCTCATAATCTCTGTGGATACTCTGGTAAACCAGATCACAAAGTGGTCACATGTCCAACTCTTTTGGCTCGTCGAAACCCTCAATTATCTAATGTAGAGACTGTAAATAGCGAGGCCTCTTCTTCTTTACTGTATGAAATAAAAAACTGGTTCAGCTAGAAAAAATGCGACATTTTTCTAGCCCTCTTAATCCACGTTGTTCAGTCGCCTCCTCTCCTAATACCAACGATTCTCTTGACCCCTCTTCCACCTCTAATACAAAACTGCTACCAAAATCCTGTCAAAACCTTCTCCCCCATTTAGGTGTAACTAAGAAAGCATCCCCAATAATTCATACTTTCAATCTAGGCAATGAGCAACCACTGGCTATTACAGCTCTTTTAGATCAAGAAATCAAAACTACTACTATGATCGATTCAGGGGCATCTACTTCGTTCATTGATGAATCATTTATCAATGAGTTTAGACTTATTCCGCGCTTAAAAAACCATCCTGAAACTGTATGGGTAGTCGACCGTAGACAATCCTCTTCAGGTCAAATCACGCACGAAATAGACTTGTTACTGGAAATTGGTAGGCATACTGAAATGTTAACTTTTCAAGTTACTCGAATCGCGCGCTACCACGTTATTCTAGGCAAGTCGTGGCTATAGAAGCATGACCCCGAGATTAAATGGAGTACTAATAGCATAACATTCACATCACGTTTTTGCAGTCAAAACTGTTTCAATAACTCTCGTTATTGCGCCAGATCTTATACTCGGCCCCAGCCCTTGTCCTCGTCTTTACCATCTCTAGTGCCAACATTGTCTTCGCCTTCGCCTTCGCCTCTCTCTTCTTACTCAGATCACTCCTATCATACTGCCAAAACTCACCATTCCCTTGCAACCTCACAGGTATCAATACGAACCTTACTCAGCTCTTCCAAACGTCAGAAATCCCAAATTTACTCCATATCGCTTAAGGACATCACCGATTATCTCGATAAGCCAAAAAGATCGGAAAAAGAAGAAACTGATTTTCTGCACCAAAAAATCCCCACTCAATTTCACGATTTTCTGTCTTTATTTTCATCTAAGGAAGCAGAAAAGCTCCCTCCCCACCTATATATCGATCACGAAATCCCTGTTGATGAAAAGCAAAAACTTGTTCTAGGTCCCTTATACTCTATGTCAGATGCCGAATTAGAAGCACTTCGGGAGTACCTCCGTGAGAACCTGGAAAAAGGATTTATTGAGACATCGACATCTTCGTTCGCGTCACCAGTGCTATTTGTCAAAAAGCCTGGAGGTGGTCTTCGCTTCTGTGTCGACTACCGGGCACTAAACGCGATAACAAAAAAAAATCTTTACCCTTTGCCCCGAATCGATGACTCCCTTCGCCAGCTTCTTAAAGCTCGAAAATTCACACGATTAGATTTAAGGGGAGCCTATAACTAAATCCGCATCAAGTCAGGTGATGAACCTAAAACCGCTTTTCGGACTAGATACGGTTTATACCAATACAATGTTATGCCGTTCGGGCTAACTAACGCCCCAGCTACCTGTCAACAGTTTGTCAATGATGTTTTACGTGAATTTCTTGACATATTTGTTGTCGTTTATCTAGATGATATATTGATATACTCTGAAGACCCTGCCCAACACGATAATCATGTCCGGAAAGTTCTTGAAAAACTTAAAGAGTATGGCTTATTCTGTAAACCGGAAAAATGTGAATTTGGAGTTAGCTCAACCACTTTCCTCGGGTTTGTGATTTCAAAACATGGTCTCTCCATGGATACATCCAAAATACAGACTATCCGGGATTGGAAACCTCCTATCAATGTTCGGGGCGTGCAATCGTTCTTAGGATTCGCCAATTTCTACAGACGATTCATATTGAGATACTCTGAACTCGCTGCGCCATTATTTGCTCTTACCCGGAAAGATACCAAGTTTCAGTGGTCACAAGCCTGTCAATCTGCTTTTGACAAGCTGAAGATAGCGTTCACATCAGAACCAATTCTCCGACATTTTGATCCTTCTTTAAGTACAGTGTTGGAAACCGATGCCTCAGATAAAGTCATTTCTGCTGTTTTATCGCAATATCATTCCGACTCAAATTCTATAAAAAGGCTACATCCAGTCGCGTACTTTTCACGCACTATGACATCTGCCGAAATCAATTATACAGTAGGAGATAAAGAGTTACTTGCTATTGTCGAGAGTTTAAAGGGGTATTGACAATATGTCTGTAACTTATCCACGCCAGTAAGGATAATCACGGACCACCAAAATCTTACAGCATTCACCACGAAGAGAATACTCAACCGTAGACAAGCTAGATGGGCTCTAGAGCTTGCAGAAATTGATTTTTGTTTAGAATTCAGGCCAGGCCTTAAGAACTCTAGAGCTGATGCGTTAACCCGCCGAGCCGAACACATAAATTTGAAGGAAGGATTTGAAGAACCACACGACTTGATAGTGACCCCTGGTAAAATAATCTCCAAGGAAACGTCATCAACGGTGATAAACTCGTCTTTTTTTTGTTTGTCCAGGGAAATTGGAGAGGATGATCCAATTCTAAACTTAGAAAACTCCTTTGCGAAGGAAGTGATTGATTCGTTAAACTCGGACCTGTTTGGTCAAGAAATAATTCATGCACTCAAATCGTCTTTGTCCCACCATCCTCGCGTCGACCTTGGTTCTTGTAAAATTAGTAGTCAAGGACTGCTACTTATCTTGGAGAAAATATATGTACCGGAATCTCTGCGTACCAGGGTCATCTCAACCTCGCACGATCACCCAGCTGCAGGTCATCCGGGAAGAGCTAAAACGTTTGAGCTTATTTCTCGAAACTTCTGGTGGCCTAAAATGAGGGCTACGATAAATCAATATTTACGGAACTGTGACACCTGCGCCCGAATAAAACCTGTTCGACACGCTCCTTTCGGATACCTCAAACCCCTGCAAATTCCACAAAAACGTTGGGAATCCATTTCACTAGACTTTATCACGGGACTCCCCTCATCATCAGGCTTTGATGCAATACTTGTTGTTGTAGATAGGCTCACCAAAATGTCCCATTTTATACCGACCACAACTACTTGTTCAGCAAAGGAACTAGCCCTTTTACTCAGAAATCATATATTCCGTTTACATGGCTTACCAAATTCAGTAGTCTCAGATCGCGATCCTGTCTTCACTTCAAACCTTGCTCGGGAAATGGCGGCTTGTCTCTCCATTGACCTCCGCTTCAGTACAGCTTTTCACCCTCAAACAGATGGGCAAACGGAGAGAGTAAACTCAATCCTAGAGCAGTATCTCAGGGGATATTGTAATTACCAGCAAGATAATTGGCACGATTATCTCTCTCTTGCTGAATTTTCGTACAACAACTCAATATCCTCTTCAACTAAAGTTTCCCCCTTTTTCGCCAACTACGGCTTTAATCCTCGATACCAGATTTTTACTCGTTCTACTGATTATGCATCTAAATCCGTGGAAATTAAACATTTCCAACAGCGCCTGAAACAACTTGAAGATTATATCAAAGCAGAAATCCGATATTCTCAAGACGTTGCAGCAGAAAATTCAAACGTACATCGTCTTCCACCCCCAATCTTTAAGAAAGGCGATCGAGTCTGGCTTCTAAGGAAGAATATTACTACCACTAGGCCATCAAACAAGCTTGATCATAAGCGTATTGGTCCATTCAGGATACTCAAAAAGATTTCATCGCACGCGTACAAACTTGATCTTCCATCAACAATGAAAGTGCATCCCGTCTTCCATGTGTCGCTCCTTGAACCCTCTGCACATGATCCGCTACCAGGACAAATTAACCCCCCTCCCCCTCCGATTATAGTGGACGGTGAATTGGAATTTGTCGTCAAAGATATCCTTGATGCTAAACCCCGAGGCAAAAAACCATTCCTTGTCAAATATCTCAACGACCCAATACCCTCATGGGAGCCCTACGAACACGTTAAAGATCTAGAAGCTCTCAATAGATTCTATGCGCGCTATCCTAAAAAGCAGTATTTGTACTCGTAGGAACTTCGCTTGCTAAAAGGAGGGAATAATGTTATGGCGCGTAATACTGTGGCCTAAACTAGATTAGGGTGAAACGAGTCTAGGACGGAGTTTTGTTTAACTTCACTGTATGGATTACGTGTTTAAATTGTGGTTTTAGAGTGTTATCAATTTATCATGGCGTTACTTTGGGTCTGGAGGATTTGGAACAACACGCTGTCTCTTTGCCGGTCAAGGACAAGTAATGGTTGTGGAGTCTGGCGCTATTATTTAAGAAGCTGGATTCCGTTTGTGGAATCTTCAGCTTCGCAATTTGTATTTACCTTTGTACTTTGTTACTTTTTGTTTGTTCTACTTGACAGTACCTCCTGCGAATATTATTAACCTATCCTCTCTCCAACTTCGAATTCTCTCGGTGAAGCCGGTTCTTTACCCTCTCACTCCGAAGGCGACAATTACCTACCCTTAAGTTGGTCTTCGTCGTAACAAATACCATGGGGACCTTTATATGGAATGTCAAGAAATGAGCTTTTAGTTCTGAGGAAAACATTGACTGACCTGCTTGACAAAGGTTATATTCGTGCAATTAGCTCCCCTGCAGGTGCACTGGTACTATTTGTTAAAAAACCTGGGGGTGGTCTCAGATTTTGCGTTGATTATAGAGCTCTGAACTCAATATCAAAGGCTGATCGGTATCCTTTACCACTGATTAAAGAAACCCTCGCAAAATTGAGTAAAGCTAGATGGTTCACGAAACTTGACGTACGTGCTGCATTCCACAAGCTACGCATCAAGGAAGGAGATGAATGGAAGACTGCGTTTCGCACACGATTTGGGCTTTTCAAATGGTTAGTCATGCCGTTTGGCTTAAATGGTGCACCAGCTTTGTTTCAGAGATATATCAATGAAACCTTAAGAGAATATCTAGATGTCTTCTGTTCGGCCTATGTTGACGATGTACTAGTCTAGACTGATGGTAACTTAGCAGAGCATGAGCATCACGTAAATCTAGTGCTCAGTAAACTCCAGAATGCTGGTTTGGGCCTAGATATTGACAAGTGCGAATTCAGCGTAAAGAAGACAAAATATCTAGGTTTTATTATATCGGCTGAAGGACCAACCTCCTCAATAAAGATGGACCAAGCCAAAGTGAGGGGCAATTTCCGAATGGGAAACTCCTACCACAATAAAAGGACTGAGAGGATTTCTAGGATTCGCTAACTTCTATCGTGGATTCATCAACGGATTCTCTCGGATTTGCGCGCCGCTAACAAGTCTCACAGGAAAAGGCACGCCTTGGAAGTGGGGACCGGAACAATCGGAAGCATTTGAATTACTAAAGAAAAAATTTATTTCGGAACCAGCTCTCGCACAATGGGACCCAGATAGGGAAACCATGTTAGAAGCCGATTGTTCTGGGTATGCTCTTGGAGGCTGTCTCCTTCAAAGGCATGGAAATGAACCTTGGATGCCTGTTGCATATTATTCTCGGAAACTCTCAGGAGCTGAAATGAATTACGAAATTCATGACAAGGAACTTCTAGCAGTCGTGGCGTGCATGAAAGAGTGGGATGCTGAATTGAGGGGTCTCGCGAAGACTTTCACTATATCAAGTAATCACATGAACTTAAAGTATTTTCTAACGACGAGAAAGCTTACTGAGAGACAAACGCGCTGGGCAGAGTTTATGTCCAGGTTCAGGTATAATCTTGTATACCACAAAGGGTCGGAAAATGAGCGTCCCGATGCACTCTCACGTAGGGATCAAGACAAGCCAAGAGATGGAGACCCTCGTCTTTTGAGCCAAGAGCGACAACTACTAAATCCAGTCAAGATTAAAAAACTATGGCTCGGGAGTGTTGAAGTAGCAGAAGGACATCAAGTTTTCATGAATGAAGATTTACAATCTTTATGGGATCAAGCTCTGAAAGAAGACCAAAATTACGCCCAAATTATACAAGCAGTACAGAGGAATGAACGTACATGGCCTAAGGATTTAAAGGTGCAGACAGAAGGATCGGATTGGCCAAAACCATTGAAGGCGACAATTGCATCGTCTATTTTTGATCAAGAAAGTGGGATATTACGCTACCAAGGGCGAATCTGGGTGCCCTTATACGAACCACTAACTACAGCGCTAATTCAAAACACCCATGATTCAATTATTTCTGGCCACCCAGGCAGAGATGCAACTCTGGCGCAAGTAGCAAGGAGTTACTTTTGGCCGGGGATCAGCAAAACAGTTAAACAATTCTGCAAGAATTGTCATGTTTGCGGGAGGTCATCAATATGGAGACACCAGAAACAGGGTCTTCTTCAACCGTTGCCAATACCAGATAGATTCTATCAAGAGCTGTCAATAGATTTCATGGTTGATCTCCCAGAATCTAGAGGTGCAACAAATATCATGGTTATTACTGATAGACTGCTTAAATTGATCACCCTGGAAGCAATGGATAAAATGGATGCAGAGTCGTGCGCTGAAAGGTTTTTATTATGTCATTGGAGATTCCACGGGTTTCCGCGAGCTATCACAAGTGACCGTGGAACGAACTGGACGAGTAAATTTTGGAAACGCCTGTGTGAACTAGTCGGAATGAAACAAAGGCTAAGTACAGCTTACCACCCACAAACTGATGGCGCAACAGAAAGGGCAAACCAAGAAGTCCAAACATATCTTAGAGCATATGTTGCTTACACACAACATGATTGGTCAAAACTCTTACCAGCAGCCCAGTTGTCAATCAACAACAGAGACATTATGTCCCTCGGAGGTGTTAGTCCTTTCTTCGCGTCACACGGATTTTATCTAAATCCTATTCAAAATGTTATCTCAGAATCAGTAGTGCCTACATCAACAGGAAAGGAAAGAGCTGAATCATTCATAGAAAGGCTAACCCAAATAACTACATTTATGCAGGCTGCTATGGCTGCGGTACAACAACGGTTTAAAGAGCAAGCCGATAAGAATAGGCAGCCGGCGCCTCGATATGCTGTAGGAGATAAAGTCTGGCTTTTGCTTCGTAACGTCAAACTAGACGGACAACCATCAAGAAAGCTGGCATGGCAACACGCGAAATATAAAGTAACAAAAGTCATATCGCCTGAAGTTGTGGAACTAGATATAACAGGGAAAATATTTAATTGATTTCATGTTGACTTACTGTTACCAGCTTGCGATAATCCATTACCATCACAACAAATTGAAGATCGAAATCCGGGCCCTGTAACAACCAAAGAACATGAAAATGAAGATGAATACTTAGTAGATAAAGTACTCCGATGTAGAACGTGGAAAGGCGAACGCCAAGCGTTTATGAAATGGAGCGGTTATCCTAAGCCGGAATGGACATTGTTGACTAATTTACAAGACACAGCCGCATTAGACAAATGGGAGCTTAAATGGGGCTCGGCAGAGTCTAACAATGGACCTCCAGCAAAAAAAAGGAGGAGATTGGGGGGGTAATGTTACGGTTTGACCGTTGTACAATAATTAGGTGGCTACCTAATTGGTCACGTGATCGTAGACATATACATGTAATTTAGATTTTGTAGATGAGATTTTCTCCTCATACAAATTAATCAATCGACTTCATCATAACCAGCTTTTGGTTACCGTCACAGCAAGAATGTGTGGGAACGGGAGGGGGAGTTGGAGCTGCCTCAGAAGCTGCGAAGAGCGAGATTGCTTGACAGAAGTACATTTGAAACTCTATTCCTTCCTCGTTCTCGATTCCTTTGTTAAAATTGGCAAGAAGACTGTCAATGTTGCTTATAACACTCGTGCATATCATCATGCGCACATGCCAGGCACGTTCGCGACGTTGTCTTTCCTCAACAATTGTTGCAAGCTTGCGTGAGAGATACGAGTTCATGATTTCGGACGCAACGCTTTTGCTTCGAGGGAGCGTATCAGTTGGCGCCCGCTTGGAGGGTAGAACAGGCTGAAGGATGTGCCTATCGGCCGCCGGATTGTTCGGTGGCATTGAGTGTGACAGAGGTGATGGTGGCGCAGTATTGGGGGGGAAGGGCAAGGAAGAAGGATCAAGAGGGGTAGTGTTACAGGCTGTAGCCTTAGTTTATGGATCCGGAATTATCAGGTCCCGGCTATGTAGAAACGCGCTAATGTCAGGGACACGACGCGCTCAATGTATATAAATTATTTTGCGATTAGATTGTTGACTCTCCTCTCCTTAGATAGAATATAAATTCATTTTTTATACACATTTGCAAACAGCCTATGTGAAGTCCTTTTACATATATTCTATCTCATCTTTACACTACTAGTGATTGTCTAAGTAACACTCCTAGTTTTTATTATTATTGTTTATGTTCACCAGGGTGTTCGAACTTCCATCCCCTTCAGATTCATCAGAACTGTCAGAATTGGCAGAATCTACATCCGAAACATCCAGCTATCAGTCTCTTCCTGGCACTTATATAGAGGCAATGAGCGTCGCAAATAACAATAGAGCCCAAGGCTCGGGTCAGACTGCAACGATACCTGTGTCGCTTACACAGGACCAAATAAGCCAACTCCTGGGCCTCCTTTCCAGTCAAGAGCCAACAAAAGCTCATATACCAAGGTCTCCACCCCAAGAAGCAAAGAAGCAGTTATCAAGATGGCCGGAATGGAACGGATCCCCGGAAACCTACAATGTCTTCATTGATCAGCTGTTGTCCAAGATTGAGAGTGATTGGGAGATGCTAGGCGGCCACAAAGCTGTTTGTAACGAGATGATGAATACTATACCTACTGATCGTAAGCTCCGGGTATCCCACTGGTTTTCCTGCAGTGGGCCGAACAGAGATTGGGACTATGAGCTTTTCATACAGCATTTTAATGATAACTTCCAAAACAAGTCTTCTGCTCGGACAGCGGGATTCACACTTGCTAAAATGAAGCAAGGGGAGCATCAGCTTTTTTCAAATTTTCTCAACGATTTTGAATTCACACTGGCCCAAGCAAGGGGTTTGAACTGGGATGGGAACATCAAAATTAACTTCCTTTATGCTGGGCTCAATCAAAACCTTATTAAGGCTCTATATTCAAAGGAGTTGACCGAAGAGGATTATGCTTTGTTTATTAAACAAGTACAGCAAACCGCAAGTCGTATCGAAGCCAACGAGTCATATACTCAAAGGCGCTGCTCCAAGACAACTTCTACTCTTTTCAATGGTCAATCTGAAAATTTCAATAGACCTTCACATGAGGCATTCGCAGCTTCTGGAATTTCTTCGGGAGAAAATAGACCTAAATTAGACTCCGATGGTGATGTTGTAATGTCTGGAATTAATGGCATTAACTGGAAACGTTAACTGCAATTGTAAATGCAGTAAAAACAGATAGTGGCAAAGGAAGAGCTGGAAACAGTAAACCCCCTGCTCCTTGGCGCTCACACGAAGAATTCAATGCACTTCGAGCATCCGGAAAATGTACGCGGTGTAGCGAGAAAGGGCACTACTTCAAAAAATGTCCACGTTTCACCTGGGCGAGAAGACCTACTAACATTAATGCTACTTCGTCCAAAATTGCAAGGCCCTCCAACCCTGATAATGAAGAATTTGGGTTCGAAAGTGGAGGTGATTTGGGAAAAGAATAAACTCTGAGCATAGTCGAGCTCAGAGGGTTATAAAGATTGTTGATAGACAAATAAAGGAAGTCGTTCATAAGTTAGACGGCGTCCCGTTTATTTTAGAAGTATTAATAAATAAAAGTTTTTATGTAAATGCTTTTATGGACTCGGGTTGCTTATGTTACTCTGCTTTTAGTAATTCATTTGTCAAACGTCACAATTTACCGCGAATACCCATTAAATCTAGAGAATTGAAGCTAGCCAAGAAGGATAATCATCAACAAGAAATTAATGAAATCACTTAGGTAGAAATGGATATCAATGGCAAGAACAAAAAAGTATGGGGCTATATAATTGATGGCCTTTCATATGACCTAATATTGGGCGATCCTTGGATGATAGCCAATAGTATCATTTATAATGCCCGGCGGCATTCTATAAGGTTTGGTCCGCCTGGGGGGCTAGTTGTTAGAGCCAAGGGATGGGACAACAAGTTATCATATGGTTCTGATAATAGAATAAAACATCTTAGAGTAAAGTCAGGAAGCGCTCGCCAAATCCTTGGAGTTCATCTCGAGGCCATAGCGACGCAAGTCCAAAAGACAAAGGACACGGAAACTAGACTGTTTGCTGCCTCAATGGAAGATATCACAAAGGCCTTAGAAGTCAAATCTAAACAAACGTTGGAAGAAATTAGAGCCAAGCTACCACACGAGATTCGTAAAAATGCGCACTTTTTCACAGAGGATCAAAATCAAAGCTTGCCGCCTCATCGTCCAGGTTCAGACACAAAAATTGACTTAGTAAAAGATGAAAAGGGCAGAGAGAGAGAGATTCCGTTTGGCCCTCTCTACGATATGTCCCGAGAAGAGCTCCTGGTCTTGAGAAAAACTTTAACGGATCATCTAGATAAAAATTGGATTCGGGCTAGCTCGTCACCTGGGAGAGCCCCAGTTTTATTTGCAAAAAAACCCGGAGGTGGTCTTCGTTTTTGTGTGGATTACCGAGCTTTAAATGCTTTAACTGTAAAAGATAGATATCCGCTACCCCTTATAAAAGAAACGCTCAGACAAGTAGCAAAATCTACATGGGTATCTAAAGTAGATGTTCGTGCCGCTTTTTACAAGTTGAGAGTCCGGGAGGGGGACGAAAGCAAGACGGTTTTTCGAGCCCGATTTGGTTCATTTGAATGGCTGGTCACTCCATTCGGGTTAACTGGAGCTCCAAGTTCTTTCCAAAGGTACATCAATAGTGTCCTAGGCGAATTATTGGGAGATTTCTGCTCGGCCTATTTAGATGATGTTTTAATCTACACCACAGGAGATTCTTCTGATCACTGGGCCAAAGTAAATATGGTGTTGGAACGGCTCGGTCAGGCGGGATTGCAAATGGATCCTAAAAAGAGTGAATTTGCAGTTAAAGAGACAAAGTACCTGGGCTTCATTATATCAGTCGCAGAAGGAATTAAGGTAGACCCACTCAAAGTTCAAGCAATCAAAGAATGGCAAGCTCCCACGAGCACTAAAGGTGTGCGAAGTTTTATCGGGTTCGCAAACTTTTATCGGGACTTTTTACCTAACTTCGGACGCATTGCGGAACCCCTGTTAAGCATTATAAAAAAAAATACACCATTTCGGTGGGAAGCGCCGCAGCAAAAAGCATTTGATACTCTTAAAGAACTTTTTATCAATGCTCCAATCTTAGCCTTATGGGACGATAAGAAAGAAACAGTACTTGAAGCAGACTGCTCGGGGTACGTGATGGGTGGTTGCCTATCCCAGAAAGACGAAAAGGGGATTCTTCGTCCGGTTGCATACTTATCAAAAAATTAAGCCCAGCAGAATCAAACTATGATATTCATGACAAAGAATTGCTGGCTATAGTACGATGCATGGAAGAATGGCGGGGCATGTTAATTGGCTTAGACAAACCTTTCATTGTCCTATCCGATCATCAGAATTTGAAACCATTTATGAAAACTCGCAGGCTTAACGAACGGCAAGTGCGTTGGTCTCAATTACTCTCACAGTTTAACTTTAAGTTGCAGTATCTTCCGGGTAGATTAGCAGTAAGATCAGACGCATTATCAAGACGTGAACAAGATATGCAGCAAGGAATTGATGATCATCGCCTAAAGAATCGAGAGCTAAAGCTGATCAAAGATACTTGGATTTCTGCTTTAAATTCAAAACAACCAATTGAATCAATGACGGAAAATACGACAGAGATTCCTGATGGTAAAACTATATTCTCCGATGAGTCCTTTCAAACGCTCTGGAATAGGGCCTTAGAAAAAGATGAAAAAGTTCAACTACTCTACAATAGTCTAGCAAACGGAGATAGAAGCCTTCCCTCTGCTATTAGTGACATTAAAATTTCATTAGCAGAATGTAAGTTTGATGCAAGAGGTGCTCTAACCTTCAGAGATAGAGTTTGGATTCCAAACTACAAACCATTAAAAACTTCACTAATCCAAAAATCACATGATTCTCATGTTACAGGGCACCCAGGACGAGATAGCACACTTGCAATAATATATCGGAATTTCTTTTGGCCTGGAATGTCAAGAGACGTGCGTAAATTCTACAAGAATTGTGATGTATGCGGCCGAAGCCACGTATGGAGAGAGCGAAAAAGGGGCTACTTAGAGCACTTCCTATTCCCGATAGATTCAACAGCGAGATTGTAATAGATTTTATGACAGACCTACCTGCCAAGAGAGCCACAGACCCTAGATACATGATGGTAGTAGTGGACCGCTTGAAAGGTAGTGTTGCAATCGAAGAGATGTGCACTATGAAAGCAGAGGTCTGCGCAAAAGTTTTTCTGAAACTTCACTTTAGGTATCATGGTTTCCCTGCTTATGTTACGTCTGACCGGGGCTCAAACTGGGTGGGAGATTTTTGGAGAGAACTATGTCATCAAACTGGTATAAACCAAAGACTTTCGACAGCATTTCATCCCCAAACTGATGGTGCTACCGAGCGTATGAATCAGGAAATACTGGCGTATTTAAGAGCGTTCGTAAGTTACGCTCAATTTGATTGGAATAATTTACTACCATGCGCCATGTTGGCACTCAACAATAGAGTCTCAACTGCAATCGGAATGAGTCCGTTTTTTGTCGACCACGGTTATAATGTAGAGCCAATACAGCAAGTAGAGCCTTTGGTCCTGCCTTCTGAACCTGCGAAAAGAGCAAGAAGTTTTGTTGACAGACTTTGCGAAGCTCAAGAATTAGCTCAAGCTGCTATGGCTTCGTCTCAGCATGCGATGGAAGAATACGCTAATAGGAGTCGAAAAGAGGCGGAGATATTCAAAGTTGGAGACCGCGTCTGGTTAAACCTAAAAAACGTTCAAACACCCCAATTATCAAAAAAGCTTTCATGGATCAACTCCAAATATCAGGTAGCAAGGGTTATTGACTCTCATTCTGTCGAATTAAATACACCACCAGGCATATGGCCTCGATTTCATGTAGATTTACTAAAGAGAGCGGCAACTGACCCTTTGCCATCTCAACACACCGATGATGCACAGCCTCCTCCAGTAACTCCACAACAAGGGGAAAATAATATTAATGACGATGAACAATTTGTTGAAAGGATTCTTCGAGCAGAGAACAAAAAGATTGGGCGAGGCCATCGACGTTCCTTATTAGTTAAATGGAAAAACTTCGCAGAACCCACCTGGGAACCTAGAAGCAATTTGGAAGATACAGAAGCACTGGACGTGTTTGAAGCTAGATATGGAAAACAAGATAACGTTAGAGAAAACGTGGGCTCTTACATAGGGCCTCGAAAAGTTACCAAACGCTCCTTGCTGGTAAAATCTAAACCAAGACCAGACTAACCTTCATCAATTGTAGAAGGGGGATAATGTTACAGGCTGTAGCCTTAGTTTATGGATCCGGAATTATCTGGTCCCGGCTATGCAGAAACGCGCTAATGTCAGGGACACGACGCGCTCAACGTATATAAATTATTTCGAGATTAGATTGTTGACTCTCCTCTCCCTAGATAGAATATAAATTCATTTTTGATACACATTCGCGAACAGCCTATGTGAAGTCCTTTTACAGGTAGTAGGTGGGAGACTTCTATCCGTCGAAGGAGCCGGACTTTCAATAACAATTTCCATCTCTTTTTATATGACTAAGCAGCATACGATACTCTGGAACCATCGGGAGGTTGTGTAACGGCTTGCGTGGTTTGTGCTTATAATACTTATTATATTCTATTGTTGCTACACTAAATGTAGTGGGGAGTCAGCTTGTGCCAAGGTAGTTAGTTAGTCACGTGTAGTAGTGCGGCTCGTCGTCACCCATAAGGCGGATACGTATGTCAGTCAAAATAATATAACGAATTCCATTACAAGTCGAGAGACCCCCTTTCTATACGTATACACGTGTATATTCCCAACCAACACTGATCAGTAGTCCACGGGTGTGTGACTACAGAACAGCTAAGTTGAAGAGACGGATCTCTCTTCTCCACGTTCCCTGATTAACTTCTGAATGATCAGCGGGAGAGTAACGTGCTAAGAAAACATCGTCAGTTTACAAGACTTTCACCAGTCTAACGTTAGCTTTAAAAACAAATGGAACGACTATTTGTCTTGTAACATCGAGAAGATCGAAAGCTTTAGCCTCTAGACCTACCCTGACCGACGATTTTGTATTTGTACGTGTTAGTTCCTCTACTGAAGCCGAGATACGCGTCATTCACGCCTTATCCTACAAGGACCCACAACAGAACAGTTTCCTGTCAACCCTAACTTAATTTGAAAAATGGCTGGAGAAAATAACAAAATTCCACCGGAGGTGGACACAGCTACTAACGACCCCAAGGTTGCTCAACTTGCCCTTAGGCTGCACGGCACAAGCGTCTCACCACGTCACATTGGCTCTCTTAATCCGGACTCATAGGGTCAGCTTGTCGATAAATCTTCCTCTGCGGTAGATCTTACTGCATTTGCTGTCAAACTCATAAAAGATTGGGAAGAATATAAAGAGCATGGGGAAGATCTATTTCTACTCTTCAAGGAAGAATTTGCCAACTGGTCATTAGATATGTTCAGCAAAATTAAGAGTCCATTCAAGAAGAGATTCCACGATTACCTTCACAATAACGAAGTCTACACAGGCAAGAAGACCACGGCTATTGGTCTTGCAATGGTAGCTCTACTTGATGCCGAAGAACTTCCAAAATGGCCTCAAGGATCTGAACCTGTACCGGATCAACGGCAGCAATTTACACAACCTAAGTCCATGCAACAACAGAATACCCGCGAACCAAACGAAAACCAGACCTTACGCAATAACACACCAACATTTAAGCAGCAACGCCTAAATCCCCTCCGGCCTACACGCTCTCAGTCTCCTTACCCATGGGAGAATGACCAACCACGCCCTGCCCCAGGTGCTTTGTACCCTCAAAACCCAGTTATTGGAGTTGGAGTAGGTTACAAGCCCTTTGATGACTACATTGACCTCCCTCCACGTGACGTACCAAATGAAAGAGTTGACGCCTACACACAAACATCATTCATAAAGCTATGGAATCGTAGTCCCAAGTATACTGGTGAAGCTTATGATCTTCTCGACGACAAAGTTCGCTATTTCCTGCGTATTTGTTACAATCTTGATGTCCAGACCCAATACGTCCACGGCTTATTCTCTCATATCCTTGATGGCGAAGCCCAGGCTTTCTATTTGAGCTACGTGCCCAAAGATGACACTTTTTACCACCAATTTACCAAAATGAAGTATCATTTTGATACGGAAATCAACCACCATCAGTATTACACTGATTGGACTGGTACGACTTTTACTGACTTCCGTGATAAGCTGCCAGATAAGCCCCTTCAAGAATTTTTGATGCTTTCTTGAAGAAGAAGCAGCTCTGCCAACGGGCTCTTGGCAAAATGTATGCGGGAGAAAGTCAATTGCGCACGCAAATTATTACTAATTGTAAGGGTGTTCGTGAGTTAGGGGTAGCATTATTTAATCCAGGAAAGAGTTGTGAAGAACTGTTTTCCCAGCTTCGTTCAGCGATAGAAGTCTACAGTAACCGTAAACCAACACAGTTTTTACAGTACGGTGATGACTTTGACGCTAACAACCAGTTCTTTCTTGACCGCCGTTATACTCAGAGCCGCTCACCTCGCGGTGGATTTGGAGCTAGTGGTGGGCATAGTTTTCGAGGTAGTAATCGCAGTAGCCATCACAGCCTTTCACGACCACAACAGCACCAGCAAAATTGGAGAAAGAAATGCTTCATTTGCGGCAAAGTAAGTTGTTGGTCAACTAAGCACTCCAAAGAGGATCGTAACCGCGCTAAATCTCAATATTTGTCTCGCTGTATATACAGTGGTAACCAACCAACAACAGATTTCGCTGTTTACCTTGCTGGCTACGACGGAATCGAAGACGAAATAGATGAAGATGACGAAAGGGAGTATCCTGAAGAGAACAACGCTGCAAACGAAGACAACGAATACTTTCACCAAACATGCTGACTAGCCGACCAGGCGTTCTTACATAAGCTTAGCGGTGAGGATAAGTATACGTCGTTTTTAGAAGGACCATCATCTACCTTCCTCTCAGATCGCTACGGTAAATTCAATTATGAAGGCATTTTAATCGATACTGGTGCTAGCACATTCTCTACAGTTGGTAAAGAGCAATTCCATGCGTTAAAGAACATTTTACCTTCTCTTTCTATTGACAGACAAGATGCAGGGGAAGCAACAATTTGTTTTGGACCAGGTGAGTTAACCAAATCTATTGGTTCAACCATGGTTCCCACGCCAGCTGGAAAGATCAAATTCCATATTGTTGATGCCCATACTCCGTTTATTTTCTGCTTGGCAGACATGGATCGCCTGAATTGTTACCTTGATAATACTAATAATATCCTCGTCAAGCGAACCATTAAATGTATTAAGGAGATCCCAGTGCTACGCAAATGGGGCCATGTGTGGTTCTTCCTTCGGAAAAGAGAGAACGCTCTACTCTTTCTCACAGAGACAGAACTTCGAAGATTGCACCGTCGATTCGGTCACCCAGCGGCTAATAGACTACACAAACTTCTTAAAAACGCCGGTCACGATAATGTGAATGAAGAAACTCTTGAAGCAATCAATAAATTTTGTCATCAATGTCAATTGCACTCTCCAGCCCCTCGTCGCTTTAAATTTACGCTAAAGGACGACCAAGAGTTCAATTACGAAGTCATAGTCGATGTTATCAAGCTTGGTGACAAAAATGCTCTACACGTTGTTGATTATGCCACTGGGTTCAACGCTGCTCGCTTCTTGCCGAGCATGTCTGCAAAAGACACATTCAGCACGCTCCGCCTGTGCTGGATTGATGTTTATTTAGGCCCACCAGATATCGTGACACACGATGCCGGTACCAATTTCGCGTCGCAAGAATTTCGTGCCGAAGCAAAAATGATGGGCATAACTTGCAAACAGGTTCCTACTGAGGCTCATTGGTCAATTGGCAAGGTTGAGCGTTATCATCAACCTCTTCGATGAGTTTTTGATATTCTTTCACAAGATCTTAAAGGGATTGTGCCTGATGAGTCTTTACTCCAGATGGCAGTGAAGGCTATTAATGATACTGCAGGCCCCGACGGTCTTGTGCCTACTCTACTCGTTTTTGGTGCTTATCCGCGAGTGACCGCTGACTCGCCTCCATCCGCTTGCAGTGCTCGGCGTGCCGAAGCTGTAAACAAAGCAATGAAGCAACTACGCGCAGTAAACGCCCGAAAGCGTGTTAATGAAGCATTGAGCACCAGAAACGGCCCGGTACTAGACGATTTGTTAGCACTACCACTCGGTAGTGAGGTTCGCGTCTGGCGAGAAAATTTGGGATGGCAAGGCCCTTTCAAAGCCCTCGAAATCGATGATCATAATGTCATACTCGATATGATAAATGGACCAACTAAATTTCGTTCAACGGTTTGTCAGCCCTACCATTGTCCCAATCAGACCCCAACCAGTAGCCCAAACAATCATCTGACCGCTGCTGACCAGCAAGATAAGTTGGAAGTCCCTACCTCGATAATTCCTCGCAGCCGAGGAAGGCCGAAAGGTTCTAAAAATAAACCGAAATCACCTGATCATATGACTATCACTGAGAGTTCCGAAGTCTATTTAAGTAAAAAAGAGGAAGATGATCGCATACTTGCAATCAAGCTACGAAATGATGGCGTAATAACTACCCCAGGAAAACCATTCGAAGCTTCTGACGCCAAAGAAATCAACGATCTCGTGATTGCAGGAGTCTTCAATTTCGAACTTTTTAATCCTGCTGTGCACCAAGGTCGCATCTTTAAGTCACGCATGGTCCGTGCAATTAAGGGTCAAGGTGGCAAACCATATGAGAAATCTCGCTTAGTTATTCAAGGCCATAGTGATTTTAAGAAGCTATCCCTTCTAACACAATCGCCTACGATTCAGCGCATGTCTCAGCGTTTAATTCTAGCAATTGCTCCCTCACTCTGTCGCACTGGTATGACTGTTTCTCTTCGCGATATTATGCAAGCGTACCCTCAAGCTCACTCGCAACTTCAACGACAGATCTTTGCCGAACTTCCACAAGAACTAAAAGACAAGTATCCAGAAGGTACCATTATTCGTGTAATAAAGCCACTGTATGGTATCGCAGAGGCTGGTGTTCATTGGTTTCATACGTATCAAGAGCACCATAAGCAGCAATTAGGCATGGAAATGTCAACTTTTGACCCATGTTTGCTTATCACCATAGGCTCCGCCGACAGCTTCGGTATTGTTGGCATGCAAACCGACGATACTCTCATGCTTTGTACTGAATCTTTCTCAGTCCAGGAGGAGATGCAATTAGAAAAAGCCAAGTTCCGTGCAAAAGCAAGAATTGTCCTCAAGCCTGGTATCGTTTTGGACTTCAACGGCGTCGATCTAAGCATCTCTCATGATGATATATTGGAGCTCAAACAGAAAGACAAGGCGCGAAAATTGAAGTCATTGAAACCAAAAGACCAGATTCTGCCCAGCATTACCTTGAACAGCGTGCCCGAGGTGCTTACATCGCATCAATTTGCCAACCTGAAGCCTCGTTCGACTTATCGGCCGCAGCTCAGGTCCAAAAGCCACAAATAGAAGACTATCAAAGGATAAACAAGCGGCTTCAATGGCAAATAGAGAATCTCGACAGAGGCCTCAGGTACATTCCGTTAGACTTCGCCGCCGTCAAGTTGCTAGTCTTCGTAGATGGCTCTTTTGCGAATAACAAAGATCTGAGCTCTCAAATTGGTTTTGTGCTCATGCTTGTCAACAAGCGCAACAACAAAATTTCTTTCAACTTAACTGGAAATCTCATGCACTGGTCTTCAACCAAATGTAAGCGCGTTACCCGAAGTGTACTTGCCTCCGAAATTTATGGTATGGTTAACGGATTTGATGCCGGTTTTGCCATAACATCGACCCTCACTAATCCTTGTATGAATGTCTCGTGAAACTAGGCACCACCAAAGAGAAAAGGCTCATGATAGACAACATGGCATTGCGCCAGTCTTACGAGCGAAGAGAAATCACGCAAATCCGTTGGATTCATGGCGATGACAACCCTGCCGACGCGATGACGAAGGCATCACCAACAAAGCCCTAGAACGTTTCATTGATAGCAATAAGTTGACTGTACGCGTTGAGGGCTTCGTAGAGCGACCCTTATCTGAAGATTAAGTAGATGAACGAAGAGGGAGATGAGACCTGGGAAACCAAAGCAATGTCTATCAAACGTCGAAAAGAAAAATTGCCAGTGTTGCTACACTAAATGTAGTGGGGAGTCAGCTTGTGCCGAGGTAGTTAGTTAGTCACGTGTAGTAGTGCGGCTCGTCGTCACCCATAAGGCGGATACGTATGTCAGTCAAAATAATATAACGAATTCCATTACAAGTCGAGAGACCCCCTTTCTATACGTATACACGTGTATATTCCCAACCGACATCTATCCTATTTAATGAAAGGTTTTTATTTAGGGGGTATAATATCTTAGTAATCAACGCACAAGTATTCACGTAACCAAACACGCCAAAACTCAAATTCTATTGATAAAAGTTCTAAATTTCCGTCTCCCCCAGAAACATATATATTCTAGAGAACAACAGTTATGCGAGTTACGGTCGAGGCAACTCGCTCTGTTTGCTTTTCGCAGTGCTGAGATTGGCTGTAGCTGACTTACTTAATCCAGCTCTCTTGTCGCTTATGATCGGACGTGCTAAACGGACAGTCCCAAATGCTCGCTGGACGTCCCTGCAAGTAGGTTGCGCTTCCACGCTAACCAAATCTGCATTGATCAGCGATCTCGTCGAATATTTTTTGCGCTACTCCAAATTTGGTCACTATCGTTACAAGTATAGTAGTTACCATGACAACTTAGAGCCCGTGTTTAACAAACATAACATAAAGATACCATTTAGAAATATTGGTCCTGGAATTGCCTTAATAACTTTTCCAAATCGTCCAATTCTATATTCCAATTTCATCTTCCTCACCTCCAACTTCGCCTCACTTATTGAACTACAAATTACAATGGCTGAACTGAACTTTAATGCGCTATCAGCATCAATCAACATATCTCAAGATACTAATGAAAGAGGTATTTTTCCCTTTCTTTCTACTAAAATACATATTGGCTGATTTCCCCAGGAATGGTTACCGGAAGTGCTCTTTTAGAGGCCCATGATGGGCATCAAAGTATACCAAATAATGAGGATACCCGTATGCTAAGCTCCCTAAAACTAATTCATTTATGGCAAAATTTCTACTAATACGCAATTTCTTCAGTCGAGACCCAGTGCGGAAGTATGGAAGAAATAATTGGTGTCCGGATCGACCAAATGGAGGACTGTAAGAGAGCTGTCGAGCACCTAGCTAACGAAAATGGATTTGCGACAGTCCTCCATTTGGTCGATCCGGACACCAATTATTTCTTCCATACTTCCGCACTGGGTCTCGACTGAAGAAATTGCGTATTAGTAGAAATTTTGCCATAAATGAATTAGTTTTAGGGAGCTTAGCATACGGGTATCCTCATTATTTGGTATACTTTGATGCCCATCATGGGCCTCTAAAAGAGCACTTCCGGTAACCATTCCTGGGGAAATCAGCCAATATGTATTTTAGTAGAAAGAAAGGGAAAAATACCTCTTTCATTAGTATCTTGAGATATGTTGATTGATGCTGATAGCGCATTAAAGTTCAGTTCAGCCATTGTAATTTGGAGTTCAATAAGTGAGGCGAAGTTGGAGGTGAGGAAGATGAAATTGGAATATAGAATTGGACGATTTGGAAAAGTTATTAAGGCAATTCCAGGACCAATATTTCTAAATGGTATCTTTATGTTATGTTTGTTAAACACGGGCTCTAAGTTGTCATGGTAACTACTATACTTGTAACGATAGTGACCAAATTTGGAGTAGCGCAAAAAATATTCGACGAGATCGCTGATCAATGCAGATTTGGTTAGCGTGGAAGCGCAATCTACTTGCAGGGACGTCCAGCGAGCATTTGGGACTGTCCGTTTAGCACGTCCGCTTATGATGGTCTCGTTGGAGGATGTAAGCATAATCCTTACAATTATTAACAATTAACGCTAAGCAGGCTCACGAGATAATCCCAGCATGATACTCTCCAAGGGGTGCACTAGCGAGCTTCCGTGTTTAAAACTATCAGGCAAAGAAGTTTGCCCAATAGAAATAACAACGACGCTGTCTACACATAGCCGCCTGAGGGGCTCAGAGGCTGTCATGAATAAATGGAAAAGTAATAACAAGTGAGTACGATGTCGTGTTTTGTAATTCTATGTGTTGAAGATGTTTGTTTACTTGCGAGAAACGCGCTATCACCTGACCGACACTTTGGCTCCTTCCTCAAGTACGCCTATGCGGCCTCCACCACGGTTGACACTACCATCTCGTATATTCCAAAAAAATGCTTAGATTTCTATTTCGGAGGTCAAATGTAGCGCCTCTTGCCTCTGGTATATACCCCGCGGTGGCTGGCTTTGCATTCACCATCCACCCTTCCACTCGTCAACTTAGTGATACTAAAGCCAAGCCAAACTCGTCATTCTCAGTGAAACTAGGAGGAGATGTTCATGATTATCCAATTTCGCATTTGCCAATCAAAGATGTGCAAGATACACCCTGGTTTATCGATAATGAATTCGTCAGGTCGAACGCCACGCATTTCTTCGACGTCCATGATCCTGCAACAAATAACTTGGTGACAAGAGTTCCTCAGAGTACAGATGAAGAGTTGCGGGCCGCAGTAGAGAGTGCTGAGAAGGCATTTCCGGTTTGGAAGGCGACGAGTATCATGGCGAGGCAGCAAATTATGTTTAAGTTCACGCAAGGCATCCGAGATAATTGGGATCGCTTAGCGGCCAGCATCACATTAGAACAAGGCAAGACTTTTGCGGGTGAGTCTGAGGAAATTCTGGAAAACATATTCCACAATGTTAATCTGTGTGAACAAATAGACGCAAAGGGTGATGTGCTGCGTGGGCTGCAGGTAGCAGAAAGCTCGTGTAATATTCCTCAGCAAATGATGGGCAAGGTACTAGAGGTTGCGAAAGATATGGAAACAAGGAGCTACAGGGAGCCATTGGGTGTTGTCGCAGCTATTTGCCCATTTAGTAGGCTCTTGAACCCCCTTCCCATCGCCCATCCCGCTTATCAGACCAGACTTTCCAGCTATGATTCCACTTTGGTCCATCCCCATTGCCACCGCAACCGGAAATTGCCTGATTCTAAAGCCTTCAGAACGAGACCCTGGAGCGTCCATGATACTTGCTGAAATTGCTCAGAAAGCCGGGTTTCCAATGGGTGTGATCAATATCGTTCACGGGGCCACAAAAACTGTAGATTTTATTCTAGACGCGCCTCAAATTAAGGCTATCAGCTTTGTTGGCTCCAATCGAGCAGGCGAATACATCTTCACTCGTGGCTCTGCGAACGGTAAGCGGGTGCAAGCAAACCTTGGAGCCAAGAACCATGCTATCATACTTCCTGATTCTAACAAACAACATGCTCTCAATTCGATCATCGGAGCAGCGTTTGGAGCAGCAGGTCAAAGGTGTATGGCGCTGAGCACCTTAGTTTTGGTGGGCGAAACTAACGAATGGCTCCCAGAGCTAGCTCAATCCGCTACAGCACTCAGAGTTAACGGAGGCTTTGAAAATGGCGCAGATCTTGGCCCAGTTATCTCCCCGGAAAGCAAACGTCGAATTGAGCAACTGATACATTCCGCAGAAGAAGAAGGCGCCACTATTCTTCTTGACGGGAGTGGGTACAAACCCGACAAGTATCCGAATGGAAATTGGGTTGGACCTACAATAATAACCAATGTAAAAACACACATGAAATGCTACCGTGAAGAAATTTTTGGTCCTGTACTCATCTGCCTTAGTGTCGACTCACTCGAGAAGGCTATTTCTTTGGTCAATGACAATGAGTATGGCAACGGTGTCGCAATCTTTACACGTTCGGGCGCGTCTGCTGCTACTTTTCAAAAAAATATTGAAGCGGGACAAGTCGGCATCAATGTGCCAATTCCTGTACCATTGCCTATGTTCAGCTTCACTGGAAACAAGAGAAGCGTTGCAGGTGGCGGTGCTTGCAACTTTTATGGCGAGCCTGGCCTCAACTTCTACACTCAACTAAAGACTGTGACAAGTCTGTGGAAATCTGAGGATGCTATAACTAAAGCTGCCAACGTGGTAATGCCAACTACAAGTTAGGAATATGAGACAACTTCTACGTTACATCTTTAGTTTCAAATAGAATAATAGCCATATCATAAGAGGAAATTCGCGAGTTTTTGGATTTCTATGTAGATGTAATATCCTGTAAGTGATTTATTATTACCATCTCACCTGTAGGCTATCGGGAAGATTTTGCGGATTTGACGCGAATTGACTTTTAAACTCAGATTTAATGATGGAAAATGAACTAAAATATTAGATCCGATCGCTTGCTACGAGATGAAGAATCCTAGGTTTCGCGATATTTTGTCTTGACTTTCTATGATTGAAAGGAGTTGATAAATTTACAGTTCAGCTAAAGAATGCAGTGTGTTGATGGGTTCAAATTTCCAACAAAATTGCAATAACGTCTAGTCTCACGAATAAAATAAGTGAAATCTTCTTATATAACACCTTTGAAGGCTTATTCTGGTATTGGATGATGTAAATCAAGTCAAATTTACACTATGAGATAACCATTCGGACCTACCCTGGTGGCACGTTTTCAGATGTTTTACTTTGGGTGGAAGACTCGGTTTCTCTATTTTGGCAATATACAAGAAAATAAGTGTAATCCTGCAGTGATGCCGGTCAATGCGTCTCTGGTATGAGTGTTCAACGTCAAGAATGTGTCATTTTAGTTCTAGCGATTGAGGCTAGCGTGAGGTTTCTTGCGGTATGAAAAATACTCTGATAGAGATAGAGATTATAAAGGCTGGGTGGGCTAAATTATCGAAATAGTGAGGTTCAAATGGTTCAATGAAGAGGTTGGATCTACACTTTATTCCAGATGTAATGAAACCCGTTGTGACTTCTTCCCTAAACTTCGGGTTACTCAGAAATTATAAATATAACTCGTTCAACCAACGCCATCTAACTCCAGCTCCAAATATGTTCGTATTTCTTGTTGTACATTTGTCTGATCTATTGATCAAAATTGGGAGAGCACGGTTCTGAGGATCTTGTGGATTGGGCATCAATGCGTCTTCAAGGATTTGTAATCATAGAAGCATCGGTAGTTTGCAGATGACATGCGGGCCAACACTAGAAGGATATAACCAGCTTCGTAGCCTAGTTGTAGAGAACAAGTTATAACATATTTTAGTCTCAAGCTCTACACTCAGATCTTTGCCGTAGTCGGATCCACAAGACACCACGTGATAACCAACCTTGTATCGTCGATAAACAACTTATAACCTCATTTCTCGCGACCTGCGCCGCTATGGCGATACGAAGTCCAATTATGTTACGTCATATCGTGAGCGCTAAGAATAGAAATTTTAACTATAATTATCTTCGTAAGTATCACGTATTCGGACGACCCTGGATCCAAGTGGACATAGGGCATATTAGCCTAGGACAGATAAATATATAAAGGTAAAATGGTAATAATAATAACTGGCTCTACTGGCCTAAAAGTAATAACTGTTGACCACCAAGATCAACGACGATAGAAATAACAATATACTGATCCGAAGAACCTCACGTTCTCGATACCCTTTCCCAAAGATAACGCCTTTATCAGGATGATGAAAGACTGTCCTGTGCAGTTATAAAAAATGACATGTATTAAGATGATGATAGGAAAATATCGTCTCTCCTAAAACTAGCTATCTTCTAGATACATATATTATCCATCCCGATGTTAAACTACGTTGAGATAACAGCCTGTCCATACCGTAACCGAAGCATATGTCGCCGCTCTGAGCCTTGTTTCAATAAAACTAGATCTAAGACATATCCCTAGGACTGACTCGACACTTTCATGTATTGTGTCACTGTGTTTAGACGCGACTGACACATAACCCATCAAACATGGATGTTTGACAGCCCTCCTAATATACATCATCATGAGAGCCCTAACCGGTCCCCTTCTCATGACTTCTGTCAGATGTTACAGCCAACTGCTCCTAGTTGCCGTTATGCTACTGTTCCAAAACGCCTCTGCTCGTTATGAAACCTACTCAGTCCCGGAATAACCCTTCGTTCAAACATGATGCCTTCTGATAATATGCCCCAATTGGCAACATCTCGTGCCTCAGAACATCTCATCTTACCCGGTCGTTTAACTTGCCCCTCCACTATTCGACCCAGTCAGCTAGATTTTTTGCCATTACAGAAGGAGGAACACCTGGACAATGATTATTAACATTAGCATTATCGAGGCTTGATGCCAAACAGGCTCACGGGTGGATGTATCTCATTTCAACAAAAGAGTCAAATTCGATTGTTTGATCAGCTTCATTCACCGAAGAACACTTCATGTATAAGATATTTTAGCTTTTTAGACAAAAAAGACAGCAAGTTCTCACATCATCTTTCTCCACTGACTATGACTAACCACTGATCGTCGCTTAATATCTGGATGGATGAGGATGATATGCACGATCCGGGTTTTACTCAGCGCCCCTTATTGCCGCAGATTTAATGCAGAGTCCTAGCCTATGGTCTTGAGATTTCCATGTTGATTTGACTCTAGCCTCCGAGGCACCCTACACTAGGCACACGCTTGACTTTAAGGATAGCTAGAAGAGCTATCTACTTTTACCATTGGCTTCAAACAGCACACTTTGAAATAACGCATAGTGTTAACGACAGCAACATCTTATCCACTGGACCTGTTCAATTTTCACCCCAACCGATCAAGAAGCTCCGCTTCCTATCTTTGGAGCGATCTAGCGGCTGCTAAAGGCTAGTGCTAAGGGGGGATTGGGGTTTTTTTGAAGTTACGGTACAAGAGAAACAAATAAAATTTCTTTAAATACCTCTTTATGGCTTGTAGGCTCGACACAACTTGATTTCAAAAAATGGCTGCTTGTTACGGAATAAACCCGTGAAATTACTACTGGCTGCGCCAGAACATCCAATGCCGCTTATTGGCGAGGCTGAAGTGTTAATACCCACGAGCCTGGTACCGCCGACACAAACATCCTGTTTTACGAGGTGTCTGATTAGGTGCATGCACTTGCCTAGGTATGCTAGATTTTAATACTGCAGATAGTAGATTGATGTTTTGTAGAACTGGATGAATTGATAAAGGTGTTTCTATGATTGCAGAAAAGTAAGTTACTTTGAGGATGACATTCCCTTACTATTTACACAGTGGGCTAGCTGGACTAACCGAACAACCCTAGCCCTAAGACAACCCAAGCAAACAGAGCAAACATAGTCCTCACGTGCGCCACTCCACCCTTGCTAGTCACGTGGCCACTGCCAGCCTGGTTCCATCATGCCTGACCTTGTCTGATCACAACACATCCGCGAGGCTGAACAAATGGACATGTTGGCATGGCGGGGATTCTTGTCTATTTACGAAGTTGGAACTGTAGAATTGATAGCTGGAAGCAGGCTGAGGAATAGAATATGAGAAATATAAATATGAAGACATAGATGCTCCTGGAGTCCTTTTGGTAGATTAGAATAATTAACTGATTTTTACTCTTGGACTTGCTCTGGCGTTCACCACGATCAATTGATTCCGCAACACTGCTAAAGCGCTAATGGAAAGGCCTCACATGTCTAGGACTCAGTCGAATATATCGCCTGGTCAGTCACTTATGCCATAGCACCCGGATACAGAGTCCGTGTAGACTTTCATCGCCCATTTGGTCACTCTTTACTGACCGTGATCGGCCAGGCTGGGCTGTAATAACAAAATCTGGATCCTGTGTATCCGGGTGCTATGGCATAAGTGCCGGGTCAAGTGAAACACATATGTCCGACTGGATCATCGACTGGGTTGGTGGAAGGATCTTTTGAATTTGCAACTTTGTACCAGTATACAGACAGGAGCTAGTTAGAATGATTCAACTCCAAGATACATGACAGGTCTATTTTAAAAATTAGACGTCGGCTCCTTGATGCAGGCTGAGCCGACCGGCACCTAGTCAATCAGAACACGTTACTGTGCATTGGCCCGATGCGACATGAAACTGGGAAAAGAAAAAACCTCGGCAAATACAAGGCCTGATCAACTATGTATTACACCCCATATTATTTTAGTGCCTTTTAGTAATGTCTTCAGTTAAATACATCACCAAAGCGCAAACAGTACAATCTCGCTATAACAATGAGGGGCAAAACTTAACCAAGGCTCCCGATTGGAGGATTCAATTGAATTGGCCAATAAGAACCCTTGGCTAAGTTTTACCCCACATTGTTATAGCGAGGTTGTACTGTACATAACATGGAGGGCAGCTCGTGCATGATAAGGCCTCTTTGTAGAGTCGTGATACAAACCCCCCCCCCCTTTGAGATATACTCACCCCCCCTGAAAAACCTATTCTGCCTGGAAATATGGATTTATCGGTTAGCCCTACAACATCTACGAAAAAACTGTCTAATTATAAACTGTAAACAAATACTGAACGCACGTACAAGTACATGTGTGCTTAATTATTCTTTGTAAATCCTTGTTGAACAACATCTCAAAATATTACAGCCTATTTATTACCTCAGGGTTTTTGGACAATGAATTGACTATATTTTATTTGGGATAAAATTAAATCAGTTACTCTATCAACTTGGTAAATCTACTACACAAATGAACTCTTCGGGTATTTAGTATCATTTACATTTATTCCCTGGTCAAAGTTCGATTCAATTACACAAAACATTTTCGCTCCGTAGTATCGTTTCAATTTAATGTGAGGAATATCCCTACTTATTAGGCCATTAACTACGAGTCTAGCCAGTTGCCCTACATCCTTGAAATCTTGTTCGATCGTATCCGAGCTCAACACAAGTTAAGCAATATCGTAAAACTTTTGGCATGGTCTTGTGTTGAGACAGGCTCGACCGGCTGCCTATCATGCGCCCTTATATGTGTAAAGTTGTGTTTATTCGTACTATCTTGAGTCTAAGACTTTAATAAGACTAGGGCTCCTCTCTGGCCTTAAATCTGAATGGACAGTTGGTATTTTGCGTCAATCAACGTCGTTTCCTGCATGTCTCGTCCTCTTCGTTGTGGAACATCATACTTTTCTAACAGACTGGGAGTTTCTTTCTTCGCCCTTTTCTCTATCCTGAATTGCTGGTAGTGATGGCATATCCAGCAGACCTAGCGTGATTTTGGACCGCCTCATACAATTTTTCAATAGAAACGTAAGATTCGGGTAGAATTCATTTCGACGAAGTAATTTTGCCATTGTTAATTTTAGAGCTGGACGTCGATTATGCAGAAATTGATAACAACGTACATGGAAACAGTTAGATGGTGAATTAGTAATGAAGAATTGCTAGATAGAAGTTTTGAAATTGAGAGACTGTGGAACAAGTAAATGGCCTGAAGTACATGTGTTTTGTGAGTTTATTATATTTTTTATTTCTTGGTTCATCTTGCAAATAGCCTGTAAGTTACGATAAGTGTTTAAAGAGTTGAAAGTAGCCAGAAATGCTTCGCCGGTTTCGTTGTATGCGATTGTTTATTACAATTTGCACATGATTTTAATGGACGTGATTACGTCTGCTGCTGTAGCGACGCGGATATCAAACTCAGTTTAATTAGTAATTCAATTTGCGTTCACCGCTCGACGGATTCAGCATCAAAAAAACTGTTGCAACAAAATTTCAAGGGGGTGGGGGTTTGTATCACGACTCTCTTTGTAAATATACCGGTACAGTAGAACCCCTCTTAGCAAATAGTGGGTCACGGTATAATTACTGAAGAGATTCATAGAAATTTTACCGGTTATTTTTGTAATACTTACCCCTGCACGCAAAATGACATGTAAGGGTGAGTGTTGCAAATATAAAAGTCCAAGTTATAATGAATCTTTTTAACATTTATACTGGGACCCACTATTAGCTAAGAGGGGTTCTACTGTAGCCCTGTCGCCAGGCCAACACTGAGACAATTCTCACACTTGACATTCGTATCCGGGATACATCCCCGTATAATCTCGCCCCGGTACATTCGTGCAAGGATAATGAGTGTGAAGGCTCTAGTCTATTTTTACAGCGATGAACGGTACTGGGTTCAAAAGTCGGACGAAATTGACTATCCTTACATCAGAGTAGTGGCCACTGAAGGGTCAAATGTATCAAAGCGCGCGCCTTCCCTGGCATATCGCCGCAATGGGTGACGTAGTTGTACATCCGCGGAGAAATCCAACTGCCTTGGGTACCCGCAGATGTAACTTCACCTAGACCACAGCTGCCACGGGCGATTAGATTTTCAACCCTCTCATCTGCGGCGACGTTCAAGGGACTCGGATTGTGAGTTAAAACACACCCGAGATGACGCGTCCCAGACCATCCTTCGAGTCTCAAGGTCTCAGGCGGAGCGTCGCTTCTTTCGAGTATACGAGTATGTGTACCCTTCCTTGCTGGATCGACTGCGGGGTGATTTGTCTCATCCGTAAACCAACAGTGAAACTGTCTCTCAGACATCGAATGAACCCCTTCAACTTTGTAAATCGAGTCTTTTATTCTTTTTCGGTACTCATATCTATGAAATAATGTTCTTGGATGAGAATTATTGTCCAGGGCGCAAGGTTAGAAAAATAAGTGAGGCTTGATAACTGCGACATGGATATGCATCCCTATGTCTAACTTAGATTGAAGAACACAACGAGCTTCTTCCGACTGCAGCGTGTCAAGGCTAAGAACTCGACATTATTAGTCTCGGAGTTTTTTGCACCATTAGCACACAGTTATTTCAGGCGCGCAAAGTGCAGCCTTTGAAGAATCCCATCACTGGCTTCTATCGGGTCTTGCCATTCTAATTACATCTACATAAGGGCTGTGAAGTTTCTAGATTTTTAAGGAACGAGAGGAGGCCGATATTTCTATAGAATATATAAGTGTTAACTATTGTGTCAATAGATGAGATTGGTCGGCCCAACGGACGTCTGGTATGATAACAATAGATGCGGAGCATCTTGACACAGGAATTATTGAACAAGATGTGATAGAGCCTTTGGCAATCATGAATTCATAGGTAGCCAAGTACCTACTTATAAATACAGATCCTGGTATAGAATGCAACAGAGCCCTACTCGCGATACAGAATTCCAAAATATCCAAATTTTTCGACTGCCAAAACGAACTCCTGTTACTGTAACCAAATTCATACTCCATACCCCAAGCTATTGATTAGACACGGATACAAATCATAAACAGAGTATTTTCATGAGCCCAGATTTTTCCAACCTGGAATTAATACTAGCTCTCTAAACAGTTACATCGCCCTCTGTGGATAATTTTCCTAATTTTGGATCGTTAGGAGCCAGAGTCTGTTCCCCAGTAATGCATAAAAGTAGATGGTCACCGATTAATTTGCTGGATTTAGAGCCACCTTCATCGTCCTCCATAGACGCTGATTGTACACTCGTGGCAAGTTTATTGTCGTCTTCATTCCCGCCATCAATCGAATATCGAGAAATATAACTTTCACCCATCTCATCGAGGGCTTCATCTTCTTCGTCCCCTTCGTTATTATTTTCACATTCAGAATCAGAAAAGTCTTGAATATCGAGAATTGGCTGTCGCCAATAAGTAAAATCAGTATATTCCTCGCCACCAGAATTGACCAACATGTTCACGGGTGGAAAGTAGTGGTCTACAATCTCACGCATGTTTACGTAACTGTACCGTAATTTATTTAAACTGAGGAGGTCGAGAGATACCTCGGCGTTTGAATTAATTGTGAAGATACGGTTACTCGGAATGCTGACTGAACGATATGAAAGGGCATCGGTGAATCTGTTGCCAAATCCGGCGTAAAATGGTGTACGGCTAGACCCAAACAGACTCTTTATATCGCGTAAACATGCCATCTTGAAAACCTCGGGTTTGCGTATATATAGCTCACGACGGAGAGCAGCGATTGTACGATCAGGACTCATAATAGTCGGCCCTTTAGGTAGGCGGTATGACTCCTGAAATACGCCGTTTAAATAAGCACGAGTAGTATCTGCTTGACCGACAGAGCGAGATGTAAGGTACATAATGTTGTATCCATTGTACGCAATTTCAGTATATAATTTAGCCACGCCAGCGTGAGTCCAATCGCGCCCAATCATGTTAAGAACGTGTCCCAAGGCATCTGACTTTGTGATGGTGCCATCAATATCTGAAATCACTATCGGCACATCATAGCGCCATAAATACATGTAAGCCTGGCATGTTGCTCTGTTAACAGTAAAACTCATGGGGTTGGGCCCACTCTTTAAGCCAAGAGCTTTTAGCTGGTCACTCGTCAAGCGGAGAGTCTTGGCATAGTTTCGATTAAGATCGCCTGTAGTCTCCGGTGGAGTTTGGGGGGGTGTTTCCGGTCCATTATTAAAAAACTTGGCCTTACGGGCGATCGGGGTTGACATCGCTGACTCTTCATCACTATGATAGTCTATTTCTGACCCTGCATTACCAGTCGGCATAGGGTGAGAAGAATGCTCTGCTACGTCTGCGGCATGGCATGCAGACTCTTTTACTTGCTCACTATTGTAGATCCATAGATTTCCATGCTCATCAGCACCAAGTAGAGCTCCAATATCATAGTTTCCCTCCAACTCCTCCGAGATGATTTTGCGAGCAATGATCTCTGCATGGGAATTATCTTCGTCCGTACTCTTGTAGCCAGTCATATCTAACATCAAATCTCCTGTGCCAGTGACCTGACTGGAAATATTTGACGCCGAGAGTCTCTCTGAGAGTGCATGGGCTCGATCTATTGCCTTTTTTTTTGGTGATGGGGGCCGTTTGTTGGGCGCCTCTGTCAGAATCTCGGGAGATGTTTTTTCAATAAATGAGTTTGGCGTAGATGAGCCCTTCGGAGTCTCATCGTCATTGACAGTTGGAGAAAAATATGGCAGAGTCCCTGCTGAATGGGGACGTGTAGATGGCGCATCTGGGTGTCTTCCTACAGAAAGTCGCTCATTTTTAAACTCGGGAGACGCAGATAGATGAGTTGAAGCACCTAAAAAAGTTCAGCATGGTGCGTAAGAATAGCTTCAGAGGCTTACTTAAGTTTCGTGGCCTTTTCCTAGGACCAGAGTTAGTTAGAATTGACGTACTAGGTCTTACTAGAGTGCCTGAGTTCGGCCTGTCCTCCTCTGTATCGAGCTCGAGAAAATCTGGTTCCGTGAGGCTCGTAGTGTTCGTCTTTTCTGCTACCAGCGGTGGACTTGAGGCTGGAGATACTAGGGGAGATGTCTGCATGGATTCCGGAATATTGTCTGTCGTCTCGAAAACAAAAAACGCCTCACCTCCCTCTCCCAGCTTCATGGCAAAATCCTGTTTGACATTATTGACACTAAATTCAACCTTCTTCTCGTACGGCCGTAAAAGGGAGAATTTTCCGAAGCGAACATGAAAGGGAGAACACGCGAGGGTTCCATCTTCCTGTTCGACTACTATAACATCAATGGCACCACTTAGCGTAGCGGGGTTGATTGAATTCCAAGTCTTTGATACCGAGCCACTTATGCTTCTGACGTACTGCATAGCAGTCTAAATATCAGTAAGTATACTCTAATTGTTTCAAGTTTGGACAAAACTCATGGGTTAGAATTGATGTTGGATGAATGTTATAGTGGATGAGCTTTTAAGAAAGAGCCTAAGCCTTTGGTTTTACTTATTAAGGAATCCCGTTATATTTACTGTACCGTAGACAGCGTGACGTTGTATTAAATATTAGCTTATATAATTATTAATAGATCTTAATTAGAGTGTGATGGTGAGGAATCAAGTGATGCAGGATGAGCATGATTTGTTTTGATGTTTTGATTCCGTATTGTTGTTTATAGCCGGGGCTTGGAATCCTCCTCGCACCGCACTACACCGCAGTTATCGCGTGACTTTTGCCGGTCTTCGTCGGAAAGAATGAGAAAATTGACTCATATGCTCAGGTATTTAACAACTTTAGCTCTCATCATGAAGTATTTCATTTAATATGACAAATTGTACTTGGGATGACGTGTTACGATCCAAAGGGTAGATGATAAATTTATCACACGTATCTCTAATAATATTCAGACAAAGTCATAATAATAATCAATTAATTCATCAATAAATAATAATGTTAATAATAAATAGATAATTAGATAATTATCTTCTTTGGCCTCCATTAACGTTCCAGAAGACTCGGATAATCCAAGGGTACACTATCCTGGCCTTTCCCCCGAGAAGAATCTGAGTACAGAAGAACCTCTCATAGCTAATAACGGATCCCGGTATAAATATTGAAAAGATTCATTGTAACTTGGACTTTTAAATTTGCAATACTTACCCTTACAGGTCACTTTGCGTGCTGGGGTAAGTATTGCAAATATAAACGGTAAAATATCTATGAACCTCTTCAGTAATTATACCGGGACCCACTATTAGCTATGATAGGTTCTACTGTAGCTTGGACACAGACCCCACATGAAACAGGAGAAGGCCGATTCGCATCCAGCAAGACCCTTATACCACTTATCTCACGGTGATATCGTATTCGTAGAATGACGAAAGCATACTCAGTTAACCATAGATCTCTCTCGCGTTTCCCTATGGTGAGTATTCACGGTAGAGGATACATGTTGTAAGACGTCATCCTCATAATGGCATCTGCAAACGAAATCTCAGTCTGGGTATTACTCTACCCCCAGGGTAAGTTTTCACCAGTGGATCCAATTTGTGGGGCGAAATCGGATCCTTTAAGCCTAGTTAGGTAGCATCTTTTCTGAGATGAGGTTTTCAGACATTCCGACAGGGATTATTTGTATGGTGTTTTTGCCCGACAGAGGTTTTCACCACTGGCACTAGTTCACAAGCTGTTGGAATTCACAGAATCACATAGTAAAAATATATCCAGATGTTTCGTATTTTTATTCACTTAACTTCTTGATCAAGTCTATATAGAGGTACTTAAACTAATTACAATAGTAATGGATACAGCCACACCTAATTCATGCGATACTATCGAATCATAAACAGCTTTCTAACGTCACGTTTCACCTTTAACGACTAGCACATCTTTGTCGGGAACATCAAACACAAAACGGAAGATTCTACACCGTGACACAATACGTTTCCGTTTTCTAACACAAGCTTAACTCAAATTGGTAACATTTTTTGATTTTAATCGATTTCAGAAAAACAAGTACATGCAAATTTACTTTACATAGCAGAATTAATATTTTACAGGTCCGCCTTGAGCAACTATGACTGCCTCACATCTTGTGGGCATGCTTCTGATAAGCTTCTCAAGCTTATCCGGCTAAGTCGTGTCGTTCCATGCTTCTTTCACTATTCCTCGAAGTTCATCGTAGGATCGCTGCCTTCCCCTTTCGAATCTCGGGTAATGGTACTGTATGTAATCTTTCATACTATCCCATACGTGCTCAATTGGATTCAGATCCGGAGAATACGGAGGCCAGTCGATCGGAGTAATGAACCTCTCCCAGAACCCTTCGATTGTTCCCGCTGCGCTGTGTGAAGGAGCATTGTCCTGCATCACAGAAACCCATGGTCTCATGCTCACAATTCCATCAATCAGCGGTACAATTTTCTGAGAGTATGATTCTGAGGTAATAGACCCCATTCCTTCTCACAGAAAAGGCAAGGACCTTCCTCTATCCCTGCGAAACTTCCCCAAAACATCCAGCCAAGACTCTTTCTCATCTTTTCCACTACGCAGGTGGCGTTGACTTCTCCACCTATCTTGAACTGAGAGTTATATCGGTACTTTTTATTAGTTGAGGTACAAAGTTACCAACCTTTCGCGTTACCCATTCTCTCTTATGTTGGCCGTCTGTGGCCCAGGTCTCATCAGTCCAAAGAATCGCCATCCAATCTTCAACAGTCTAGTCCTTGTGGGCTTCAACCCATTCCCGACGCTTCCTTTTAACCTCTTCAGAAAGGGGAGGCTTTTTCAGCGCTGGATGACGTCCGAAACCCCTTTTTTTTAGCTCATTTTGAATAACCCTTTCACTCACTACAAAATCCCGAAAGGGGCCATGTACAAGTTCAAACCATGACATTCGACGACCTTCAGAGGATGATGTTATGAAAGCCTCAATCCGGACAACGTCAGAAGAGGACAGTGTTGGGGGCCGACCTGCAGCTTTCTTGGGTTCAATGTACGGAGTACAAAGGTGTATCTGACCTGGTTTCGAGATATGCCAAGTTGTTTTGCAAAATTTGTATGATTGATTTCCGAATCGTGGAGAGTTTTGATCTAGGCGTGTTACCTCAGATATTTATTTACCACGAAAATTGGGCTTACTTGGAGACGCCGATCTCTGTTTAATCGTTTGGCGTTGTTTGTGTGAGCTGCTGGTTGTACGTGGCTCATCTTTTACAGAATAATTGGCCAATGAAATATGCTAAATGTTAAGAGCAACGATTTATTGATTCTCCTAGATGAAAATTCTGATGATGATAATGATTCTGTAGACAGTAACAGCAACGATGTCTATTGAAGTGCGTAGGTGAGGGAGGGGGGAGAAAGAGATCAAAGCAGCGGTCCAGTAAAAAGCCTGATCACTCAGGCCAACATTTTCAATTTCTATTGGTGTGAAGACTAGCAGGGATTATATAAGACTAGCGGGGATAAGATTCATAAGCGAGGTTTTAGTGCATGCTGAAAACTTATCCTGGGGGTAGAGTACATACGTCAGTCCAAGTCATACTGCGAAAATACGTATCTCTCGTGATCACCCGCGTCATAGACTTAGGCTACATACGCATAATTGATTTAATAAAAAAAATCAAAAATAAACGTTCCCAAAATAATTGATTTAAAAACTAGTTCCGTATCACAGGGATAAGAGCTGTTGTAAAGCGGATCTTACAGGGTTTAAAAGCCCTTTAGCGCCTTTCATATTGCCCAGATCGACATGATGTTCCCGCAAAAAAGTACAGTTGTTCCTCTCTAACTTGATAGTTGGTCCCGGTATAAGTGTTGAAAATATTCATTGAAATTCATCGATTTATATTTGCAATTATTACCCCTGCACCCAAAATGAACTGCTAGGGTAAGTGTTGCAAATATAAAATTGCAAGTTACAATGAATATTTTCAACACTTATGCCGGGACCCACTATCGTGTTAGAGAAGTTTTATTGTAATTTATTTAGTTATACCCAATTTATTTAATTGTATAATTTGTATATTTATGTATAATTTGTGTATAAAGATAATTAATGTATAATTTATATTAATGTAGAATTTATGTATATATTCTATATTTGTGTTGTTTGTGTATATTCATAATTTATGTATTATTTGTGTATATGTATACTTTATAGTACAACAGTGATTATTGTATTTTATGTTGATTTATATTCTTGAGTGTTATTCTTATTGTAGCTCCGTTTATAATAATTTTCGGCTAATATTATTCTATATTCTTACAAAACGACTATCACATCCAAAGTTGGACGTTACTTGTTTCATGATAGCAATCATTTCAACACCAATTTCTTTGATAAGTATGCGATTGGTCTTAGAAGTCTTTTTTTCATTCCTTTGTGACAAACAACCACCAACCACGTGCCCTGAACTATCCGCTTCAAGTACAGTCTCCCTTTCATCAACTCAGATTGCTAGGATCAGAGATTCGATGAAGCGTTGTTTTAATTCTTCGAAAGCCTTTTGCTGGGGGGCTTCCCGCTGAAACTGGGCATGTTTTGTTTTTAGGTTTAACAGAGGAGCCGCGATTCGTCCAAGGTCTAGTATGAAGTCCCTGTAAAAATTAGTAAAGTCTATAAAACTTCGAATCCCTTTTGTGCTTATCGGCGCCAGGCAAATTTTAATAGCTCTCACTTTCTCAGGATCGACTTTAATACCTTTATCCAGGTATAAAATGAAACCAAGGTATTTTTGTCTGCTTGGCAGAAAATTCGCTTTTTCGGGGATCAATTTTGAGAGCCGCAAGGCCAAGCCTTTGGAGTACCATATTAAGTTTAGTCCAGTGGCCAGCGATATCTCCAGTCGTGTAGATAAGGACATCATCAAGGTATGCGAAGCAAAAATCACCTTAAATTCTCCTGAGACGTTGTTGATATATCTTTGGAAAGCACTTGTGGCACCGGTCAAACCAAACGGTGTAACTAGCCATTCAAATCATCCACAACGCATGCGGAACACTGGTTTTTTTCGTCTCCTTCACGTATTCTTAACTTGTGAAATGCGGCACGTACATCTATTTTTGAGACCCAAGTTGCTTTTGCTAACTATCTTGGAGTGTAACTGTTTTGATTTTAATGAAGATGTGTCGAGCCTGATGGATCAGGAAATATTAGATCGGCTCTTGGGAGTATCGGTGCATAATTTTTGGAATTGGTTTCGGAAGCGTGGGCTTATGGGAATGGAGATTAGTATTTCGAAATATCTTGTAATTATTGATGGTCTGTTATTGTTTATTTGTCAGAAGAGTCGGCGCACCTTCATAAATAAGAAGACGAGAAGGACACTATGTATCTTCAGCTTCGCAATTTGTATTCTTTCCACATATCTATCAATTCGTGGTGTTATCCATTACCTCCTCTGTCGGTCTCATCTACAGATCTTCTGTCAGGCGCTATTCTTGGGAGCGCGGGGCGAAGTCTAACAATAACGACGCGGGGTATAGGAACACGATGAGGAACGCGACGGGCGTTCGGGACTGAAGGCGAATAGGGGATATGGAGGAGAACGAGGGGCACTCAGAGGATACAAATAGCAAGAGGTGACGGAAAGTCACTAGAGAGACAGGAGGACGAAAGTCGGGTTTGTCAAGATTACAACTAATCCTAAAGACAGAAAACAAAGCGTGAAGCTTCCAGAGCTAAGGGGGCGAATTACTTAAATACATACTTGAGAATCCGAAGCGAAATGAGGTGACACTAATATCTGTCTGAGCCTGAGCCTGAGGCATCCAGTCTAGTCAGGAGAATCCTGACATTACCCCTCCCTGTTTTTAGAATGTGAGCTCCCGCAAACGTGGCGCATCTGGATAAGCCTCATGGAATTCTTTGACTAGTTCTAGGCAACCGTCTAGGTGTTCAGGTGGTTCCCATGTATTGTCGTTGTCATTTGTCCAGCGCACCAAGTACTGGACTTTTTTGCGACGGACTCGAGTATCTAAAATAGCTTCCACTTCGTGTACTTCATGTCCAGAAGGAGCTATTTCAATCGGTGGAGGTGGGTGTCGGTGTTGTGAGGGATAGCCGACATGGGCGGGGCGGAGTAGGCTGACGTGGAAATTGTTGTCGATTCGAAGTTGGAAGGGTAGGTCTAATTTAGCAACCAATGGTGTTTTCATAGCGGTTATACGCCATGGACCAGCACGGATATGATCAAGTTTTTTAGATGGTCTTGTGAGAGCTAGATTTTTCAGTGAAAGGTATACCGAGTCTCCAACTTGATATCTTGGGGCGGGGAGACGCCTTTCGTTTGCGTAAACGGACTGGAAAGCTTGCGCAAGAGTCATGTTCTGTGATGGACTATAAGCGATCGGAATAAAGCACGACGAACATATGTCACGAAATACCGTTTATTTCTCCTATAACTGTCTACTAACTAGGGAAATGAGGTTAATATACAGTTACATAAACGCGTGCCCCTATTTATGAGCGCGCGTCCTGAAAGGTATGAATGTCATTGCGATCTGCGTCCCTTACCGACCGTGACCGGCTAGTCCCTGACCTAGCCATTAATCAATGCAGGGCATAGCCCATAACATTTGCCCCCTTCTTTACAGAGTCCTTCCACCTTAGGGTGTACATGTATCATCTTTCTCTCCTTTTTCTTCTTGTGGAAGGACCTTGTCTAGCTCCTTCTTCCTCACCAACGCCATCGCCTGTACCGTAAAGAGTCTCAAATTTGTCAAGCGCGACAGTCTCTTCCATTGTAGAGCGGTCTTCCCAGTTTGGCTCAGCACGATCTTTCCATTTAACTAAAACTCGTCTTTTCCAACCTCGGCCATGACGAAAGAGTTCTGCCCTTAAGATCCGATCCACGAAATATTCTCCTTCAGCGTTTTCTTCCAGGGTTTCAGGTAGCACCGGTAAAGGTTGCGAATCGTCAAGTTTCTGTGAGGGGAGAGGATCTTCACTTGCCCTCTTTAATAATTTTACGTGAAATCGCGGCCAAATTTTTGAAGGCACATCCAACTCCACTACATGGGGAGTGATTACTTTTGTTACCATGTATTTAGCGTTTATCCAAGCTAACTTCTTTTTTGGCTGGGGTGTTTGAATATTCTTTAAATTTAGCCAGACCTTATCTCCGACGCGGAAAATTGGGGCAGGGTTACGAAACTTGTTTGCTTGGTCCTCCATTTGCTGTTGTGCAGAAGCCATAGCAGCAGCTGCGTATTCTTGTGCCTCTCGAATTCGATTCAGGAATGTTGAAGCCCTTTTTGCCTGTGTTGTAGTAGTTTGAGTATTTGAAGTGACAACTTGCTGTATAGGCTCAGCATGGTAACCATGCACTAGAAAGAAAGGGCTGAGACCAGAGTTTGAATTATCTCTATTGTTTATTGCTAATTGGGCGTAGGGTAGCATTGAAGGCCATTCGAATTGAGCAAACGATATGAAGGAACGTAAGTAAGCAAGAACTTCTTGGTTCATACGTTTTGTTGCACCGTCCGTTTCCGGGTGAAAAGCGGTCGATAACCTTTGTTCAATTCCCAATTGAGAACAAAATTTTTTCCAAAAATCTCCAACCCAATTAGATCCCCGGTCTGAAGTAATAGCATGCGGAAATCCATGGAAACGATTATGACGATTTATAAATCTTTCAGCGCATTCCTCTGCCTTCATTGAATTCATCGCTTCGAGAGTAACGCTTTTTAAGAGACGGTCTGTAATGACCATCAAAAATTTTGGGTCACCCTTACTTTTAGCTGGTAGCTCGGTCATGAAATCTATCGAGAGCTCGCTATAAAATCTTTCGGGCACTGGAAGTGGAAGAAGCAACCCTTGCTTTCTTGTCCTCCATACATGGGAACGACCACACACGTCGCAATTGCGACAAAATTTACGCACCATCATAGTCATTCCAGGCCAGTAAAAAGAGCGTGACAAGATAGCATGAGTATTATTTCGACCTGGGTGACCTGTCATGTAAGAGTCATGTGTTTTTTGAATCAATGCTGTTTGTAGAGGTTCATAGGTAGGTATCCAAAGCCTATGTCGGAAACATAATGCCCCTCTTGCATCAAGTTCGAATTCACCAATTGAAATTTTTAAATTTAATTCGGGAGGAAAAGTTCTTTCGTTTTTCCAAAGTGCTTTGTAAATGCTAGGAAATGATTTATCTTCTTTAACTGCAATGTTCCATAAATTTTGCAGATTAACTTCTTGAAAAAGACTTTCTCCGGTAGGAACATTGTTGTCAGGCAAAATATTAATATTAGCGACACTAGTATCTGAAGAATTTTTGCATGGAAGCCAATTAGGATCCAAAAGTTGGAATTCACGTTCTTTCAAACGTGGGTCCATGGGATCATTAGGAATGTCCTGCGTGCGTCTTGAAAGAGCATCTGGCTTAGAGTTTTTTTTCCCAGCTCTAAATTGTATGCGGAAATTAAATTGAGACAGAACTTGGGCCCACCTAACTTGTCGTTCGACGAGTTTTCTAGAGGACATGAAATATTCTAAATTTTTGTGATCTGTTAATATAATAAATGGTTTTTCAAGACCCATCAGCTCTCCCCTCCATTCATTAAGACACCTTATAATTGACAAGAGTTCTTTATCATGAATATCATAATTACACTCTGTCGGAGTCAGCTTTTTTGAGTGATAAGCAACTGGGTGCAAAGTTCCATCCGGATCAAATTGTGATAAGCATCCACCAGTTGCCCAGCCTGAAGCGTCCGTCTCTAAAACAGTCATTTTGTCTTCGTGCCACATAGCGAGCACTGGTGCAGTCGTAAAAACCTTTTTAAGGTTATCGAATGCTTTTTGATGATCATCTGTCCAGTCAAACAAACTTCCTTTGTTCGTGAGTTTTTGTAAAGGGGCTGCAAGAGTTGCAAAGTTATTTATGAAATTTCTGTAAAAGTTTGCAAATCCAAGGAATCCTCTCACACCTTTGATATCCTTGGGTCTGTCCCATTCAGTAATGGCTTTTATTTTTGCATCATCTACTTTGATGCCCTTTTCAGCTTCAACGACATATCCCAGGTATTTGATTTCTTTTTTTGCAAAATTACACTTCTGAGGGTCGAGCCGTAATCCAGCTTCAGCCAACAGATAAAGTACCCGGCTTACTTTTTTCCAGTGATCTTCAAGGTCCCCGCTAGAGAAAATCACGACATCGTCTAAATACGCTGCGCACGTGTCTCCTAAGAGGTCTCCAAGAACGTTATTGATCCACCTTTGAAATGCCGCCGGCGCTCCTGCGAGACCAAAAGGAGTGACTAGCCATTCAAAGGAGCCGAAACGAGTGCGAAACGCCGTTTTCCATTCATCTCCCTCTTTAATTCGTAACCTATGGAACGCCGCGCGAACGTCAACCTTAGATATCCATTTTGCACGGGCTATTAGTCTTAAAGTTTCACGTATTAGTGGTAAGGGATACCTATCACGCTCGGTAATTGCATTGAGGGCACGATAATCAACACAAAAACGGAGACCACCGCCAGGTTTTTTGACAAACAGAACTGGAGCACCTCCCGGTGAGCTGCTTGGCCGGATCCATTTTTTCTCTAAAAGATTGGATAATGTCTTCCGAAGAACGAGAAGCTCATCTCTAGACATCCCATATAATGGTCCCCAAGGCAATTCCTTGTCTCTACCCGAATCGTCTTTTTGCAAGATCACTCTTGTGTCAACCCCAAGTCGATGGGGTGGGAGAGAGCTGTCTGTAGAGACATCGTCGTCCAGAAATAGGTCGGCATAGTGTCGAATTTGTTTTGGTAAGGAACTTTCAACTATCTTACATGGGGTGGGTGGCTTATTTTGCAAAGCTTTTGAAATATCAGCAACCGATGCCGCTCCCAACATTCCAATTGTATTCCGTGGTACTGCTAGATCCTCCTGTCGAATTATTGTACCTCGCCTTCTACTACCAATTCGAAGATACTTTTCTCTGGCCAAATAAACAACATTATTATCTTCCAGCCAAGGCTTTCCCAAAATTATAGGGTAAGCTAATGTAGGTACCACATAACCACGCACTGTTATCATAAGGCCCTGAATATTTAAAGTTACTTGTGTTGTGTGAGTAATCATCTCAGTAACATTCCCGTTGGCTAGATGTAATGGGATTGGGGTAATTTTTATGGTTGGGAATTTATTTTCGCGCACAAGGTTAGCATCAAAGACAGAATAGCAAAGGCAACCTGTATCAACCAAAGCTTTGGCAAACACAGAATCATTAATTAAACAATCTATTAGGAACGGTTGACTGTTCATAACTTCATAATTGCTTTTTAGCCTACAATTCTCAGATAATCTCAACTTATTCCCCCTTTCCGCGACTTCGGTTAGGGGTCCTCTTTTCCCGTCTCAATGTCGCTCAACCCAAAAACGGCAGCAGCATTCACACCAGCAACGGGACGAGCTGCGGAACGGAAAGTAGGACATTGTTTGGTTAGATGACCCGGCTTGGCGCATCTGGCACAAACACCATCATGCACAAGCTTTAAAAAATCTTGTTGCGCGCGCCATGGGGCCCGTGGTCTATTGTCGTTACTACCCTGATTACCCTGTAATTTTCCTAAGCCTGTTAGGACCGCGTTAATGTTTGGATTGGAGCCGTTGCTGAGCAGATTCAGCAGCGCATTGATTCCAGTCATCTGTATATCCCCTTCTGCATCTTTAGTTGAGGGGTTTAGAGAGGTCGAAGGTGAGAAAATCTGGTTAGTTTTAGGCTGGGTCCGGAATTTATGGTACTCCAACCTTTCGGCGACTTCCCTGACTTTATCACGCCAGAGAAAATAATTGTCTAGAGGTGGCATATCAATACCAATCAAGGCCTTTTCCAATTCTTCATTTAGCCCATTGTTAAGATGGACAATTTTCATCAGAGGATCCCAATTGTTGCCTCCACACTGAGCGAGTTTAACTCGTATTTGAGAACAAATTCACTGAAAGATTGTCGAGCTCCCTGCTTCATCCTTGAAAGTTCCTTGCCAGCAGTAAGCAAAGATTGCTTATCCTCAAATATGTCCTTGAAGTGGTCGAGAAACTCTTTCCAGTCGTAACTGCCAGTAGAACCCCCACTCTCAAACCAGCTATCCACCCTAGATTTCCTCTCCTTTGGGAGAGTACCCAGCATTCCTAGACATACTGCCCTATTTGAGCCAAGGAGATGTCGATCCTCCTCGATCTTAACTTTCAGCTCAAATAAAAATGGCCGAAGGCTTTCACTCTTCCCATCCCACTCGGGCCACTTTGCCTCTTTTTTTTTTGATAGTGCTGCGAGCAGCTGTTCACTAGTCGTGACTGGGTTTTCTTCGTTCATTGGGATATCGTCTGAAATGTTGAGTGAGAAGGATTTATTGTGTGGAGACAAAAAACTTTTGAACGAGAGATGAGTTGAGTCGTTATCACTAGAAGATGGAGATCCAGGTGCACTATATCTCATAGGCTATGCTAATTAGCCCCAGAAATAGTCGTAAGTCAGCTCCACGCGACTCGGGAGAAATCTATAGATTTATGCTGATAAAGAATCCTCCGGGCTACACTTCACGGAGGGTATATCCAATATGAGTGATAGGAGAAATATGTGATGGACTATAAGCGATCGGAATAAAGCACGACGAATATATGTCACGAAATACCGTTTATTTCTCCTATAACTGTCTACTAACTAGGGAAGTGAGGTTAATATACGGTTACATAAACGCGTGCCCCTATTTATGAGCGCGCGTCCTGAAAGGTATGAATGTCATTGCAATCTGCGTCCCTTACCAACCGTGACCGGCTAGTCCCTGACCTAGCCATTAATCAATGCAGGGCATAGCCCATAACATGTTCTCGTTACATAGTCTTGTTATATCTTTCATGTGTTTAACAAATTCCGGAAGGTCTCGTGGTTGTGGAAGATCTGACTCAGGCCTAAAATCTAACCTGGGGTGGTGGCCAAAAGAAGCAAAAAAGGGGGAAATTCCGGTGGACGCGTTTACATGGTTATTAAAGCAATACTCTGCTAGAGGAAGATGTTTCACCCAATCGTCTTGACGGTGGTTTACGTAGTGGCGCAGATAAACTTCTAGCGTTTTATTCGCCCGTTTGGTTTGCCCGTCAGTCTCGGGATGGTAGGATGTTGAAAGCCGATAGGTGATGTTTAATCGCAAGCAAATTTCTTTCCAGGTTTTATCAATGAATGCACAACCTTAATCAGAGACTAGTGAATCCGGTTATCCCGCAAAACGTACGATATTAGACAGGAACGCGTCAGCAGTCTCCTGTGCAGACGGTCTTTCGATTGGTATAATCCACACTCGCTTGGTCAGACAATCAACCACCTGTAAAATGAACCTATAGTTGAAGTCTCTAATTTTGCAAGTTGGGAGAGGACCAATGAAGTCGAGGGTAAGATGGCGGAATGAATTCTCTGGGGGAGATAATGGTTGGAGGAATCCATAAGGCTTCTGAGTCGATGGGTTGTTCCTTTGGCATGCTTCGCATCCTCGGGTATATTTGGAAACGTTCTTGTGGGATTCAGGCCACCAGTATTGACGCGATAATAAGCTGTAGAGAGCGGCGGCTCCGCGATGCCCGTAGAGTGGAGAATCATGAAGATGTTTAAGGAGGGTTTCGCGGAGAGTACTTGGGACATATTCTTTATTATTTAATGTAAAAGATTGAGTACTTAACGCGCAGCTGGCTAACTGAATATCTGATCTCGTGATTGTATTATCTTGGAGAGCTGTCTGGATTTCTTGACAGTATTTATCTTCGAGGCAATGCCTTTCCCAATAGTTTAAATCGAGTATAGGGGCTAGGGATGGTTCTGCTGGATCGTTGTCACTGGGGGAGGTAATTTTGATCGGGCAGAGAATATGTGAAGGTTTAAGCAGGGTTTGGAATTGGTGTTTTTTGCGACTGTCGGTGCTTTCTGAGGACTTGTCGGCGCTGATTCTGGTTAGTGCATCAGGCTTAGAACCTTTAATTCCAGGTCTAAAGACAATTTTGAGGTCAAAATCCGCGAGTAGCTCATTCCAACGCACTTGTCTACGGTTTAGTTTTTTTGTTGTCGTGAATTGTTAAAGATTTTTGTGGTCGGTGAGGACAAGCGTAGAGGCCTCTACAGAACCGAGCTCGGAAGTCCATGTTTCAAACGCGTTAACTATAGCGAGTAGTTCTTTATCGAAGATCTCGTAATTACATTCGGCTGGTAGCATTTTTTTTGACATGAAAGCTACTGGCCGGAGCGTGCCGGATTGATCATACTGCGAGAGGATAGCTGCAGTGTCACGGATTCGGGTATAGAGGCTTGAGCACTATGTACCTATTGGTAGTCTATATTCTATCTAGAGAGGAACCACATAACTGTAAATACAAGTGACTTAATAAACCAAGGCTTTGCTTCTAGAACCTTCTGTACCATGTTGTTGTGATTAGATTAGGTTGTACTAATCAGGCTAATCCCCAACATACAAGGATAGTACGGAAATCTTCCAGAAGGTTCTTTAGCATTCTTTGCTAAATGCCTTATCACATAACGCTCGGACCCTGTCAACATATCATGCCTATGCTACCAGGCATAGGCTACAGGAATCCCTATGGCTATACAGCCGTCACATGCAGTCACGTAATCGGAAGCGTCAGTTTCTAAGACTGTTTGACGATGGGGTTCAAAGTGAGTTAGCATGGTTTCGTCTTTAAAGGCTCGTTTGATCTGTTGAAATGATGATTCGCAAGTGGAGTCCCAGGCGAATTGAGCGCCCTTTTTGGTCAAACTGGTTAAGGGGGCAGCGAGGCGAGAGAATTCTGGGATAAAGCGACGATAGAAGTTTGCAAAGCCCAGGAATCTTTGGATATCACGGACCGAGCGAGGAGTGGGCCATTCTTGGACACATGCGACCTTGTTCGGGTCCATGCTTATTCCTTGTGTGGATACGACGAGACCCAGATAGGTTACTGATGTTGTTTCAAAACTACATTTTGAGATGTCGACCTGGAGGCCGTGCTCACGCAAACGGTCAAGTACTGTTCTCACGTGTTGGCGATGGTCCGTTAGATTACTAGAATAAATCAAAATGTCGTACATATAAGCCGTGCAGTACTGGTCCAGGAGACCGCGGAGGGCGTGGTTTATGTAGGCCTGGAATGACGCTGGTCCATTACAAAGGCCGAAAGGAAGTACTAGGGGTTCGAAAAGTCCATATCGACAAGTAAATGCCGCTTTCCACTCATCACCTTCCTTTACTCTGAGTTTGTTGAATGCAGATATTACATCCAGTTTTGTATAGAACTTTGCTTGAGATAATTGGCTGAGGTTTTCGGAGATCAGCGGGAGTGAGTGCCGATTCCTTACGGTAATTTCGTTTAATCCACGGTAGTCGATACAAAATCTAAGATTGCCGTTGGATTTCTTGACAAAGAGAACTAGAGCGGCTGCCGGGGAGCGAGAGACACGAATAAATCCTTTAGAGAGCTCCTTTTCTAAGTACTCCCGGAGGGTCTTAAGTTCGTGCCTATTCATAGAGTGCGGTCGTGCGACAGGAGGTTGTTTGCCGGGATGAAGGTCTATGGCGTGGTCCCATGAACGATGGGGCGGAAGAGTGTTGGCCTGTTTTCGGTCGAAGACGTCTAGAAAATCGTGAAACTGGGGCGGTAGAAAATCTTTGGGATTTGCATCCTTGGGAATTACAGTGGTTACATCGCGTACGCGAAAGCTAAGAAGCCGTTGCATGTCACCTTCAAGCGCGACATCAAGGTCTCTAATACTTAAAGCAAAAGTTTCATTTGATGGTTGTTGACTGATTACGGCAAACTCGGCAGCCGGGATTTGTTTAGGGTGGCATTCAGTGCGCTGCTTCGGGTGTAGAAGACTTGTCTCTAGGTTGGATACTTTCCCTGACTCGAGAGCTTGGAGCGTTGTATTGTGGTAGGAGATGGTTGTCTCAAAGAGGCAACAAGAGTTTTCTAGACATGGTTCGCCAAACGTGATTGTGTGGTTTTTCCAGTTCACGTAGGGACAGTGCTTTTCTAACCAAGGCAGACCTAGGACGAGGTCATGTTTGCAGGTTGGGATAATATATGCATCAATATTCTCCTTATAGTTGTTAAGGGTCAAAGAAAAATTTACGTAACTTGTAACTTTCGAGTTCATTTTACCCTCAAAGCCCAGTATTGCGATGGGTGACTTTAAAGGCTGGGGCGTTAGTGAGAGGCGATCACAGAATTGGGTAGAGACAAAAGCAAAACCAGATGCGCCAGTATCGATGAGAGCAACAAAAACTTCATTTCCTATCCTCGTATTTATATACATGTGACGTGATATTGAAATTTCAGAAATACCCAAGTGTACTAAAGAAAGGGACTCCAACGGACGACTTTTCGCTGGAGTTAATCTTTTAACTGATCCGAGTCAGTGGGCAGCGTTTCTATATTCGCCAAAGTGCGGGCTACAGTGGAGCAATCTGCGGTGGCATGACCGGATTTGTTGCAACGGACACAGCGGCCCAGGGCTCGGCGGGCGTCTTTTGCCTGTTGAGTTAAGCGTCCATTGGGGAGCCTGTGCTGAGACACAGAGTCCAAATCCATGGCTGACCCCCCTTGGGAGACGGTGAGTTCTGGGGGGGCAGGAATGGTAAGCCTGCTGGGGCCGATAGGGAGGAAAGGATTTGGGGCAGACGTTGATGCTGAGGCGGTAGAAGTGTGGAAGGGAGTGTTGATTACCTGGATGTTAGCATCCTTTTTTCGGAGGTAATTCACGAATTCGTGATATTCGGATGGAGCGTCGCTAGCTGCGTTAAGTAGTGTTCGCAGTTCTTTAGATAGGCGACGCTCCAGCATGGTTTTCCACTGCGATTTGTCGTGAGTTGCATAAGTCGAGTCGGCCAAGTTGTCTTCAAAAACTGAAATGAAGTCGTGGAACTTCATGTTTCGTTGATACAGCGTTTCCACTGTACGGCTAGCTCTTTCAACCAAGCCAGGGTCTTGGCAGCGTTGTCTGAGCGCCGTGAAGAATTGTTCGATGGTATTAATTTCCGGGGGAACAGACGGATCCTTGTAGCACCGGAAACAAGCACGCATTTTCCCTAAGGCCGAGGGTCCAAGGCATTGATAAGCGTGACGAACCTTGGAGCCTTCGCCAGGAAAGCACTCTGGCTGGTCTAGGAACTGATTGTGGAGCTGTGAGACGAATGCCCTCAAATTTGAAGATCTTCCATCGAAGGGTGTCGGCGGCGGAGCGGAAGGGCGGTGGGGCGTGTGTGGCGGAGGTGGAGGAGGAACCGGAGGCTGCGGAGCCGTGTAGGCTGGTAGAGCAGTTGATGAGACAGACGCGGTTGCATTTATTTCCGCGACGCGATTGGGATCAAGTTGTATAGCGGGCCCGAGTACTCCTGGAGCGTTGAGATAGGCTATGCTCCATAGTTCAGGGGGGAGCATAGGCATTTCAGAATCTTTGGTATCCATAAATTGCTCGGGAGTGGCGAAGGTGTTTGACACCGTGGACCGTGGAAGTAGGGTAAAAAATAATTTACTACAGACGCTTTGTAATGTCAGGCTCTATTCTTGGGAGCGCGGGGCGAAGTCTAACAATAACGACGCGGGGTTTAGGAACACGATGAGGAACGCGACGGGCGTTCGGGACTGAAGGCAAATAGGGGATATGGAGGAGCACGAGGGGCACTCATAGGATACAAATAGCAAGAGGTGACGGAAAGTCACTAGAGAGACAGGAGGACGAAAGTCGGGTTTGTCAAGATTACAACTAATCCTAAAGACAGAAAACAAAGCGTGAAGCTTCCATAGCTAAGGGGGCGAATTACTTAAATACATACTTGAGAATCCGAAGCGAAATGAGGTGACACTAATATCTGTCTGAGCCTGAGCCTGAGGCATCCAGTCTAGTCAGGAGAATCCTGACATCTTCTAAACTTGAATTTTATCTTTACTTATCTTATCTTCATATGTCACTATGAAAACAATAATCACGGTAAAAGATGCTGTGTATAATCCAGCTATAAAAAATGTAAAGTGTAGGACTTCAAGAAGATGCTGTGTATGATACAGCGAGAATAAAAATGAACTCTGTAATAGAATCACGTAATGAAAAATGAATATATTAGGTCTGATCTCCCAGGAAAAATCTCTCCCGGCTCTGTCTGTTCTATTTAATCCCATATAAAATCGAAATGCTTCCCGTTTTGTCCTCCCAGTGCTCCGTTTCCCAAGAACCAAAATCTCTTCCGATCCATGTTCATCTGTATCATGATACAATATTAAACCAAACGTCTTAAGATAATTGTTTCAAGAAATTTCCAAGCATGAAGTTGTCATTGAAAGACTCTGAAACATTATAATGAACAATTCGCGACACTTGAAACGAAACATGAAAATAGAAAATAAGAAGCCACGTGAAACGAACAAAAAAAAAAAACAAGGCAACCTGTTGAAACATTCCGATAGTGGCTACTTGAGAAGCCCATGTTGTTACACACTTCATCCTTACGTTTACCTTATCCTATTCACTATCTTAAACTCATCTTTGATCCCCCCCTTTCGAACTGTCGCTCGCCTATCTCACCTCGAAGATGGCGATTTAATCTCACTTTCGAGTTTCGCCGTAACTGTAAAGACTTGTAAGCCGGTAGTTACCTGAACCCTATGCTGGCTGGCGCAGGCATAGACGTCTGAAGGCGAGTACTAAAAATAATGTTAGACTAATACAATATTGCACAGGATGATGATAAGGATAAGTATGCACGGATTTCTGATAAACTAGAAAGGGTCTGACTTCAGGGAATCAATTATGGGAGCTGGTGGCGAGCTATCTGCATGTATTGTTGTTATTTCTTGTGTCTAAGATCTTATTTTCCCCTCTAGATAGTTTAATAACTAATGTACCTTACCAACACATCTGCTCCAGCGTTCTGTTCTCGAACCGTGACACAGGTTTTCTTTTATAAGGCGGATCGGGTTTCTACTCTTCGCTGTGATTGAATTGAGCGCTCGATAGTCCTCACAAAACCGCAGTCCTCCACCAGGTCTCTTTGCAAATGAGACTGGAGCTCCGCCAGCTGAAGATCTTTCTCGTGTGCATTTCCGGTCAAAGTGATCTGTCAAAGTTTTTCTTAGCACGAGTAGCTCCGCTCTAGACATATTGTATAGTAGCCCAAATGGAATTTCCTTTTCTCTACCAAGTTCATCTTTGATCAGTTCAATTTTTGTGTCGACGCCAGATTGATGGGGTAGTAACTCATGATTTTCGTCCCCGGTAAAGTACCGTGCGTTGTTACGAACTTCTGAAGGTAGACTAGCCTTGATTTCTTAAGGCATCTGTTTCCTTTTCGCTTCCAAGCCTTGATTGATTGATTGATTTGTTCATTTTCCTAGTGAGGAGCCTAAAGCCCATGAAGGTGTCTATGAGTCTGCTATTGTACATAGAGGGAAAACCTTTCGGTGAAAAACCCTCCAATGTTCACTTGGATACTTTTATGTAATGATTTTTACGCTTTAGAAAGTGCAAACACTGTTCTGCCCAGTGCGGATTCCGTCCTATCCTTCTCCCATCCTCCTCTCCTCCATCACCGCCTCCACCGCTCGCTTCAGCCGAAAGTGTTCTATCCATCCTTCCCGTTGTATCCATTTCGTTATGCGTCCAACATCTTCTGGGTTGTCCATCATGGCTTCGAACGACCGGTTTCTGGCTTTCCGCAATACTCCTCCTCTTCCCTGAGCCCACTGAGGACAAACCATGACCATATGCTTGGCGTTTTGAGATGGATACCCACATTGGCATCTCGGGTCTTCAACTCCGGGGACGTTTCTTCGGTGCAGATAAGCGTTCAGCCCGATGTGCTCGCTTCTTATCTGTGTGGCAATACTACTTTGAGCGCCCTTCAGGTTCTTGTGGGTGGCAGATGTAGTTCCCTTCAAGTTCATTCGTAGTCTACCCGTCTTTTGGTCAATGGTTATGTTGGCTGCTTTCCAAGTTTCTGGGTCCGCAGGTGCACGGTGGCATAAGTGCTGCTTTGGCGTGTGATTCCTCCATATGATTTCCCACTGCTGAAACGATGCTATGTTCAGCATCTCTTTCTGTCTTCTTTTTTCAGTTTCTTTTCCGCAAATTTCTTTCCACACCGCCGAGTCATCTCGTTTGTGTCGACTCCGGATATTTTCTCTGCCGCAAGCGGACAGCTTTATCCTCTCTAACGCCGATTCTACTGCTTCTTTGACTGGTTGTTTCTCACTAGATCCGGCGTAATGAATCTTGTTTTGTTTAAGGTAAAGCTCGAAGGGCAAAACCAAGGTTTCGTGCTCCAGCACCCTGCAACTGGTAGAGCTATATGCACCTGTGATTAGCTTCAGACATTTTTTTTAGATACTTCTCTTCCAAGCCTCGTTAATATTAGAAATTGTTGGAAATATGCCAGATATGATTAGTCATCTGTCCACGTTTTTGGTCTGCACGTGATCCAAGTTTATGTACTTAGTCTCTCTCTGTAGCTCATAAGAATCGATACGCTCTGCAACAGGACAACGTCAACAACATGCACAAGTCTAAGAATATATTATACCCATTGTTTTAGATTTCAATAATTCTATTCAGCTCCTCCTCTGCTCTCTTAGAGCAATGGCGGACGATGTCGACATGTGCGGCGACATGTCCCCCATTCCTGTGACACCTTCGCGATCGTCACGGTCCAACCCTTTTTCTTCACCCTCCCCAAGCTGTAGACCACGCAAAAAGAAGAATATCGAATTTTCACAGCAAATACCGTGCGCTATTCCATCTACAATTACCCGTTCAGTTTCGGAAAACCGTCCGTTTCTTCAAACACAGAAAGAGCCAACTGCTTCTCTCACTCAGACGACAGATGCCGCATTCCAAGCGGCATCCGAAGCCCTTCAGGTAAAGCACACGGTTCTAACTACTATATCAAAGGCCCTTGATCAGGCTATCCAAAGTTTTAAAGACACTGCTCAGGAGCATTTAGCACAACAAGTTGCTATGCACATCGCAGAAACTATACGAGGCTTCACTAGTGGCAAGTTATCAAGTAAATCAAGTAAAATTCAAAAATCAGGACTAGAGGATTCTATCCATGCCTCCTCCTCCTACGCCACAGTTGCCAGTGCACTTCCTAAGCTGCCTCCGCCCATCAGATTAGTCGGACCTCAACCCAGAATTCGTACAGTCCAACGCCTCAATGCTCCCGATAACGCTCCAGATAATAGAATCTTCGTCCGGCTCCCAGAAGGGCATGCCAGTCGCCAGCATCATATCCATGCAGTTAAAGCAGCTCTTACGCAAAAGCTTGGATTAAATGGCCGCCCTCTAAAAGGAGTACAACAAGTTAAGTCCGGACTCGCAATTCTACCTACGGATGCAAACCAAGCTGCTCAAATTTTAGAAAAAGCCCCCGAAATTACCGCCGTTCTTGGTGGTACAGTTGAAAAGGCTGAAAAGTGGCACAACTATTTACTTGATCACGTACCAATGAAAATAAAATCCATCGATAAGACCACTGTGGAGGTGACCCCGGAGATAGCTCTTGAAGAAATAAAGTTTGAATTAGGTGTCGTACCGAAACGAGTAGCATGGACAAAGAAAAGTGTATCAAACCCTGGACAAGTCGGTTCAATGATTGTGTCTTTTGCGAGCCCAGTTAGGCCCTTCCGTCTTTTCAGCACGAGTACAATATCTCGTATATTAAAGCGCTCTCCGAGAATAACTCAATGCAACAGATGCTGGGGCTTCCATGACCAAAGAACATGTAATCGAGACACTAAATGCCCACAATGTGCCTCTAAAAATCACAAGTTTTGCCAGGGGATTCCTAAGTGCTGTAATTGTCGGGGCCCTCACGCTACCTCTGACGTGAACTGTCCTGCAAGACCAATTATCCGTTGAGGCATCATTATTCACCCAACCCGACCTGAGATTGCTAAATTCCGTGCAGCAGGTGAAATAGCTTGGAATATTGCTAACCCCCAAATAGTGGCACAGGCTCAGACTAATAACCTACCCTCTTCATGCTAAACAGCCCAAAAAGATCTCAAGTAAAGACACTCAAGATCTTCCAAGCAAATGTTGGTCGCGGTCAGACCAATCACGACCTTGCTCTCGCTCTTGCTAGTGCCGACAATATCGATGTTATTCTTTTACAAGAGCCTTGGATACTAAGAAATCCTGAGAAACGAATCACCAAAAAACATCAAGATTACGACATTTTTAGTCCCAGTGACTCATGGGAAATCCGACCAAGGGTACTTATATACGTCCGGAAAGGTAGAAATTTGAGACCTGAACAATATCGTCCCGCTAATACCTCAGATATTTGTTGGGTAAAATTAATGGGGGTGCTGCCTCCAATCAATATTACCAATGTATACAGACCGCCACAAGAGAAAAAAGAAGGCCCAGTCATATCTATTCTCAAGGCGTGGCAAGTACCTAGAAACTGTATCGTAGCAGGTGACTTTAATACTCGTCATCCTATTTGGGACAGTCGAGCAGAAGCAACAGGGCGAGCAGAAGAACTCGCTAATTGGATACAGAACTCAGATCTCGATGTAGTCTCACCAATTAGTTGTCCTACACATAATAGAGGCAGCACGCTAGACCTATCACTCTCTAACATAGTGGGGGTAAACTGCACGATTGAGGAGCATCTAAATACAACTTCTGATCACGAGACGCTTTTAACTACTATTAATACTAGGAGCTCACCTTTTGCACCCCATCCTAGATCCAGAGAAACCCCGGAGGCCCTTATAAGACTAGCTGCAGGAGTCCGTGAAACGCTCCCTCCGCCTCATTTTTTCCCGGAAGACTTGGATGATCTAGCTTTACTCATTACCGATACAATCCAGTGTAACATGAGGAGATTTCTACCGCTGCGCAAGCTAAATAATGTAGGCACACGTTGGTGGAACGAAGATTGTGCAACAAAAGCAGCCGAATACCGCCGCGCGCGACGCTTAGGTGATGGATACAATGAGAAAAAGGCACTGAGAAAGGCTACGAGAGAGGCTAAGAAAAAGATGTGGCAATCTGAGGTTCAAAATGCTAGCAATCCATCAGAAATCTTTAAGATTATGCGTTGGCACAAGTCAAGAGGCAACTTTTCTAGTCCGCCAATAAAACACGCCGGTCACTCATTTTCAGGAAGCTCAGATAAAGCTAAAATTCTTCGTCACATCTTACTGGAGAGGCGGACATCAGCTGAAGACATCCCAGAAATGATGGTCCCTGAAAATTCAAGAAGCTTTATTGAAGTGAAGAAGGAAGTGGACGAGGAACAAGTTCGTCGATGTCTTCTTCAAGTCTCTAGCACTTCTCCAGGGGCTGATATGATTACGGTCAAAATATTAGAGTCCTGTTGGGATAGTATTAAGGAAATAACTGTTCACTTATTCTGCAAATGCCTACTTATAGGTTACCACCCTAAAGTTTTCAAAAGTGCTGAAGTTATCTTTATACCTAAACCAAACAAAAGAGATCTCACTTCCCCCCGATCCTGGCGCCCAATTTCCCTGCTTTCCTGCCTCGGGAAAGGGCTTGAAAGACTGGTCGCCCAACGAGTCAGTTTTGCAGCGATCACCCAAAAAGTGCTACATCCCCAGCAATTTGGAGCCCTCCGGAAACGTTCAGCTACTGATCTAGTTGGCTGCTTAATACATGACGTTGAGAAAGCTCGTGCGCGGAAACATGTCGCCTCACTCCTCACAATGGATATTAAAGGTGCCTTCGATACGGTACTTCCAGGTCGTCTACAAAATAGACTTTGTGCCCAAGGTTGGCCAAGCTGGCTAATCCGCTGGGTAACGTCCTTTATGAGAACCCGGTCTGCAAAAGTTAGATTTGAGGACATTCTTACGCATGACGAACCATTAACTTGCGGACTCCCTCAAGGCTCGCCAGTTTCACCCATTCTGTTCATGCTGTACACAGAGCCAATTCTACGCCTAGTAAAATTTCGCACAAAGTATGCTTACGCGGATGACCTTGCTCTTCTTAGAACTGGGCCTAGCCTTTCTGATTGTACCAAAAAACTTCTCGCTGACGTGGCTCTTATTATGGATTGGGGTGGTCACAACGCAATTTCGTTTGATCTAGATAAAACAGAGCTACAACACTTCACTTTAGCCCCGAAACCTAAGGAATACCCAGATATTCAGATACAGGAGATGATCATCTCTGCAAACCAATCAACACGTTGGCTCGGAGTCTGGCTTGACCGTAAGCTATCCTTCTTGGATCATGCAACCAAGTGGTCCGCTAAAGCTTATTCAGTGTCTGGATTTCTTAGACGACTCAACAACACTCAAAGAGGCTCGACACCACGGTTAGTACGAGATGCTGTTAGGGCATGTGTTATTCCTGTAGCACTCTACGGTGCTGAAATTTGGTATCCAGGTACTACGGAATTCGGATGGCGCAACGGAAGACGTTTCCTTAAAAACAGTCAAAATGGTAAACAACTCTCACGCATCAGTCGGGCTATCATTTCGGGGATCAGGGCCATCCTACCCGTATTTAAAACTACCCCATTACCAGCACTGCATCGTGAATCAGGAATTCTCCCAACTTTTGAGCTACTTAAAAAAGTCCGCATTCGCCAAGCCCTTCGTATCCGGAGCCTTGATGAGTTTCATCCTCTGAGGCAGAAAGCTACTGAGCAAGTTCATACTCGTCTTACTCAACTAGCTAACCTCCTTCCTGGACTTCATGAGGCAGAAACCCCATTACTACTTCATGACATGCCTGTTTCACAGGAAAAATTCTGTACATCAAGTCATGACATTCATCTTTACACGGACGGATCTTGTTTGAGCCAGGACACAACTGGCGGCGGATATATTGCATATCAAAGTGGTCAGAAGATACTTTCAGGAAAATTTCGTCTCAATAATTTTGCTGTAGCAGTGGACGCGGAAATAACAGCTATGGCAGAAGGCATCCAGGCAGTTATTAAAAAATGCCCAACTCAATTCGCTAGAAATTTAATTGTTTTCTCAGATAATAAGACTGCAGTCAATATCTGCCAAGGTCATATACCACCGACTAGCCAGGGCCAAGCCTTAAGGATCTGCCAACTCCAGAAGGATTGGTTATTGAGGAGAAGATTACCACATGTGGCTCAAGGGAAAGTAGTTTCTGAATGGGTTCGAGGGCATTCTAACAATATTGGAAACAACGAAGCTGACAATCTTGCGAAACTTGCATCCAGAATGCCGGCTCCATCACTGCATGGATATACCTATGCTGCAAGTAAAGAAACTGCATCAAAAATACTAATAGAAAATTCGGAAGATTGGTGGGTTAAACACGCACCCATTCGCTATAGGAAATTAGGGATTACATTTCGCCACAGTCCTCGTGAACTTTGCCTTGCTAGAAATACACTCAGCAAACTTATAGCAGCAAGAACAGGCCACGGGGATTTCGAGCAATACCATGTTCGCTTCAATCATTTCAAGTTTGATCCATGTGAATGTGGCAAACCAAAAAGTCCAGAACACTTTTATTTTTGTAGACTCACGCGACTTAGAGCACGCAAGGCTGCTGGAAAGCGGCGGACCAAGGACGCAATAGACTGGTTGCTAGGAGCAGAAGACGGGGCGTTAGCCTTTTCGCATATTTGGATTTAAAGAAACAGGATGAAACTAAGTGGAAAAGTTTTTGGAATAAAAAAAAAAAAAAAAAAAATATTGATTCGATAATTTTATATCATATAGATAGCTAGCTTTATTTTTAGCACTGGGTTAAATTTGGAGGAGGTTAAGGAACAGCCTCACCATCAGGCCTATAAATTGTAAAGTAGAACTCTCTGAGACGCTGTTACTCTTTTTGAGTATTTCGGCGCGTCTTTCGCCCTTCGGGAGGCTTGTAGGTGTCCATCAGAAGATGGTTTTTCCGTAGACGTTAAACGTAAAATAAATAAATAAATAAATAGATACGCTCTGCAACTCCATGACTGAGGAACTCATTATTTCTCAATAGGTTATGAGACCCGGAATTGCGCTTGCGCTTTTCTGTTGTATCGTCCGGAGTTTGATCACCTTCGTTATGGGCAAGTAGACTGGTTAGTGTCTGTTTGCGCCAGATTCATCCAAACAGGAGGTCATCGCCTTCTTGAACCCAAGACATTTGAATGGCTGTTGCCTGAGAAGACCGGTGGCCGTCGCCGTCGTTAGAAGCACGTAAGAGCCTTTAAGATTAAGGCACTCGCCTTTGAGTAGGAATCTCTAGAGAGATTTGGAGGCCATCGCCTTCGTTAGGTACGAACGGAACTAAAGATCGGGGGAGCTGTGTTACTCTCGTGAGGATGGAAGGATCTAAAACGCACCGGTAGCCAGCCCGATGAAGTTCTCGAATGAACGGAGCCCTTGAGTCGAACGTACGGACTCGAAAATGTACCTTGAGAAGCCTCCCAACCTCAACCGACGATTATGCAGTTCTAAAGGCATTCCAACGTCCATAACTTCAAGCCATGCGACTACTTTTCGACAGTCGTTTCAATCCATTAGAATTTTGCAACTACGCTACGAAAGTTGCACCACAAAATAAAAACATGACGGCTCCGTTCTCGACAGCTGTCCTATCTTCAACTCGGCAACAGCTTTACGACAGCTGTTCATTAGTTCAAATGGGCAGATCCTCTCTGAAATCTGCGTCATGCTAAATTTTGGCAGTCAAATCCCAACCACTGTCAATTATTGTAACTCGATAGCTACTTTTCGACAGTTATCAACTCACTATAAAAATTCAGCAACTCCTCTGCGAGAGTTGCTAAATCACACAAATCGCCTTCCCTTATCAAATATCTGCAGTTACCTTTTGACAACTGCCACACTCTACCTAGCGGCTACTTTACGACAGCTGCTACTCACTTCAGCATACGAGATGCCTCATGCTTCGAATTGGCGGTTACTTTTCGACAACTGCTATCCTCTCCAAACTTAACCGATAACTACTCTACGAAAGTTGTCACAAGTTTGTTCCCGCAGTTACTCAACGACAACTGCCATGGTTTACAAATTAACAGCTCCTCTACGAAAGCTGTTGCATTGTCAAATTAAGTGGCCAACTTTTAACAGCTGTCAAAGCTCAATACTACAGCTACTATTTAGTAACCACTCAGTATCAAACTTAGCAGTTACTTTTCGACAACAGCTACATATCAGAAATTAGCAGCCACTCTAACAGCTAATTCTTTTGAAAATTCGGCAGCTCCTATTTGACAGCTGTTACAACACACAACTTAGCGGCTACTGTATGAAAGCTGCATCACATCACAAATCGTCAGCTACTATTCGACAGCTGATGCCAATCAACTTTACAGCTCCGTTTTGAAAGCTGTTTCAAACCCTCAAGATTTCTCTTTCCTATGTCTATCAATACTTCTTCTGAAGCCCTGAAATTTTTTAGTTGTCCGACGACGTGATTTCTCCTCGACATTCTACCTGATTCGGTTTAAAATCCTCCTAACGGCAATCTGCGTTGAAAATCCCGTCACCGTGGGGGAGAGTAAGGTTATATGGTAGAGGAGGCTCCAGAGGAGGCAACTGGGGCAGTAAGACGGACCTAAAGGTGCTACTAGTGAAGCGTGGTGATGATCTGAGAAGGTTATCACAAGGAACACTAGTAACTGGAAGTCTTCTTCAAGGGAGACACTAGTGGAGCATGTTACTGATAGGGGAATATCAGCAATGGGAACACTAGTGTAGTGGATGTAAAATACACTGGAACGCCCACAGCATGGAAGCTGGGGGAGTGTGTGTTAGAGCTGAGAATGGCTGACGGTATGAAGCTATATTTCTGGGGGAGTTGATAAAACTGACGTTAAGACGCTTGTTGGCAACTTTGAAGGAGCTCAGGACTCTACAGTGTGTTTGGAGGGGATGGAGAGGAGATGAGTTTTTCCAGAGCTACAATGCTTTGAATTGGCTCAGTTAAGAGAAAGAGCTTGCTTGGAGTAGACAGTCATTACAATCTTACGAAATCAGGCAGCGGAGGTCTAGGAACTGTTTGAACAGAAAGAAGACTGAGGAGGAAATGACAATGACCAATACCTATCTGCCCTATGGGGGAGTGTTGGAAATATGCCAGATATGATTAGTCATCTGTCCACGTTTTTGGTCTGCACGTGATCCAAGTTTATGTACTTAGTCTCTCTCTGTAGCTCGTTAGAATCGATACGCTCTGCAACTCCATGACTGAGGAACTCATTATTTCTCAATAGAAATCGATGCAGCAAATAACTTCGTAACCGGGTCTTTCCCATCACGTACTCTTGCGACAATTGCCGCAAATTGGTACCCCGGGACCTGATGGGCACTTCCTAATTTTACTCTGAAGAAATTTATCTTTCCTTTAATGCTTTGGCTTGTACAGGTTTCCCATCTGGTCACTCCCACAATCAGGCCCCCGAGCGGGCCGAATCTCATAGAACGTCGTCGAGCATCATAGACTACAGCATTAGCTCTCGTCAATGGGTCCTCTGAGATCATATCGAAAGCCAAATTTTCGATGACATAACCCCAGACTTTTTCGCGCTTGCTACTGTATCTATGTCTTCGTAGGTAAGTTTATTTATGACCCGTCGCTGGGAGTCTTTCTTGGTAAATTTTATCCCTCTTGTTTTGATTGAAATTTGCGGTGTCTTGTGGCGTTTAACAAATGAACGATTGAAAGCGGCATAGCATAAGCATCCGATATCCATTAGAACATCAACATAAAAAATTTTATCGAGCATGATCTCTAAAAGAAAAGCACAACTATCCAACTTCTTCACTATTACACTAATGTTATCAGCCAAAGATTTATTCACCCACTGAGCCCGACTTTGCCCAGGTATCACAATCGAGGCCGGCTCGGTAGCTTGGAGAATGATATTTTCGAGAATTACCAAGAAAGTAAGAGGCGGCGTGAGATTGGGTCTGTAGCAGGGAGTACCGAGGCGAAGAATGAAGTAAGGATAAAGGACTGGGACTAGGAATAACTGAAATAAGGAACTAGGAGAATTGAAGGGTCTAGAGTAACTAGGTTCTAGGATTCTTGGGTTCTAGAAGAGACAAAAGACAAATCGTGAAGAGTTCTGTGGATCTAGAGTCCAATTATACCCTCTCCTTAGGGTAGTAATTTTGCAGTGGGGAAATATGGGTCTGCATGTCGCTTCAGGGGTTATACCCCTACTAGTCTTATGATCTGCAAATGTCTATTATTTTGGCCTTAGTTATCGGGCCATTTTATGCATAAGTCGATTTCTCCTCAGAAACATAAATCTCTTCATTCATACATCTCTTCTCTTCACACACTCAACGGCTAGTTTAACTATTATCGTTATTATTGATACTGTCATCATCAAGTGAGAAACTTGATGCTTTAATCTATTTCAAATTACATCATATTATCATAATTAGCTATTGGGTATTAGGTATCCTCAGCTTTTTTAAATAAACTTTCTCCTTACCTCAGCCAAGGTATTTAATTCGGAAGACAGTGACTTAAATAGCTACTAAATTTACACCAGACATGGGATCATCACAGCCGCCTCAATCTCCACCTTCGACACCTAGACGCAAACACTTGTCAAGAGACCAATGCCTGCAAGTAAGTGTAAAATTAGGGAAGAATTTGACTGATATTTAGCTAATACTTAAGATAATGGCTCTGTATGAAGGCGGTAAAAACCAAACCCAAATTGCGGCACAACTTGGGATTTCTAGGGGACAGGTTTATAATTTGCTACGCCGCGGCTCTGTCACACCGAAAAAGAGGAAAAGTCGTCTACCGAAACTCTCAACTGAGGCTGTCGACGGAATTGAGAAGTTCATTAATGAATCTTATGAAAATCGAAGGATGAGTTACATGGAACTTGCTTTGGGGCCATTCAGTCACATGGATGTCAGCGAGCGTGTCATCCAAAGCGAATTACAGAAGAGGGGTTACAAGCGTCATCCTGCTCACAACAAGCTTCCAGTCTCCGAACTAACTAGAAGGAGGTGCAGAGAATGGGCTTCTGCTCACATTGACTGGACCGTAGATGATCGAGATGGAATCCGTTTTGTCGATGTACCAAGCTCGTTGGTGGCGTTCCAGGTTTCTGTCATGATACAGTATCTATTGTTAAGATGTTTCGGATCTAACTTCAGACTGTTATTTGGAGATATGGCAAGGAAATAATATAGCTAGTAGCGGGTCTTACATGTTGATAAATAGCCTCTTGATCCATCTAGATGATGGGGGGCGGTTTAGGTTCTTTCTTGAGAAATATACTATAATCATCATTACCATAATTTATTACTTTAGTGATTTATATTGTCTCGAGTACCACCGTCACCAAATTTATGACTTCGACTTTATATATCACGAATCGTTAAAACATACATCGCCATAATAAACTTTTAAAGTCGAATAGTAGAAGACTGGAGATCGATTCTTTGGACGGACGAAACCTGGGTTAAAGACGGTCAACACACTAGAGACTGGATCACAAGGACAGTTAGTACAATGCTTTTTGGTTTGAAAGACTTTCTCTCTCTAATAAGTTGACATGGACCAACCAGGAATTTCATATCACGTGTGTTGGTGATAAGATAAGAAAAACGGTTGGATTTTTCGGGGATCCTTTGCAGGATCAGAGAAAGGTCCTAGCTTGTTCTGGGAAAAAGAGTGGAAGATTATCGACTCCGCAAAATACTGCTCTAAGATAGTACCTTTAATTGACGGCATGGTCTCGATGACACCTTGGCTCTTTGTAATGCAGGATAATGCTTCTGCTCACGCTTCTGAAAGAATGATAAAAGAGTTCCGGGAGAGACATATAGATCCTATCGACTGACCACCCTATTTGCCAGATTTGAATCCGATTGAAGCAGTTTGGGATAAAATGAAAGATTATGTCCAAAAGAGATATCCGAGCCTGGGTCGGGGGAAGCAGCGTACCCACGACGAGTTGCGGGCTATCGTACAAGAATCACGGAATTCTGTGCCTGATGAATATCTTGATTACCTGATAGAAAGTATACCGAAAAGGTGTCTAGCTGTGTTGGAAGCTGATGGAAGACCAACTAAATATTGATTCTCAGTAATTTCTAAAGTAGTCCTTGATAGTTGTCTGCTTTTGCTTGTTGTCTTCGTGTTAATTTGGAGTCAAATTTCCTTATTCGTGGATTTGATAGTTAGGTAGATAAATTTAGCATCAATGCACAATTTTATGCTGTCAATCATTATACAAATTGAGCTTAGCGGAAAGGAAGACCAACTGCAAAATTCCTCTGTCAGAGAAAATTGTCATACAAAAAGTTCGAGGAAATTTCATAAACTTTCATAAATACATTGACTAAACTCTATTAGTTTAAAGACCATACCAAATTAGGCCTATCAGACCCACACAAAACCCCTGTCTTGGACCCTCTGCAAAATTACTACCCTGAGGGTAGGGTATACATCAGGTATGCTAATGATGCAACTAAGCAAACGTCATTGATAATAAAGGAATTAGACTTCAACAGATTACAAAACACTTAAGGATTAATCAAGCCTAAAACCCAAACGCCAGGGATACTCTGATACCGAGGAAACCCGAACAACCAAAACAGATCCGTCTTAGACCAAAACAAGAGCGTTCGAACTCTGACACCAGGGTTTATTCGTTTTCCGAAAGATTGTTCCCAAATTCTTCGTCCTCTTCGCCTAATTCAACTGACCTAGATTTGAGTTTCTTCAAATTTAGAGTGAAGGCCGCATTTATGCCAGCTAATCTCTTAGCCCATGAAAAGTTGGGACACTTCCTGAAATAATGACCTATCCCTTCACAACGTGTCCATTTACCAGCAGCAGGAAGGGTTGAAAACTTTTCTGGTGACCTCCATGGAGCTGGCGGCATGTTCCTTTCACTTTTATTTTTCTCACTATTTTTTAATTTAATAACATTTAATATCGCTACAAGTTGAGAGGTGCTCAGACCACTGACTCCCAACATTGGAGTATCACCATCTGCGCCCACGACAGATGATCTGTCTTGTGATGGAGTACTCACCGTTACTTGGTAATTGTAGTTAAAATTCTAAGGCACGGAACCTAGCCTGCTAATATACCAAGTCTTCGTCTGCTTGGGGCCGTGCTTTGATACATAGTCTTGTTGAGATTCTAATTTGCTAGCCATATTTCGAACTTTTCTGACAAAGAATGTGTAGTTTGAATCTGAAAGGCTACAAGTGATCAGGAGCCTTGTAAGGCTCTCATTCAATCCTAGGTTAAGACCGTTAATTTTCATCCAGCCTTCCTAATTTATGTCACTGGCTTGCGTCAATACATACTCAAAGTCATTTAAATACGAGGCGAAAGTTTGATGTGTCCCTGCCTCATCCTTGATAACTTTTCATCGGCAATCCGGACGGAAGTTTTGTCTTCAAAATCATCATTAAAGTGTTCGATTTACACTTCGTAATCTCAGTAGTTATCTGGCCCTCCAGTTTTATAACTATGAGATACACGACTCATGAGATTCTTCGGGATTGTGTTCATCATGTCCATATATACTGACTTATGGCCACCTAGTTGATTCCAGTCGGCTTCAATCTTTGCTGTTGGTTGAATGATATATGTGGTGTAATCTCACGGATACAAATAGCAGTTGTTCTACGGGGTACAAAGCGGGACTAGAAAGCTCGTTTGATAAGGGGTGAGATGAGGGTGTCTTAGGTGAGATGATGATGATTCTATTTGACGTCTAGGCTCCAAACATGTGCCTCCTGCACATGCCCGTCCATCCCCTTTGGGACATAGGACGCTAGAGCCATCGCTCTAGGATTTGGGACTTTGCTAAGTCTAAAAATACATCGCTGTACCGCGTTATCTGAAACTGCGAACAGAAGAAATACATGAGCCATTACAGCATGTTTGATGAGACTTCCCCGTCCTCACAACTGGTGATCAATCAATCACACTCGCCCGCTCCACCTTTCCGTCCGGGAGCCTCCGATCGTGTTAAAAAAAATAAAAATAAATAAAAATAAATAAATAAATAAATAAATAAATAAATAAATAAATAAATAAATAAATAAATAAATAAATAAATAAATAAATAAATAAATAAATAAATAAATAAATAAATAAATAAATAAATAAATAAATAAATAAATAAATAAATAAATAAATAAATAAATAAATAAATAAATAAATAAATAAATAAATAAATAAATAAATAAATAAATAAATAAATAAATAAATAAATAAATAAATAAATAAATAAATAAATAAATAAATAAATAAATAAATAAATAAATAAATAAATAAATAAATAAATAAGTTAGTAAAAGGAAAAATAAAAGGAAAAACAAAGTTGCCCCTCAACGAGGACAGATTTCCTCGAAGAACCGAGATTGGTCGGGCCATTTGTTAAAAGCTATCGCTCCTTTCGGCGTGCCAAGTAGACTTGGAATAAGTTGGTTGATAGGCCCTTCAGGGCGACCCCTGCGACGACAAAGAATCCGACAGAAGAGAAAGTGTGTCGGCGATTTAGAATAACCACATGAGCAATCGTTAGTAGCCTCCGAATGTTTGAAACGGGTGTGGTAGGTAGCATAGTCCCCCTGGCCGGTTCTGGCAGCTATGACTCGGCCTAAATGTCTGCGATTCATAGTGAGCTCTTTTGGGAAGAAAGGTGCGTCGTTTATCTCGAGTTTCTGGTATGAGGGGGGAGAATATTTTTGCCACCAGTCTTCTCTCGCTCTTCTTTTTTGGGCCTCCTGCCACTTTTCTAATAATGAAAAAGAAAACTCGAGCTTCTCAGGGCATGGCATTGATACGCCTCTCTTAGCCTCCATATGGGCTAGCTCGTTTCCTTCAATACCGGAATGTCCAGGGACCCATCGGACGTTAATATTGCCCTCCAGGTTATGGGGAAGCCGTGTTCGAGCTTTCCAAGTTTTGGCCACTTCTAAAGCTTCGAGAAAAATTGGTTGGGCAGAGACTATTGGGGTTTTTGTAAGAAGTTTAGTTGCTACTTCCACGTTGTCGATAGATATCCATATGTCATTTGAAAAGCGGGCTGAGGGGAGCGCAATAGCTGCGCGGATCCCTTGAAGAGCACCGAATGCTTCTGCATCAAAACAATCTCTTTGATGACCGAGCGGGAAGGCCTTAGAGCAAACTTTAATTCCAAATTGATAAATGACAAAGCCACTGCCTGTTTTACCATCTGGTAGTTTAGAACCGTCTGAGAATACTAAGATATCACTCCTGGGGAGTGTTTGCAAAAAATTGAAAAATTTGTCTGCTCTCGTGTGTCATGGTCCAGAAGGGCCACAAATACGAATAAGAGAGTCCTGCATGGACTCTATGACTTCCCATGGGGGATTACTATTGGATTTATGTGTTCTGACGCTGGGATACCTCTATGTGAGCGCGCAAAACGGGATAGTGCAGGAGATGACATAGAATTTTGTACACGTAGACAAAGAGGGTGACGGTGTCACGGTTCGGCAATTAGTGCATGAGCGACGGTATGCTTCAATGTAGTTTACATTTATCTATGAAGAGAGGAATTACATCTGCCCAGGTAGCGTCTACTTATAACACTTCCGATGAATCGCTACCAGGCTCTCAATGCTATAATAAGACCATGGCATGTAATACCCCTTGCAACATGAAACATAAGCAAGTTCCGCAAATATGAGTCCAAGCGTCCTACCGCGCCGATCGCTTGACGGGAAGCTAGCATACCCGGATAGGGCTGCATTAGTCTGTGCATGTGATGACCATCATATGCTACAGGAAAATATCGGCTTATCAGCCGTCACAGACGGGGGTCGATTCGACGAGTGCGTATAGCAGCTCTTCTTGATTTGTTATTGAGGGCTAGCTCAGCGGTATTAAGGCCAGCCTCTCGAAAGAGAGCAGCGGAAGGAGTTGTGCGGTACACTGGGAGGACAGCCCTCGCGGCGGCTCTATGTACTTTTTCTATCATATTAAGATGAGATCCAACCCTTTTACTGACAACTTTTCCTAAATTTGTTCGAGACTTGCCTGGCCACCAGGTCTTAGCACCGAAGTGTGCTATTAGTAAGATACAGGCGAAGGCTGCTTGCCTCGAGAGATGTGGTGGTGCCCCTCTAATTGTATTTCCCAGGCAGCGAAGAGCGTGAGCGACACTAAGGGCCTTGGACGCTTGAATTTGGACGTGTCGTTTGAACGTGAGCTTTTTATCAAAATTTATCCCTAGCCATTTAAGATAGGGCTTTTGTACTGACTCTATGATGGTGAAATTGTTTGTTTCTACCAGTGGGCGCGAGTCCTTATCTTTTTATTTCCGGGTGAAATGGAGAAGTTCGGATTTTGAGGGGTCGAAGGTCACCCCTTCTGAAGAGCCCCATGCAAGCGCTTGATTTATTGCGTTTTCTAGTTTAGTAGCATTTTCCTGTAAGGAAGGCGATACTTCCAGCACTGCGACATCATCGGCGTATCCAAAGGCTATCTTGAGTCCATCAAGCTTAAATAGAGGAGCAATATATAGCATAAAAAGAATAGGGGAGACTGGCGAACCCTGGGGGAGTCCGCAGTCAGTCACGATGGGTTTACCAATTTGTCCGTCTAGTCTTATACAGACTTCGCGTTTGCTCACGAATGAAGTAATCCAGTTGCAGAGCTGGGCTGGCCAGCCTTGTTCTCTCAATCTTTTTATAAGCCTACCTGGAAGTACAGCGTCGAATGCACCTTTGATGTCGAGTGTGGCCATCGTCTCAGTCAAGCCTTTAGCCAATGCCGTTTCAACGTCGTGAGTGAGACATGTGGTTAGGTCTACGCTAGAGCGCTGAGGTAGAGCTCCAAATTGTTGGCTAGCAAGCACTTTGTGCTTGATGGCTATCCATGACATGCGCTTTGCTATAAGTCTTTCAAGTCCTTTGCCTAGAACAGATAGCAGGGCGATCGGTCTATATGATCTAGGGGAAGACATATCTACTTTCTTTGGCTTGGCAATTATTGCTACAATTGCTGTACGGAACCTCTTAGGATGATGGCCATTATCTAAACATGCTTTAAACAAGTCGTGCACCAGGGCCGAGATTTGCGGCCAAGCGAGACGCAGAATCACAGTTGGAATCTGATCTTTCCCAGGAGTGGTGTTGCCAGCTCCAAGAATAGCGTTACTGACTTCTGAGGCTGTAATTTCTGGGAAGGGGAGAGCTTGGTGTGCATCGGTAGGTGCGTTGAAGGGTATATCTTCGACATCAGAATGATTGGTCAAGAGGTTCCGGGCAATTATCATCATTTTGCCCTCCACTTGTTGTTCAGGAGGAGAGTCTGGCGCGAGAGGGCCTTTAATAGGGGGAGAGCGGAAAACTCCTTTTGACTTATGCCACTTTGTTATGTCGAATACGTCCTTCGCATTCGTAGCTTCGTCGACTCTTTTCTGGAAGAAGGCTACCTTAGCATTATTCGTAACCTTCCGGAATGCCTTTCTATCTGATTGAGAAGCTGTTCCCGCTCGTATCTTTTCGCGATATTCAAATCTTGCTTCTTTGCATCTTTGGTTCCGCCAGTGCTGTCCCTTGTTATGTGGTAACGCGTGCTTTGCAGAGCCTGAGAATGATCTCGATAGTATTTGGATTATATCATCAGCTCTTGAATCTAGGCTTGCTGCTGATTTGTCCGACAATTTAATCATGCCTTCTAGTTGCATGCGAAGTAAAGCTAGAAAATTATCCTTGTCGATGGTGGCGAAGCGAAGTGCAGTCGTGGGTGAAGTACCACGTGGACCGCAGGCAACAGATACGAGTAGTGGAGTATGGTCTGATGTCACGTCTAACTCTTGTTGGGCTACTGCGGTGGTTCTAGCTGCTACCAATTGGCATGTTCCAAAGCAAAGATCGAGAACATTTCCACGGGCATGGGTAGGCTTGTCAAATTCAGAAATTAATGAGAGATCCTTTGATTCAAGCCAGCGGATAAGGCTTTCAGCTTGAGTGGAGGGCGGGCCCGGGTAAGATGGGTGCCACATCGGGTGGTGAAGATTGAAGTCGCCAGCTATGATTGTTTTAGGGGGTAAATGGGCGTCGGCCAGTGCAGTTAATCGCGCTACTCCGGCGCCTGGATCTATGGCTCCAGGAGGAGCGTTGTAAATATTTATTACTAGCAGTCGGGGGTATCCACGAAATACAACAGAAAGAAAGAAAATGTCTCTCATGCCTAAGTCCATGGTAGAGTGGGGGTGTTCCTGTGAGTAAGTTAAATTATTACTTGTTCTCGTATAGGTCAATACCCTAGGTCGAATTGACCAGTCATTGATTGGGGTGAAGCACTCGAACGAAGGGTGTTTGCACGTAATTCTCTTATCAGTTTTTTTGGAAATGTATGGCTCTTGAATCAGCAGGATATCTATACGGTTAGTGAAGGCAGTTTGGAGAGCGATTTGATGCACAGAAGAGCAGCGGCCAACGTTTACTGAGAGTATGTTTATTGAATTCGGCGTGTTATTCATTCATTCTGTTATTCATTCATTCTGTTGTCCTTATCTTGACAGCCGTCTTGTGCAAGAATTCTGAACCTGCCCAACCCTGCTGGTAGAGTCGTGGGGGAATTTGGGATAGGAGTTTGTGATTGCGAAGCATTTGGTGTACTTTGGACGTCGACAGAAACTGTAGCAGTTGCTTGGCTGCCAATTTTGCTGCATTGAGCGGCTCTGAGGCGAAGTGTTGCAGCAGCTGCAGTCTGCCTAATTGCAAATATTTGCTGTTTTGATGGGAAAGAGTTGTCCTTTCTGGGGCGAATAAGACATTCTAAAGAGTCAGCGGGGTGTGACCCGTGACAGTTCGCACATTTCGGAGGGCACGCGTGGGTTACTTTCGGATCACAGGTAGTGTGTCCACTTTCTACGTGCTGAGTTTAGCCGCAGATTCTGCAACGGGGAAATCGAGCACAGGCCAGTTGGTTGTGCCACCCAAAGCATTTTCCACATTGCGGAGTTCTTATTCTTTGCGGGAGGAGCTTTGCTGGAACCCACACGCCAAAAAGAGGTAGTACTTTAGAAAGATTCGAGCCACTAGGATATAAAACTATCCAGCTTTTCTGGTGATAGTAATCAGAGTTGGAAGAACCTCTTGATTCAAGGACACTTATTGGAGCAACTTATGTCAAATCTGTCAGTGCCTCGGCTATGACTGACGCGGTAATTTCTACTATTTCTGCTGAATTAGAAGACTCGTTGTATCCAGAGTAGGAGCGGGGAACCCCATGAGAGTCTGTAGGCAGAATGCAAGACTGGCTTTTCAAGTTTGCATTGCCCTTCGGGTGACAAGAAAGTTTGGATATCACTCATACAGTTTGATAAGGTTACTTGGGCGGTTGGGGATGCTGGGCAGATGGCAAAACCGGTCTTGGTGCTCTGTATCTCCCTTACTAGTTTTTCGTTGAGGAAAGTGTTGATTTTCTGCATTATGGCGAACGGAGATATGCTAAGCATAGGGTGGCCAGTTGCAACTCGAACTAGAAGCCGGTTGTCTTCAGATATTCTTGCTTTGGTTGAGTTACCATTGATTGGTTTATTGGGTGTGTGTTTCAGGGGTGCTGTTGGCTTCCGCGCTACCTGTGAACGACCTCGTTGCCTCGGAGCCACAGCAGACGCAACACTGGCATATGAATTGATCTGTGGAGCCCTGGTAGTTGCAGCTCGGTGTTCTACCGGCTGGATAGGAGTTTGTGCCGAATTGTACGGCTTGAGAGGACGGGGAGAGCCTCTGACGTGACACTCGAAGTGTCGTCGTGCTACTAAATTTAGGTCAGCCGCGAAATCTCGAAAAGGCCTGTGAAGGTGTTGGGGCAGTGTACTACTCTCTCCGATTGCGTCATCAAGGACGCTTGCGATATGTTGAAGCATGAGGACGGCCTCATTATTTCTGGTGTCTGCAGCAGAGGTAGTTGACAGTAGCAAATCTGTCAACAACTCCGTCCCGCCTGCGAGGGCAGAAGCGCGTAGGGGTGGAGGGGGGAGGGGGAGAGGGGAGGGAAGGGGGTGGAAGGGGAAGGTTTGTCATTAGGTGAATATTGTATTGCTTGTGAGAATTCGCTAAGATGCGTGGCATGGAAATGTTTGTGATTGTGTCTTGGGTGAGAGGTAATCTGCAGAGTTTGGGTTGGTCGCTTGGGGGGTGTGTCCGGCACGTGTCATGTTCAGGTCAAGATTCAGCTGATCTTTTCCCCTTCGAGGTCAGTATGTTGCGATATCGGTATAGCGTTTCAGTGCCATGCATCTCAGCAAACCTCCCTGAAATAGATATACCCTTGAGTTTCGGAATCATCACAGGTTACTAAAACATGATCGTCTGCAGGACGGTATCGTCTACAGGATAGAGAGTTTCAAACTGCTTGACATTAATAACTCTGAGACATCTAGTGTTATTGGTCATTGAATATTAGAAAATCATGTCATATATTTAGATAGTTAAATGTTATCTAATGGCGGATAGAAAAATGTAAGATTCTTTTAATCAATTTACAATCTTCAATACAGTAAAGGTTTGATTAGCAGCGAGAAGTTGACTTCGGCATGAATCCCTTTCATCCTGATATCTATTCAGATGGGCGATTAAGTAATTGAATGTTTGCTGATCGTTTTCCTCAAACTGTTGCCTGAATAGTTCAAGGGGCACGCCCGGCCGTGGGAATAGTCAGTAGTCATTTCGTACGGCGTGGAGGATGATGCAACGTAATCTCTATAATTTTATTCTTCGACTATCCTCGTCCTCTGCGAAAACCGTTGTCTGAGTGCACTTCTCTTCCGCTCCGGAAGATCACTTCTACTGCCCATTTCTCTTCTGCTGTGAAGAGCACTTCCCGCTTCTCATCCCTCACCCACACTGATCGAGATGGAATCCGTTTTGTCGATGTACCAAGCTCGTTGGTGGCGTTCCAGGTTTCTGTCATGATGCAGTATCTATTGTTAAGATGTTTCGGATCTAACTTTAGACTGTTATTTTGAGATATGGCAAGGAAATAATATAGCTAGTAGCGGGTCTTACATGTAGATAAATAGCCTCTTGATCCATCTAGATGAGAGGGGGCGGTTTAGGTTCTTTCTTGAGAAATATACTATAATCATCATTATCATAATTTATTCCTTTAGTGATTTATATTGTCTCGAGTACCACCGTCACCAAATTTATAACTTCGACTTTATATATCACGAATCGTTAAAACATACATCGCGATAATAAACTTTTAAAGTCGAATACACACCCATACCACCATCTCACCTCTTACCTAACACACCCTCATCTCACCCCCCATCAAACAAGCTTTCTAGTCCCGCTTTGTGCCCTGTGGAACAACTGCTCCTTATTTCCGTAAGAGGTACATTCCTCTGAAAGCATCCCATTCGGGCCAACTTGACGCCTTATCCTTGTCTGTAGTTGAGTTAGGTCGTATCTTTTTACTAGTGTTTACATTTTCGGTATCAATGATTGATAAAAGCCATTCTGATTGGTCACTATTCAGAGAAAGTGTAACGTTCATGATCTGCTACGGACTAGATCGAGTGCTACTGCTGTTGTTACTTTTAGATAAATCCATAGATTCCGACATATTATTTTCAATTGTTTCAGTCGTTCTTGGAAGAATATCTGATGATGAGAGCAAATAAAATTCTTGGATCGTTACTGAGTTGTCTGATGATGTTGAATCCGGAGATGGAACTCGTAATGTGCTCATAATTGATTATGGACAGCTAGGAGAAGTATAAAAAAATACTTGCACTAGTTTTTTAAATGCGAGATAGAAAATATGTGAAAATACAATACGTTGACTTCTCGTCAACGTATGTCAAAAAATGAAATTAATATTTATCTTAAGAGAGAGTGAAAAATTTGTTTGGATATGTATAAAAACATTTCGCGACGCGCCATATTCTAACACTTATATACTAGGTCCTGGCCCTGCGGTCCTCCGCTTCGCTCCGGGGCAAGGTTCCTCGCGTCGCTTCGGAAGTGGGGTGTTGGCTGTAGCTGGTGATATAATTCGATTTTGATATGAGCTGTGGGAGCAAGGTCTATGGAGTTTTATGGGTCTTTTATCACATTAAGTGGAGGCAGGAAGTTGAGTATTAAATATTACGGTAGCCAGCTTGCTTCACATGAAAGGGGACATGTTGGTTGTTTAAAGTTACGGGTGATGGTGTGGTTCACATGAAGTGGAAAGGAAATATTAGTCAAGTTAGACTGCGTTAGCCGGCATTGATCACATGCAATGGAAGGGAGGATTTTGCCTTTTGTAAAGTCAGATGAGAAGCGTGGAGTTTGTGGCTTCCATCTGGTACTTGGGAAGAGCGTGTAATTTTTTTGAGTCAAACCTAAGTAAAATTTGGTTAGTACTCATGATGAAGAATGGCAAAGATGAGACTTTGGGATCCGTTCGAGAACGTGTAGATGAGAAGTGAATTAGTTGATCTCATCACTTAAAGATGTCAATTGAAGAGCATGGCTTCAATACATTTTTTACTATCTTCATGAAAGCCGTTAGTCCTTCTCCAACAAAAGTATGAAGCAATTCTTCAAGTTAAGGAATAGTAATAATCAGTCTGCGTGAAGCAGAACGAAGACAATCATTCCAGATTACGGTTTATTTGATTCAAATGAATTGGAAATGATGATTTTGCCTTTATCAGAGCCAGATGAGGATCGTGGAGTTTCTAACTTCATCTGTTACTTGAAAAGAAGCGTATATTTGTTTGGGCCAAACTCAAGTGAAAGTTGGATTTTTTTCAATATAACGGCAATTACGCATGTTCGACCTGGTTTCAGGTGATTTGTTCGTCAGGGAATGGTTATTCTATTTCCTGAGTGTCTGTCAAGATGAAACAAAGCGGTAAATTGTAGGATTACTTGATCCAAGAGGAGCATTAAGTAACTCCTCGATGTTGATGGAGGATGATGACCGGTAGGGTCAAGTACATAACATGAATCTGCAGTACATGGTTCTCGCACTGATGAAGTTGAATTCCACAGACATATGCAAATCAGAAAAATTCTATGATGTTCAATTCGGTAAAGCAACAATAGCTGTGCCTGTACATCATGCGCCTCCAATAGTAGCATTGTGTCATATTCATCTTTTAAATATTTGTGGAAGTTATTAGATGAATGGTTATGGTCGTGAACGAAGAATGTTTTATTTGGTGATAATCCTAATGATGCTGTTCTTTTTTCATCGAACATTTTTCTTCCCATGTATGGTTTTAATTACGCCCGACTATATCTCTTGTAGTGTATGTCTCAAGTATTGAACGCAACTGCACGCACAGCTGCGGCGCGTAGGGTAAAAAATAGGCTTGATATGATTTTTAGTCTTCTGACAGAACTTGATTTTTTCTTTAGAAGCAATGTTTTTTACAGCGTTTATGCGCTGTCTGTGTAGCTTGGAGTTTCTTATCTCTACATGTCGATGATAGATCTCAGTTATAATCTCATACACGTAGCCAGCGAATATATATTTTTTGCGTAGACAGATAGATGAGTTGAGGTCGTGAACACAGATTAGACTGATGTAGGTGTGGGGGTGTACTGTCAATAAACTTATTGGTTAAGTATTTCAATCGAAGTATAGACTTTCCTGTCAATGGTTGAAAATTTGTGGAGAAATCATTTGAAATGAAAAGTGTTTGTGAATAATTCATAATATCTGGGTAGCATCAAGGGATGATGAGAAATATTTATAGTTTGTGCGGGTGGAGACTTGCTAGCGTCGAAAAATAAGCGATACGCGATCATTACATAAGAATTATCAAAAAGTTCAAAAAAAAAAAGCTATGAAGAAAGTTGCGTGACCATTTTGCTGAATAACATATTTTTTTTTAAAAAATAAAATGTGTTACATTTTCATTAGTAAGATGTGTGGAATTTGCCTTGCTAAGGGACAACTATTTAATACATCGCAATTTAATGATTATGAACCACAAACTAATACGGATTATTACGTTGGCAGAATAGCGCAACTTTGTACCCTGACAAATAATTTCATGGTAAAAATTCGATTTATATTTTGAAAGAATCCGAATATTGTGATCCTGACTCACGTTGTATGGAGCATTCAATGTGTGTCACTCGTAATTAAAAAACCACAAACTACATGTTTAGAATGGCAGGCAAAATTGAGTATCTTTGCAATACGACAACTATTTATCGTATTTTATATCTTTACACTCGATTATCCAATACCTTAAATCTTTATCACGGCAAGCGTTCATGTTGCGTGTCGTAGGTGAGAATTAATAAACCACTTTTAAAAGACTCGATCCACAAACTGCCAAATTTAGTAGGTGTGGCGTAATAACGTCGCAATGGGTATTCCAAAATCTACAGGTGTGATTCTATAGGACGCGTAGATGGATCCAGAAGAATGCATCCTTGTAAGTCAATCTGTTGAGATGACGGATTAACAATGGAGGATCCATGTTCATATCACCTTCATAACCCTCAAGCTCATTGTAGCATGGAAGTAAACCACCCTTGATTTCCCAGGGTCCCTTCAGCGATAATGCATGTTATATAAGAAGTTCATTTACGTGAATGGCTTCACAGCATAATATCCCTGTGAATGAATTCCGACCATGAAAGCCCTGATTACTATCAGCATGGGGCGGAACTCAGATTGAACTTGATGTATCGCGCTTAATAATGCAGCGTCGTGTGATATCGTGATTGACGAACTGCCGCGTTGGCGGATCCTTAACCATATATTCCTGTGATAGTACTACGCTATTAAAAGCCCTGCTTACTATTCGCAAGGGACGGAACTTCGCTCAAACTCCCTTGTTGCGCATTTTTCATCCTCTTTGCCTTATACTCAGATGGTCGACCTACCGCATTGACCAGTTCGCATTAAATTATCCCTACAGTTGTCTCCTGCACTTGACACTCATAATAACGACAGCACGTTGCGACAGACCTTTCCTGCAACCATGTTAAAACACCTGTGAATTTCAAATGTACGATGGGCGATTGAACTCTGCGTTGCAGCAGTAATGCGAATTAATTTTATCGGGTGTAAAAGGGTACAGTCATGCCTCTGATAACTTAAATCCTCTGATAAATTAAGTAATTCACTGCGACCGATCATTTAAGTAATTAGACGGATAAGTGTATCAGTGGTCGATTGTCTATACAGATGATAATTGAATGAGAAAAAATAATTTTATGCTATATAAAAGTTCCTAGTGGCATACCCATGCTTGTAAGAATGCATGAAGTAAAATTCGATTCAGGGTACGAAATGCTGTCATATCTGTTGTAAAACCTTAATATCTTGCCTGGGATATCCATGCTGGCGTGTGTACATGGGGCAAATGCTTGTCAGGGATCCATCAAAATAACATGATGCATAATTCATAGTCCCATCAGGGATACCCTCAAGCATAATACCTTGAAAAAGTACTTGTCAGGTATATCCATGCTAACAATTGAGAATGGTTTGTAACTACGTCAGGGATGATAATTTAGCATTTCTGCATATTAAGTAATGTTATCAAGGATATCCCTGATACTAAATTGCATAAAACATCACTCACATTGGGATATCCCTCGAGGTATTAATTTCTGAAAAACATCATCGTCAAGGATATCCATGATGGCTTCTCTGCATATAAGTGTATCGAAATAGGGATACCCCTACTCTGATTCGGAGTTCAAAAATGGCCATGCTAGCCGTATCTCTACGCGTGTAAGGTCATAAATATTAATGTTTCAGGGTAGCCCATGGTTAAATCCAGGCAAAAAGTCCGAACTTATGAATTATTTGTATATAAATTTCTGTCAGGGATAACCCTTCATGATCAGGCAAATTATCTGAACATTTAATCATAGGTACCCTTACAAATAAGCTGATATAAAACATAAGACCTTCAAGGGTATCCATGGTTTTATTTATGATTATATTTAAATTATGTCGGCATAATTCAAAATTGAATTTATATAAAATATCATTTTTTTTGTCTGGGATACCCATGTTAACATAATAACCGAATAAAATATGTTGCCATGGACACCAATTTAACCGAGGACGAATGTTGCCATAGTTACAATAGCACAAAAATATGCACTTTATATAATTTTTGGCTGCACAATATTTTTCATAAGTATCTTACTCTAAAATGGTGCATAATATCTAAGCATCGATTTTTACTTTCATGTATTAGCATAATACTTTTTTCATTTTTTTCATAAATATTAACATTTTTGTATTATTTCTGTTATTAAATTCTAAAATTATAATATTTCAGTTATTTTAGTTCAACATTTTCGTCGTTTTTACGATTACAAATCACGGTGTTATTTTCAGCTATATTGCTATTACACTCTTGACACCTCTAATTGTTAGTTTCACAGTTACTTCAGAACAGTGGTTATACGCTGTGGCATGTCTACTTCGCTTTTTCGTCAGTGTGGCAAATTAAAGTCATCGCGAGATATCACTACGAATGTCTTTACAGAGTCCGAAATTTGGTGAAATTGGAATGTGTGTCCTCCGAGGTGGTTCCTGGTACAATTGAGGCTCTAATGGTAACCTGTCAAGTCCGGTAAGGAATGTGTGCTGGTTTCCTAATCATAACTTGTCAGTAAAACGTCTTGCTGACAGTTTTCAAATGAAGCATGTGGTAAATGTCTTTTCAATCACTTTGACAATGATATTTGTCAGGATTCCTGAGTAAGAAGTTTTCTCTTCGGTGGAAATGCGACTATTGTCTCTGAGATCTTTTGGTAACTGATTAAGTATGTTATTTGAGCTTATATCGCAGTAGCATGTAATTCTTTAACGGCGATAGTATCCTGTGTACCTGTTAGTAATCGTTTTCAAAATGGATTGATTTGAATTTGATCTCCAGATTTTCTGTACTTCTCAAGTGTATCGGTTTTATGTCGATCTTTAGATAACTCAAACTATAGCCAATTGGTATCTCTTTTCATTTATATGTTGAAAATGGGGTCGGTTTCGTCTTAAAACTCTCTTTAGGCTTGTCGGCGTTGCGGATAAAATTCTTGTAAAGCTCGTTGATGACTGTTTTGGGTCTCGACTTGAAACATACCTGGTAATATTATATCCTGTTCAAAAAACTGTAGACTGATGGATGTCAATGGATCGATTTAGAGTGATATTTTATGCTATTTGAAGCAGCAATGAATTGGATTCTAAAGCTTGTTAATAGAGTGTTATTTAGTTTTTGGATTCGTACCTGAGCAAATGTGATGTAATGATCGTTGGCGGAATTTATTAGATTGCGAAGATGCTTGTGTCAGAGATTTAATGGTTTTGCGACTGATTATTCTGAGACGGTTAATATGACTTCTGGGAGCTATTCGGAGACGTACCTGAGAGTTATCGAAGTATGAGGGGCAGCGGCGACCTAAAATTGTCACTGAAGCCATTAGTGTGACAATGTTTCTTACATTTGAAGCTTTCGCTTATGATTTCGATTTCAAAGCCTGTGAAGAATTATCAGCTTGATTTGAAGACGTACCTGATTCAAATAAGATCAGTTTCTGTCGCAGCGACCTGTATAATTGTCAGAATTCAAGAGTTTGGTCGTTGTCACTTTCCTGAAGCTTCCTGTATATTGTCAGCAATGAGAATAGATGACGTACCTGATATTGAGATTATTACAGCTGCGACGACGACCTGTGGATTTTTCAGTGTTTCAGAATGGAGCCGTTTACTTGCCTAAAGCCATATGTAATACTATTTCCTGTTTAATTGTCAGCAATCGGCGTTGTAGACGACGTATCTGTTGGTGGTGACGGAATCATCGACGACGACAATTGATGGTGGATGTAGAAGAGAAAGAAGAATCAGATTGTGGTAGAGAAAGTGTCCTGCGAAGACGTAAAAGGAGTTAAAGATCTGTTAAAGAATTGAGATGTTTCTTTCTTCTCTCCTACGCATCCTACAACACGACTATCTAGCCTAGAAACACGTGACAATCACGGGACCTTTTCTACTCCCCATCAAGCATTAGCGCTCTCCGGAGCGCGACCTATATAAACAGCCAGAAAAGCAGTAATAACCAGCGATACAGGAAAAGCTATTAAGTAGCAGACCAAGAAGCAGGTGGCTGCGTCCCCAAATAGAAACACACTCCATATCGCCCATTTTTTTTTAACATTTCAGTACCTTAAATTATGAGCTCTGGCCTTCAAGAAAGTAACTCAGGTGAAAGACTTTATAAATTCGCCAGTTACTTGTTCTATCCGAGTAGTTTGAAGTTTGTGGAAGCTTGTCAAATGTAATACCATGTGTAGACTGTTTATTCGGAGACATTTCTGACTTTCTAAACATGTCGAAAATGATAGTTATGTTTGAATGGGCTTTAAAGCTTGATGTGAGAATCCAATGATGAGAAGTAATAGGGCTAGATGAAGCTCTAGATGAGTTAAATAAGAAGGACGAACATTAGGGATTGTGGAGCTAAAAGCTCGGAGTGATAGCTGGTGATAATTTTGATACGGGTAGCTTAGAAACTTGTTGGCTCAAATATTGGAAGACTTGATGCCAAATCGACTGCGTTTGTGGTGCAATGAGCTCCTGGAATAAATTCAATACCTGCTGGCAGTTTATGACGTCCCTTACTAAGTCTGATATTTTGGTAGACTTTAATGCCAAGTTCTTCACCCGTGACCAAATAACCTTCTCTGAGACGGAAAGGTCTCAACTGATCCTCATGGAAAGTATTTCTGATAGGTTCCCCGTTTACTTGGCGTAGTGAATAACTTTTCCCATGATCTCCGGCTGAGCCTGCGATAACAAATGGGCCTCTATATGAGGGGCAGAGCTTCCGTTTGGCTGCGCTGTGGTCGTAGAGCATCACTAAATCACCTAGACTATAAGATAAGATCTTGGAGACTCCAAGATCGTGGCGATTTTTTTGTAATTCCCGTCGTAAAGAATCCCTTTGAACAACTTTATTTCTTTTAACCTCTAAGTTAGCCATGTGGGCAAGAACTGCTGATGCATGCTCATCTGCATCCAGTGTGGTCAGGTCCGTATTGTAGAGGAGAAAATGGAGTTGTCAGCGGCGTAGTATGGGTATCTTTATTTCAAGACACGAGGGCGGCTGATACCCAAACATTATCTCATAAGGGGAGAACCCCAACGGCCTAACTTCCCTTCGGTTTAATTCGAAGGCGGATCTTTGAACCCGAAGCGGCCATTCCTCGCGATTTGGAATCTTTTTGAGGATTCTTTCGATGAGATCGTTAGCCTTTTCGACCATCCCAGTTGATCTTTTTGAGGCTGAAGGGGCTGGCATCCAAAGAACCCCTTGTTGTGCGAGAAACTTCTGCATGATTGCCCCGGTAAAGTGAGTGCCAATATCGGCATAGATTGCGACAGGAGGGCCCCATAATTCGAATAGCCAAATAAGGCAGCGAATAGCCTCAGTCTGAGTAGTTGCCGACACTGGAAAAGCCCAAACAAATCGACTAAAATAGTCAATTACAAGAAAGATATGGGTGAATACCGAGCCTGAAAATAAATTCTCAGGACCTTGGTCGACTTCTGCACTGTATTGCGAAAATTGAGGAAAACAACACTTTATTGACTCCTCAAACGAGAGTCTAGCCTGTGGCAAGGGACCAATAAAGTCCATTCCTAGAAGAGCCATCTTTTCTGATACTGATGGAGGAGATTGTGATTGACTCCGTCTTGCAGTCCCGTGCTTTGCACAATATAAGCAACCTAGGATATAGTCGTAAGTGTCTTTGGCAAGTCTAGGCCAATAGTACTCCCGTAACTTCCTCATAGTGAGTCGAGCGGTGTAATGGCCTGCTTCATCATGTGCGGCAAAGAGCACCGTACTAACTTCGGATTCGGGGACACATCTTTTCCAGATGCCATTTATGTTTATAAAGAGATTATTTTCTATTACTCGATAACGGCGAGCCTGAGTTAAAAATAACTTTTTCTTTAACCGATCAAGACCTGTTGGAATTATGTTGGTGCGGTGTATGACAGCTGGGCAGCTGGAAAGCCCTGTAGCCTACGCTGGTAAGCGCAGGCGCCAAAGTGGGGGCGTAAACTGGGACCTATGAAACTGAGGAATATGAAACTAGGGTAGTGGTGGCGCTATCAGGTTTCATTCTTGGGGACTCAACTCGCGGCATTGAAACAGACTACGTGGTATCAGATGGTGATCGTGATGAGCTGTATCAAAACTTTACAAGCAACATAGAGTAGGCCAAATGTATAATAGTAGCTATTGTTCTTCGATGAGATTTTCCTTTTACATAGTTAATTATAAATTACTCTGCATTACTTAGCAGCCTAAGCAGTTAGTAGTGAACCGTCACATATAATTAACTATCTCTTTACGTCTCTACGTCTCTACGTCTCTACGTCTCTACGCTCTATAATATTATACCTTACGTCTTACGTCCTCGGGTGTTCTACACCTTACGCAGCTGGCTCTACGTTTTGGTTCAGTATCCTCACGTTATATTTCCTTGTGTTACACAATCTAGTGTAATACCCTCAAAAAAAGCTTACATCTGTTGATAAAATTTACCCTCTGAATTCTTGACTCACGAGGACAGTTTGATCAACGCAGGCGGAAAGAGTCAGAATCCTACTCCTGAGGCAACTGGGTCTGCCATCTCGAAATCATATAATATTTACGAGCACCTCCAGGACAAGAAAGAATTTGAAGCCACGACCAGTCAGCAAGAAACAGTTATAATGTCGTCATCATCCAAGTCGAATGAAAAGACGAAGAGATCATTCATAAAAGAGATGGATTTGGTTCATCAGCAGTTATCACAACTTCACGAGCAGCTTGCTGGCTTTGAAGGTTTTGAACACCCGGCGACTTCAAAATCAGGGAAAGTAACTATTACTAAAAACCCAGCCCGCCAGATTACACAGGGCATAAAGCCGACGGAATTCCCGAGTTTTAATGGAAACCGAGCAAGCTATCCAGGATGGAGGAAATTCATTTTGAATGCGCTTAAGGTTGACTGGAACACATTTGAGTACGATGACACTCAAGTTTTTATGATGATCTACCAATCGCTTGAAGGTGCGGCCCACAATCAGTCTGTCGGATTTTTCGAGATGGGAGGATGGAGCAAGGAGGACCGGCCAGAAGAGTTTATAGAGTTCCTTGACCGAGCGAACCACGACCCAACAAGAGTCAAACGCGCAGCAAACGAGCTTCACGACCTTAAAATGGGGGAAAAGCAGCAATGGACGTCTTTATACCCAATTTGGGCCAATAAATTGACAGAGGCCCAGGGCGATACGTGGCCTGATGAGAATAAAATTACGATAGTCCAAAGGGCTCTCAATGGAAGGCTTTTGCAAGCCCTGGCTGGGAACCACCTATTACCAGACGATAACTTTGCAGAATTTATTCGAATAGTCAACAAAGTATCCCACCAGGTAGACTTTTTGCAGGGACTTTCACCTTATCCTGCCAACTTTAAGGAGAGATCAAAGAGCGCGGAGTTGAGGGGCTAGACCACCTTTGATAATAACGAAAGTAGGCAGGTAGGATGGACCACGTCAGGGAGTAATCGTGGGCAAGTTGGGCAACTGGATTCTGATGGAGACACTGTAATGGGTGGTGTAAATATGGCAAATGTCGCGAGGGGACCAGATGGGCAGCCTCTTCGAGCAAAATGGAAATCAAGGGAACAGATTGCCTTGCTAAGGAAAGAAAGACGTTGCTATCGCTGCGAGCGTAAAGGTTGTGGCACAAGGAGATGTCCACTCCTCCCTGCCGTTAATCCAAATGAAGGGCTCCGTGTCAATGCAGCTGCGTTACCTCCTATTAATCTTTCCTTGTGTGAATCGGCGGTTGGAGGGGAGGTGATAACTATAGATGAGAAACCGACGGAAAACTAGATGCTCCTGGGCAAAATCGCACTCAGGAGCTTAAGCCAGTTGTAAGTAGAGAAGTATACATGAATACATCCCCATTTCTAGTCAACGCTCTGATTAATGACTGTACAATGGTACAAGCCTTGGTTGATAATGGATGTTTATGTTCCGGCATCATCGATGATGCATTTGCTTTGAAATTGCAGCTGTCGCGTTTTCCTATTTCCCCACGACGCTTAGAAACTGCCGAAAAATCTTTAGAGAAGCCAATAGTAGACTCAATCACATGTATTTCACTGGACTTAGACGGATATATTACACCGAAACTCTGGCTCTATGTGGTACCGAACAGTACACATCAACTGATTCTCGGGAAAAAATGGTTGGAGGATGAAGATGCCGTTATCCATGCCAGAGACGAACATTTGGAACTTCGTAAGAAGGGAGGGCGTATTTTCAACACTGAGAGATGGGGGAAAGAATTCGAGACTGGGGTCTCACCCGAGATTTCATCGGTCAATGTTGTGGTGTCTATGAAAGATTCAGTTCCAATTTGCAGGGCATCTTTAGAAGATATCAGCAAAGCGTTGCGTGTTAAGCCCCGATTAACGACAGATGAAGCACGTTCACGTCTTCCTAATGAAATTAAGGATTTTGCTCACCTCTTTGCCGACGATAATGGTGCAGATGAATTGCCTCCATCACGAGGAAAACTAGATCATGCCATCAACTTGCAGCAGGAAAATGGGAAGCCTCTGCAACCTCCATGGGGACCCCTCTATGGGATGTCTAGGGAAGAGCTTCTAGTCTTGCGTAAAACACTTACAGAACTTCTGGACAAGGGATGGATTCGGTCAAGCGGGTCACCAGCGGCAGCGCCAGTTTTGTTTGCCAGGAAACCAAGCGGTGGACTGAGATTTTGTGTGGACTATCGCGGGCTAAATGCAATCACGATTCCTGATAGATATCCGTTACCCCTATTTAAAGAAACACTGAGACAGCTATCTAAAGCGAAATATTTCACAAAACTGGATGTTAAATCAGCTTTCTACCGAGTACGTATTCGAGAAGGAGACGAATGGATGACGGCGTTTCGATGTAGGTTGGGGCTTTTCGAATGGTTGGTAACTCCGTTTGGCCTGGCTAATGCACCTGCTACGTTCCAACGCTACATCAACGAACAGCTGCGTGAACATTTGGATATAGATGCCACAGCTTATGTAGAAGATGTACTTGCCTATACCAATGATAGCGAGGAGGGTCACTGGAAGACTGTTCGAAGTATTTTGGCCAAACTCGACAAAGCTGGGTTATATCTAGATATTGATAAGTGTAACTTCCTTTGCGAAGAAGTAAAATACCTGGGATTCATTGTGAAAGCTGGTCAAGGTGTCACGGTAGACCCTATAAAAGTGAAGACGATCTTGGAATGGGAGGCACCAACGTCTGTTAAGGGAGTTCGGTCGTTCCTAGGGTTTGCAAATTTCTATCGTTGTTTCATCGAGGGATTCTCAGAGATTGTAGCACCTTTAACGAACTTGACAAAGAAAAATTCGGCATGGAATTGGGGACCCGATGAAGAAAAGGCATTCAAGCGATTGAAACGAATTTTTGCTTCAGAGCCGGTTTTGGCGCAGTGGGATCCTGATCGGGAGACAATCTTGGAAGCAGACTGCTCTGGTTATGCCTTGGGAGGTTGTTTGACGCAAAAGGATTCTCAGGGAGTACTACGGCCAGTTGCATACTTTTCAAAACGTCTTAGCAGCGCAGAAGTTAATTACCCCATACACGATAAAGAGATGCATGCAATTGTATCATGCCTCCAGGAGTGGCAACCAGAACTTCTTTCAGTTTCAAGACCCTTCACAATCTTAACCGACCACAAAAATTTGAGCTACTTTTCGACAAAACGTCTGTTGAATGAGCGACAGGTGCGTTACAACGACGTTTTATATAAATTCAACTTCAAGCTTGAATGGAGACCTGGTAATGCGTGTGAACGTCCTGATGCTTTATCACGACGGGACCAAGATAGGCCTACAGGACTTGATGACGAAAGGAATAGTGGACGGGTTATGCAACTTCTACCGACAGGATCGCCACACTCAAATAACACGCTAATGCCAAAATTCAGCTCTTTTTTCCTTGAGAGTTTGGAAAATAGGGCCATTGAAGATGATGTAACGTCGACACAAGATCCAGCTGCTAGTACACGGTTATTTGATGACGATGAGATGCACGCACTTTGGAAACATGGGGTTCTGGCGGACAGAGACTGGCAACGAGCACGGGATGTTGTCAAATCTGGCGATAGAAGTTTTCCCCCGGATCTATCACTAAAGTTAAAAGCTAATATAGCGGAGTGTACAGTGGCTGCAGATAACGTACTTCGTGGTAGAGAGAACAGAGTGTGGGTGCCAGACTACGAACCATTGCGTACAGCAATTATGCAGAAAACTCATGATAGCCACCTCGCCGGTCATCCTGGGAAAGACACGATGGTGGGGATTCTGTTACGCCGATGGTTCTGGCCAAAGATGAGAGATTCGGTGAGGCGATTTATCCGAAATTGTGACGTTTGCGGAAGGACGTCTGTGTGGCGCGAAGCAAAAGCGGGGTTCCTCAAGTCCTTGCCAATCCCGGACCGAGTGGGGAGTGAACTAACAATAGATTTTGTCACCGACTTGCCTAGTTCGGAAGGCTGTACAAACGTCATGGTTATCACAGACCGCTTATCCAAAGAAGTATTCATGTTCGGCACTAAATCAATGGAGGCGGTGAAGTGTGCTGAGGTATTCATTGATCGGTATTATCGTTATAACGGATTTCCTCGATATCTTACTAGCGATAGAGGCAGCGACTGGTTAAGCCATTTCTGGAAAACCTTTTGCCAATTAACTGGAATTACGCAGCGCCTTACTACAGCCTATCACCCACAGTCAAATGCCAGCGAAAGGGCCAATCAAGAGATGTACAAATACCTGCGATCCTTCACTTGTTATGCTCAGACTGACTGGATGAATCTTCTACCTTCGGCGCAGCTGGCTCTCAATTCACGGCCGCACTCGGCAATTGGTGGTATCAGTCCTTTCTTCCTCCGACACGGCTATGATTTAGATCCCATCACCGAGCCGACACCAGATATAAATAATCCACGGCACCCTGGAACAATTTCAGCCGCCAATTATGTACAAAGACTAAGGAATGCGCAGGATTTTGCTCAAGCGGCTATGGCATCTGCACAACAACGTTATGAAAATAATGCAAATCTATTTCGTCGCCAGCCAGAAAGATTTAAAGTGGGTGACAAAGTTTGGCTGAATCTTAAGCATATTAATACACCGCAGCTGGCAAAGAAACTGGCATGGCAGCACGCCAAGTACGAGGTCACTGCTGTTCCCGACGCACTTACTGTCGAACTAAACGTCCCAGGTAACATCCACAATCGGTTCCACGTTGAACTCATAAAGCGTGCAGGTACGGACCCGTTTCCAAGCCAATTACGTGATGATACGCAAAATCCTCCAATTATTGATGACCTAGGGGAGGCTGAATACGAAGTCGAAGAAATCTTGCGAGCTCGAACAATTCGTCGTGGACAAGGAACTTATCGACAGGCATTAGTAAAATGGATTGGATGGGCAGACCCAACGTGGGAACCCATTGAGTATGTCCAAGACACTAAAGCTCTTGATACATTCGAAATGACCTATGGCCCAATTCTGAGAAATGATGGACCAAACGAGTCTAGTGTTGGATCGTTTGTTGGACCCGCGGAGCCACATACCAAGCAAGCAAGACGTGAACGCCGAAGTAAGCGTATTTCCCAACGCAATTTACAAGGATAAGGGGGGGGATTATGACAGCTGGGCAGCTGGAAAGCCCTGTAGCCTACGCTGGTAAGCGCAGGCGCCAAAGTGGGGGCGTAAACTGGGACCTATGAAACTGAGGAATATGAAACTAGGGTAGTGGTGGCGCTATCAGGTTTCATTCTTGGGGACTCAACTCGCGGCATTGAAACAGACTACGTGGTATCAGATGGTGATCGTGATGAGCTGTATCAAAACTTTACAAGCAACATAGAGTAGGCCAAATGTATAATAGTAGCTATTGTTCTTCGATGAGATTTTCCTTTTACATAGTTAATTATAAATTACTCTGCATTACTTAGCAGCCTAAGCAGTTAGTAGTGAACCGTCACACGGTGGAATTCATAGACTTGGCCGAACCAATTTGATGATTGAAGATTTTGATTAATTGGGGAGAGTTCAGCTGTGTGGGAAGTCGCTTGACATAACTGATGTTCAATAGAATCCAATGAGTTAATAGTGTCCTTAGCTTTAGCTTGACGTGCTTTATGATGTCTTTCGATCAGCTCGACATACCCCCCTTTTCCATCCTTCCAAACCCATTCAGGTTCTTTATCTCCTTCTTGCATCACTTGGCCAAGCTCCCCCAAAACTGCGTCTCTCTCCTTTGTAGGGTCCAGGAATAAAGTTCTGGATAAGGCATCTGCGATCTCATTCTTCTTTCCGGAGATCCAGACAATCTCAACATTGAGCTCACTAAGTAAATGATTCCAACGAGCATATATGCCATCCAGTTTCGCCGAGTCTAAAAAGAATGACAAAGGTTTGTGATCTGTGAAGATCGTGCTGACATCCTGGGATCGGAATAGGTAGTCATATTTTCGCGCGAATGTAACAATGGCTAAAAGCTCACGCTTGTAAGTACCGTAATTGCGCTGTGACGAACTTAAATTAATTGAGTCATACAATATAGGAACTTCCAGCACTCTTTTAATAGATCCTTGCTCCTGAAACTGGGTGATTACGTACCCTATACACCAATTACTGGCATCGGAGTACATCCGGCACGGCCTGTTGGGTAATGGACCATGTTTTTCTACCTCCGAAGAGCATTTTTCTTTAAGGAGAGAAAAACTAGCTTGCTGAACCGGGCCCCATATAAAGGGTACATTACCAGTCAGGTAGTTTAGAGGAGCGGCCATTTCCGCGAAGTTCTTGATCCATGATTTGGTAATATTTATAGAGGCCATAAAGCTTCGAACGGCCGAATTATCTTTTGGGGTGGGCCAGTTCTTAATTTTCTCTCCTCGGGCGTGCTTGATTCGGGATATACCTCCGCCATGGTGTTCCACTCCAAGCGCAATTATTGATTAACAAAATAAATGTAATTTCTTAAAGGAAAGTTTGAACATACCCCAAGCAATGCGGGAGAGAAAGTGATGAAGTAAAAATTCAAATCCTTCATCGAATGAGGTAAATCCGTTAAAAATATCATCCATATAAAAATGGGTGTTAGAAAGATCTTCAATCCGGGCTCCTGTAAGAAGCGAAGGATGTGACGGCTTGCTAGCCGATTGCTTCCTGTAGCCTGCGCTGACTAAGCGTAGGCTATGATTTCAACCGTGATCTGGGACTTGAGCATAGAGAGAACCTTCCAGAAGGTACCGCTTGTCGACCCTTGAGCACAGACTGTCGATCGACATGGGGCAAAAGCTCGGTAGAACATTCTACACGGTTCAGCTGTTGAAGACAGTATTGGAAGTATAAGGAACCTTCTAGAGTTGGGTGGATAAGAATCTTATTCCTGACGGATAAGGCATTACTTGGGTGGGAAGTTTATATAAATATTAGTCTAGCCTACGTGTATGTTACTTCTCCATAATCGAGTTATAGAATACCATCATCTACTTAAAAGCCCATTGCTTTATTACTTGATCTGTGACAAAGGAAAACTACCATCGGTGCCGTCCGGTAATAACTCCCCATCAGGCAATGGAGGTATTTCTCCCAACATAATGTTCATGCATTCTGTGAGTCCAAAAGTAGCGCTCTGTGATCCTTGAGGAACTCTGGTCGGTTGAAGTTGGGGCATATTTGTAAGAGTAAATGCAAAGTAAGGCCGACTTTCGGGATGAAGTGGAATAGACCAGTAACTATGCTTGCAATCCCATTGACAAAAGAAACGGAAGGAAGGATGACTTAAGAAATCGTGGCATTCGGACATGAGTGGCATGTAGCTTCCAGGAAGGTTCTCGTAAACATAATGGTAATTAAATGAAACACGTGGCTCGTCTCCTCATTGGGCGTTGTCACTTTTGGGTACCAACCTCGCCTGCGCGTTCCATTCTGAAAGTTCACCGTTAGCTGACACTGTGGGTTCATGCATTCCGCTTTTCCAACTTTCGGTGACAATCTTGTTCAGCCACCAATGTTGATCCTTAGGCCATCTTTTTTGTTTTGTCCTATTCCAAGGCTTGGTCCCCTGTTTAAGGTGAACCTTATGGACGTAAAGATCGGTAGCGGGTAGGTTAACAATGGAGCCGGCATCAAGATCCCGATAAGTGTAGAGAAGCCTTTTTACTTTGAGTTGGGAGTGTTCATCCGAGCACACATCTCCTATGGAAGCTTGACAGGTATTGAGCCAAGACTCGATCTTTTCGATAGGGTCATCAGAAAGAGGTCTGAAGGTAGGCCTGCGTAGTGTCGGAAAAGAGTGAGAATTTTTGAGCGACAGCTTTATTTGACAAGAATCAAATTTAAGTGAATGTCCAGATGTATGGCTGGGTTTGGTTGGTAATGATCTGAGAAACTCTTCTTCGGGGATTATGTGAAGGAGATGGTCGAATTTAGGCTCGAAAAAAAATTGTTGAGATTGGATAAATCTGGAGCAATTAGAATAAAGATCTATATCAGTTGTTTTTTGATCAATGATATGTAATTGGGGATTACAGTTATTTATTAACGCTTTAACGTCGCGTTGGAGACGTTGTCGTTTCCTGAAAGATTTTCGTCTTCCGAAGATTGCAATGCTTCACTATCACTTTCGCTGGAAGACTCGAGAGGTTACTTTTTTCTCGACGGCAGGCTATGTAAGAAATCGTGTTTTTTGGAAATAAGAGGAATTAGCGATAACTTATGATGAATAGCAGGCTTTAACTGGCTGATTTGAATTGTCCTGCGATTTTCACCCTTTGACTTGTCACCTATTCTTAGTTGAAACTTCCGAATTTTGATACTGGCGTCTACATCGTAGAGCCAAGGAAGGCCTAAAATTAAAGTTGAACGGTCGTTGTTGGTTGGCGGGCGAACGAAAACCTGGATAGTTCGCCATAATTCTTCAACACAGATCGTAATTTCTGCATATTGATGTAAGGGGGTACTTTCACCGTTTGCGGTCCCCATGGTGAGCGATATGTGAGGCCCTAGCTTGATAGGTTTGATGCGCAGACCGTTTGCAAGTTTAGCTGAGATTATATTGATATCCGATCCTTGATCGGCTTGAGTAGTTCCTGGTTTTAATTTGACTTGAAATAATTTGCCAAGCTTGTGGGCATTCACGATGACAGGTACTCTAAAAGGACGATCTGCAAGCCAATTATTATTTTGAGAGACTTTTGACATAGATCCTAAGCTGGAGGTATCGCGCAGTCGCGTAGTGGTGTTCATTGAGGCTTTATTGGATTCCGCCTGCTGCTTCAAAAATTCAAAAAGGTTTTCAAGTAACTCCTTTCCAACCTCAATTGCGTGCCCTTCTAGTCCAGCCGATTTTTTTTTCTTGGAATTCTCTCTAGTCATAAGCCTCTTCCAATGCAAGGCTGCTTCTGGAGAAATTTGAGCAATCTCCAAAACTGAAAGAGGGAGCTTGACTCGTGAGAGTAATTCAATGAAATAACTAGGCTCTATGGGAGGTTGGCCCGAAAATGCGTGTATATTTGAGAGTTTTTTTCGACGGATTGGTTTTGAAGTGCTCTGTTCACCATTTGCGTCTGATGGATGAAAATTATTTGCTGGAGCTTTTGGGGGTTTTGATCTTGAGGTGTGAGTGATATCGTCGGTAGAAGAATCATTATCTAAAATATTTTTCCCATCTCCTCGGTCCATTCGCTGCCGTTTTCTTGCCTCCGCTAAATTCGCCTCTAGCAGGTTCGCATCGAACGAGACAGTTTCTTGAGCATGATCCTCGGAGGATTGCACGGCAAAAGAATCGGATGGACTTGAAGGAAAACTAAGGGGCATATCCGGCACTTGTAAATCTACCGCTACAGAATCAACGGTTAAAGGCGAAGAGGTATCGTCCTCAGCTAGGTTGAGGGATGAGCTTATTTGAGGCGATGGCTTCAAAGTTAAAGGAGCATCAGGAAGGGATTCTGAAAGTTGAATCGAATTTGTTTGGAACCCCACTGTCCTAGGTTCATCGTTCTCCGAGCCTACAAATTCATCAATATCACAAAGGGGAGGGAATTTACTGGATGCCAAGTTAGAAGTTTTCCCGGCTGGTGGTGTTGGTGGTCGAGGCGCTTTCAAAGATGACAAATTATTGGCTTCATGCAATTCTCTTAGAGCCTTTGATCTCCATCCAAGAGGCACTGGCCATGTTGGTAGCCTGGAGGAGTGAGCCTCTTCAGGTAAGAGTCCTGCAAAGAAAAAATCACAGGATCGGTTGTATTCTAGATCATGAATTGTTTGAGCACTTAGAGTTGCAGAATTGGACTCATGGGGAAAAGCAAGCTGCCTTAATATATCTTGTTCCCATTTTTGAAGTTCTGGATTCCGACAGGACCTAGAATAGTGGCCGATCTGACCACACTTTGTACATTCAGTAGTCAATTTTTTTAAGCCATTTACTATTGGGTTTGTCGAAGAGCTTCTGTTTGGCTCAATCTGACGTGGCGACCTTGTCTCATTGGAATTATCAAAGCGACCTCGGTATCCTCCTCGATGGTAGTTATTGCGCGGCGGTTGCGGAGGGGGGCCTAGATAACCGTTTGCCGCGGCAGTTGTAAATCTACCGCTACAGAATCAACGGTTAAAGGCGAAGAGGTATCGTCCTCAGCTAGGTTGAGGGATGAGCTTATTTGAGGCGATGGCTTCAAAGTTAAAGGAGCATCAGGAAGGGATTCTGAAAGTTGAATCGAATTTGTTTGGAACCCCACTGTCCTAGGTTCATCGTTCTCCGAGCCTACAAATTCATCAATATCACAAAGGGGAGGGAATTTACTGGATGCCAAGTTAGAAGTTTTCCCGGCTGGTGGTGTTGGTGGTCGAGGCGCTTTCAAAGATGACAAATTATTGGCTTCATGCAATTCTCTTAGAGCCTTTGATCTCCATCCAAGAGGCACTGGCCATGTTGGTAGCCTGGAGGAGTGAGCCTCTTCAGGTAAGAGTCCTGCAAAGAAAAAATCACAGGATCGGTTGTATTCTAGATCATGAATTGTTTGAGCACTTAGAGTTGCAGAATTGGACTCATGGGGAAAAGCAAGCTGCCTTAATATATCTTGTTCCCATTTTTGAAGTTCTGGATTCCGACAGGACCTAGAATAGTGGCCGATCTGACCACACTTTGTACATTCAGTAGTCAATTTTTTTAAGCCATTTACTATTGGGTTTGTCGAAGAGCTTCTGTTTGGCTCAATCTGACGTGGCGACCTTGTCTCATTGGAATTATCAAAGCGACCTCGGTATCCTCCTCGATGGTAGTTATTGCGCGGCGGTTGCGGAGGGGGGCCTAGATAACCGTTTGCCGCGGCAGTTGTAGAGCTCCCGTATTGGTTAGGGGAAGGATTCAAAGGTTGGGATTGAGCCACCTTTTGATGATTGTCCGTAGAGAGAGATCTAGGAAAAGAACGGCTGATTTGGGGGCGAAGAATCCCATGCTGGTCTAAATGTCGTGGAGCTTGGTCAGAGAATCTGGCCACAATCGAGTTTGCATATTGAGGTGTACGAGATATTTCATCGAACGCCTCGGCTTTTTGTTTGGTAGTGTAAAGGACTAACTGCTTTTGAATTTCTCCCATAGCCCTCCGAGATTCAGACACCAGATCGTATGTCTTCGATAGTGATCCCGTGCTGGTAGCCCGTGAGCAATGGAGTTTAGGCGTAACTCTTCATCTTCTAGACCTGCAACAAATGCTTTGATTAGCATGTCTAGGACCATATCTTCAGCACCAGATAAACTAACACCGGCAATATCACCGCGTCTATCATAGACATTTATAAGTCGCAAGAACGCTACAGCGCGCCCGTAATAATCAGAAAGTGGCTCTGCTTTTATCTGAGAAAATTCTGCAAGAATTTCATTTGTTGTCTTTGTTGTTTCAGTGAGGGCTACTAAGGGGAATTTTTCCTTGAATGACTTTTCAAGAAATATGGCATCGTTGGCTGTGGCATTCTCATAATTATCGACAATCCTTCTAATATGGGGCGTGCTATCCATCCATTTGGCGGCATCTTTATCAGTTTCTCGGAACAAGGCCTCAACCCATAGACTTGGCTCTACTGGAATTTTTAGATTATGATCTCTAAATTCAGCTTTCAAATCCATGAGCCACCTCCGGGCATCTTGGGTTCCGTCTCCATGAAATTTCTCTATTTTAAATTTGGGAAGGTAGTCCAAGTAGGACTCGTTAGGGGAGGGGATTTTCTTTTGATCCATGTTATTATAGTTAGAAGCTTCAGACAAGGTGATTAGATCTTCCGATGAATGGTCAATCCAGTCTAGGATTTGTTCGGCTTTTGGAGCTGTCGAAGAAGTGCTGAAAGAGGATTTATGCTGCCGTACTCTCTGAAATTGGGGAAGGTTAGGGGCTGGGATGTAACCAAATTTCTCTTCTAAAGACGTGGCAGAAAGCGATGGGAGATAAGGATCCAGTGTGGAAAAGGAAAATAAGTTGTCCGATAAAGTGGCTTTAGGTAGAGTAGAAGAGATTTTGAAGAGTAGGAATTCTTGACAGAGGATAACAAGAAATGGATATTGGTATTGACAGACGTGTCAAAGAATTGATCGAGTGAAGCAATGTTAATTCCCATCGTTAAACACGTAATTGAACTTTGAAATAAACGCTGGTGAAGATGATTCAGATTTGTATTAGAAATCTTAGAAAGGTGCACTTTCTAAGAGATTCCTGCTAGAACAACTTCCGGAACGCGAGAGATAAGTTGGAGTGAGTTGAGAATACGCGTGATCAGAAACTGTACTTTGCCTACAAAAGGTTGTATTCCTTTATTTATGTTCCACAAAGTGCACTGAAAGACGGCATGCCCAAGAATAAAAAGATAAAGGCACGATTGTAGATTGATAATCTCCCTGCGTAGGTCACCAGAAAGTGTCCTGCGAAGACGTAAAAGGAGTTGAGATCTGTTTAAGAATTGAGATGTCTCTTTTTTCTTTCCTACGCGTCCTACAACACGACTATCTAGCCTAGAAACACGTGACAATCACGGGACCTTTTCTGGTAGGTGATGAAAATTTTCCCTTAGCATGGTCTAGACGCTAGCGGCGACGAATGAGCATTCACGGATTTTAAAATGGTATCCTTATTTAGTCTGATGGGCTTTAGTCAGCCGGAACGACGCTCCGTGGGCCAATGGAACTGCTTCATTCTGTCTAGCTAGCGCCTCGCTCTCCCACCGCCCAATCAGCGACGAAAATTTTTACCATCGTCTCCACATTTAGCCCTCTAGGCTGAGTCAGCGAAACGACGTTTCTCGAGCCAATCATACAATCCATATTCTGCCGTTTTTGAGCGGTCAGACGAAATGACGTCGCCCGTCGCCCGCCCGACAAACCAGACGCCGCCTCCCTCGGCTGCCAGCCAATCAGCTCTGCATAAACTAAAATCCGGTATCCACAAATGCTCTGAAATGCTCTGATATATTTAAAGAGAAGAGAAGAGAAAGAGAAAGAGAAAGAGATTTAAAGAAATGCTCTGATATATTTAAAGAAGAAGCAGCTACGTACTTCGACAAATTAGGAATACAGTACTACAGTAGAGCCCCTCTTAGCTAATAGTGGGTCCCGGTATAATTACTGAAGAGATTCATAGAAATTTTACGGTTTATTTTTGCAATACTTACCCCTGCACGCAAAATGACCTGTAAGGGTAAGTGTTGCAAATATAAAAGTCCAAGTTACAATGAATCTTTTCAATATTTTTACCGGGACCCACTATTAGCTAAGAGAGGTTCTACTGTACAGGCCTAAGTCAACGATATTGCATTAGCGTGACAGGGGCCCATTTAAATTGATGACTACTACAAAAGAGGTAATAACTCTAGAGCCCAATTTTCCAATCGTTCAATACTACTGTTACCCCGCACTGTAAAACTCTTATTCTTGGAATACCCAAATATCTCCTCCCCACCTACAAATAATTACATTCTACCACCAACTTTGATCAAAAAAAATGAGTACCACTAATATATTATCGCAGCGCCGTCGAAATTATATTTCATCAAAAGACTGTATTCGCGTTAAAACATTGCGAAAACATTCGAACGAAACAATCGAACAAATTGCCAAAGATCTAGGGCTATCCTGGCACCAAGTTCAACACACTTGTGTCCGACACAGTGAGAGTCCAAATGTTCGGACTAGGCGCCCGCCTGTACTCTCAAGTCAACAGATAGATCAGTTTGTGGCCTTAGTAAGGTCTTCACATGAGGCTCGACGGATGAGATATCTGGATCTGTCACTAGATTCATTTAGGGAATGGAACGTTGGTCAAAGATGCATTCAAAGGACTCTCAACAGAAGGGGATATTCTCGACGCCGGGCTCGCTCAAAGCCAGTACTGAGTGACCTTAACAAAACGAAGAGGATTGAGTTTGCCCAAGCCCACATAAACTGGTCTTTGGATGATTGGAGTCGAGTTCTTTGGATCGATGAGACATGGGCTACGGGTAACCCTCACAAAAACACTTGGGTGACTAGATTGGTAAATACTGAAGCTATCTAAATTATGTCTAGCTCTAATGCGCTATTTAGGACGATGAACAGGTTGAAGACTGTTGTGTAGATATAAGGTGTTTGACGGGGAATGGCTGGATGTTCTGGGGATCTTTTATGGGATCTCAAAATGGTCCACATGTAATATGGGACAAAAGATGGGGAAAAATTAACCAAGCTAGCTTCAGTGAAAGGGTTGTGCCATCAATTATCAACTATCATAGAGAGCACCCGGGCTTAATACTCATGCAAGACTCGGCACCTGCTCATCGAGGCCGGGTGTTAGATGAACTTGCTGGAGCGGGCATCGAGTTGATGGAATGGCCTCCCTTCTCCCCAGATTTAAATTCTATTGAAAATGTCTGTAATATCATGAAAGATAAAATGCAGTTTTATTTCCCGAATTAAACGGGCAACGGCTGCCAGTTTCAAGGATTCGTGCAATAGTCCAAGCTAGCTGGGACATCATCGCTGATGAACATCTTACGCCACTTCTCGCGAGTATGCATTCGAGATGCCTGGCAGTTTTGGATGTAAATGGGGGGCACACATGTTTCTAAATTTCGGATGGTTTTCCTGCGTTTTGTCTAAAGTCGTGTGAATAATGATAGAATTCGTAGCATAAATAGGCGTATCACAGTAAAGATTTGAAAAAAATAATTAAATGAATCCAAATTTGAAACAAAAAAATTAAGAATTTCAGAATCTTAGAACATCATTCACTTAGGTTCGATAAAATAAAAAGCAATTTTCACATACAAATCAGAGTTTTAGTTGAAGATAGCTGCCTACTTGAGATAGAATATTCTGATTCCCTCACCAAAAACCCCTGTCACGGTAATGCAATATCGTTGACTTAGGCTTGTAGTACTGTATTCACTTGCTGATGCTCATTTCGCATCCTCCATGACAAAGTATGAGATTGTCTATTCCCTGTCTGAGTCATCTTGGTTTCGTCCATTTTTGGGCTGAGCAAGAAGAAATGTTTAGCCGGTCGGATTTAGATTTAGTCGATAAGACATGGTCATAAGGGTCGGATAGTGCAGTGGTCCACCGTCCGGACCGCCTTCCCATGTACAATCTTCGTTTCATGGATACATACCCCACTAGTGACAACGGAAAGTTAGCTCGAACCTAGCAAGGCCTTCAAACCATTGTGTACCATGGTAAATCCGTACTGTTAGCATAGTGAAAGCATTCACTGGTAATCGTAAGGCTTTCACTCTTTCCCTGCAGTGGGTATTATCGGATGAAATTGCCTGCCGGGAGGGATAATTTCACAATGGTAACTGCAAATGGAATCCGAATAAAATTGGTGCAAACGGCGGGACCGAGTCATACTTGAGAAAAAGAATGTTTGATCCGAAAATGCCTGCATAGGCCCACTGATCACCAAATCACGTTAAATGAAGAAAAGGGCATGTACAGTAGAGCCCCTCTTAGCTAATAGTGGGTCCCGGTATAATTACTGAAGAGATTCATAGAAATCTTACGGTTTATTTTTGCAATACTTACCCCTGCGCGCAAAATGACCTGTAAGGGTAAGTGTTGCAAATATAAAAGTCCAAGTTACGATGAATCTTTACAATATTTATACTGGGACCCACTACTAGCTAAGAGGGGTTCTTTAGAAGAAAGAAGCCACTCTCAAACATATGACATGACATAATTGGCCTATGACAAACCCTGGGGGAACCCCTCGCTCAGCTCCCCTAATCGCTTACAGATACAGTACAATCTCGCTATAACAATGTGGGGCAAAACTTAACCAAGGCTCCCGATTGGAGGATTCAATTGAATTGGCCAATGGGGAGCCTTGGTTAAGTATTGCCCTACATTGCAATAGCGAGATTGTACTGTACTTACAGTAGAACCTCTCATAGCTAGTAGTGAGTCGCGGTATAAATGTTGAAAAGATTCATTGTAGCTTGGGCTTTTATATTTGCAACACTTACCCTTACAGGTCATTTTGCGTGCAGGGGTAAGTATTGCAAAAATAAACCGTAAAATTTCTATTAATATATTCAGTAATAATACCGGGACCTACTATTAGCTTTGAGAGGTTCTACTGTACTAGCATGCCCATGGCTGATCAGCAGCTTCAACCCTTGGCCGTGAATCAGGATTCTGGTGAAGGGATACGGTTTCCCCTCATAAGACGAGCTGAGTATCGAAGACAAATTTGTCGGTCCTATGTAACTACATGTGCCGTTACATTCTTTTCACCCAAGCTCACATTATAGATTATCACAACCTGTAGTGTGGAGTCGCCGGCTTGCTCTTACGTGGCCGTATACAAGTTTTTCGAGTACGTCTGGATGAACGCTGTCATATTCTACAGCGAACAGGTACTTCACCATGTCACTTATCACAATATGTTCATAATCCAGTCTGTAGCAACATGTAGTGCCCTGGCCTGGTGTGTTTAATATTCAATTTTCCATGTACTCATCTCGCTGACTTATCTTTGGAGGCTGCTGTTTCGCGCGTGGCAGACCCTCCGGATACCAGTACCCCAACTTATAAATATTCTTGGTATCAACGTTCCTGATCCCCCCGAAGTATTCTTGGCAGGTATTAGGAGCGATGCAATTACTTTACACTGGTCCAGATCCGAACCTCATAAATCTGTAGTCAAGTACTTTATCCAGATCAACGGAGTCAATGGTATGGCAATATAGGCCCACGGATGAGATATAACTGACTGACGATAGTTGGAGAAACGTCACGTCTCGAGACGGTAATCACGGTTACAGGGCTTCGACCGGGGCATTTTTACAATATTAGAGTTATAGCCGTTGGATCAAATAATTTCCAGACAGGGAGTACTGTGATCCGTCTACGCACGTATGGAAAAGATGGACGACCAATCCTTGGTATTGAACGTAAATTACCTGCAGATCTTGCTTCTGATGATAATTCCACTGATTCCGGTGATGAAATTTCAAACCGAAATCATTCTGTTTGTGTAGAAGCTACAGTTCTTCCCGAAGATCTTCAAGATATGAATCTAGATACTACTGTCAGTACTACTTCTTGTACTGCTGCTAGTGTTACCGGAGTAAAAATTATAGGCCAATGGGGGAACATGGAAGGGGCATCAAATGAGAGAAAACATTCCTCTTCTCTGGCCTACTCTGAGCCAGTATCCTCTCTTCAAGTGGCAAAAGAAGAGAAGGAGACTATACATCGTCTAACTGAACAGCTCGATATGATCAACCATGAACGAGAAAAAATGGCCTATAAAATGGCAAGAGAAGCGGAAGACTTCAAAATCCAGCTTGCAAATCTTTGCTGTGAAAAAATCGCAAAAAAAAAGGCCCTGAAAGAAAAAGAAGAAGCTAGCGAGAAACTTAAAAAAGAAGTTAACCATGCTGAACGACTCAATCGACAAGCTCAGACTCGAAAATCTCAAAAAGAAAAGTTATTGAAAGAAAAAATTGCCGAACGTTCAAAGATGGAAGAAGATATGAAACGATGGAAAAAAGAAATTGAGGAAATGAAAGTTGAAAAAGAGCGATGGCGAAGAGAAAAGGAGAAGAGTGAAAAAAGGAAACAAATCAAAGCTGCAGAGATTAAAGAAGAGATAAAGATACGACAAGCTGTGTTAAATTCCATCGAAGAAGATATACGAGTGAAGGGCTCACAAATCAAGCAGCTTGAAAAACATCGTCAAAGACTTCCTGGCTCCCGCAATAATGAAGAATCAAGACTTCGGGATGAAAATGAAGATCGTGAATGGGAAATAACTGAGAAGGTTATGACAGCCGAACTCAATTCAAAATCTCAGCAATTGAGAGAAATTGGAGCCCAACTCCATCAACAGCAGGCTTACCTGACAACCCTTCAACAAAGGAATACTGCCATATATCGCGGAAACTCTTCGGGCATTAATTTTGAGCGTCCAACCTGCGAATCTAGTAATGCCAAATCATGTGGCACTCCAAATCAAAATAATCAAAAAATTTCACCCATTCTTCGTCACATTGCTGCCGACTCTTTGTTTGGTTCCTCCAATTCCCCAAGCAGTACATCGCCAGCTTATGTTCCTGGACCTTACCTTGATATTATTGGTGAAAGCTCGGCTGCCCCTATCACAGATTCGCTAATTTGCATGACTGATGAAGATTATAGTTCGCTGTCTGCCGGTGCACCTATGAGTCCAACGGCTACTTCTCTATTACCCTCAAATATATTTGCCGATGATGATACTCTGAGTCCAAATTCTGGTTCCATAGATTTAGCTAGCTTTTCACTTCAAACGCAGGTGGATTCTTATAATGATCACGATTCGAATCCACAATGTCAATCACCAGGTCTTATGTCTAGTCCCCAAAGCCTCCCGCACAGCATTCCATTCCACGGTATATCTGGCTGTGACTACATTGAAAATGATCCATTATTGAACTCCTCAAATCCTAGTTTCGGCCCAATTGGATCAGCAGTTTTAATAAAGCAAGGAGCCAACAAAGGATTTCGGGATCTCTTCTCCTTGCCAAAACCCAGATCCAAAGATACTGATCCTGATGGGCCTGCTCTCGGCTCACTTAAATCAAATCAAAGTCACTCTTTCCCAAGGATTATAGAAGAGGCAGACGTATTCAGCAACAGACATCGTCGAATTAGCTTTCCCTCCGGCTGGACAGGCTTTTTGCATAATAAAACATCAAGTAACAGCGAGCCACCAGTGAATGTTAATATACCTTCTTCACCCTCGAACTCAAATGCAAGAAGACATAAGCTTGGGACAATTGGGTCCGGTTTGGATGACTCAAATCTAATGGAAATCAATCCTCCAAGTCCACGTCCAATATCAATCGCGTCTTCCGATCTTCCTAGACCATCTACAGATAGTGCTCCTTTTGGCTGGGGTCCTGCTCTGGATAATAATAGAAATAGTCCCCTAGCAAATAATTGGTCTCTTCGTGGGTCGAAACTTGTCTCGGTACAACAACAAACTGCCTGGCCTAGTAATAGTTCGACAAGAAGGGCAAACTCACGTTATGAAATTTTCCCATCCAGGGTTGTCAGTGATGATATCGAACCCTCTTCACTCTCAGAGTCTATTAAAGAGAATTCTAGGAAGCAATCAAAAGTTAGTTCTGTCGGCACACAACCCTCGTCATCACATCAAAAGACGTCCGCACCTAAATTAAACCCGGCAGCTCCGGCTTTCCAAGGCTTTAAACCAAATATCAAATACGAGAAGGAAGATGAATCAAGCGAGGAGAAAATAGTCCAGAGTTTTGATCCAATTGAAACATCAGACATAGCTCTAACCCAGCCAAATTTAATTCTGGATTCTGCCTCACTGAAATCCAGTGACTCACCTTCCATTGAAAATCAGAATATATGTCTAGAAATTCATGAAATACTGGAACGTCAAAGTAGTGAGACTTTTTCTGAGTTTGAGACAAATGTGAGCTGTAAGGATAAGGAAGGTACATCACTACAGCGGCTATTTCGAAAGGGCAGCTCCAGCAAGTTTATTATATCTCCTTTCCGTAGTAAAGATTCCTCTCTCTTTAACAGCAAAAAATCTGGTAGCAATGCAGGTCATTCTGACCGAAATGCATCGGTTGAGCGAGAAAGTAGCTTTGAAGAGTCCATCGAAATTGCCCCCAATAAAAGTTCGGATGTCATTTCAAGTAATCCTGCAATTTCTTGGAATAACCCGGCAGAAGGGAAACCCGGAAAGAACAAGGACCCCTCAAATTTAAAGGAAAGGAAGCTTAGCAAGAGCTGGGGTCGGTTTGGACTCAGAGGCAGGAAGGGCAGGGAAAGTCTCGAGACCGATCGCAGTGAAGATGGCACGGTAACGGAGAATGATGCTTAATTCAATTATTCCTAAAACTACGGGGACAAATGTACACGGGAGCGAAAACTATTGAGGTGTACGGTTAATATCTTATTACATACAAAACTATAGAGACATTCTTATTCCTTGATTTTAGACAGTGAGAAGACGAATTCGAATTTTCACTGAATCAGTCATTTCATCAATGTTCAAACTGTGTTTTGTTATAGAGCACTCTGTTTTCAATTATTCAAGCTTTAATTTTAGACATGACGCCTCTGCTATGGTAAGGAGCTGAGCCCGGTTAATTTTATTTATGTATTCATAAGGTCTACCGGGCTTTAGATACCACTACAGCTCCATCCCCGGGGGGACATGGTGACTACTGAGCCCGGTAAAGTGTTTTGGTTTTCTATCAATTATCGTCGTGCCCGCGCACAACACGTTGTTCAAAGCCCCGTGTCGATGGGCTCAATTTATGTAAAACTACCCGACGTACTGGTGCCCATATGAACCCAGCATTAAACAGCTCGGCCTAGGCATCGCTACCTAGCGCCCCAAAATAAACGTACATCAAAAGCTCCCTTCTGGACTTTTTATTGTAAAACACGGAAAATTGAAAATGAGAAAATCAAAACTATAAACGATCTAAAGGAATACAAGTGAAAACAGATGCGTCCTGAAAGACCTCGCCATGGATTATTGTTGTAAAATAAACAGTCCAGCATCCCACGGGATGCGCGTCTCACACCGACTCGTACACTGTCACGTGATCATCATCATCTCATATGTTATATTTAGATTTCCCACTTAATGTCTATTTATATCATCTATCACTATGGATGGTACGAGCTAACAGCTACACATATGAGCGTCTTACACCTAAGTATTCTGGGGGAAACATTCAGGTTTAGGACTTACTCATACCATGATAATATTGTTATATTGGGAGATCAATGTCTATCATGAATAATGCTAATTAAAGTCCCATAAGGGTTACACTCCTGCATATAACGAGCTCTCTTCTCCTTCAGAATTCTTCAGTCAATCACGTTGCTGAATATCTCTGAAGGAATCTCTCTCTTTGTCATCTCACCTATTCTATAATAGCCTCACTTATCTCAAACACTACGCTGCTTCTCTTACACAGATATCTTGACGTCTCGCCTCTCCGATCTGTCCCCATTACATTAATTATTGCTGCACTCAGACTTTGCCGGAGCTCGAGGCCCGAAAGCCCGATCCCGTTGCGGGATCAATTGAATATAGCAAACACCATAGCAAGTCCCAAAGTAAAAATCAGTTGATTATTCTAATCTATCGATAGAAATTAAGAGGAATCGTAATCATTAGATATAAATCCCCGCCATTTCAATATTCAGCCTCGCAAATAAAAGAACGAGTGATGATACAAAACCCCCCCCTTGAAAACCCTATTCTTGTTCTTGAGGTATCAACTTTTTTTTTTTTTTCTATTTAGCGTCGTGCCGGCGCACGGCTACGAGTCTTAAAGTGACACGTGCCGGTTAGCTCAGCCTATAATAGCTACCCGACGCGTCAGTGCCCCGAAGGACCCGGCTTCTACTCATAGATCCAGGCATCTCTGCCTAGGACCTTTCTACCTAAAACAAATATATAGAGACCACCCTTCCTCTGGGTCTCTGAATGGTTTACTTATAGACTGATACGTGTCTAAAATATTTTAGGGGATACCCTGTAACAGGATTAAGCTGAATGACGACGTGAAGGTTACACCTTAGAGCATAAGAAAAAGGAAATATAGCAAAAACAAAAGAAAATTATGAAAATAGTAGGCTGATAGAACACTGATAGAAGAGTTCTTTATGTCAATGGGACATACTAGCGGCGGAGCTGTATTTCATCAAAAAAGGAAGTAGCCTGAAGCCAGTTGTTGAAAGATTTTCCTCCCTCCACTGTGCCTAATACCCATCGGATTCCGGGGCTCGGGTGTCAAGGTCCGCCCTTTAAGCGAGCGCGGTTTCGGCCTAGTCGACAAAAAAAGAAGTGATCGGGTGATTTCTCCTGTCCGCAGGTGCAGGTCAGGAGCGCGTTTCGATGTTGGAAACGGCGATGGTATTCTGCGAAGTCTCCATGACCGGAGCGGGCCGCAAGAAGAAAACCAACCGTGCGTCGATCGAAGCTCGCTAGTTCTGGGGAGATTTTTGCATTTACTTTGATTCTGAGCTCTCTGTATCTATCTGGAGCATTCCTGGACCAGTAAGTGGCTACAGAGGCTTCATAACGTGCTTTGATTTCTCGTTTTGCTCGTGCAATTGATGGGGCGAGGGGGGGAGCAGGGGCTTCGCAGACTAGCTTAGCGAGGGAGTCGGCAGTTTCGTTGCCGAGGATACCAACATGTGCTGGGCACCAGCGTATATCTACTGTGCCAGGTTGTGTGAAGGAGCAGCGGCTTCTCGTTGTCCAGGAATGCGAAAGCTCCTGGAAAAGCTTTATAAGTTTCGAGCTGCTTGGTGTAGGAGCGTTAGATTTGAGCCGGAGAGCAGCCTCTTGGTTGTCAAGGCAAACCGTGCCATGGGGCTGTGGAGAGCAGCGGCAAGTCCTTCAGTGGCCCCACGTATTTCTGCATCATACACTTCAGCGGAAGTTCCAAGAGGGAGAGAGCCTTGGTGAATCTGTTGTGTAAGACCCCGGTAGATTACATACCCGGCACCAGACCGGTTTTCTGTTAGCGCGCCGTCAGAGAAGACGAATAAATCAAGAGGACAGGTAGCCTGCCACCGTATAAACTCTTGTTTTCTAATTGTTCTACCTACTGCACCAATGGATTTTAGGGTTACTTCTCTACTTGGCATCCAGGGGGGGGATTATTGTATCGGTCGAGAGCTCAGGTGACACTCTTTGGCGAACCCAATTCATGTGGGTAGTATTCCAACGTCTACGTAATGGATGTTGGGGATCTGCTGAGGCTACGCGCACCGCAAGTCGATCATGCAGCCGTTCGAGCCAGGCGAGGGCTGGACCCCATCCGACTTCACGCAGAAGTGCTGGAACTGGGGTTGTGCGGTATACTGGGAGAGCTGCCCGTGCGACATCATTCATTCTAAGCTGTATTTTGGCGATAGTGCTCTTCGGGGTCCCTTTGGAGAACCAAGTTTCAGCTCCATAGAGGAGGGTAGGAAGAGCGGCTCCTTGTAGAGCTTGTCTGATGAGTAAGGGACTAATCCCACGGGTCGTTGATTAGAGTCTCTTGAGGTGGCTAGTTATGGCTACGGATCTCTCGCAGGCCTTCTTGATGTGATGCCGGAAACGGAGCGAACGATCAAAGTAGACCCCTAACCATCGGGTGAAGTTGTTTGGTCTAATTTCGTTTCCCTCGGCGTATAAGCTAGGCTCTGTGGGCGACCTACGCTTTCTATGAAAGTACTGTAGTTCAGTCTTCCGGATTTCGAACACAATGACATTATTACGACCCCACGTGAAAGTATCATCTAGTTTAGTCTGAAGCCTTCTGGCGCAGTCAGCGAGACAGGGTGCTGAGGCAAAAATGTTGATGTCATCGGCGTAGCCGAGACGTCCGGGCGAAAGGCGGAGGGCCTCTTCGATTGCTAGGAGAAAAAAAATAGGTGAGACTGGAGAGCCCTGCGGAAGACCGCATAGTATCTGAAAAGATGGGGATGTAGTGCCTTCTAAGGAGATTGTGGCCTGGCGTTGCTCCATGAATGAGATGACCCATTTTACTACATTTGAGGGCCAACCTTGGCTACGGAGACTGTGGCTAAGGCGTCCCTTTTGTATGCCATCGAAGGCACCCTTAACGTCAACTGTTACCATTCCCGCGACTTTTCTTTCTGCCCAGGCAGACTGGATATCACAGGTGAGTGCAGTGGTTAGGTCAGTAGCGGACCTGCGGGGGACGGCGCTGCACTGATCGCGGGCAATAATTCGGTGCTTTAGTGCCAGGTGTAACAGCTGGTGAGCTGAATTGTTCCTGTAGCCTATGTGGCGCATAGGCGTGCATAGACCTTACAGGGATAAGGACATGGCGCATGGGGCAATGTGCGTGGGGCAAGGTAAATGGGGCACGGTGCACAAGGCATGATCAGCTATGAGATGGCGACTAGCTGAAACGAGAAGTACCCTTGATATACGTAGGCTTGCTATCACAGGCACCTTCTGATACACGAGGATTTTCAGGAACCTTTATTGATATCAGGGTTGGGGCGAGTCATTAGACTGCAGTGAGGGTTGTATATAGACTTGTTGAGTAGCGATATAGTTTACTTCCTTATAGAATTGAATATTTACTACCTCTACACACTTAGCTGCGCAGGCGCTCCTGTCTAGACTGTGACATATATTCAATTCTATCCTTAAATGGCAGATCAGAGATTTTGAGTTTCATCAATTAAGTATTTTGCAGTTCAGTTTCAGCAATTCAGAAATTCAGATATTCAGCATTTCAGTATTCGGCAGTTCAGTTTTCAGCAATTCAGAAATTCAGAAATTTAGCAGTTCAGTATTCGGCAGTTCAGATATTCAGCATTTCGGTATTCGGCAGTTCAGTTTTCAGAATTTCAGCAGTTCAGCTTTCGGCAATTCAGTGACATCAGCAGCCCGGCCAATCAGAAAAAAAAATTGGTTCCATTAGTTTCATAAAATGCGGCCTACATATCCCAAGAATCCTGCTCGTGGACCGAATGGAGAGTTCTACCAGGCAAAGTGGAAGTCGGCAGAAAGGATTGAAACTCTTCGAAGAGAGGGAAAATGTTTCCGATGTGAAAGGGAGGGCTGCTCATCCAGTATCTGTCCTTTATTTCCAGCTGTTAGGCCAGGATCAAAATCTTTCAACAAGCTTCCACCAATCACACCCAGCGTCAGGGTCACAAATGGGAAAAATAAAGGGGATGTATCAGGCAAGAAAACGCTGCGGGCGGACAGTCACGACCATCAAATTAAAGACAACATTGCATCAGGATTCTGCAGTAACGCACGTAAATACGGCAACAGTGAGACTGGGTCAGAGCATATCGAAGTACATCTAAATTCCACAACAGATAATGGCAAAGCCAGTACAGACAAGCTATCTAGGCAAAAGATTGTCATGAACACCACACCATTTATTGTCAACGCCCTTGTCAATGATGCTACTATGATCCAAGCTTTGGTGGACAATGGATGTCTATGTTCAGGCATCATTGATGAATCAGTATACACCAAATTGGGCCTACCTTGCATACCTATTTCTCCACGAACTTTGGAAACAGCTGCAGAGTCAGGTAATGGAAGGACGGTAGTGAGTTCTATTACCTTCATCTCTCTAGATTTAGATGGATATGTCACTCCAAAATTATGGTTGTACGTTGTTCCAAATAGCAATCATCCGATGATTCTGGGGAAGAAATGGCTTGAGGATCAAGATGCAATTATACATGCTAAAGAACAGCGATTGGAATTGCGAAAGGGTGGCGGCTCAGTTTATGGAGTTAAGAGATGGCGTCAAGCATTCAAGAGTGTTGCTCGTCCAAAGTTGGCTACGATTACAACGATGACGACATTGATGAAATCTATTCCGGTCTGCAGGGCATCACTTGAAGATATTAGTAAAGCTCTACGCGTGAAGCCAAAACTAACATTAGAAGAAGCCAAGGGACGTCTGCCGGAAGAAGTTAAGGATTTTGCGCATCTTTTTGCGGATGACAGCGGCGCAGAGGCTTTACCAAAACCTCGAGGACATCTTGATCATGCAATCGATCTGCGACAGGAAAATGGAAAGACTTTGATACCACCATGGGGGCCGCTTTACAATATGTCTAGGGAAGAATTATTGGTACTGCGCAAAACCCTAACAGATCTTTTAAATAAAGGATGGATCAGACCAAGTAGTTCGTCAGCAGCGGCACCAGTTCTTTTTGCAAAGAAGCCGAGCGGGGGACTTCGATTCTGTGTTGATTATCGCGGTCTTAATGCTATCACTATTCCTGACCGATACCCGCTACCTTTGTTCAAAGAGACCTTAAGGCAGCTTTCGAAAGCAAAATGGTTTACAAAGTTAGATGTCAAATCAGCCTTCCACCGAGTCAGAATAAGGGAAGGAGACGAATGGATGACGGCATTCCGATGCAGACTGGGTCTTTTTGAATGGTTAGTGACTCCGTTTGGATTAATTAATGCACCAGCAACCTTCCAGAGATATATAAATGAACACTTGAGAGAGCATCTGGACATTGATGCAACTGCGTACATAGATGACGTTTTGGCATACACAGACGGCAGCATAGAAGACCACTGGAAGACGGTTCGCAGCATCCTTGGGAAACTTGACGAAGCCGGCCTTTATTTGGACATTGATAAATGCGACTTTCTCTGCAAGCAAGTCAAATATCTCGGATTTATCGTGAGAGCCGGAGAAGGTATTACTGTCGATCCTGCAAAAGTTAAGGCGATTCTCGAGTGGAAGGCACCAACTTCGGTGAAAGGAGTACGGTCATTCCTTGGATTTGCAAATTTCTATCGGTGCTTCGTCGAGAAATTTTCAGAAATCGCAACGCCGTTGATCGATTTAACAAAAAAAGATGCATCCTGGGTGTGGGGAAAGAAAGAAAACGAGGCGTTTGAAAATTTAAAGAAAATTTTTGCTTCAGAGCCGGTGTTGTCCCAGTGGGATCCTGATCGCGAGACAGTTTTGGAGGCGGATAGTTCGGGATATGCGATTGGTGGGTGTCTTTCGCAGGTGGATAAGCAGGGCAGATTGCGGCCTGTCGCATACCTATCCAGGAGATTGAACAGCGCTGAAGCTAATTATCCCATTCACGATAAAGAAATGCTATCAATCATAACGTGCCTACTGGAGTGGCAGCCGGAGCTAACTTCAGTCGCAAAACCTTTCACAATATTAAGCGACCACAAAAACCTAAGTTTTTTCACCACCAAGCGACTGTTGAATGAAAGGCAGGTAAGGTACAACGATGTACTACAACAGTTCCGATTCAAACTTCAATGGCGACCGGGTAAGGTTTGCGACCGGCCAGATGCATTGTCAAGGCGTGAACAGGATAAGCCGCGTGGGATTTCAGATGAAAGAATGGCAGGTCGAGTTCTACAGCTTCTTCCTACTATTCCCCTGTATCCCGCAATCGTTCAGAGCCAGGAGTTTGCTCAAGCATACGATGAGGATGAAAACGAGGATATTATTAACAAAATGACATCAGTGGCAGACCTGGCTACACATGCCGCAATTTTTGATGATGATGAATTGCAAGCACTATGGAAACAAGGAGTGGAGAGTGACGAAGACTGGCGTCGAGCGCGAGATGCCGTTCAATTAGGAGAGAGAAGCTTTCCGCCCGATTTGGCAGTTAAGTTGTCCGCGAATATTGCTGAGTGCGCGGTAACTGCAGACGGTGTACTTCATGGCAGAGAAAATCGGATATGGGTTCCAGACTACGAACCTTTACGCACGGCAATAATGCAACGAACTCATGATAGTGTTCTTACTGGCCATCCTGGAAGAGACACAATGATTAGTATCCTATTGAGACGCTGGTTCTGGCCTAAGATGAGTGAGTCAGTTAGGCGCTTTGTCCGAAACTGTGATATCTGTGGTAGGACAACTGTGTGGCGTGAAGCGAAGGCCGGTTTCTTACGATCTTTACCGATCCCAGAACGGATTGGCAACGAGTTGACAATAGATTTCATAACAGACTTGCCAAAGTCTCGGGGCTGTACCAATGTTATGGTAATCACAGACAGATTGTCTAAGGATATCTTCTTATTCGGTACTGAAACAATGAAGGCTGAAAAGTGTGCTGAAATCTTTGTCGACAGGTACTATCGATACTTCGGATTTCCCAGATACTTAACTAGCGATAGAGGTAGCGACTGGTTAAGCTACTTCTGGAAAACTTTCTGTAAATTATCTGGCATCAACCAAAGGCTTACAACGGCGTATCACCCTCAGACAAATGCGAGCGAGAGGGCTAATCAAGAGTTATACAAGTACTTGCGAGCTTTCAGTTGTTATGCTCAGACTGATTGGATGGAACTGTTACCCATGGCTCAGTTAGCTTTAAACACTCGACCCAATTCTGCAATTGGGGGACTCAGCCCGTTCTTCATGCGCAACGGCTACGACTTAGCCCCTCTTGGAGAACCAACACCAGAAAGGAATCAGGTACGACATCCTGGAATTATCGCGGGTCAGAAGTATGTGCAACGTTTACGGGATGCGCAAGACTTTGCTCAGGCAGCAATGGCATCTGCTCAACAGCGAAATGAGAGCAATGCCAATCGATTTCGCCGCCAGCCAGAACGATTTCAAGTTGGCGACAAAGTTTGGCTCAATTTGCGCAATATCAAGACGCCTCAAGTTTCCAAGAAACTAGCTTGGCAGCATGCAAAGTACGAAGTCACTGCAGTTCCTGACGCTCTGACTGTGGAGTTGAATGTGCCTGGGAATATTCACAAACGTTTCCATGTTGAGTTGGTTAAGCGAGCCGGAGCTGATCCGTTTCCAAGTCAGTCACGTGATGACGCTCAAAACCCGCCTATAATGGACGACTTAGAGGAGCCAGAGTATCAGGTTGAAGCTATTTTGCGAGCAAGAACTAAGTCATGGGGGCGAGGGAAATTTAGACAGGCTTTAGTTAAGTGGGTAGGCTGGGCAGATCCTACCTGGGAACCTATCGAATACGTGCAGGACACTAAGGCTTTAGAAGAATTTGAAGCTAAATATGGACCTATTCGGTCTTCTAACGGCCCAGAAATCAGCAAAACTGGCGGCTTTGTGGGACCGGCAGAACCCCAAATACTTCAGCAGCGAAGATTAAGACGCCAAGTAAATCGTTCACCAGGAGGAGTGGGAGGAGAATTGTAACAGCTGGTGAGCTGAATTGTTCCTGTAGCCTATGTGGCGCATAGGCGTGCATAGACCTTACAGGGATAAGGACATGGCGCATGGGGCAATGTGCGTGGGGCAAGGTAAATGGGGCACGGTGCACAAGGCATGATCAGCTATGAGATGGCGACTAGCTGAAACGAGAAGTACCCTTGATATACGTAGGCTTGCTATCACAGGCACCTTCTGATACACGAGGATTTTCAGGAACCTTTATTGATATCAGGGTTGGGGCGAGTCATTAGACTGCAGTGAGGGTTGTATATAGACTTGTTGAGTAGCGATATAGTTTACTTCCTTATAGAATTGAATATTTACTACCTCTACACACTTAGCTGCGCAGGCGCTCCTGTCTAGACTGTGACACCAGGTAAGATAGCCGTCGCGCTATTAGCCTCTCTAACCCTTTTCCGGGGCACGAGAGCAGGGCGATTGGTCTGTAGAGTTTGGGAGGGCTGGATTTCGATCTCCTGACTTCGGAATTATGACTACGTTGGCTTTTTTGAAGGGGAGCGGATGATGCCTGTTAGAGTACACATGTCGTTTAGCCCAGGTTTAGTTGTGTTTTAGGTCGGCGTTTTGGTTTGGAGTTGTCTCTGTTATTTTATTCCTTTTATTCCGGCATTGTATCATGTATTGGACGAAACTGACGTTTTGGAAGTTCTCTGGTTAATCTTATGAATTGTAACAAACTACCTTGGATTGTTTTGGGATGTTATTTTGGATGTATATATTAGGGCACTCGTTATTTGGTGAACCCTTTACGCTTAGTTTTCCGTCATCTCGAGACTATAGAATTCAAGTTAGTCACCTTCAGTCTTCAGTGTTTTTTCAGTCTTTGGTGTCTCTTAGCCTACAGTATTTCTCAGTCTTCAGTAACTTTCAGCTCTCGGACTTCTCCAGTTTCTAATCTCTTGTCTTTATCTCCGCTCCCTTACTTCTTTATTCAATATTCAGCATTAGTCTTCAGTTAGCTTATAGTTACCCTCTCGGCCCCTTAAGTCTCCATACCTCAGCCTTGCGCTTCCGCGCTTCCGATCTTCAGCCTTCAGTCTTCAGCCTTTCGCCGTCGAGTCACGTGCTGGTCACTACTCTGACAATGCACGAGCTGGTCACATTGACGGAAAAGCGCAGCGACTCGGGCTCCAATTATTGGCCAGGCCTGTCTTAGAGCAGTAACTGTGATTTCGTCAAGCCCAGGTGCTGAGGAAGTGACCTGACAGCAGGAGCGGTATATTTCATCGTCTGTCAAGGGGGGCCAAGGTAGATTCTATTTTGGAACAGATGGTACATCGTCGGGTATGTCTTCAAAATCAGAGTGCCTACTTAGGAGAGTGCTGTGAAAAATTTGAACTTTTGCTTGAGGTGTGACCACAGGACCGTCCGGTCCTTCTAGCGGGGAAGTATTCCAATGGGCCACTTTTTTGTTCCAACCGGTGATTTTGTATGCATCAGGGAGGTTAGATACGCTTTCTATCTTATCAGACCAGTAGTCACGCTTGGCCTTTTTAACGGCTTTATTAAAAGATCGACGTACCGCCGTTGAACATATGCCAAGACGTCTGGAGCGACAGAGATCTCGATGTGCCTTACCGCTATCCCGGGTCCACCATTTTGCGTCTTTTGATTGTCCACCAGTCCTTGGATAGGCGGCTTGTAGGGCGCCTGTAAGCATGTCAACCAGAAGTGTGGCTTCTACATTCGGGTTAAGCGAGGGAGGAATCGTGAGTTGATCTTTCAGGGAGTTGGAGAAAGCGGTCCAGTCACAAGCTTTATATTTGAGACGTCCTAGGGAGGGGGGCTCAGGGCCTTTGTCCGGGATTCGCGTGTATTATGTCCTATGATCAGCACCGACATCGAGATCATGCCGAACAGTACAGGAAGAATTCGGGTTGAGCTTGGTGAAAAGTAGGTCTAAAGTAGCGCCCGCGTCGTGTGTTGGCACTCCGTAGGGGTTGAGAAGTAGGAGTCCCTTGTCGATCGTAAATGTAAGTAGTGCGTCACCATCAGATGAGTCATTCCTAGCTGTTTGATCCCATGACGAATGATGTACAGTGTGTGAGAGAATCGAGGACCTTAGTTATGCACGAAGGTCGAAGTCGTAAAAATAGTTTATCAATTTCTAATAAAGAGGAAAGTACAGTGTGCGGTTCGACTCCCCAATATGTACAACCTCACCCGAACTCGCTAACCTACCCTACCCTATTCCCTCAAGTTGCCTTGTCCCCGTCCCTTGGTACCTAACGCCCAACTCCACCGATCCCAAGATAACAACTTCCTGTAACTCCGAAATGCTCCCTTCATCCCTGCCACTAGCCACCGCTCGGGTCAGGCATTCCCGCTCCCGGCCGATCCCCCCTGCGTCCATTAGAGTCTCGTCATTCCAATTATTACTGGGGTGGTCCCTGTGACCAGCTCCCATACGGGCGCAGCCCATAACACAGTGACCAGCAAAACTGTTCGAATGTTTTGTAACTTTCGCTTGTAAGCCTCATAAAATTTTATCTGCTTGACCAATTCACAAAATTTTTGCATTAATAAAAAATTCCAATTCTGTGGTTTCTTTTGATATAAATTAGATGATGTGAATCAAAAATTTGGTGGAGTAATCGCGATTGAAAGGGCGTTGGTCATTCGAACAGTTTTGCAGGGGGGATGTGGGGAAAGTATAACTAGGCATCAGGAGCACTGTAGGTCTTCATGAAAGGTTGAGTTTGTAATCATTTACAGCAAATAATCACTTTCTACTGTTACTCGAATCTTTTTTTATCATGAGGCCTCTATCTCAATCAAAAATTGATGTCATTCTTCACCACCTTGACCATGGACTTTCCATCCGTTCAACAGCTCGAGAATGCAATGTCTCAGTTTCTACCGTTTCATGTATTCGCAAGAGACATCGTCCAGATCTTCAGGTGAACTTAGGAGGGCGACCTTGTTTGCTCAGCGAGCATGGCACTCGTCATGCCGTCCGTACCATAACATTCGGTAAGGCCGATACCGCTGCCGAAGTTGCCCAGAACATCAGGGACATGAAAAATTGCTCTATCTCTGTTGATACAGTCCGACGGACCCTCAAAAAAGCAGGGTTAAAAGCTGTTGTGAAAAAGAAAAAGCCAAAACTAACAGCAAAGCAAAAGAAGGACCGTCTTGACTTTGCCATGGCCCATAAGTACTGGACTACAGATGATTGGAAGCGTGTAGTTTGGTCAGAAGAGACGAAGATAAATCGCTTGCAGTCAGATGGAAGATCTTGGACCTGGAAAAGGCGAGGACGAGGGTTGATAGAGAGAGAGGTAGAGGAGACCCTCAAATTTGGTGGCGGTCATATTATGATCTGGGGCTGTATGCTGTGGGAGGGGACGGGAAACATGTGTAAGATTGATGGGTTGATGGACCAGCATCTATACACTGAGATATTGGAGGAGGATCTCCTACAAACGCTGGTGGAATACGGTAAAACCCCCGAATCCGTTATCTTCATGCAGGACAATGATCCAAAGCATACCTCGAAGAAGGCCAGACAATTCCTCAGAGATCATTCTCTCACCGTTCTCCCTTGGCCAGCAAACTCCCCTGATCTTAATCCCATCGAGCATCTCTGGAATTACATCAAGAAAAGACTCAAGGATTACCCCCAACCGCCAAATGGGATCCTGGAGCTTTGGGACAGAGTTCAGGATGAATGGGCAAAGATTCCTGCAGAGGAATGTCAGAGGCTGATAGAGAGTCTTCCTAGGCGCATAGATGCAGTGATTAAGGCGAAAGGTGGGCATGTAAAGTACTAAATTACCAGTTCAAAAATTTCCCCATACCCCCCCTGCAAAACTGTTCGAATGACCAACGCCCTTTCAATCGCGATTACTCCACCAAATTTTTGATTCACATCATCTAATTTATATCAAAAGAAACCACAGAATTGGAATTTTTTATTAATGCAAAAATTTTGTGAATTGGTCAAGCAGATAAAATTTTATGAGGCTTACAAGCGAAAGTTACAAAACATTCGAACAGTTTTGCTGGTCACTGTATATTGAAGTCACCACAAAGTATATCTGGGCTCTCTGGGAGTGCAAATAATTGGCGTAGACCCTCCCCCGGTTCAAAGGAGCCTGCCGGAGCATTGTAGATATTACAACAGTCTATCAAACGCCTGCCCCGTCTTTGAACACAAATCCGAAGTAGGTCACGGGAGTGGTGTTATAAGGTTAAATGAGGATGCGGAATGGTTGGCGACTTGTCTAGTGATAGTGCTGTCCTTCGATGGAATAGTCAATGGTGTGAATGAATGATAAGTACGATATAAATGGTTATACTGAATGCGTATAGTGGATGGAATATCGCCTTGATGGTCACGATGGAGACTATTACTCTTGCTGCTCTGACTATGGCAGTATCTATCTACATCTTTCCTCCAATGTCAAATATCCGATGCCTACTATGAAACTACAATGCGAGTTCTATTATTGTATAAAAAAAGATGTTATACATGACTCATTAGTTTCAGCAACTCTGTCACTTGGCACGTTATCTATAGGCTTCAAACTCCAGATATTCTTAAGTCATAACCGAGTCAGCACAACAAGTGGGTGTCATGGGATGAGGTAGGTTTAAGGCGAGAATTGAGTAAATGTGGATAAGTGTTTGGTTACTAATCAAGGTAGAGTAAATATTAATAAGACGTGGCACGAATGTCTAGTCATGCGCAGCACAACCTATTTATATACAGATCAAGGAACTCGCATCATTGAAAGCCCGAATTCCCGAATTCCTTCCCCGGAGAATTCTGTAACCCAAAAGCAAACAAAACACTACAGCACTCCGAAAACCTCAACAATGCTCAGACGATCTTATAAGGTCGAATAATTTATTATAATAATAATATTAATTTAACAAAACAAAACTTAACTTATGAACAAAAGGAAATTACGCGGTTCTGATAGGGACCGTGACAGTAGCTCCCCCTTCTGAAGGCTGAGGTCTCATCAGCCCTAGAGTAGATCGCCAGCTGGATTATTGATGAAGTTGACTCGCGCAACTTCTGTGGCACTCTCCAGCTCCCTTGCTGTAGGCTTAACGCGATGTGGGAACTTTTTGTGATAGGCTTCGAGAGATTCGGTGAGATTACCGCTGACGATATCTGATAAGGGTTGCCAGGAGGTTTCAAATTGGCCAGTGTACTTGATCCTGTAGTCAAAACCACGATACTTGAGACGCCTCGATCCCACGATAGCGTCGTCTTCGTACAGATCTTCGCCGTAGTGGTCAATTTCCACAGGAGGGTTCGGATCATTAGTCTGGCCTGCAATCAGGTTGTTTGGGGCTGGACGAAGAAGACTAGTGTGAAATACAAGGTGAACAGATTTCAGATCGTCAGGCAGCTGTTATTGATAACTGTGACTGCTAACTACTTTAGTCACCGTGAACGGACCTAGATTTTTCCAATCCAATTTTTTACATGGTCTTTTAGTTCGAATATTTTTGGCTATTACGAACACTCGATCTCCAACTTTGTAAGCCGGGGAGATAGACCGATTCCGATTCGCATGCTTTTCGTAAAAGGCCTGAGAAACCTTCATGTTTTCGCGAAGGAACTCATTCAGATCGTTCATTTGCTTGACAAAACGATTGGAAAGATCTTGTTGCGCATTAAGATATTCAGATAAGCATGGTGGATTTTGGTCGCGGGGGGGGGTTATCGCCGTCCTGGGATGTTGGGCCGAATTGGCGAAGAACGGGGTAACCTTCGTGGCTTCAGATTCTGAGTTATTCGAATTAAATTCTGCTGAGGGTAACCATTGTACCCAATCATCTTGCTGATAGTTACAATAAGCACGAAGGTAGCATTCCAAAATACCATTGAACCGTTCCGTTTGGCCATCAGTTTCCGGATGCCAAGCAGTGGACAACAATTTTTTGGTATCCGTTCGCTCGCAAATCGCATTCCAGAATTTTGCAACAAATTGTGGCCCCCTGTCTGAGACGATTGATTCAGGGAATCCATGATGTTTCCAGATGTGATGGTAAAACAGCTTGGCCATGCCGGCCGCATCAATAGTAGTATTACAGGGAATAAAGTGTCGGGTCTTAGTAAGTCTACAGCAGACAACCATGATGCAGTCATAGCCCTCTGATTCAGGTAATGGTCCGATAAAGTCCACAGAGAGGTCGCGCCAGCGGCGGTCAGGTACTGGAAATTGTTTAAGTAATCCCTGGTATTTCAAACGAGACGGGGTTATTTGTTTACAAATATGACAGTTGTTAGTAAATTGCGTGATCGTTTGCAGCATACTAGGCCACCAATAATTACCAATTATCAATTCCTCCAACCATGTCACAAAATTTCTTCGCCACATATGAGGAATTTATCGAACATATCAATCAGGTTGATGAGGAAGCTCGAGGCTCCCTTATGAAACATCTATTCGATCAAGTAGTGCAGCTTCAAGCTAATAAAAAAATTATATCTGACCAATTATCATCATGCCGCAGGCAGATATTGGAGTTAAGTGTCTTGAACACAAAATTTCAAGAAGAAGTATCTGACGCCCAGCGAGCATCTGCCGAACATCTTCAGGCATCTACGGGGAGTAATTATAAACTTTCCGAATCTGAACGTCGGGTTGAAGAACTTTTATCTGGGAATCTAGACTCATCCGACCCGTACCTGCACACAGGTCGGGGTAAATCCGAACTCTTCCGAATTGATGACAGATTCACTGGTGAAGACAGGACACTATACCCGTCTTTCCAGCGACAAGTTCGGAGAGCACTGGCTCGAAATAGGGAGAGGTATTCGTCACTCCAGTCTCAAATAATATTGATATACCAGAATCTAGGACCGGCGCCTAAGTCCTTCTTGGACCGATACCTCTCCGAAAGTGGAGACTTCAAATTCGAGTCCCTTGATGCCGTCTGGGAAGTCCTAGATATCAGCTACAAAAACGTCAATGAAGAAGAAGAAGCACGCGACGCCTTGAATATCCTAGAGTAGGGCAACAGGTCTTTTGGATGGTTCTTGGCAGAATTTCAGCGACTTTATTATCTGTCTGGTATAACTGACGAAAAGTATTTAATTTCTTTGATGAGAACTGGCGTCTCTGATGAATTAAGGGCCAGGATAAGCCAACAACAAGACATCCATAAGAATTATACTTTCGATGAATATGTATCATTATGCAAGGACTGCGTCGTCAGGTTAAATCTTGAGAAATCGGGTAGGCCCAAGTCTTAAAATCTGACCACACCATTAACTAATCTGACCCCTCGGGGAACTCATCCGGCCCCTCCACGACCGACGGTCAAGTTGCCAGTTGTGCCTAGCGGTGCAGATATGGTACCGTTGGGGGGGGATCCCATGGTCTTGGACCAATCCGACATGTCGCACATAGGCCCTGATGGGCATCTAACCCCGGAGGAAAGACAGCGTCGTTTCCGTTTAAAACTATGTATGCGATGTGATAGACCAGGCCATAGAGCCGAAAATTTTAGAATTAAGTGAAAGGGCGCGCAGAAAGCCGTCTAGGAACTATACTTGGACGACGAAGAAATTAACGGAGATCGCTCAGGGGAGGGTTCTTCGTCTTTAAACTTTTGAGCCGTTGTTATAGCCGCAACAATGGTTATAAAAATCTGTATCAAAAGTCTGACCTTTTTATTTCGAAATTATCCAATGAACATTTCCAAAATTCTAAAGCCTTAGTTTTACCTTGTTCCCTCGTTGGAAATAACGTGAATATCGAAACTCACGCCTTCATTGACTCTGGAGGAAATGATTTTGGATTCATAGATACAGCATTTGAGCAAAAGAACCGACTACCATTGACCCTATTATCTGTACCCCGCGTGCTTCGAGTAGTCGATGGTAGGAAATCATCATCTGGCATGGTAACCCACACTGTTACGGCAACATTGGTAATTAGGGACCACCAGGAAGTTGCAAAGTTATTCGTAACTAAATTAGGCCAGTACCCGCTAATCCTAGGTTGCGGTTGGCTGTCTCATCATAATCCATCCATCAATTGGTCAAGCAACTTAGTTCGCTTCGATTCTCCCTACTGCCTCGATACATGTCGTAAAACGAGGTTGCATACACTCTCAGTCAATACGCTCGACCAGGCTCTCATGGCTGAAGAATCTCTGGAACTTCTGGGTAAGCTCCCTCACTGGCTTCATCACCAACTTCCTGCCTTCTCTAAATTGGACTCCCGAATTCTGCCCCCTCACCGACCCACTGATCACAGAATTTTTCTTAAAAAAGGTGCTCAACCTCCGTTCGGTAGGTTGTATGGTCTGTCACGGGAGGAGCTGGTAGCTCTCCGGGAATGGCTTCAAGATAACCTCTCGAAAGGTTTCATTCGCCCCAGTTCATCTTCGGCTGCATCTCCTGTCTTATTTGTCAAAAAATCCGATGGAAGATTCCGTCTTTGCATGGACTACCGGGCTTTGAATGCCGTTACTGTAAAAAATTGCTACCCAATACTCCTTATTTCCGAAACCCTGGACAGACTCTCTAAAGCCAAATATTTTATCAAACTTGACGTGATATCTGCCTTTAACCGTATCCGGATTGCGAAAGGAGATGAATGGAAGACCGCCTTCCGTACCCGATATGGTCTTTTCGAATCCCTTGTTATGCCATTTGGTCTGACTAATCCTCCAAGTACATTCCAAAGCTATATCAACAGCACGCTTCAGGAATACCTTGACAATTTCTGTACGGCGTACCTAGACGACGTACTAGTACACAGTGCATTAGAAGAGGAGCACCACCATCATGTCAATCTTGTTTTGGAGAAACTCTGGGAAGCTGGACTCCAACTTGACATTAACAAGTGTAAGTTCGAAGCCTCCGAAGTCGAATATCTTGGCTTAATAATCTCAAGAAAGGGAATCGAAATGGATCCTCAGAAAATTGAATGCGTCAAGTCCTGGAAGACTCCATCTTGTATTAAGGATATCCAGGCCTTTCTAGGATTTGCAAGTTTTTACCGACACTTCATCGAATCCTTCTCCCAAATTGCCCTCCCACTGACTGAACTAACAAAAAAAGAGGTCCCTTGGCTATGGTCACAAAAATGTAATGATGCTTTCTTGTCTCTAAAAAGTTCTTTTATTCGGGCTCCTATTCTCCAACATTTTGACCCCGATCGCCGATGTTATGTCGAGGTCGATTCCAGCGATTGGGCCCACGGCGGCATTTTATCCCAGTATGACGACAACAATATACTTCATCCGATTGCATACTTCTCGGGACGGCTAAGCCCGGCTCAAATCAACTACGAGATTTATGACAAAGAACTTCTGGCTGTCGTAACAGCATTCGAACACTGGCGTCCCGAACTGCAAGGAACAATTGAGCCCATATCTGTCATTCCCGACCACAAGAATCTAGAATACTTCATGACAACCAAAACACTGAATGGAAGGCAAGCACGGTGATCAGAATTTCTCTCAAGATTTAATTTCGTGATCTCCTACCGCCCAGGGAAATTAGGAGCAAAACCCGACGCACTTACTCGCCGATCAGAAAATCTTCCGTCGGGAAAAGAAGATGAGCGTATCCGCCAGCAGTGTCAAATCGTTCTCAAACCCCACAACCTCGATCCAGAAATTGCTCAACGTGTGGGATCATCTCTTAACCTAGCTTCCATGCCCCTCGATACCCCGACAATTTCAGAAATGATTGAGAACCTGATTACTCAAGGTTATCAGGAAGACACGGCGCTTCAACATCATTTCCGAACCCTCAAAGGGCCTGGCCCATACCGCTCAAAACATCTTGACCTCTCCCGCTGTAGTATCAGGGGTGAGCGCCTTTACTTTGACAATCTTATATACATTCCTGATCTCGCAGAACTTAAGCTCATGTTGATTAAGAATTGTCACGACAGCCCTAGTGGGGGACATCATGGCCGCAACAAAGTGTTCGCGGAACTTACTCGGGACTATTGGTGGCCTAGTATGCTGCAAACGATCACGCAATTTACTAACAACTGTCATATTTGTAAACGAATAACCCCGTCTCGTTTGAAATACCAGGGATTACTTAAACAATTTCCAGTACCTGACCGCCGCTGGCGCGACCTCTCTGTGGACTTTATCGGACCATTACCTGAATCAGAGGGCTATGACTGCATCATGGTTGTCTGCTGTAGACTTACTAAGACCCGACACTTTATTCCCTGTAATACTACTATTGATGCGGCCGGCATGGCCAAGCTGTTTTACCATCACATCTGGAAACATCATGGATTCCCTGAATCAATCGTCTCAGACAGGGGGCCACAATTTGTTGCAAAATTCTGGAATGCGATTTGCGAGCGAACGGATACCAAAAAATTGTTGTCCACTGCTTGGCATCCGGAAACTGATGGCCAAACGGAACGGTTCAATGGTATTTTGGAATGCTACCTTCGTGCTTATTGTAACTATCAGCAAGATGATTGGGTACAATGGTTACCCTCAGCAGAATTTAATTCGAATAACTCAGAATCTGAAGCCACGAAGGTTACCCCGTTCTTCGCCAATTCGGCCCAACATCCCAGGACGGCGATAACCCCCCCCCGCGACCAAAATCCACCATGCTTATCTGAATATCTTAATGCGCAACAAGATCTTATAAGGTCGAATAATATATTATAATAATAATTTTAATTTAACAAAACATAACTTATGAACAAAAGGAAATTACACGGTGCTGATAGGGACCGTGACAGTGGGTGCTGGGTTGAAAGGGTGAGAGGCCTCGGCCTTTACGAGTGTATGTCATAACGCGAGGTCGTACAATCCAATTTGAAAAGGGTGCGAAGGTTTGAAAGTTTGGATGAGTTTTCGTTGTTTTTCGGGAGATGTCAGAGAAGATCCAAGGTTCTTGGATCATCACAATATCGGCTTCGGATTGCGCGGCGAGTTCAAGAGCGGCATCGTGGGCTGAGCCCGATTTACCGACATTGACTTGGAAGATGCAGAGGCAGGAGGCTGTCTGCTTTTGGTTTCCACGGCCTCGGACCATTAAAGTTGTTCTTCCGGATTAGGAGGGAAGGTTATTGAGCTGACCTGTGTTGAAATAGGAGTCACACAGGGCTGTATATCAATATTTGAGATTTGCGTGGAGATTTGTTCATTTGATGTCTGAGCTGTTGTTAAGGATAAAGAGAACACAGTTATTCACGTGATTCGATGTCGTTGGAATTTAGAATATATTTTCCTATGAAGAACTAATGAGTTAGCACTGATTGCTATTAAGTACCATGAGCCGCGTATCCGACATCCAGTCACCCGGGAAACCTCCGACGCGTCACCCCGACCGAGATAACACCCCGTGTCTTTGTCCGCCCCTAGTTACCCCTATGATTCCTTATTGTCGTACATCTTACGCAGGCCTACGGATGGGCTAGACCCAGCCAGACCCAGACCGGGCAAAGCCCCTAACAGCTGTAGCTGAAGGGTGTACGGCTAGCCAAGCCTTTTGCCCTTGACGGCGGATATGCTGTAGTCTTTCCTTATCAGGGCGTACAAAGACTCCATTCTCCCGCCGAGGTCGAGCGGGGCAGTTCTTCTCATCTGACGAATGAGGGCCAAGGCAGTTCAGGCATTTATGAGTACTACAGGGACCAGTGTGTGATTCGGCGGCACAGAACCTGCAGCGGGGACCACGAGTACATGCATTTATGTTGTGGAATCCATAGCACTTAGAGCAGGAGGGAAGTAGTGGTCGATCATTGGCCGGCCTGAGTCTGACAGCTTGGGCAAAAAGACGCACATTGTTGGGGAGACTCTTGATAGCTGAGGCTTTGAGAACTAAGCGTATTGTACCATCACTGCGGGAGGATTCATTGGAACTGCGAGTCCAAGACATGGCGTAAATCGAGTCGGAGGTTATTTTCTCAGCTTCAAGCTCTTGTCGAATTTCATCGAGCGAAAGAGCCTCGCGGTTTCCCTGGGCGTTATACCCGTATTTTGGTACCGGGCCAAGCAGGTAGGTTAATCGCTTCTCTTGGCGCTCCACTATTGCTTCACCAGTAATTGGTTTTAAGGCCTTGGCTACCTCTAGCAGGTCATGTGCTTGGGAGGGAGAGGGGGCCACTAAGGCTAACCCTGTTGGCACAATCCGGATGTCTTCGATAAGCTCCGGGCGACTTAGGAGTCGGCGTAGCTTGGTTCTAACGAGAAAGGGGTCTTCGCTGCGCAATGGGTGCTTTGCAGGCAGTCTGACGATGACTCTTGCGTCCGATTTTGGCGTAGTGGGAGGGGGTTTGTTTGCATTTCTGTTAAGACTTGGGGCATGAATGCCTCTGTGAGCGGCAGCTGCATATGAGTGGGCCGCAGCAGGCGCGCGAGTGTCTCTCCAATCTTTCTGTGTACCTAGAGGGCGGTGGGATGCGTTAGGGAGGGATTGTTGGTCTGGGGCTCTTGGGTCCGGTATGCTAGCGGCGGCAGTATTCTGGTTCGGAGGGCTCTTCAGAGTGTGGGGCTCGTCGAAGACTGGTAAGCCAGCGATAACGCGCGGAGCGCTTCGAGTGGTAATCGCTCGCAGGTCTGCAGCGATAGCTGGAGGGAGGTTTTCGTTTTGGCGTTAGAGTCGCAGTTTTTCACGATTTTAGATCCTGCTGAGGTAGTCGGCTTTAAGGGCTGAGATTTCACTCGGAGCTTTTTCTGCCTTGCTGGAGGCATGATGGTGTTGTGAGGTATCAACATGATTGTGGACTGTTTAAACTGATGATTGGGTTGTCATGTGATGTCTGATGGCTCCTAACTATGGCAATCGGGTGCGTGTAGAGCTTGAGACTAGATGTAATAACTTGTCCCACTATGGATGGGATCTACCTGAATATATACATATTTGTGACTGGCCCGTGCTTCTAGGGTAAACAATGTACAGGGGCATAAGGGTAAGTTAACGAATGCTAGGCAGTAAATTCTATTTATTCCAATAGTATAAACATATAAATATAGTGCACATAACTTATTTTCTAACCTTCGTTAACTTACCATTGTCCCCCTGTAGTATCAATAATCGCACTATCCAACTCCGTAATTCTCCCTGACCAATGGGATCCTCATTCTGCCTGGAAATATGGATTTATCGATTAGCCCCACAATATTTACGAAAAAACTGTCTAATTATAAACTGTAGATAAACAACAAACGCACATACAAGTAAATGAGTGCTTAATTAATTTCGTTCATCTTCGTTGAGCAACATCTCGAAATTTTACAGCTCATTTATAACATCAGGGTTCTGGACAATGTACGGACTGTAATTTATTTGAATGAAATTAAATCAGATACTCTATCAACTTGGGAAATCTGCTGTACACATGAACTGTTTGGGTATTTAGTATCCAATAAACCTATTTCATGGTCAAAGTTCGATGCAATTACATAAAACAATTTCGCTCCTGTTATAATTCCATAGTCTAGTGACATGGTTGATGCTTGTACACACCCGCTTAGCTGGAGTTAAGCTAGTGTTAAACTCTATTTACAATAGAGTTTCCCCAATATTTGGTTAAGCGGGTTAAGAACATCATGGAATATATTGGAAGAGCATGGAACAACAAAGGATCAATTGTAGTGAGAATATTGTATCCGTTGTAGTGATATGACTTCAGAGTAGAACCTTCTAGTAGAGTAGTAGAGGACGGCTAGGGGTTCCGAAAAGATGTATATGATGAGGCAGTAGATGTGAGGGTCTTAAAGCAGGGTTTTATTCAAACTATACTCAGAGCTGTATACAAGAAAATCTTGAAGTGAAGAGGAAAGTAATCTAAGAAGTTTCTCTCTTATTTATCTACATTTCGAGAATCTTGTTTCTCTTGATGACCAAATCGAATGAAATAAAATCTCCCTGTTCAAACTTATGACTTCTTCCCTCATCTCCTTCTATTTCCATTGCCATCATTACATTACATTAAATCATAATGGAGCTTAGATTAGTTGTTCAAGGAGTACCTAATTGCAAGCATAATTGAATCTTCTTCCAGGATGTTGTATGACTCGGTTGAGGTTGTCAATTTGTTTTGTTTATATTCCTGGATAAGATGATGTTGCTAGGCTCCGCTCTCGGCCCATTATTAATAAAATTAACAATAAGTATTATGCATAATTAGCTCGGCTAATTAATTTTTATGTGGTTAGGCATTAGCCTGACTAGGGTCAGGCTTCAGCCCTGTGACATTACCTCCGTTTTTTTTTTTATTGCTTAGGTTGTTCCATGATTAATCTCATATGAATTTAGGGCAATAGTCTCTTCGAAATCAGAAAGTGGGTGCCATGTAGGGACGGCATATCCTGTCCATTTGACCAACGCTTCTTTTCGCTGTCCCCTCCCGATTTTTCTCGACCGTATCTTTATGATTTCATCAATTCCAAATTCTATATCTCCTTCTTCAGATCTTAGCCCTTTAGGCTGTTGGTCATCTACTTTTTGCGATGGTAATGGGTTATCTTCAGCCGGTCTGAGAAGGGATGTATGAAATCTATTGTGGATTCCTTTGGTTGTATTCAACTCATAAAAATGGGCTGAGTGCGGAAATGTCTTTGTGATGGTGTACTTCCCATGTATCCAGTCTAATTTCTTGGATGGTCTCACTGATCTGACATTTTTTAGATTTAGGCAAACTTTATCTCCAACCTTATAAGTGGTTGCCGCATCTCTGTGGTTGTTGGCGTATCTTTCCTGTGCTTTTTGGGCCACTAACATAGATGTTTCAGCAAATTGGTGTGCTTCATTGAGTTTCTCTACGACTGCTTGGCCTCGACTTGCTGGAGTTCGAGGTGACTGCTTCTCCGGATTTATGGTTGATATGGACTCCGCATTATACCCATGGCTCATAAAGAAAGGACTTATTTGCGTTGATGTGACTGGCTTATTGTTAATTGCGATTTGTGCGAGTGGAATCAGGTCGAACCAGTCGTGTTGTTGGAATGAAATATATGTTCTCAGATAAGTCTCAACCCCTTGATTCGCTCTTTCTGTAGCGCCATCAGTTTCTGGGTGGTAGGCTGTTGATAACCTTTGTTTGATATTCAGCTGTTTACAAATTGTATTCCAGAACGCATTCACGAACTGCGGTCCCCTATCCGAGACTATGGCTTTTGGAATCCAATGATGAGGCACATAATGTCGAATGAATATCTTGGCTAGTCCTTCTGCATCAAATAATTTTTGGGGTACCGGCAATAAAATCAGTCCCTTACTCAATCTGTCTGTAATAACCAAAAGAACGGTTGACTTGTCTGGCCCAGACGGTGGAAGTCCAGTTATAAAATCCATGGATATCTCTTTCCAAATCTGATCAGGCACAGGCAGCGGCTTTAGAAGCCCTCTTTTCTTATCCCTCCAGATTGTTGACCTCCCACAGACATCACAGTTTCTGACGAACCTCCTTACATCTTCATTCATCCCTGGCCAGAAAAATCTTCGTGAAACGAGCGAAATTGTTGCATCCCTACCCGGATGACCTGACAGAAAAGAATCGTGAATGTTTTGAATGATTCCTGTTGTCAGCGGCTCAGAGCTCGGCAGCCATATCCTTTCTCTATACTGCATTAGACCATTTTCAGTGATTGAGCACTCTCCCGTGGCCATTCTCAAGTTTAAGTCTATAGGAAATTGTCTTTGTTGAGATTTAATAGTGGCGTATGCTTTAAGATATGCACTTCCAATATCGTTATTCTTTAAGGCTTCATTCCAAAGAGCGGTGAGTGATGCATCGTCGGGAAAAGGGCAAACTAAATCAGTGATTTTCATATCATTTACCCAAAGAGCACGGGGAAGTAGGATTTTATTCCTTAGTGCCAATCTAGAATCCGATAAGTCTTGTGGCATATCTTGATCCCTTCTCGATAATGCGTCTGGAACTATATTAGCATTACCAGAGCGATGCTTGAGGGTGAAGTTAAGCGGGGCAAGTAACTCCATCCAACGGATTTGTTTTTCTGAGAGAATCTTCTTCTCGCCAAAAGGCTCTAAATTTTTATGGTCAGTCAAGATTGTAAATGGTTTTCTTAATCCCCTCAGTTCACTGTTCCATTCTTTCACGCACTTGATAACTGCTAGTAGCTCTTTATCATGAATATCGTAATTGCACTCGGCTGGTGAGTGCTTTGCTGAATAAAAGGCTACAGGCTTCCATACCCCAGATACTGGATCTTTCTGAGTAAGTGTACCGCCTACAGCCCATCCGGATGAGTCCGGCTCGACTTGAGTTTCTAAGTTTGGGTCGAACGTTGCCAAAATTGGTTCTTTCTTGAACAATTTTTTTATACTTTGGAAGGCTTCTTCACAGACGGGAGTCCAGTCGAATTTAATGTCTTTTCTTGTCAAATTGGTTAATGGTTGAGCTAATTTGGCGAAATCTTCTATGAAAAGTCTGTAATAGTTGGCAAATCCAAGAAAGGATCGGACAGATCTAACATTCATAGGTGATTTCCAGTTCGAAATGGCTTCAACTTTATCAGGATCCATCTTGATACCGACACCGACTTCTACAATATAATCCAAATGTTTTGTTCTTTTCGTCTCGAATTGACACTTAGATATGTCTAGATGAAGGCCATGTTCTAGTAAACTATTTAAAACTTTCATGACCTTCTCCCTATGATCTTGCAAAGACTCAGTGGTAAAAATAAGGATGTCGTCCACATAAGCTGAACAAAAATCGTCCAAGTATTCTCTCAGAGCCCAGTTTATATACCTTTGAAACGTCGCAGGTGATCCTGTTAGTCCAAAAGGGCAAACCTTCCATTCATAGAGTCCGTATCTGGTTCGAAAAGCAGTCTTCCATTCTTCCCCTTTTGCCATCCTGATTCTATGGAAAGCAGCTGATACGTCTAATTTAGTTAGCCATTTGGCGCTATTCAATGCATTCAAAGTCTCTTTGATTAAAGGCAGAGGGTATCTATCCTTTTTGGTAATAGCATTAATCCCCCTATAGTCCACACAGAATCTTAGGCCCCCTCCAGGTTTTTTAGCGAAGAGTACCGGAGCGGCGGCGGATGCATTACTATGCTGAATGAAGTCTTTATCCAGTAGGCTGGTCAGTTCTTTTCTCAAGACAAGTAACTCGTCGTGACTCATATTATACAGTGGCCCCCAAGGTACCGGCTTTTCATTTCCTTTTTCATCTTTCTCTAGATGAATTTCATGGTCTATACCAGGCCTATGCGGAGGTAATGTCTCGGCTTCCTTAGGATTAAAAACAGGAGCAAATTTCCTGTGATGGTCTGGTAATATTTCAGTTATCTCTTCTAGAGATAACTGAGTCTTCGGTCTAAGAGCTTTCTCGATATCCGATACAGACGCTGCGAATATTTCGATGTTCTGACTTCTCTTCGCCCTTTGCACTATTCCGGCGAATGTTGAAGCCATGACCTGGTTGACCGAGAAGTGCTCGCTTGTTGATTGCTTTTGGCGACTCTTCCGGGCTTCGTTACTGATTATTGATAAATTGTGATCTCTGAGAAGTAACTCGCATTTGACTGAGTTTAATTCCGCATGACAGTATTTGAGCCACGGCATTCCCAAAATGAGATCTTCTCCTTGATTTGGCACTACATATGCCCAAGCATTATGAACTTTTAGTCCTCCAATATCTAATGAGAATTGGGTAACTTGGTTAATGACACCCGAGATATTGTTTAAGACCCCTGTTATTTTCCTTGGAGCCAAGGGATAAGTTAACAGATGTCACAATTGTGTCCGGCACAATTGTTAGGCGGGTCGGGGTGATCTCGGTTATGCGGTTCGCTAGGGGCGGGGGGGGTAGACGCGGTTTCGGGAGGACGCGGGGACGACAAGTGGGATGAGGATGGTGCGGATGCTAGTGGAGACTAGCGGGCACGACGGGTAGTTCAAGGGTTTAGATTTTGACAGAAGACAAAGTGTGAGAAGCCTAATACCCAGCGCTCCTACTAACTATATACATCGCTCATTGTCATGACTCAGAATATACAAATAAGACTAGCCGTATTAGGTGTGAGAGAACGCGAAACCTGGGGGTGTGCTGATCAGTGAAGACATGAACGAAACGTAGAGATTATTTCCACTCGAGCAAGACAAGATTAAACCAAACTTAGATCAAACAGTAACAGTAACAATTATCCTCTTTCATGACATCTGAGAAACAGTCTTCTTACAAGATTTAGAGCTTTTATTTGTTTTTGACTGATTGTTGCGAAAGCCGACGATCCAGGGTCGACAAGGGTGCACAACTGGTAATTATCATTTATAAAAGCGGTAGTATGAAAGAGATCACAGTCCATGAAGGGTTTAAACGAATTCCATTTTTTTTGATACTATCGATCTTACTACTGCCACATCTGATAATGCCAGAGTTATTCTCTTGTAAGTGACTCTTTACAAGAGAAAATCTTTTCCCTGGTTGTCATCGTTAACAAAGTCAGGCTGCGCCATTCTCAGGATCTCCCTCTCTTTCTCCTCGGAGATTTCTGACAAATTCACATTGGAAACTGGCGGAAGGGGTGGCAGCAAACCACAATTTGGAGCAATGTGACCTCTGTTCCCGCATCTCATACACAACCCATTCTTTCTTCTGTGGATCAGAACATCCTTTTTGACCCAAGTGGCTCTCTTTTTGTCGGCCGTGTTGGTATTTGTGGATCTAATGGGCTCCCAATCCATCTCGGATGAATAGCCTTGGTTTTGCCTTGGTGGTGCGAGTAACATTTTCTGATGAATTCCGATGTCTGTTAAGTCACTGCTTATAGTAAGGAGCTTGGAGATAAATTTTCCCCAATCTGTGTACTTCTTTCCAACCAGAGCAGCTTTCATTTCACCACAGAGAGAATTTCGAAGTAAGGAGATCCTTTGTCCGTCGTCGTAATTGTACCATCCAGCATCCGCTAGAACTGTCTCAAACTTCGGTAGAAACGCTGTGAATGGCTCCTTTGGTCCTTGTTTTATGTTAAACAGCTGTTGTTGAGCTCTCGCCATTTTATTTGGGTCTCCAAATACTGTTTCAAGATACGTGAGAAATTGGAGGCCATTTCCTTTCCTTTCATTTGACAGCATTTTTGCAGTAGTTGAAACCATTTTTACAGCATCCCCTTCTAGTCTTGAATACAAATACATGAACTGGTCGAAGTCGTCACCTATGGCAGATCCATCCTTAGTCAATTTGTGAACTGCACCCAAGTGCCATTCGTCCCACGTTGATCGATTACCGTTGAATTTAACCAATAATGGTAACTTTTCTCTAATGGACTCATTTAAAATTACCTGAGCTGGTATTGATTCTGGAGATTTTGGTGGGGATTTTTCATATTCACCAACCTTATTGAGAAGCTCTGCAATAGTGATCTGCTGTTCCTGCATTTGGGCTGCTTGCATTTGGACAATTTGTTTGAGATTACCAAGTTGATGGAAAATATCCTTTTGATTCGGCTCGTTAGGGTCTGATTCTATCCTACTCATATTGGATAAGGTTTTTTTTTTTGCGGTTGTGATGTTTGGGGAATGCCAATAAGGGTAATAATTGCTCTTTTAATGATAATAATAGTGATATATAGAAAGTTTCTTCGGCTTATGATAATGATATTGTTTTAATAACGAGGTTACGAGAGGAGTCAGAGTGATAGGTACCTTGGAGAGTAATGATCACGATGAGATGGATAAGTATAGTAGAGAAGTATCTCAATCAATTGTCTCTATTGATTGAATATATAAAAGGAACTACTTAATTATAATCATGCTGAGGTCTATCGCCTCCTTATATACATCTCTCCAGAACTCCTAGTCATCTTCTACCATTCTACTAGAATGTTCCATTCTAAGTTCATACCGCCACCATAGATACAACACTCTCACTTCAATTGATCTAGTGTTGTTCTATGCTGTTCTGTTATATTCCAGTATCTTCCATTATCTAAAGATATCCTCAAACCCCTAATGCGTAGATAGAGTTTGGCACTAGCTTAGCTTGCGCTAAGCGAGTGTATACAAGCATCAACCATGTTAACAGACTAGGAAATTATAACAGATATCGAAGATTCCTTCAGTAAATAATAGTAATGATAGTGATAGTAATAATAATAAATGTAGTTATGATGATAGTTTAAAAGGTTAAGAAAAATTATGGTGACTTCAAGATAATGTGAGGGTCTTAAAGCAGGGTTTTATTCAAACTATACTCAGAGCTGTATACAAGAAAATCTTGAAGTGAAGAGGAAAGTAATCTAAGAAGTTTCTCTCTTATTTATCTACATTTCGAGAATCTTGTTTCTCTTGATGACCAAATCGAATGAAATAAAATCTCCCTGTTCAAACTTATGACTTCTTCCCTCATCTCCTTCTATTTCCATTGCCATCATTACATTACATTAAATCATAATGGAGCTTAGATTAGTTGTTCAAGGAGTACCTAATTGCAAGCATAATTGAATCTTCTTCCAGGATGTTGTATGACTCGGTTGAGGTTGTCAATTTGTTTTGTTTATATTCCTGGATAAGATGATGTTGCTAGGCTCCGCTCTCGGCCCATTATTAATAAAATTAACAATAAGTATTATGCATAATTAGCTCGGCTAATTAATTTTTATGTGGTTAGGCATTAGCCTAACTAGGGTCAGGCTTCAGCCCTGTGACAGTAGACCAACGTATACCAGTTAAGCAATTCCTTTTACATATTCAATCAATAGAGACAACTGATTGAGATACTTCTATACTATACTTATCCATCTCATCGTGATCATTACTCTCTAAGGTACCTGTCACTCTGATTCCTCTCGTAACCTCGTTATTAGAACAGCTCCGTATTGTCGTTTCAATTAAATGTGAGGAATGCCCATAATTAATAGGCCATTAACTACGAGTATGGACAGTTGCCCTACTCCTTGAAATCTTGTTCGATCGTATCCGAGCTCAACACAAGTAGTGTAATATCGTAAAACTTTTGGCATGGTCTTGTGTTGAGACAGGCTCGACCAGCTGCTTATCATACGCTGTAATATATGTGTAGTTGTGTTTATTCGTGCTATCTTGAATCTAAGACTATCATAAGTCTCGGGTTCCTCTCTGGCCTTAAATCTGAATAGACAGTTGGTATTTTGCGTTAATCTATATCATTTCCTGCATGTCTCGTCCACTTTGCCCTGAGACATTATACTTTTCTAACAGGCTGGAAGTTTCTTTCTTCGCCCTTTTCTCTATTCTGAGCTGCTGGTAGTGATGGCATATCCAGCAGACCTAACGTGATTTTGGACCGCCTCAAACAGTTTTTTAAGAGAAACGTTAGATCCGGGTAGATTCAATATCAACGGAGTAGTTCTGCCATTGTTAGTTTTAGAGCTGGACGTCGATTACGCTCAAATTGATAACAACGTACGTGGAAAAAGTTAGAAGATGAATTAGTAATGAAGGAGTACTAGATAGAGCCTCTGAAATTGAGAGACTGTGAAACAAGTAAATGGCCCGAAGTACACGTGTTTTGTGAGTTTTTTATGTTTTATATTTCTTGGTTCATCTTGCAATCAGCTTGTAAGTTATGACAAGTGTTTAAAGAGTTGAAAGTAGCCAGAAATGCTTCGCCGGTTTCGTTGTACGCGGTTGTTTATTACAATCTGTACACAATTTTACTGAACGTGATTACATCTGCTGTTGTAGCGACGCGGATGTCAAACTCTGTTTAATTAGTAATTCAATTTGCGTTCACCGCTCGACGGATTCAGCATAAAAAAACTATCGCAACAAAATTTCAAAGGGGGGGAGGGTTTGTATCTCGACTCAAAACAACGAGTACCAGCACCAAATTGGCTTGGCGGTGCCAGCCTCCTGGGTACCGTACGTCAACCTCGCAAAAAATAATATTGAGCACCTTCTGACGCAGCCAATACTGGCCCTAGGTGTTTATCCCGTAACAATGCCCTTTCCCAACAAAACATCTACTATTACAGCCTTGGCTGCTTCTACTGCTTCTTTGGCCGCAGCCTTCGCTCTGGCTAGTAGTGTGTACTTACGCTGTGCATGTTGTCGGATCGTGGCGAGTTGCTCTTTTTTAAATGGACCAGTCCTCGTAGGTCAAGCAAAACAAGTCTGACAATCCAATCGGCGGGCTCCTCACAGGTTCGACATCTAGGAGTCTAGTACTCAAGTTCGGAGTGCATCGTAAATCTATAGTTCCAGCATGCTGGGCACGTGAGCAGCCAAGTGTCGCATGGAAGTCCAGATAGTGTTTGCACTTCTTAGTTGGTCGACAGATTGTAGCCCTTCGGAGTCGTGAAAATTTTGAGATCCTATCATTGGTGCGGGTTCACCGGGGAAAAAAAGCCATCCAGCTCCGGGATGATGCTTCTAGTTTCTTGTCCCGTGGGACCGGAATAGTGAAGGGATAGAGTTTTTCACTCTAAAAACGTCACTAGTGACCATTTCTTTCGTCACTGGGAAGTTTGTGGTGATCACAAAATACCCATTCACCGGTGTAATGAGAATGAGGTATGCGACCATATTTGAGGCAGGTTCGATCTCACGACCTGTCAGCCCCGTACAGTTTTTTTATCAGTTCACATGTCGGTTAGCTCAGTCTATTTAGGGCTACCCGACGCGTCAGTCTCCCGAAAGATTCCGACCAAGTGGATGTTCCTTCCCAGCTATACCCCTTGAGATTCCCCCGAGCCAATTCCATCCTTCGGTCATCTATCCCGGGTCACTGATCCCGTGATTTCTCAATTACCGACTGCCCTCCCCAATAGTTGATCCAGATGTGACCCTTCGACCGGAAACCCCATCAACTAAGGTGGTGCCGTTCCACGAATGTACTTCCCAGCTAAAGAAGGGTCAGCAGTCTAGAGCATAGGACGGGTTAGAAACATCTGATTTATGTAGGTGTTTAAGGTGTCGGCGGCACTTTTTCAGAAGTTGCTCTGGCACTGGCACAACGCATTGTAGTCAAAATTCCTCATAATTCCCTCTCCGAAGCTCTTTCCTTCTCCCATATCTCAATACCCATCCATCCCTTTCATGTTGAGATTCCTCGAGATCATTTCTTAAAAGTAACCCATATTTCGTGCCTGCCTTCCCAAGTTTGTGCTCCACGACTTAAATACTACGTCGGGTGTTCATAACATCGGGAGCGTGTAAGTGGGCATTTATCCAGGAAGATAATGATGCTGTTTTATTTTCGAATATCCAGAATGGAGATCTAGTCGATAAGGTATCTGGACGTCAGAGACTTGGTGTTGGTTAGGTCCAGATGTTGTCGGAGAGATTTGTCGATAGGCTGAGGAGCCATCGACCGATAGTGCCTTGCGGGCCTCTAACTTCGAATGAGTTGCGACTCCTCTTAGCTAGCTATGCACTAGAGTATGATAGTCCTGATAATCTAGGCAGACATGATGACAAGTTTCAGACTAGTTGGGGTTTCATTCCATAGCATTGTGGTGCTTAATTTTATCCTTGTATGATCCCTGAAGCGAGATTGTTCCCTGCTGTTGCAAGGAAAGGATTATTATATCAGTGATACATTCATGTCCGACGCAGCTGATCTATGACGACTTACACTAAAAATGGAGACCCGATCAGATGTATTTTGCTCAACTTATAATCTCTTTTGCCCTTCCATTGAATTCTCTGTCTGTTAGTTTGTAGTGGCGCTTATTCGTGCTATGCTGAGTTCAAGACTATTATATCACTAAGGCTCCTCACTGACCTTCTACAATGCTCCTATCCCCTTTTACCTTGAACCTAAGATCATTGATACATTGACCCATGACGGGTAGCCATTTAGCTCAGTAATTACCCGTAGAATTCAACCACCTATTCTACGAAATCTTTTGCTCAAAAAAAAAAAATAGAAAAAGAGCAGCCATGGAAACCGGTCCACGGGAAAAAGTCTCCAAAAACCTGCAACCCCAGCCAGGCGAGGCCTAGACATCAGAGCCACACGAGGTGCGTATCCCCATCTGTATCTCCCTAATGTCCCATTGTCCAGATATCCTCCTTATACCGACACCACCAGCGCTCGGGTAGCGGAGCTCTTTCCTCGGGAGACAGCATAATACCAGAATATCCGTAAATAGTGAGAATTCATCTTGGTAAAAAGGGCCAACTTAGTCTGATCCATCACGACAATGACGGGAGTTGGGTTCGCCCCTGTTAAGAATATAGGAGGAGATGAACGATAGTCACAGGAATGTGGAGACAGAATATGCTTGAGAGAGATGTGAGGGTGTATATTGTTGTATAATGTACAGGATAGATAGTCTACCCCCAGGATAAGTTTTCAGCATGCACTAAAACCTCGCTTATGAATTTTATCCCCACTAGTCTTATATAATCCCTGCTAATCTTCACACCAATAGAAATTGAAAATGTTGGCCTGAGTGATCAGGCTTTTTACTGGACCGCTGCTTTGATCTCTTTCTCCCCCCTTCCTCACCTACGCACTTCAATAGACATCGTTGCTGTTACTGTCTACAGAATCATTATCATCATCAGCATTTTCATCTAAGAGAATCAATAAATCGTTACTCTTAACATTTAGCATATTTCATAGGCCAATTATTCTTTAAAAGATGAGCCACGTACAACCAGCAGCTCACACAAACAACGCCAAACGATTAAACAGAGATCGGCGTCTCCAGGTAAGCCCAATTTTCGTGGTAAATAAATATCTGAGGTAACACGCCTAGATCAAAACTCTCCACGATTCGGAAATCAATCATACAAATTTTGCAAAACAACTTGGCATATCTCGAAACCAGGTCAGATACACCTTTGTACTCCGTACATTGAACCCAAGAAAGCTGCAGGTCGGCCCCCAACACTGTCCTCTTCTGACGTTGTCCGGATTGAGGCTTTCATAACATCATCCTCTGAAGGTCGTCGAATGTCATGGTTTGAACTTGCACATGGCCCCTTTCGGGATTTTGGAGTGAGTGAAAGGGTTATTCAAAATGAGTTTAAAAAAGGGGTTACGGACGTCTTTCAGCGCTGAAAAAGCCTCCCCTTTCTGAAGAGGTTAAAAGGAAGCGTCGGGAATGGGTTGAAGCCCACAAGGACTAGACTGTTGAAGATTGGATGGCGATTCTTTGGACTGATGAGACCTGGGCCACAGACGGCCAACATAAGAGAGAATGGGTAACGCGAAAGGTTGGTATCTTTGTACCTCAACTAATAAAAAGTACCGATATAACTCTCAGTTCAAGATAGGTGGAGAAGTCAACGCCACCTGCGTAGTGGAAAAGATGAGAAAGAGTCTTGGCTGGATGTTTTGGGGAAGTTTCGCAGGGATAGAGGAAGGTCCTTGCCTTTTCTGAGAGAAGGAATGGGGGTCTATTACCTCAGAATCATACTCTCAGAAAATTGTACCGCTGATTGATAGAATGGTGAGCATGAGACCATGGGTTTCTGTGATGCAGGACAATGCTCCTTCACACAGCGCAGCGGGAACAATCGAAGGGTTCCGGGAGAGGTTCATTACTCCGATCGACTGGCCTCCGTATTCTCCGGATCTGAATCCAATTGAGCACGTATGGGATAGTATGAAAGATTACACACAGTACCATTACCCGAGATTGGAAGGGGAAGGCAGCGATCCTACGATGAATTTGGAGGAATAGTGAAAGAAGCATGGAATGACGCGACTAAGCCGGATAGGCTTGAGAAGCTTATCAGAAGCATGCCCACGAGATGTGAGGCAGTCATAGTTGCTCAAGGCGGACCTGTCAAATATTAAATTTGATATGTAAAGTAAATTTGCATGTACTTTATTTATTTATTTACACTATTTAAGGTCCTAGGCATACGCCCTAATGTCCACTTTGGGTCCAGGACCGGCGGAGCCGGTAAGGATCATGGCCTCAGACATGCCCTACTCGTTCACGCCCGCTATTTACATAAAATGTATGATCAAGAAAAGTAACAAAAAAAAAAAAAAAGAACAACTAAAATTATAAAAATAAAATAAAAATGAAAAGGAAAAGGAAATATTAAAGAAAGTAACAAATAATAGGGTTATCTCAGCATTTCTCACACCAAGTTCTAACCCGCCATCCCATATGTTGGCCTTTTATCATATACCCTCCTCGCGTCCAGCTGAGGATAAGTGAGTCGGTTGGTCATTGAAGCAACCTTTAACCTTTGCAAATTCGGAGAATTTCTTCAAGCAATTATGCCCTAAGAGCTGCTTACTAAAGTTATCGATGGTCAAACCATTACAAAGTTTGCGCACTTGATTTGCGTATCTTCGGCATGTTATAAAATGTGTCGGAGTAGTTTCCTGTCCACAGACGCATTCGAGTTCGGCGTCTACGTGTTTTAAGCGGCGGTGGTATGCCGCAAAGTCACCATGCCCAGTTCTGGCAGCTATCAATCTATGAAGCAGCCGCCGAGATAGTGTAAGTTCGGGTGGCTTTCCCCGTCGCATTTTCAAATCTAGGTCTTGGTACCTCGGAGGGCAAACGTCGGACCACCATTTTTCCACCAACTGTTGGCGATGCTGCTGCATAATTCGACGTAAATATGCTAAGCTAATGTAGTTTGGTTGAGTTTGTCTCTCAGACAAATCTCTTAGAGCAGTACGCGCTTCCGCGTCTGCTTCTTCGTTCCCACTAATCTTAGAGTGACCTGGCACCCATCTAAACTCTGCATTTACAGACTTCGCTAAACAGTGAAATAATCTTGTTAGCCGAATACTGGATGCTGATTTTCCAGTTGTTAAAGCCATTACTGCGGCCTGGTTATCGAGAAGAATATATATCTTCTCACTATTGTTTCTCGCGGACAAAGCTTCACGAAGCGCAATGGTCGCACCAAAGATCTCTGCATCGTAGACCTCACCACCATATAACACCCCATGACCCTTTCGAAAGGTTATTCTCCCACGTTGCAAGGCGAACCCCCAAGATGATCGACCAGGACCTTCTGATGATCCGTCTGAGTAAGCACATAAATCAGTAGGAGCAATTGTGCTCAACCATCGCTCGTGGTTTATTAATCCGTTTGTCTTTGATCCAAGTATTTGAGTGTAGACTGTTGCTGATAACGGCTCCGGAGCTTCCGATTGAGGTAGTTGATGATAAATACGCTGAACACGGGACATTTGTGTTTCAGGCTTCTTTGAAAATCTTGTTTTTCTTTTGAATTTCATGGTGCCTACATTAGGACACACACTCGCTCTTATTCTTAGAGGATGGCGGTCATCGAGTGAATTAAGACGAGCCGCAAGTCGTAGACGATACCCTTCTAAGAGTATGTGTGCTGGAGGAATGCCTCCTTCCCGATGTAGGACTACATTCGGAGTAGTTCTCCACACAGGTAGTGCAGCTCTTAGTGCCTTGATTATGACTTTGTTAATAAGCTCACAGTGAAATGACGTAGGGGGTCTAACGGCTCCCGATACAGAGGGACGAGACAAGCCTGGCCACCACACTTCTGCTCCATACGTTGCTACTGGGATCACACATGAATCTACAGCAGTTATTAGGGCTTTTGGGGCTGCTCCTCGTTTAACAGAGTTTAGACGTCGCATATGCTGAGCTAGCTTGAGCGCTTTTTCACACCATGTTGATACATGATGTTTGAATGAGAGGCGAGGATCGAGATATACCCCTAACCAGCGAATATTATCAGCCGGCTCAATCCTATTCCCACCAACTAGAATTCCAACCGGTTCTTCTCTCTGACGTCCAGGGAACTGAACTACCTCTGACTTTTCAGTATCGAATAGAACCGCATTTTGATGGGCCCAGGTCGTCAATTTGTCTACTTCATTTTGTGCTGCGACGGCTGAGTCTTTGATGGTACGCCCAACGCCTAAGATCCCAATGTCATCAGCATAACTGAAACGTGCCATGGTATTTCCGCTTCTCATTGGTTCCGCCATGTAAAGTAGAAACAACAACGGAGAGATAGGTGAACCCTGAGGAACCCCACATACAAGTTCCTTGGGACTAGTTACGCCTCCTTGAAATCGGACTTGTACTTTGCGGTTCTCGAGGAAAGATGATGTCCATCGAAGAATTGATTTGGGCCATCCCTGAGCTTGCATTCGCCAGATCAACCTATTATGCAGAACTGCATCAAAAGCCCCTTGGACATCAAGCGTAACAAGTGTCGAAGTCCAACCTTGTGTCTTTGCTTCCTCTATATCGTGCACCACGCAAGAGACAAGATCAGTTGCTGAACGTTTTGGCAGTGCACCAAATTGTTGCCGACCGACAATATTCCATGTGATGGCTAGGTGGGACATTCTTTTAGCTATCAGTCTTTCCAAACCTTTTCCTAAACAAGACAGCAATGATATTGGCCGCCAGCCTTTTACTGACGATGGGTCACGCCCAGGTTTCGGAAGGAAAATTACCTACGCTAGCTTAAAGCAAGCTGGGTGACAGCCGAGTCGAAGACAGGCCCGAAAGAGCTGTGTGACATGGGGCCCTATATCATTCCAACAAGATGTCAACAGTTCAACAGATATCCCATCCGCTCCCGGGCTAGTATTACCGCTGCTTATCGTACAGGTTCGTACCTCATCTTCTGTCACCTCTTCCGACCAAAGAATTTGCTCTTCTCCTGACAATACACAAGAAGGAAGGTCGTCAGATGCCGAAAAACGTGCTAGGAGGCAATCTCTTAAAATGAGTGCTCGTTCAGCTTGGTTAGAGATGAATTTCCCCTCATGCCTTAGAGGTGGAGTAATATTAGCGTGACGGGGAGCTCCCCATCGCATGAGTTTGAATGCGTCTCGAGTAGTTTTCATGTCTTCTACTTTTCTTTTCCAGTGTTCTCTTTTGGCCGAGGCAACTGTATTTCTAAATGTCCTCGCTAGTGTGCAACGTTCGGATTCTTCTACTGCATCTTGATACTCCAAATGTGCCAACTTACATTCCGGTGTCCACCATGGTGCGCTTTTTCCACTTTGTTTGTTTGGACGCTTTCCAACTGCTTTCAACGCATTCTCTAATGCCCAACAAATATCTTGAGCAAAATTTTCTGTCTCTTCTAGTGTGTTTAATGATATGAGAGGCGGCAACCACTGTGCCACTACCCGGGAAAATTGTGGTAAATTTGCCTTCGAAACTCGGAGCTTTCCACTGGAGTCAGACCTAGTAGACATTGAGCTTTCAGGATTGGGTACATAACCGCAGATTGGAAGATGATCGCTGGTCATACATTCCTCTGTTGCAACCCAAGCCACTGCCTCCTTTACATTTGTCCACGCTAAATCTAGTGTGTTCCCGGCACGATGTGTCGGTTCATCAAAAATAAGACAAGTGAGATTATGCTTCTCGGCTCATTTTTCAATCTCCTCTCCTTGTCCGTAGAAGCGGTTGGCTCCAGGCTGCCAGGCCCAATACACCGAGTTGAAATCTCCAATTGCTACTGATCTCGATGTGGGTACCCAATCTAGAAGTGGCTTTACTGCACTGGAGTCATGGGGTGCTTTGTATACATTCAGGAACATAATATTATTAACCTCTACCCAGCAGTAATCGCCAGTCGGGGTGGGTGGGTACTTTTGTGTTGAAGTAATTCTTTTAGGGTCTTTCCTAATAAAGGTAGCTGCCCGAGGCCGAGTATTTTCGCCTCCAAATGGTAAATATAAATCGAAATATGGATGAGTCTTCGTACGGTCTGACCACCATGGTTCTTGTATCAACAAGACATCTATCCTTAGCTCACACGCACGAGATAATGCAATATCTTGTGTAGGTCCCCCCCTTCCCACGTTTATAGACATGAACTTGAGAACGTCCTGGAGGGGAAAGCAACCCATAGGGTTGCCCTTCATAAGCGGCTTGCGACAGCCCTCGAATCATCAACAGGGGTCGCTTGGGAATTTTCAGTAATTATGCTGTCTACTGTTACATGGCTGCTTGTTAGATCGATGTCAGTTCTGTCGATAGATGCAGCCTTTTCCTCCGCAGCTCTAGCTCGTTGAACTGCTTAATATTCTCTCTCACCCATTTGGCGGTAAGTTTTCATTTGCTCTTTGGAGGGAGCACCAGATCGCATGGGTCGGGCTAAACATCGGCGACTATCAGCACGATGTGGTCCGCCGCAATTTCTGCATTTAGTCGCAGCCATACAAGCGTCTACGCCATGATTAGTTGAACCACAGTTAGCACATGATGGTGCTCTTGAGCAATTTTTGCTCGGGTGGTGTCCGTTACACCGCTTGCAGAACTCAGGGGGTTGCTGCTTTTTATATGGCCTCACGATTCTAGATTCATCAAATACTCTTAATCCTCCGCGTGGTGCTTTTGAGAAGTAAGCTAACCAAGTTCTGTGAGGAGCTTCTGGTTTAATTCCACCGTAAAGTTTCAAATGAGCCGGTCGCACTGAGCATACTCTCTCGATCTCGTCAGCTAGCATTGATTTGCTAACTTCGACTTGCCCTTGCTCCATATGGATAAAGGTTGGTACTGTTGGCACTAAAACTGAGACCCAGTTGGTAGCAGGCTCAATTTTGCCGCCAAATAAAAACAATCCGTTTCCTGCTTGTAACATTTCTTCCCTGGCTTCTGGGCTGGAGGGGCTCAAGGCAAAACCTGAGTGTACGGGCTTAATTTTTCCTAAGAGTGAGGGCGAGATATGCAATTTTTTGACAATTACTTCACGGACGCTAGCAGGTGATAATTTCCGCCATTCGTGTTCTTGTGGAAGACGGAGAAAGAGTCTTTTGTCTGAAATAGGTTTCGTTGAAGAACTTGTATTTTCAGACTTTCCTTTATTAGTGGGACGATGGGATGTTTTCTTTATTGTTACCACTGGGACTATAGTACTTAGATCTACCCGAGCTTTTTTCTGGCCCTTGCGTGCTACTGTAGTCCAAGAGTTATCACCAGATTCGGGAGTTTTTGGTGGTTCCACATTTTTATTTACTGCCCGGCTTGGGGCTTGACTGAGAATAATTCGGGGAGTTGCGATAGCCACCTTCTTTGTTGAATTTCTGTCTGTTTCCTTTCCTTTCGCATTTCCATTGTCTTTACTTGGTCTTGTGTGTATTGGAACCCGCGGTGGGGAAGGGGACGAGTCTGCGGATGTAAAATTGGATATAGCCAACCTTAGGTAAGCCTTAAAAGCCTCAGCTTCTTCTTTTTCTGTATCTTCTACAAGATTTGCCAAAGTACTGTCTATGTTACTAAGAACAGTGGTACATATCATTACACGAACATGCCAGGCACGTTCACAACGCTGTCGAGCCGCGATTATCTCTGCTAGTTCCTTTTGGAGGAACGCGTTCTCAGTATTAAATTCGTTTCTACAGTTTTGAGTAGGTCTTTCAATAGTAGGTCGCTTTGATGGGGCAACAGGCTTGAGGATCTGTCTGCCGTCTGTTGTCTTTGCAGATGGTTCTAGGTTTAACGGAGGTGGTGGTGACGCGAAAGGGGATGGGGAATTGGGTACTGGAGGGATTGGGGGAATAGGGGGTGGTTGATTGCTCATGTCCGTTGACGGTGCCTGAGATTCTTGGGATATCTCCATAGAATCAGCCATAGTTGTGAAGGCAGTGTTTGCATGTACTTGTTTATCTGAAATCGATTAAAATCAAAAAATGTCGTAAGGGTCGAAAGATAATTGCTATTCGCAGAATATCTAGAGCTAGATACAAAAGAAGATCTTGAAGTGAAGAAGCAAAGAAAACCGAGAGCAAACATCATATATCTATTCCTAATGTTCAACATTTCCTCCCTTTCTTCGCATGATCTAAATCAAAATCGCATGATCTACTATCTCTGCATTCGCCTCTAACATCTTATGATGCTTTGGTGTCCTTTGTGCAGACAACCAGTGTCTCGTCACGTCTCACTCTTCATCGCAAACGAAACTGTAAAATCAACATATGTTACCGTAAATGTTTGGGGAAATTTGCGTGTCGGAGAAGTTTCAGCTTGGAGCTGCTTAGTAAAGAGTATTCTTTTTGCCTTAGGCACCAGCCTTAAAGTTACCAGGCATTGGCCTGTGACATAAATAGGCCTTAGCCTAATGAAAGTCAGGCCTCAGGCCTGTGAAATTACCCCCTCTTTTCCCTCTTTTTTTATTTTTATTTTATTTCTATTTTCTTTTCTTCTTGTTAATTCCTTTTTTTTTCTTTTTCTTTGCTTACTGGGCCATTTTTTGCTTCGAATGCATCTAAGGCTACTGTGTCCTCGAAGTTCGTGAGCGGATGCCATGAAGGTTTTGCGTAGCCCGTCCATTTGACTAGTACCTCCTTCCTATTTGCCCTTCCAATTTTCCTAGTTCTTTCAAAATTTCATCGACCCCAAACTCAGTATACCCTTCGTTGGTCATAATAGCCTGAGGTTGCGCGTCGTCGCTTTTCTGCGACGGTAGTGGATCATTGTTTGCTGGTCTTAGTAATGAATTGTGGAACCGGTTGTGGATGCCTCTCGGGGTATCAAGTTCATAAAAATGTGCTGATTCTGGAAAAGTTTTAGTTATGGTATACTTTCCGTGAATCCAGTCTAATTTTTTCGAAGGTCTATCCGTTTTAATATTCTTGAGATTCAACCAGACCTTGTCTCCAACTTTGTAAGATATACTTACGTCTCTCTTTGAATTTGTTTGTTTTTCTTGTTCTTGTTGTGCTATTGCCATTGATGTCTGTGCGAACTCATGGGCTTCCTTCAGTTTGTCAATTACTAATTGTGCCCATTTTACTGGAGTGTTTTGCTTATCTCTGTTAGTCTGTACTATCGGAATCGATTCAGCATTATAACCATGGCTCATGAAAAATGGGCTTATTTGTGTCGAAGTCGCAGATTTATTATTAATAGAGATCTGTGCGAGAGGTATCCAATTTGTCCAGTCATCTTGCTCGTAGGCAACAAATGCTCGCAAGTAAGTTTCGACCTCCTGATTTGCTCTTTCTGTTGATCCGTCGGTCTCGGGGTGATATGCTGTAGATAATCTCTGATGAATATTAAGCTGTTTGCAGATTGTGCTCCAGAACGCGTTAACAAACTGGGGACCTCGATCCGAGACAATGGCTCTTGGGATCCAGTGGTGCGGCAAATAATTTTGCATGAAAATTTTGGCTAGCCCTTCAGCATCAAATAGATTTGGTGGGACAGGTAACAGTATAACTCCTTTACTTAAACGGTCAGTAATCACTAAGAGCACAGTGCATTTCTCTGGTCCTGAAGGTGGTAGACATGTTATGAAGTCCATCGATATTTCCTGCCAGATTTGACTTGGGACGGGCAACGGTCTTAGCAATCCCTTTTTCTTATCTCGCCAGATCGTGGTTCGTCCACATGTGTCACAATTCTTAACAAATCTTCGTATATCTTGGTTACATCCTGGCCAGAAAAACCTTCGTGTAACTAAAGAAATTGTCGCATCTCGTCCGGGATGTCCAGAAAGGAAAGAATCGTGAATCTCTTGTATCACAGCAGTTGTCAAAGGCTCATAATTTGGCAACCAAATACGATCACGATAATGCAGAAGGCCTTCCTCGCTAATATGGCATTCTCCTGTCGCCATTCTCAAGTTAACCTCTGCTGGGAATTGCCGCTTATTATGTTCTATGGTTAGATAAGCTTGTAAGTAATTTTTCATTGTATATTCACATTTTATGCTCTCATTCCACAAACGGCTAAGATTGGGCTCATCTGGAAACGGACATCTAAGGTCTTTTGCTTGCATTTGATTAATCCATAATGATTGAGGCAACAGGATTCTCTCTCTTGAGACGATCCGGGAGTCTGTTTCATCACGTGGCATATCCTGTTCTCTTCGAGATAAGGCATCTGGTACAACACTAGCGTTTCCGGGTCGATGCTTCAGGTTAAAGTTTAGAGGTGTTAATGTTTCCATCCATCTAACCTGTCTCTCATTCAAAACTTTCTTTGATCCAAACGGCTCAAGATTCTTGTGGTCAGTAAGGATTGTGAAAGATTTTTTCAAGCCCCGCAACTCGCTATTCCATTATTTAACACATTTAATGATAGCAAGCAGCTCTTTGTCGTGAATTTCATAGTTGCATTCGGCTGGTAGGTGCTTAGCGGAAAAGAATGCGACCGGTCTCCATGTCTTTGAAACGGGATGAAATTGCGATAATGATCCGCCAACTGCCCATCCTGATGAGTCTGGCTCCAGTCGTGTCTCAAGCTCTGGATCAAATGTTGCTAAGACGGGCTCTCTAATGAAATTTTGCTTAAGTTGCTGGAATGCCTCCTCACATTCATTATCCCACTCGAATTTTTGATGCTTTCTAGTCAGATTTGTCAGAGGTTTTGATATTCTAGCAAAGTCTTTGATAAACAGTCGGTAATAATTTGCAAAACCTAAGAAAGATCTCACTGACTTAACCGTGGTTGGCGCTTTCTATTCTGCAATAGCTTTTATTTTTTCTGGGTCCATTTTTACACCCACGCCAACCTCGATAACATATCCCAGGTACTTCGTGCACTTGGTCTCGAATTCGCACTTTGATATATCAAGATATAGGCCGTGCTTGCCCAAACTTGTTAATACCCTTTTAACTTTGTTTCTATGATCTACTAATGTGCCCGTAGTGAAAATCAGGATATCGTCGACGTAAGCGGAGCAAAAATCATCAAGATACTCACGAAGTACCCAGTTGATATATCGCTGGAACGTTGCTGGTGATCCTGTCAAGCCAAAGGGGCATACTTTCCATTCAAATAATCCATATCTTGTACGGAACGCGGTTTTCCATTCTTCGCCTTTCGCCATTCGAATACGATGGAAAGCAGCCGACACATCAAGTTTAGTTAACCACTTTGCAGAATTCAGAGCGTTAAGGGTTTCTTTTATTAGTGGGAGTGGGTATCGATCTTTCTTGGTGATGGCATTAATCCCGCGGTAGTCGACACAAAATCTTAGACCTCCACCTGGTTTTTTGGCGAACAGGACTGGTGCTGCTGCGGATGACTTACTATGCTGAATGAAATCCTTGTCTAAAAGACTTGTAAGTTCTTTACGTAAAACGAGGAGTTCATCATGACTCATATTATAGAGTGGTCCCCATGGCACTGGCTTCTCTTTACCTGTTTCGTCTCTCTCAAGTGGGATTTCATGATCTATGCCAGGTCGATGAGGTGGTAGTGATGACGCTTCCTTGGGGTTGAAGACTTGTGCGAAACTTCTGTAACTCTCTGGTAGTATCCGGCGGATTTCCTCGAGCGGTAATTGGGTTTTCGGTCGGAGGGCTTTTTCGATATCTGCCATTGATGCAGCGAATATTTGGATACTTGGCTTTCTCTTGGATCTATGGACAGACCTGCAAATGTTGAAGCCATAACCTGTTGCACTTTAAACGATTTCTTCGATTCTTCAAGGTCTCGGCTATTTCTTGCTTCGTCGCTAATGAGTGATAGATTGTGCAATTTAAAATATAGCCTGCTATTAACGGAATCCAATTCTGCCCGACAAAATTTCATCCAGGGCATGCCTAGGATTAAGTCTTCTATCTGGTCAGGTACCACGTAGGCCCAGATCTCGTCAACCATGATACCACCAATGTCTAATGAAAACGATGCTACCCGATTGATAATTCCGGTGACATTCTCCAGAACTCCTTGTATCATTCGTGCTGGAATATCTTTTGTAGGGAGACGGAATTCTTTGACGTGTTTTTGACTCATACAAGCAAAAGCTGATGACCCCGGATCGACTAATGCGTTTAACTGCTGATGATCGTTGAGAGTTGCAGTCGTGTGGAATAGTTCGCAATCCATGATAGGTTTAAAATTCTCCCACCTATTTTCGGCGTTTTTTACCCGCTCCGAAGATCTTTGCGCTCGTCCTTTTCGAAGCACTCCATTCTTTTCTGAAAGATCGACATGATTACATCTAGATGATCTCAATTTTGCTGTGAGAAAATTGATCCGCTTCTCTAAGTCTATCCCATCGGGCCTAGCTTTTGTGAGAAATTCTAACTCTTTCTCTAAGGTCATTTCACATATGGCACATAAGTCGTTCTTTAATCCTCCGGCAATTTTATCTTTATCCTGCCATAGTGCTCTCGGTCGACCAGCTTTAGACATTCTCTTGATATTCGAGGTTTAAATTTAATCCAAACAATAATGTAGTAATGATAGGTTTGAATAGTAATAAATGATGATGAGGGTAAGATTTTATAACCTGATACAGTGTTAATACTGTTTTTAAACAGGAAAATGATAATAATAATAATAATAATAATAATAAATATGATGATGATAATAATTTGTAAGTTGCTGCGGTATAGATACCACTTATAAAATAAGAAGACTTCAAGATAATGTAAGGGTCGAAAGATAATTGCTATTCGCAGAATATCTAGAGCTAGATACAAAAGAAGATCTTGAAGTGAAGAAGCAAAGAAAACCGAGAGCAAACATCGTATATCTATTCCTAATGTTCAACATTTCCTCCCTTTCTTCGCATGATCTACTATCTCTGCATTCGCCTCTAACATCTTATGATGCTTTGGTGTCCTTTGTGCAGACAACCAGTGTCTCGTCACGTCTCACTCTTCATCGCAAACGAAACTGTAAAATCAACATATGTTACCGTAAATGTTTGGGGAAATTTGCGTGTCGGAGAAGTTTCAGCTTGGAGCTGCTTAGTAAAGAGTATTCTTTTTGCCTTAGGCACCAGCCTTAAAATTACCAGGCATTGGCCTGTGACATAAATAGGCCTTAGCCTAATGAAAGTCAGGCCTCAGGCCTGTGACAAATGTTACCAATTTGAGTTAAGCTTGTGAACTAGTGCCAGTAGTGAAAACCTCTGTCGGGCAAAAACATCATACAAATAATCCCTGTCAGAATGTCTGAAAACCTTATCTCAGAAAAGATGCTACCTAGCTAGGCTTAAAGGATCCGATTTCGCCCCACAAATTGAATCCACTGGTGAAAACTTATCCAGGGGGGTAGAGTACAGTAGTTATCATAACTAAGTTCATTGCGTTTACTGAATATCTCTGAAGGCTACATTCGTGTGAAAGGGCAGTCATAGGCAGATAAAGACAAAAGAGTAAGTGGCCGAATACTGTAAATATTCTAAGTGAGGACTAAATAATTCTAACGCCTGAGGATGCTTATTATTGGATTAAAACTAGCCCCCTTTTACTGTATTTTACCAACTGTAGATACCCTGTATATAAAAAGGGGAATCTACATGGGAAATACAGGGACTTGCTTCAGAACGGTTCTACCCTTGTTCTACCAAGATCTAAGGATCGGTGTAGCCCGTAACATTATCTCCTCTCTTTCAGAAGGTTTATGCATTCAAAGATTTTCGTCGTTTTCCAGTCATTCCAGTGCGCGCACCGACATCCTCTCCCACATTGTCCCCGGGCCCGTATATCAATTCAAACTTATCCAGGGCTTCCGTTTCTTCTAGATTTTCTCGTGGTTCCCAGTTTGGTTCTTCATATTGTTTCCATTTAACCAGCACTTCTCTCCGAAAACCTCGACCTCGGCGTCTCCTTTCCGCTCTTAATATTTTTTCAACAAACTGTTCCTCCTCTCCCTCCGTAGTGATAAAGGGGGGTGGCTGTTTATCCCTTAATTTTTGAGAAGGTAGTGGGTTGTTGGGGTCTCTTTTTAATAGGTCAACATGAAATCTAGGCCAGATACTTGAAGGCACATCGAGTTCTACTACATGGGGAGATATGACTTTCGTAACCCAATATTTTGCGTTGACCCATGATAATTTTTTGGAGAGCTGAGGAGTTTCAATGTTTTTGAGGGATAACCAAACATGATCTCCCACTTTGAATTTATCCTGTGGCTGTCGTTTTTTGTTGGCATAAAATTCCATACGTTGTTGGGCTAGAGCCATTGCAGCTTGGGCGTATACTTGTGCACTTGTTAGCCGGGCTACAAATTCCTGGGCCTTTTTGGCAGGATCCGAGAGTCTCTTGACAGGGGGTTGTACTTGGTTAATAGGTTCTGGGTGATAACCATGCGTCAAGAAAAATGGACTTAAACCAATGCTAGTGTTCCTATTGTTTAAAGCCAACATTGCTGAGGGGAGCATGGATGGCCATTCGTACTGCGCATACGAAATGAAAGCTCTTAGATATGCTAAAACTTCTTGATTCATTCTTTCTGTGCTCCCATCTGTTTGAGGGTGGAAAGCTGTCGAAAGGCGCTGTTCTATTCCTACTAATTTGCAAAGATGGGTCCAAAAATCTCCTACCCAATTAGAGCCGCGATCTGATGTCAAATAAAGAGGGAAGCCATGAAAACGATAGTGACAGGTGACGAATCTATTGGCGCAATCCTCAGCCGACATTGAATTCATTGCTTCAAGCGTACAACTTTTTAACAATCTATCAGTTATTACCATTAGAAAGCGAGGATCACCTTTTGATTTTGCTGGAAGTTCTGTCATGAAGTCAACGGAGAGCTCCGAATGAAACCTATCTGGTATGGGTAGGGGTAATAACAGCCCTTTCTTTTTCTCTCTCCAAACATGAGATCGACCGCAAATATCACAGTTTTTGCAAAAAGTCCGTACCATTGACGATGCCCCCGGCCAGAAAAAACTTCTTGACAATATTGAGTATGTGCTATCACGACCTGGATGGCCAGTGATATGCGAGTCATGAGTTTTTTGGATTAGAGCTGTCTGAAGAGGCTCCCAATTAGGTACCCAGACGCGTCGGCGAAAGCGAAGTACCCCTCTTTCGTCAAAATCACATTCTGAGATCGCTATTTTGAGCTTTAATTTAGCTGGAAATATTCGCTCCCCATTTTTTAAGGCCTTATACATTTCTTCAAAGTCTTTATCTTCAGCACAACCTCTATCCCACAACAGTTGGAGCTCTGGCTTGTGAAATATCTCCAAACCACGAGGTATATTCCCGGAGATATTTTCTCGGAGGGTTGACGTACAGTTGAGAGTTGTTCTCGCAAATTCCATCCGACGTGGCTCATCTATTTTCCAGGCATCCTTAATTAGTTGTATGTGTCGACTACTCAAACGTTCATCGTCCTCGTGCTGTGGCATGTCCTGTTCTCGTCGTGAGAGAGCGTCTGGTCTTGCTGAATTTTTACCCGCCCTAAAGTTTAGACGAAAGTTAAATTGGGAGAGTGTATGGCTCCATCGTACCTGACGCTCAGACAAGTTTCTGCTGGTCATGAAGTATTGAAGGTTTTTGTGATCTGATAGAAGCGTAAAAGGAAATCTTAGCCCTACTAGCTCACCTCTCCATTGTTCTAGAGCTGTTACTACAGCAAGCAGTTCTTTATCATAAACTTCGTAGTTACATTCTGCGGGAGTTAACTTCCTTGAGAAGTATGCAACGGGCCGGAGGATCTTTCTATGGTCGTATTGTGAGAGGCAGGCTCCCATAACGTATCCAGAACAATCAGCTTCAACCACTGTCTCGCTCTCCAAATCATATAGGGCCAAAACCGGTGCCGTGATGAAGAGTTCTTTTAAATTCTCGAATGCTCTTTGGTGTTCGTCACACCATAAATACGCCTGGTCCTTTTTTGTAAGTTCCAACAATGGTTGCACAATTTCGCTGAAGCTAGGAATGAACTCTCTGTAAAAGTTTGCGAAACCAAGGAAGCTCCGAACACCTTTTACTGTATTAGGGGCTTCCCAAGATCTAATGGCTTCTACTTTATCAGGGTCCACCTTAATTCCATCACCCAAGCTTATGATAAAGCCTAAGTACTTACTTTGTTTAACGGCAAAATCGCACTTCTTAGGGTCCAGTTTTAGTCCAGCTTTATTGAGACGCTGGAAAACTGCGTCAACCTTTTCCCAATGGTCGTCTAGAGACCCAGATGTATAAATTAGAATATCGTCTAAATATGCCGTGCAAAAAATCTCAAGGTATTCGCCTAATATTTCATTGATATACCTTTGAAATGCTGCTGGTGCCCCTTGAAGCCCAAACGGGGTGACTATCCATTCAAATGATCCAAATCTTGTACGAAACGCTGTTTTTTCTTCGTCCCCTTCCCTGACTCTCAGCTTGTGGAAGGCAGCCCGTACGTCAACTTTGGTAATCCATGTTGATTTGGATATTGACCTCAGAGTCTCTCTTATCAGTGGTAATGGATATCTATCCTTCTCTGTTATTGCATTTAGAGCTCGGTAATCCACACAAAACCTGAGCCCGCCACCAGGTTTTTTGACGAACAGCACAGGTGCGCCTCCTGGAGAACTACTGGCTCTGATCCAGCCTTTATCAAGATGGTCCGTTAACGTTTTTCTCAAGACTAAAAGTTCATCTCTGGACATGCTGTATAACGGTCCCCATGGTATTGACTTCTCCCTGCCTTTGTCATCTTTTTCGAGGCATATTTTCAGATCTGACGGTCGATGCAGTGGCAAGGTACTATCTTTGTCCTCAATGAAAATCTGGGCCCAATTCTTTATTTCATCTGGAAGAATTTTGCGAATTTCATCTAGCGAATCATGACTTGGGACTTGAAGAGCTTTATTTAAGTCTTCAATGCTGATGGCGAAGATCTGAGCACCGGCCTCGCCGCCTGCGGATTTAACAAGCGAGAGGAAGTTTGCTGCCATCATTTTTCTGGCGGCAGCCACGTGCTGTATCTTATTCTTGACATCCGGAGGAGCCTTGCCCTTAACCCAGCCCTTTTCTCTAACCAAGAGGCTGTTAGGATTTGAACCGAAACGGATATCTCTCTCCTTTGAGAGATAAACAACGTTATTGTACTCCATCCATGGCTTTTCCAGAATCGTATCATAGGTTAAGTCTTGGATGATATATCCATAGACCCTTTCTCGTCTTCCATCTATATCAAAATCAGCATACGTAATTTCGTCTATCGTTCTCTCCCTTCTATCATTTTCTGCTAACTGAAGGGTACGTTTGATTATTGAAATGCGCGGGAGGTTTTTTTCCTTAACAAGTTTATTTGAAAAAGCTGCATAGCACAGACATCCGGTATCGATTAAAGATTGTACAAAAAAACTAGAATTTAAGAAACAATCAATTAGAAAAGGAGTACTGTTCATTCTCTTGATGGCCTTTTTTATTTCACTTTTACAGGAATTCTCCCTGCCTTGAGCGCGACGTTGCTCAAGGCCTAATCTTCCCCCAAGAACTCATTATCATTCCCATTATCAATTTCATTAGACTCCGACTCCGATTCTGGTTCATCAACCCTAATCGCCTTCCCCGACAAAATTCTAGGTGATTTGGAAGCTGCTGAGCCGTTGACGTATGAGACTGTGGTTGATCTCTTTGCCGGTCGGAATTCAGAACAAGCACGTGATATATGTCCCTTCTTTTTACATCGAGTACATTTTCCCTCATTAATTAGCCGTGCAAATTCTTCCTGGGTTCTCCATTTGGCCCTCGGTTTTGTATTTTCTTCAGCGTCGGGATTAACATTTAACGCGTTAATCGCAGCCTGTAAAACCTTCATGGCATTAACTCCCCCCATCTTAGTATCTCCGTCTGCATCGACATTTGATGTCTGAATCTGATTTTCGAATGTCGGAGAGAATAGCGATCCATTCTGCGGTAAGTACCAAGTCTTTTTACCAGAACAGCCCTTAGGCCGATATGAAGGAAGACTTTCCAAACGTCCAGCTATTTTACTTACTTTAGTTACCCATTTTTGATAATCATCATCAGGTAAATCCTTGAACACAAGATATTGCTGGAGAGCGACGTTTATCCCTATACTTAAGTTCCAGATCTTGTTACTGTCTGACATGTCTCCACCACATTGAGAAAGCTTGAATTCGAAATCCTGGAGGTATTCAGCAAAATACTGATTAGGCCCCATCCTCATTCGCGAAAGCAGATTGCCAGCCCTTTGACGAGCCAACTTATCCTCAAATTGGTCTTTCAGATGGTTTAAAAACAACCTCCAATCGTAATCTCCTTTAGGCCCTCCTGTCTCAAACCAATGAGATATTCGGAGCTTTTTGTCATCAGGAACGGAGTCCAAAATTCCTAAACACACAGCTCTATCCGAGCCTAGCAGATGTCTATCTTCCTCGATTTTTGCTTTCAACCAGACGAGGTATGATCTTAAAGTGGTTATGGAACCATCCCATGTAGGCCACTTATTGGCTTTCTTGGTAGGAGTAAGGTCCAACGAGGAGGGTTTCGGAATGAATGTCGTGCGCTGGGTTGCAATGGAGGGCTGTTGAGCAGGGAGGTTTTGGCTCAGGAATTCCGAGGCAAATCAATTATAGAGCGCTTCGTATTGCGCAGAAGAGAGGTGAGAAAATATACTTTCCCCAGCATTAGTGTGGGGTTGGCTCCGTTGCTCTTCGGGTACTGATGGCCCGCCTAGTTGCTCGTGAGCCGCAGGGACAAATTCTCCGACGTTGGACCCAGGCGCCTGTACTTGCTCCGACATTGTATAACTTTCTTGTGAGACGAAATAGTCTTCTTCGTCGGAGGACTTCGGTTCTCAATCTGGTACGCGGAAGTTCATAAAAGACGTTAAATCTTCTCTTACTATCTCGGTTGAGACTGGTGAAGTTATCATAACAAATCTTGATAGGTGTAGATTCGAGAGACTTAGAATATATGTGAAAGGGCAGTCATAGGCAGATAAAGACAAAAGAGTAAGTGGCCGAATACTGTAAATATTCTAAGTGAGGACTAAATAATTCTAACGCCTGAGGATACTTATTATTGGATTAAAACTAGCCCCCTTTTACTGTATTTTACCAACTGTAGATACCCTGTATATAAAAAGGGGAATCTACATGGGAAATACAGGGACTTGCTTCAGAACGGTTCTACCCTTGTTCTACCAAGATCTAAGGATCGGCGTAGCCCGTAACAATTCGTACCTACTTCATGTCGACCTACTAAGCTTTATATCTAAGGCTCTATTCACCTGCTTATTTGTTCGACTGTCATCCTTCTTAACTCTCACGTCGCTCCAGCATTCCCTATACGATCCACGTCCCACAATAGATATGACTATAGATAGTGCAGAAAATAAACTCCCCCATGTCATTCCTATGTCAAGACTGTTCGAAAAGGAAAGAGAGGGAGCAAAATCGCAAACAGACGAATTGATCAAAAAGGGCTGGTGTCAGGCGCCGGTCTGGAAAGACACAGGTTTGGGCGAGGGCGAAGAGCCTAGAGCAAGAGGTGACAGAAATCACAGGAGAGCAGAGGTCAGATGAAAATAGTACAGTAAAGCCTGTGTAAGCCGATAATGTTCCCGGTTTAATTATTGAAAAGTTTCATTGTAATGTTAATATATTTATTTGCAATACTTACCCATGCACGAAATTGGCACGCATGGGTAAGTATTGCAATTATAAATATTAACATTACAATGAAACTTTTCAATAATTAAACCGGGAACAATATCGGCTTACACAGGTTCTACTGTAGATTGGATGGTCTACCGAGAGATCTGACTAATTAAGACGGAAAACAACGCGTGAAGAACCCAAAACATCCAAAGCCAGCTCAATATAGACATAAAAAGAAAACGTTAAGCGAGGTTGAAGAGTGAACAATAACATGACCAAAACCTCAGGCATTAAACCCCTATATTCCTGACAGCTGGATACGAAGATGCAAAGCTGTTGGAACTAGGCGAGATCGGATCAATTCCTAGCGCGTCCATCCGGATCAACTCCCGTTCCGTATCCTCGAATTAGTTCCCGGACAATCCGCGCGGCATAAAGCCGGATGGGTAATTTTGTAGACAGCTAACCACCGTTGACCAGCCGACCGTCCCGAATGCTACGACTAGACTTGGACCAATCGGACCATCATTGACCAGATAATTATAAGATGAGATTTGAAGATATCAACACAAATGCTAATTGTTGGAATTGTAAATTCATATGTATATATAAACTCATGTCTTTTGTATATACCGTTTTAGCTTCTTGATACACTTGTTGATATACTCTTTTCCTGATCTTAATAAAAGCCCAAGCTCCTTCGAATGTCCTCTTCTTAAAGAAATCTCACTCTCAAGAACTACGAATGTGCATGGACTATCGCAGGCTCAACGCCATCACAACAAAGGATAAATATCCGGTACCTAACATCAATGATCTTCTCGACAAACTTCGCGGCGCAAAACATTTCACACGCCTTGACATCATCTCGGCATACAACATGATTCGTATTGCACAAGGTCACGGATGGAGGACCGCATTTCGAACTCCTGCCGATTGTTTTGAATGGCTAGTCATGCCGTTTAGTCTTGCAAATTCTCCCCAAAATAGCAGGCATTCATAGATCAAATATTCCAAGACGATAGTAACAGCATCGTCTCATAAGTAGATAACTTCTTAATTCATGCACAGTTAAAGCAAGAATAGCATCTGTTGTGAAACGACGCTAATCACATCTGGTATACTTACCACGTGATGTACATGGATTAAAAGGGGTAAACAGATTAGGAGAATATTCTGGAATAGGATATTCTATCTACTCGTTAACAGCATCATCTAGAACTTTCTACAGTAAAACTTCTGTAACACGATAGTGGGTCCCGGCATAAGTGTTGAAAATATTCATTGAAATTCATCCATTTATATTTGCAATACTTGCCCCTGCACGCAAAATGACCTGTAAGGGTAAGTGTTGCAAATATAAAAGTGCAAGTTACAATGAATATTTTCAACACTTATGCCGGGACCCACTATCGTGTTACAGAAGTTTTACTGTAGTAGAACGTAGTTATGCTACGTAAACTACTGAACTTTGTCGAAGTTTCTAGATAATGTATTTCATGTATAAATAACTATATATAGTTCCACAGCAATGTAAGCTTGATCAACAACGCAGTTATAAAACATCCTAATGTTAGTCTTTCATCGTCGTGAACTAAGTTCCAAGATAATCTTTTCTATCCAAAATACCATTCTTATCTCTCTATCTCTCCGCACGCATGCATCAATACAACCAACTGGCGTGAGAAGCCTACTACAATTTGCCTGTATTAATATCTCCTCTCCGTAGCAATAGTCTCAATATACGTTTCAAATCTCGCTGAATATTGTCCAACATTTCAGTGCTCTGGCCGTGGAAATCATTAAAGCGCTTAGAAGTCCGTCGTCAACAGAGTTGGGTATCTGGTTGTCGCGGGATCAATTGATGGTGGTGAACACCAGAGCAAGTCCAAATATAAAATCAGTTAATTATTAAAATCTACCGAGAGAATTTACAGCTATATCTTCCTATCTTTATATACACATTCATCCTCCACTATTGTGACATGAAATGACACAATCTTTCTGACCAGCTTTGAAAGTTGTAGATGTAGTACCAGCCACCGAATACCAGCCACAAAGTACTTGCCACAGAAGTAGCCTCATGAGTGTCAGCCTCGTGAATCTCAGCCACAGAAATACCAGCCTCGTGGATATTCAACCTCGCGGAAATAATATGGTTCTGGCACAGTCAAAACCAACCTCACGGGTCTATCCCGTAACACTGGTGACTGATAGCACACTTCACTGCGAACATTGTTAGCTGCTTTACATTTTCTGTGCCTACTTCTGCTATTGGCTAGCCCAAGTAATGAGCGTCAGTCACTCTAATCAGGAGTTGAAACTGTAATCTAAGCTTCTCTAGCTCCTGAAATAGTGTCTCCTTTAGGATCACATCGTCTTCCTCCTTTTTTTTGCTCTTTTGTATCTCCTGAATAGCGTTGGCGCCCTTAGGGTTCTAACAGGGTGCTACTCTTGGCTGCAGAGCAGCTGAGACGTCTGATTTTGTCGTTCTAGATAAAGTCAGATTTGAGCTTGAGTCCCTAGTGTTGTGTTAAAAGTCGCTGTGTTTTGGCTTTAGGGACGGTGATTCCGCCTGCACTCTTTGTAGAAATCGAGATTCAATCTTCTTGCTAAGTGTATTGGCACAGCTCCTCGATGCTTAATAGGTCAAAGCTCGGATGAAATAGCAAAGTCGAGTGTCTATCTATTGTTACGTTCGACTGACTGTGATAGTATCGATTATAATCACTGATCAGAGTTGGATTGGCAACAGTGCAGGTTCATATTCGATATTTTTCTTAGTAAATTATTTTTGTGTATGCAGCCTGAGGCTATGACGTCAATGATTACGAAAGATATGTACGGTTCGCACAATGACTCAGTTTTGACTTTTGGAACACTCATACTCAGATTTCATTCGCAGATACCACTACGAGAATAACGCCTTACGGCATGTACCCTCTTCCGTGAATACCCTCCACAGGGAAAAGTGAGCAAACACCATGGCTATCTGAGTATGCTTTCGTCATCCCACGAACGCAATATCACCGCGAGAGAAGTGGTGTGAGGGTCGTGCAGGATTCGAACTAGCTCTCTCCTGTCTCTAGTTTGGCATGCGTCCAAGCTACGCAGACTCTACTTGGGAGAACGGCCTGGACGGTGTACCACTCTACCATTCGATCTAATATCAAATAGTTGTCGATTTGACCTTTGTGGTGGTTTACAAGGACCATATGTATCACAGCGAATAAGAAGTCGCTAAAGAACGGGATTGCCTGGTGGCCCAACGCCATGCAGACGCGTCAAGCGTCGCCCCGGGAGTACAAACGCCGAGTTGATACTCATATCGGTAATCCTCCAGTAAATCTTACCGACCATTATTGGCGCCCAATCAATCCTGCCCTCATCCCCCACACACCGTGATCTAATAAGCACGCGAGACTCCCTGAGGCAACTCAAATGAACTTCAATTTTCAGGATCAGTTGTACGCGCTATCAGTTTTACTCTAGCGCACTACAAACTGTTAAATCAAGATGTCTCTCCAGACAATCAACCGAGAGGCTTCGTCCTCGGGCAATGAATCCGCAGGCAACGATGAGATTGAGGCGGGATCTCCAAAAAGGAAAAAGCATCACAAAGTCAAAACCGGGTGCGAAAGCAGGATGATATGATAGAGCACAACAATTATTTAAGTACTGACTTACCAAATAGTTGTATCACATGCCGAATACGCCGCGTCAAGTGCGATGAAGCCAAACCATCATGCCTGCGATGCCTGAAGTATGGCACTCAGTGTGGCGGCTACAAGTCAAAGACTCAAAAACACTCTAGCTCGAATAATACTCTACTTCGGATTCGCCCTCTGAGACCTAAATCTATGCTTACTGGACCTTATGTGATGGTACCAACTATCAATGCCTTCGAGAGCAACCTCGAGCGGTATTACTTCAGCCTCTTTAGCAATCATATTGTTAAAGATTTATGTCCATATTTCAACCCCGAGAATTGGGCTCGCCTAGTACTTCAAGCGTGTGCATTACATCCAAGTATCCGGCACGCAGCTGTCGCAATTGGCGCGCTCGGAAAAACGTGCGAAATAGCGCGTTTATGCAAAAGACCTGAGTCTGGAGAGCGCATCATGATGGATGTGAAGCGCCTGCCTGAGTCAACGAGTGACTTGCTCAGGACAGGTGGTGGTGAATTGGCAGTACAGGCGTACTCACACCATCGACAAGCACTCGAACAGTACCAAAAAGCAATTAGGTGTATGCGAGACGATATGAAGAACTACCGACAAGATCTGCGTACTTCGCTGATTATCTGTATGATGATAATATGTTTTGAGGGAATTCACGGTAATTACAAGAGTGCAGCAGCCCAGTTATACACGGGTCTCTCTTTGGTCCAAGAATTTCAAGCTAAAACGCGGCGCGGCTCTCTTTATCCCCAGGGCTACCGCTCTCCATCCCCTGAAACCGTAGAAGATTTCCTCGTGCAAAGTTTCGGTCGTTTGGAAATTCAGTCGATGTCCGTTTTTGACCCTCGCCCTGTAGAAATTCATACAGTGCTCAAATACGAAGGGGAAGAAGTCATCGCTGCTATGCCTAGCTCCCTCAAAACACTCGAGGATGCACGTGCCTATCTCGATCTCATTACCCGTCGCATCATGCATTTTAATGGGTCTATCCACACCCCTCGCGTCAAACTCCCTCACTCCGATAATACCATTAATCAGCCTCCTTTGGCACGTATCCTTGCCGATGGTAACAGTCGTAATTATAACCCGATTCCATGGATTGACCTAAAAGTTCCACTCTCGCAAACGCATAGCATACTACAATGCGAGGCTCTTCAACGTGAAAAATCTAATCTATTGCTTGACCTTAACGCTTGGAATAAAGCCTCTGAGGAGGTGTTACGCTTAGCAGTTAACCAAAGCCCTCGCGATGCTATAGCTGCGCTTACATTTTCTATCGCAGCCCAAAGCAACAAAATTAGCCTTTGTTCGGCTTTCTTTCTCAATGAGATTGCCTACGATGAATTTTTGCCTGAATTTCAACGAATTGTTGACTGTGCTGATCAGATTATCAGGCTTCAAAAAAGCCAGAATTCATCAATTGAATTCTCAAATTCATCACCATCTCCATCTACTAGTTTAAACTTCTCTTACGAGTTGGGCCTTATCCCTCCTCTCTATACTGTTATAACTAAATGTCGGCATGGTCCTACGAGGCATAAGGCGCTCAGTCTGCTGAGGCAGAATCCGCATCGAGAAGGTGTTTGGGATAGCGTCGCATCATCGGGACTAGGAGCATGGGTAATTGGACTAGAAGAAGAAGGTGCAAGACGATTCATAGATGCTCACCCTCTCTGGTCTCCTACTACCGGTACTTTCTCTGATTCTTCTAGCTCAGGCTCGCAGATTAGTAACGGAAATATAAACTTTCGTTCTACCATTGGCCCCGAAACTTTTTCAGTAGACATACATATTCCCGAGGAAGTGCGCGTGCGAAAAGCAAAGATGCGCTTTGATCTGTTAGAACGCAGGGCAAGTCTCACTTGTATGCAGGTGGATTTTGACTCTGGTTTATTTGTCGAAAAGACAGGATTATTTCGTTGGTAATATCATACTAATGTGCGGCTTCCCGTCGTTGCACTACTTCTGCCTTGACTGAGCTATCAAGCTTTGATGTCTTAGGAAATTATCGAACAGTAAGCTGACTTCCACTTCATAGTCATCAGGAATCATTTACTTTGTCAAAGGAAATTAGTCAACGAGTGATCAGCCGATAAATATTCTGGATGTTGATATAGAGGCTATTTGATAAGTAAATTCTTGATAGCAAAAGAGTCCTGAATAAGTAGAGCGTAAACTGGCACCATGTCGATAGGGGGGCTACCCGAGCGGTTACCCAATTAACTCCAATCATTTGACGGCTCGGTACCTGTCACCAGTGCATCATGACGGTTAGGTGCTAGTTGTCATTCTATTAGTAGCCTCAACAATGCTGCTAAGATATTTGAAGTTACATAACCGCACGAGTAAATTCCCCAAACGTTGTGGGCAGTATACACTAGACTCTGTGTAAACCTACAGTAGGTATGATTTTTGTTACGATTTATGGCCAATACTTACACTACCTTCCCCCAAAGTTCGTCCCCTATATGTGACGCCCCTTCTGGGTATACCCCAGCTAGAGCTTCCTAACTAGGCCAATTTTAAGGCACTCAGATTAACTCAAATTGGCGTCAACAACTTGGTAGGATTTTCATCCTCTTTACCATTCATTTGAGGAAAAATTACAACCAATTAATTGATAGAACCGTAACGCACACCATATTTTCAATAACACGTGACCCAGGCAACACAACGATTTGTTTTTTTTTCTTTTCATATCCATCGAATGGCTGGCAAGGTCGAACTTTTCACTACTACACGGTGACGGCTGCAAACGCTCATCATGCTCGCTGCATATTTGAGATAGCCGAGAGGAGTCGCATACGATCGGGGCTAGAAGTGCACCAGAATTCTCAGTCGGAGCCCTCTCATCACGTCAAGCGTTCTCTCGGCCTTAACTTGCCTTCAACATCCTATGCATCTCTAAGTCGTGATATACGCAGTCCCCCCTTTTGGATATGGGAAGTCCCCCCCCATGAAATCCCATCTCACCGCTTCTGAATGCCAAATCTGTCGGGCGGTGAAAATTAATTCTGTCACTAGTTACAAAAACTTTTAGATTCGATGTTGATGTAGTAATAAATGACTAGGTCCTGGCCCTGCGGCCCTGCGCTTCGCTCCGGGGCAGGGTTCCTCGCGTCGCTTCGGAAGTGGGACTTGAACTATGGCTGGTAATATATTTCAGATGGGATGTAGGCTGTGGATTTAGAGTCTATGGAGATAATTTCAGGTTGCAATAGGTTTACAGGTGTTAGTTTCCTACGGGACACACGTTTGGAATTCAAGTTGGGCTAAAACACTTGAAGAAGTTTAGCAATTAATCAGTGTGAGCATGAGTACTATCCAATGAACAACGCAAGGAAATTGTTTGTCATTTGAGAATAAGGTAGTTAGCGTATCTGATATATTATAGATCTTTCTTTAAAAGCGTCCTACGACCTCTGAATTCTGCGGGGATTCAACCACACAAACCATGGATACGGAAAGAAAACAAAACACTATGCACTGTCGCGGCGGGATTATCAACTATACTATTTAGTGTATGATGTGGTGCAGATCCGAGAGATAGTCTCTATAACTCGTTAGTATTAGTTATCAGTCCATGAATTATCAACATACCTTATGTAGATTAAATATTATTTCAAGAGAAAATATGAATCATACATGTAGAGGAGTATCTTCAGGGCGGTTTTTCTTCGGGGAAAGTGGGTCTGGACCTCCGTCTTAAGCATGTTAGATAGAATCCCAAAGGCACATTTACAGACGTACCTGATGCCGGTTGTATTTCATCAAGACAACCTAAATCAGTCTGGGCGTGGAACTTCGGGAAGGAGTTCGGTGGGCGAGTTGCGTGACCTTCTCAAATCACGTTAGTAATAGGTCTTAATATGTTACGCACTGAATGTTGGTTAACTCACTGGATACGGAATTGACGGCTCTTATACTATCGGATATCAGTCAAGACTTCCGGGTAGACGACGTTTTGGGTACGGCCTCTGTTCTCGGTAGGTAGCAGAACACTCAGGCCTTCGACGCGTGAAGTTCGAGAAACACCAACGTAGAGTTGACCGTGGGTAAAAACCGGCGTCCGCAAATCCAGCCCTACGGTGTGGAACGACTGACCCTGTGATTTGTTGATGGTCATCGCAAAGCACAACCGGACCGGAAATTGCTTCCGCTTTAGCTTTATTCCCAAACTATGGTCATCGGAAATTAACTCGATACGTGGGAGAACGCATTTTTGACCGTCCCTGTCACCACCAAGAATTCGTGCCTCGATACAGTGCCTCCTGAGATTGGTCACAACCATGCGGGTGCCATTACACAGCCCTTCAGCTGGTGCAAGGTTCCGTAAGACCATGATAGGTGCACCAATCTTAAGAGCCAACTGAGACGGCGGTAGCGATGGGAGGTCAATATTGCGCAAAACTTCCGCGGGAAACTCGTCTAGACCTGATTCGGCGACGTCGGCGTCCGTTATATGAGTATCTGTTGACTGATACACCCGTAATTGCCCTGGAAGTCGTCCCAGAATCATCCCGTTCAATTCCGTAACTGTCGCGTTTAGAGTCGACAGTAAACATCGACCACAAAACACAGTCGGATCCGTCCCTGCTCGCGTCATCATATCTTGCGGATAAATACGATTAATTAGGCTGGAAACATCGATTGGTTGATGTACGTAACTCGGAATCTCAACTTCGTGACGTTGTGATTCGGAGTACGGGATGTTCCCAACCCAATCCACAAATTCCGCGCCATGAACTCCCTCCCGGACCCTCATATTTACCCGGAGGTTGAGCCGTCTCAACCGCTCCCAAACAAACGACTTCTGCAAGCATGCCGCAGTGATGTCATCCCTAGAACCGTTTGACACAACAGGAAGGATCTGTGCAAAGTCACCGCCAAGAATAGCTGGGACGCCCCCAAACAAATCATTATGAGAGGAACCCCGCAAATCTACCAACAGCCTGTGGACCACCTCGAAGCAGTACTTGTGCTGCATGGGCACCTCATCCCAGATGATCAAATCTACTTTACGGAGTTGCGCAGCCAGCATGCTTTGTTTCTCAATGCCGCTTACAGACCCCTCGTTCAATTCGATCGGTATCTTGAACTGGGAGTGCGAGGTCCGCCCCTCAGGTAGTAGTAGGGCCGCAATTCCTGTCGACGCCACGCAGAGTACAGTCTTCCCAAGCCCACGATAATAGTAGCATATCGTTTGGTACACAAACGTCTTCCCAGATCACCCCTGACCTTGCAGGTAGTAGTGCGCCGTCCGTGGTTCCGTAGAGATCGCCGTTGTGATCTCCGTGAAGGCTGCTTGCTGGTCGACATTCATTTGAACTCGCATAGCTTCCGCGCGAGCACACAGATCTTCCCTCTGCACTGTGGCAGCCCACTCGACATGGCTGCGACTCCAATCCCAAACGTTCATTGGCAGTTCGTGATCGGTAAGAGTCTGCTGCTGATCCGCAAGTCCAGCTGCAAGCAAAAAAAGTCCATAGTCATACTGAGGATCAGGTAAGTCTAGCGGATATCCAGAAATTCCACGGAGCTTGTGAGCCAGGTCGTCACAGAGGTAGTGCTTATATCTTTCCCAAATAGCCAACGGATCCGCAATTTCTCTTTGACGAAGTCCGGTCAAGAAAAGCGTCCGAAGACCATTACCGGTGGTGAACAATACTGCTTCGTCAAAACACTCGTACCACTCTTGGTCATTCTGGGATCATCCACGAGCAATACATGCGGCATGGTACGTTTCGTAAGTAGAACCCTCAAAGTTGTAGAGCTCCGCAAAGGACTTGACGTTGCGGACGACGGTAAGTAGAAGTCGCAAGTAAAATCTCTCACCTGCAACTGGACTGCAGTGATACATTCGTCCAATTCTGTTTTCACCACGCTTCCGGATGGTCCATTCCCTTAGCTTCTTGTTCCAAACACAGTGTGCCGGCATCTCCGAGTAGAGCCAGTCTCCGGCCGTTGGATGATCCGTGTTGAACTTGAAGTATCCCATCAGCGTGGTTCGGGTGGATTCCATCTTTGCAGCGAGTTGCTCAGTTGTCAGAGTGTCGGGGAAGTACACAGTTTGCTGCCCCTGGAGATGCACCTGAAGGTGTTGAACAGGCGGGAATTCTTGATGGGTCCGAAATTCAAACAATCGCCAGATTGCTTCCGGAGGGCTCACGTACCGAGCTTGGAGGTACCGAGTGATTTCGTCTTCCGTATTTGCAATCGCTAAAGTTGTCCGATCAGCGCCTTTGTAAACGTACTTGTGAATGTACTTTACGGCGTGTACTGATCCGCAAACCTCGACATTGATATGCGATTGGTATTTGTTGAGCAAATACGGATTGTACGGCACCACCCAGCGGTTATCCATGATGACCTGTCGACCATTTTTCTGCACATTGGACGTACCTTGGTGAGCGGTTAGTCTGAATTCGATATGATTGAAGATAAAATCACGAAACGTACCTGTATCACGACGCATGTAAATTGGATAACCATCTTCGGTGATGGTTATCTCGTTAGTAAATCCCTTTGGAAATCGCTTTTGACATTCCAAGGGGCTGCTTGGGTTCTTCCGGGCCATGCACGGGTTATTTGGATACTCAATTCCACAGGGCCCATGGAGCATGTGAGTGAGAACTAAGTCTCGCAATTTATCCGACGGATTCGTACTCTCAGCCGGAATTTCTGCACTGACGATCTCGTTGACTTTGGCAGCGGTTAGATAGCTCCTCGCATCTTTCAAGAAGAGCAAAAGATGTAAATGAGGTAAACCACGCTTCTGGTACTCAATCGTGTAAACATGCCCCTGGTATTCACCAAAAATACCTTTGCGAACATCCTGCAAGAGCTGCTTCACCTTCAGGTGAAAGACGCGAGCAATTATATCAGGTCGATCGGTCGCATGCTGACCCTCCCTCAACTCCAACCTAATTTCCGGCCAATTGGGGTTAGCTGTGAAGGTGATGAAGAGGGTTGGGCGTCCGAAAAAGCGCACAATCGCCATTGAGTCTTGAAACAATTGCTGCATGAACCGATCACCGCCAACAAAAGAGGAAGGGAGAACGCAGCGCCGGCCAACATCTCGTCCGTTCACGTCAGCTTGATCTTCCCGAATCAAAGCGTCCGCAAGCCCGTTATACACAGCCGCACGAATAGTTGTCTGATTAAGCCGTAACCAGTCAAGCCGAGTAGTTTCACATGCGACATAGGAGTCGACGACGTATTGCTGGAATAAGCGACCAGCAAGAAACAGAAGGGATACTTCACCGACCCGTTGATGGAGCCTGAACCGGTAGAATGGCTGTTGGCCAAGACGTAACTGCTGCCGGTTGTTATGAGCATTCAACAGCGAAAGTTTCCAATGCCAGCCCGGCTCACCGAACGGAAAAAGTAGGACATAGTGTAATGGCATGTACGCAGGATTTGTCACGGGTACTCGGTGCAATTGCCGTCCGTCCTGACCCGGTTCGCGGACCGCTAGAATCACATCTCGAAAGCTGGCCTTGTCATATTCGTCTGGGATGATAGCAGCCACCTCGCCCGTGAGTGGAAGATTTTCACGACGACGATCGGCTCCGGTTTGAACGACTAAGGTCATTTGTGGACTAATGACCATGCGAAAGTTGCCTTCTTGTGTCTGCAGGCGCTCGCGAGCTGTCTTGTAGATCCGAATGAGCGGATTTACCTCCATCATCATGGCGTGTAGATCACGAAGAATGGTCGAGTCGAGTTCTGGATCACGCCCTCGACGTAGTTCAGCCGCATATTCAGGGTCGTAGAAGAATAGCTGTGCGAATGCCGGAGTTTGCTGCGCGCCCGGAACCAATGGCCCCTGCAAATGGTATAGCTCTCCATGAGCCGTGAATGTGGTGAGCCCACGCCGCAAATCCACCCGATCATCTTTTCCCGTGTTAACAGATGTAAAAGCCAACGCAGAGTTGTAGCTGCGAATCTTCTTTCGGAAGCTGATCGCACGTGGATTCTGTCCGGTGTAAAGCTCCAGCAGGGCCTGTGGCGGATTCCGTAAGAGCGGGAGAGCTACATCCCCTTTCTTGCAACATAGCACAAACTCACCACCTGCAACCTTTTCTTGGGCAAAGTGGAGAGCCTGGCAGTGTCGACACACGATTTCCATCCGACCAACATCGTGTGAATCCGTAGCTCGAAAAACGGATTTGAAAGCGGCGGGAACTCGGACCGCTGGTACGTGAGGCGCAGGTTCCGGCGACGGAGGCAAATGAGGAAGCAGAGCAATCTGCGCAGGAGATTCATCGGCAGGTTGTTGTGGAAAGGGATCGATGATTGGCGGGGGTGATGGAGGCGGAATTGTTGTCGAGGGTGTCACATCGGCAACAGGTGGTCGAGGCGATTCGATGACGGGAGGACGTTCGGCAGCAGCAGCAGCAGCCCGGGCAGCTTCCATTTGAGCCTTAGTTCGTCGCGGACGCCGAGCAGGTCGTGTATCGCCCGTAAGACCGGCAACTTCTGCATTGCGAGTCTGCCGAGCCTGGGTCTTCTCCCAATACACGTTAATAAAAGATCACTAAACACGAATTGTAGACGTACCCGATGCTGATTACATTTTCTGTAATAACGCCCAAAATGATTTATTGAAAAATCCGCGACAGGTCGCATCCTCCGACACACGGAGCAATATGAATCAGTGGAATCCATTCTTAGAGAACACGTCTTATGTATGTTCTGATAGTATGTCAGTAACAGGTCTCGAAGAAGATTTACCAACATACCTGAGGTTCGATGAATTCTTTCCCACAACGAACAAATTCTTAAACTTCTTTAGCAATATCCGACGGAATAGATGCTGTTCCAGAAAATGTGCCCCGAGATTTTCTTTCAAAACACGTTAGTGACAACTTTGGTAGCGCAAATTGAAGACATACCTATTGTCAATTAATTTTCTGTGATGACAGTCTAATTCTTATATTCAAAGCAATATGTTTAAAAATCGACAACTGGAAATAGATGTTGGATCTCAGGCAGTGTCGAAAATTTTCAAGTAGCGTACGGTCGCATTCGCGCTATTGGCGACCAATCAAGCCTCCTCGTCTTCGAAAATTGGTTCCATTACTTACCTCTTGTAGCGACCTACACCACCACCCAATCAGCGTGGCACCCTTTCACCATCGGATCCACATTTAGCCCAAATGCCTTAGTCAGGCGCACGTGAAACTTTTCAACTATATCCACCAACCAGCGCGCCCCATTTCCGTCCGTGTTCTGCCGTTTTCGGGCGGTCAGATGGAATGACATCACCCTTGGCCCTCCCGACAAATCATCTTTGCAACCTTTTTATCAGGTCTCCATAGATAAAGCAATATATTATAGACTAGGTCCTGGCCCTGCGGCCCTGCGCTTCGCTCCGGGGCAGGGTTCCTCACGCTGCTTCGGAAGTGGGTGGCTAATTTGTTGACTTGTAATGCGGTTAGTTGGAGTTAGTCTGCTGAGGTTTACAGATCCCTGTCACATGAAGCGGAGGCAGGTAGTTAGGCATCAGATATTACGAAAAGCATGCTTCACATCAGACATGTCGGATGATTGAAGTTATGGGTGGTGGAATGGTCCACGTAAAGTGGAGAGGCAATATCCGTTATGTTAAACTTCGTTTGTCAGTATTATTGGCATTCAGTGAGGGTTGATTTTGCCTTTTGTTAATTCAGGTGAGAAGCGTGAAGTGTGGCTTCCATCTGGTACTTTGGAAAGGCGTGTAAATATTCTGAGTCAAACCCGAACAAAAGTTGGTTTATACTCAAGAAGGAGGATGGCAAAGGTTAATCTTGTGGACCCATTCGAGGACGTGTAGATGAGTAATAAGTTAGTTGATCTCATCACTTATAGATGTCGATCGAAGAGCATGTCTTCAGTACATGTTTCACTTTCTTCGTAAGAGCAGTTAGTTATTCTCAATAAAGGCATGAAGCAATTCATCATAAGGTCGAGTTATAATCAGTTTACGTGAAGCAGAACGAAGATAATCATTCCAGATTACGGTTTACTTGATTCACATGAATAGGAAATGATAATTTTGCCTTTATCAGAGCCAGATGAGAAGCGTGGAGTTTCTAACTTCTATCTGTTACTTGGGAGGAGGCGTTTAATTGTTTGGACCAAACTCAGGTGAGAATTTGATGGTTTTCAATATAACGGAAGTTACGCATGTTCAGCCTGAACAAAGGTAATTTGTGTATCAGGGAATGGATGGTCTATTCCCTGAACATGACATGTCAAGTGGATTGCGCAACAGGTCATGTTGCATGATATTGAAGGCCTATATCCTTTCCAAACAGGTATTATAAGTGGGTGTTGGAAGGATGAGTCAAGGTCTTCTATGTAATATGTAGACCAATAATGTCTGTCGAGATGAAACAGTGCGGTAATCTGTAGGACTGGATGATGTAAGAGAGGAACAAATTAACATCTTCGATGTTGATGGAGAATGATGACAGGTAGGGTCGGGTATACAACATGCATATGTAGTATAAGGGTCTAGCACTGGTGAAGTGAGATTCCGGATATGTTCAGATCGTGAATAGTCTGTGAAGTTCACGACAATGTAGCAATAGTAGCTGAATTTGAGAATCGTATGTCTCCAGCAGAAGAGTAATGACATAGCCTTCTTTAAGACATTGGTGGCATACGTTAGGTGATAGTAGATGATCGTGGATGAAGATTATTTCTTTTGAGATAACCCTAACGATACTATTATGATTTTGTTGACATTTTTCGTTCAGATATATTTTTAGAGTCCGATAGCGTTTCTTGCATTATGTCTGAGGTATTGATTCCAATTGCATCTACAACTACCGCATGTAGGATGATAGAATACTCGTTATGTTTTATAGTTTTTGATACATTATCTCTTTTCTTTAGGAGCAACATTTTTTGCAGCGTCTGTGGGCTGTCTTTGTAGCCTTAGCTTTCTTGCGTTTACATGTCAATCATAGGTCTAAATTTTTGTGTCGTACGCGTAGCTAGCGGAGCATATGTTTCATGCGTAAACAGAAAATAGTCGACTTGAGATCCTCGATACAGGTTCGACTAATGTAAAGGGTATGTGGTGTACTGTCAATAAACGTGTTAGGTAAGTAATTTAATCGAAGTAAAGACCAACCTGATGAAGGGTGAAGATTTATGGCGAAACCAGTTGAGATCAAAAGTGTATGTGAAGAGTTGAGTATGAATTGGGGGTTGGATGGGATGATGAGAAATATTTATAGTTTGTGCAGATGGGGACTTGCTAGCGTCAAAATAAGCGATACGCAATCATTACATAAGAATTATCAAAAAGTTCAAAAAAAAAGATATTAAGAAAGTCGCGTGACCGTTTTGCTGAATAACATTTTTTTTTAAAATATAAAATATGGTACGTTTTCAGAAGTATCGTGTGTAGAACATTACTTTCTAAGTGGCAACTAATAAGTACGCCATTTAAAGACTATGAACCACAAACTGTCCTTTGTGATCACGTTGGCAACATCGCGCAACTTTGACCTTGCCATCTAATTGTATAGTAAAGATTTGATTTGTTTTTCAAAGATATCCATATATTTGGTCATTGACTCGCGTTGTATTGAGCATTCAAAGTGTGGCCCTCGTAAGTACAATGATCACAAACTACGTGTTTCGAACGGCGGGCAAAATTGAGTATGATTGCAATAAGACAACTAATTATCGCATCTAATATCTTAGTATCCGATTATCCAATACCTTAAATCATTATCACGGCATGCATTCATGTTACGTGTCGAAGGTGAGAATAAAAAACCATTCTTAAAACACTCGATCCACAAACTGCCAATTTTAGTAGGTGTGGCGTAATGACGTCGCAATGGATATTCCCAAATCTACAGGTGTGAATCTAATGGACGCGTCGATGGATCCAGAAAGATGCATCCTTGTAAGTCATTCTGTTGCGATGACGGATAAATAATGAAGGAACCATGTTCATATCACCTTTATAACCCTCAAGCTTATTGTAGCATGGGTGTAAAACCACGCTTGATTTCCCGGGGTCTCTTTAGCGACAATGCATGTTATATAAGAAGTTGTTGTACGTGAATGGCTCCACAATATAGTATCCCTGTGGATGAATTCCGACCATGCAAGCCCTGATTACTATCAGCAAGGGGCGGAACTCAGCCTGAACTTGATGCATCGCGCTTAATTATGCAGTGTCGTGTGATATCGTTATTGACGAACTGCCGCGTTGGTGGATCCTTAACCTTGTATTCCAGTTATAGTATTCTGCTAATAAAAGCCCTTCTTACTATTCGCAAGGGGCGGAACATCGCTCATACCCTTGTTGCGCATATTTCATCCTATTCGCCTTATACTCTGCTGGTCGACCTTACGCATTGACAAATTCACATAAAATTATCCCTAGAGTTGTTTCCTACACTTGACACTCATGATAACGACAGCACGTCGCGACAAACCATTCCCGCAACTATGTTAAAACTATTTTGAGTTTCAAATGTACGATGGGCGATTGCTTTCTGAATTGCAGCGGTAATGCGAATCACTTTTTCGGGCGTAGAAGGGTACAGTCATGCCTCTGATAAATTAACTAATTCACTGCGATCGAACAGATAAGTAATTAGAGGGATAACTGTATCAATGGTCGTTGGTTTATACGGATGTTAATTAAGTGAGATAAAATATTTTTATACAGTGTAAAAGTTCCCAGTGGCATACCCATGCTTGTAGCAATGCATGAAGAAAATTCGATTCAGGGTACAAAATGGTGTCATATATGTTATAAAAGATTAACATCTTATCTGGGATAGCCATGCTGGCGTTCTTACATTAAGTAAATGCTCGTCAGGGATCTAGCAAAATAGCATGATGCATAATTCATCAACCGATCAGGGATACCTTCAAGCATAATACCTTGAAAATAAACTTGTCAGGTTTATCCATGCTAACAACTGAGAATTGTTCGTAACTACGTCAGGGGTGATATAATTGGCATTTCTGCATATTGAGTTATATTTTCAAGGATATCCCTGTTACTGTTTTGCATAAAACATTTTTCAGACTAGGATATCACTTGGGCTATCAATTTTTTGAATAATATCATTGTCAGGGCTATCCATGATGGCTCCTCTGCATAAGTATGTATCGAAATAAGGATACCCCTACCCTGATTCGGGGTTGAAAAATGGCCATGCTAGGCGTATCCCTACACGTGTAGGATCATAAATTTAATATTACAGGGTAACCCATAAATAAACCCAGGCAAAAACTTTGAAATTTTGAACGTTATCCATATTTATAAATTATTTGAATACAACTTTCTATCAGGGATATCCCTACATGGAAGATATTATTTTCTTAAATTTCAATCATGGATACCCATGAGACTTAATTGACATTTAAGATTTCAGAGTCAGGGTTATCCATGATTATATATATGCGTTGATTAAAATAATGTCGGCATAAATCGAGAAAGAATTTATATAAAATATCATAACACGTCTGGGGTAACCTTGTTAACATTTTAACCGAAAAAAATATGTTGCCACGGAGATCAATTTAACCGAATAAATATGTTGCCGTGGATACCAATTTAACCGAAGACGAACGTTGCCATAGTTACATTAGCACAAATTTATGTATTTCATATTTTTTATGTCTGCACAAAACATTTCATAAGTATTATGCTCGAATATTATGTTTACTTAATTTGTATTAATTTGTTCATTTCAATATTTGCATAAATAATTTTTGATCAAAAATAGTAGAAATTTTGTATTTTTTTCTATTTATACATTGAAAAATTAAATTACTTCTATAATTTTAGCTTACAAATGTGCCATAACTACAATTACAAATCACGATATGTTTTTTATCCACAATGTAATTACTTTCTACACTTTTACTTGTTAGATTCAGAATTTTCAGATAATGGTTTTACGTTACGGAAAGCTTCGCGTTTACGTCAGTATGGCAATTTTAAAAGTCATTGCGAAAAATCACTACGAATGTCCTTACAGAGTCCGAAACTTGTTGAAGTTGGAAAGTGTGTCCTCCTGGAGGCGGTTCTGGGTATGGTTGAGGCGCAAATGGTATCCAGTCAAGTCCGTTTTGGAAAGTGTGCTAATTTCCTACTCATAAGTTGTCAGTGATACGTCTCAGATTAAGTATTTCGAATGAAGTATTTTCAATACGTCTTTTTGATAACTTCGACCATGGTTTTTGTCAGATACCTGAGATAAGAAGTTCCTCTGGAAGGATATGACTGGTGTCTCTGTGGAGATCTTTTAGTAACGGTTTAAATACGTTATCTGAAGCTTTCGAAGTTGAATGTAATTTCTTAAGGAATGTGTCCTGAGTATGTATTAGCAATCGTTTTCTGAACAGCATGGTTTGAATTAAATCTTCAGATTCTCTATACTTCTCAAACTTATCGGTTTCCTGTTTCTCTTTAGTTGATGCATCGGCTATTGCCAGTTGTCGTCTTTCTTAGTTTTTTTTGAATAATTAGATAAGGTCATCTTGAAAATCTGTTCAGACTCGTCGGCATTTCGAATAAAATTCTTCTAAAGCTCGTTTAAGGCTTTTTTGGAGCTGGACTTGAAACGTACCTGGTGATAATATAGTCTGTTCAAAAAACTGTAGATTGATGAATGTCATTGGATCGATTAAAATGATGTCTGATATTGTAAGAAGCGGTGAATTCGATTTTAAAGCTTGTTAGTAGAGTGTAATCTAATTTTCGGATTTGTACCTGAGCAAATGTGGTTAATTGTCAGATGCCTTAATTTATTGGATTGCGAAGATGCTGGTAACAAATATTTAACAGATTCGCGACTGAAACGGTTAATATGACTCCTGAAATCTATACAGTGATGTACCTGAGCGTTATAGAAATATGAGGTGCAGTGACGACCTAAAATTGTCAGTGAAGCAGTTTGTGAGAGGATGTTTCTTACATTTGAAGCTCTTCGCTGGTGATTTCGATTTTAACGCCTGTGAAGAATAATCAGCTAGATTTGAAGACGTATCTGATTTAAAAACGATGAAATGTTGTCGCAGCGACCTGTTTAATAGTCAGAGATCAAGAATAAAGTAGCTACCACTCATCTGACGCTTCCTGTTAATTATCAGCGATGAAAAATGGACGACGGACTTGATTCTGGATTATTACTGCTGCGACAATGACCTGTGGGTTTGTCAGTATTGGAAATGGAGCGATTTACTCACCTGAAGCCTTGAGTGATTCGATATTCCTGTGAAATTGTCAGGAATCAGCGTTGTGGACGACGTACCTGATTCAAAAGCGATGAAATTTTGTCGCAGCATTCTGTATAATTATTAGAATTCAGGAATAAAGAAGCTGTCACTTACCTGAAGCTTCCTGTTAATTGTCAGCGATGAAAAGTGGACGACGTACCTGAAATCGAAATTATTACTACTGCGACGACGACCTGTGGGATTGTCAGCGTATCAAAATGGGGTCGTTTACTCACCTGAAGCCATGTGTAATTCTATATTCCTGTGAGATTGTCAGCGATGAGGATAGGACGACGTACTTATATGTGGTGGTTGAAAATTCGACGACGACGATGATGAATGTAAAAGAGAAATAAGAAGCGACGGATTGTGTGAGGTGATGAAAAATTTTCTTAGCGTGGTCCAGACGCTAGCGGCGACGAATGAGCATTTGCGAATTCTCACTCGGTATCCACATTAAGTCTGACGGGCTGAGTCAGACATCCGACACTCTGCGCGCCAATCATTACTGCCGATTTTGGGCGGTCAGACGAAATGACATCACCCTTGGCCCGCCCGACCAACCAGCGCTCACTCCGCCGCCCTCTGACCAATCATCTTTGCAACATTTTTAAAAATCGTATCTGCAAATCTCTCAATACTATAAGAGAAGAAGAGAAGATTGTGATCATCATAATATTATGTCTATGTACACTAATTACAGTTCTTTCCTATACCATAACTTTCTAATATCTCCCAATCTTCATTCGCACCATCAGTGACTTAATCTCGTATTATTCATTCAATCAAAGTCCACGCAAGACCTCAGTCTCACACGACCAAGATTCCATACCTTATTCAAAAAATCTTTGAAGTACTATAATGTGCGACAACACCTTTCTACTCTAAGCACGTCCATTGCGTGTCAGCATAACTAATTTCTGTAGAATTCTCTCTATCGAACCATATAAATGGATCCCTCACCTATTACAGCTCTTTCTGCTCCTCCTGCTGGTTCCTACGCTTCATTCGAAGCCTTACACGAGGCTGTACAAGGCCATGCCAAAGCTGCTGGATAGCTATCACGATTGCTAGTTCTTCGAAGAGGAAAGGCAGAACAATGAAGATTCTGATCTACAAGAAGGGTGGTTGTTACCGCAGTGAGGTCGATGAACCATGTCGAAAGCGACAGCGACTCACTCGGAAGACAAATTGCCCCTTCAGGTGCAAAGCTAGGGAGAGGACTGAAGTCACATGAGATATTTGTTTTCTATAAGCAGAAGATGGGAGTATCGATACAGAGAGTATCAGTCACAATCATGAGCCCGCTAACCCATCGTCTTTCCCAGAGCATCGTCGTCTCAACGAAGATGATATGGCACTGGTTCGTAATAACTTCAGCATGTGTATTCCGGCATCTAGGACCGTAGCAACCTTGAAGAACCGGGAGCATGCACCTGAGGTCAACCATCGTGATATCTACAACATTAACGCCCAGATATATCGCTCGAGCCAACACGGCCTTTCAACTTCTCAAGCATTCATCAACTATCTGACCAAGCAACGTGCGAATGCGAGTGTGTTCTTTGAGTATAGCCAGTACGCTTTAGGCCATCTCAACTACTTGTTTGTTGCGGATACACGATCCATCGAGTTGCTGAACGAAAGTCCAGATATCCTACCCATGGATTGCACGTATATGACAAACAAGTTTGGCATGCCTCTTTTGGACATTCTTGGTGTTGATAATCTTAACAGTTCGTTTACCATAGGATATTGCTTTCTGGACTGGGAAAACGAGCAAAATTATGACATGGCTGTGACTCACCCCAAATCTCTCTACCTGCATAACCGACATCCATCCGTGATTGGTACTGATTGCGAACTGGCATTGATGAACGCAATTGATCGTCACTTTCCGCATTCTAAGACCAGTAGAATTATTTGCTTCTGGCATATATGTAAGAATTTGATGGTCAATTGCAAAGCCAGATTCGAAACGGAAGAACGGTGGAAAGAATTTGGAAGGCTCTTTTCAGATGTCGTGCACTCAATGTCACCCGAAGGACATCTAGACAGAGTCGAAGAATTCAAAACAGAGTTCAATTACAACGAGGGCGAATTGCACGAACTTCCGCCAGCCAATTCACCTGGTGATCTTGCTCGGCACACGACCAAAACCCTTGAGCAAGATGCTGTGAGGTATGCCCTTCAGCAATGGTTAGAGCCCCGGCACATGAACATCATGCACGCCTGGACCAATCAGTTCTTCAATCGAAATACGACGACAACCTCCAGGCTCGAAGGTGCACACGCTGTGCTCAAGAAATGGATTGAAACTCCAACCAAGAAGCTGTCGTCTGTTTGGGCCTCGATTCAGCTGGCACTGTCTGATCAGACCAACGAGATCAGAATCAAACGCTCAAGAGCACGCGACAGCTTGCCTGCAGGAATCTCTGGAGAACTCTACTATGGAGTTCTGGGCAGAATTTCACACTTTGCTCTTCATGAAACCTGCAAGCAGGTCAAATATGCACGGAATGAGGAACTGCGAACACGGAATGGACAGAGTTCCATTTGTACTGGGACATTCAATAAGTGGATCGATATGCCCTGCTGGCACATCATCCAGGAGCGAATGTCCCAAAATCGAGGTATTTTAACTTTGGGACCCTGACCTCTGGCCGAGTTAAGCTAATTCATTCGTTCACGTCTAACGATCAACGATTTCCATCAACATTGGCACTTTGATCGTCCGCAGCCTAATTTCTGGCAGCTTATTCCTGATCCTCCGATTCTTGACCCTGTGATCCGGCAACAGCGTCGAACTGAGGAATCTGGACGCCGTGCCCATGCTAGAGCACACAACAGGCAGCAGGCCGCTCAAACTGGCCGTATCCTTTCCCAACACGAGACCTTGCAACCGGCATTACGACACTGCACTGCTTGTGTTGAGTTAGAACACGACAAGATAAGATGTCAAGGTTGTTGGGCAACAGGCCATACTCGAAGTCATTGCACTAACATCTAAGGGGGGTCATAATCGTTAGGCTGAAAGACGTATTTTATGTTCTTCATAATTTTACGGGTCCTGTTTTCTTTTTCAGGGATTAGAATCAATTAAACTTTTTATAATTAGAAAAAATCTATTCTTGTCCCAAATTTAGTAGCAGATCAAAATAACCAGGCAGAATAGTTTTTACATGGGGGGGACTTCCCATATCCAAAAGGGGGGGGGACTGCGTTTATCACGACTCGCATCTCTGTCAACTTTAAAACCTATTGATTATCTTCCCACTTTGGACCACCCCCGATGAAATTGACGTGTCGCTTACCTTTTTAGACCCCCAAGTATACGACCTCGATGAAACGGATAACCGACGGAGGATGAAATTCGCTGGGCACAAATTTGGGAAGGGAGGTTGCTCGTGACAATCGATAAAGGATGTAGTTCTAGTGGGAATTAATGAGAGACAGAAGGACAAGTTAGCAGGATGTGGAACAACATTAATGGTAGTGGTAATAGTAACGGGAAAAGATTTTTCGGGCGAGACAAGTGTGGATTCTGCCTCCAACCCGGTCATTGGCGAAAGGACTGTGCTGCATATACACGGGTGCAGAGTCAGCTACTGGAATCGGGGACAAAGACTGGAACTAATAGCGCAAATCTGGCCAAAGAGACATCCCAAATAAACCATTACGATTATATCCACTCTAACCAACGTGCTAATATTAAAATGGAGACTGCTCTCTTGTCTGTCTATCGAGGCGGGTTAAGTTAGAAGATTGACTCAGGTGCCACACGTCACTTCAGCGGAAGATTATCGGATTTTTCTGGATTAAAAAGATGGTCTTCAGTCAAATATGTCTCAACGGCCAATGGTAATACTTGTCCTTCTGACGGTTACGGTACATGCATCATTGGAAATCTGATACTCAAAGATGTTTGGTTTGTCCCGGAATTCAAAGACATCAGGCTTATATCAGTCGGAGCCCTTAATAAGGATGGAATCAGTGTAACATTCGATAATGGCACTGCGATGGCAAGAAGAAGGAAAAACGTCCTATTCAAGGCCCCTCTCTATGACGACCTCTACCAGCTCACAGACAATACAATAGAAGCATACTCAAGATCACAACAATCACTTGCAGCTCACCAGTCTTGAGCCACTGCCCAAATATCGACTCCTATCGATGAAATGTGTCGTGTTCCATCGAATAACACAGAATTATGGCATTTTAGATTATCCCATGGAAGCTACAAAACACTAGTCGGGCTCCCCAATATCCCTAAGAAACCAAAAGCAATAAGCAAAGGAGAAAACGCATGCGAAGCCTGTTTAGCTGGCAAGATGAAGGAAAATTTTTCAAAGAAAGTAAACGACAGGACGTCTCAACCAGCACGCAGGTTGCATGCTGATATTTCCGGTAAATTGCCAACATCTATTCGGGGATTCAATTATTTTCTCGTCATCATTGATGATGCCTCAAGGTGCGGATGGCTGAGACTTCTCAAGAATAAAAGCACGTCCGAATGTTTACCGGCTATCCAGGAAATATTAGCTCATTTACAACGAAATTCTGGTGAAAAGGTTGCATTCTTAACGGCAGATAATGGATCTGGAGAATTTCGACAATCATGGAAAGATTGGTGCCGACAATTGGAAATTGAAGTACAACCCTCTCCTAAATACAAACATTCTCTAAATGGAGTCGCTAAACGAGCAATTGGTTACTTGGTTCAACTGGCAAAATCAATGATCTTTCACGCACAATTAAATTGGAAATCAAATTGGTGTTACGCTATCGTCCATGCAATGCACATTCGGAATAGACTTCCAAAACCGGCTTTACCATATGGTCCTGAAGACACGCGTCCCTGCTCTAACGTGACCCCCATAACGGAATTTTCGGACAAGACTATAACACTCGATAAATTACGCGTATTTGGTTGCGCAGCGTGCCCATTAGTTTTAAAAGAAACTAAACCAGCTTTCTCAAAGTTTGCCCCTAACATTGAAATTGACTGGATTTTTATAGGCTTACAAAGTAATTCAATTTTGGTTTTACTAAACAGGAGAACAGGTGCCGAGCAACGTAGTGTGGATTGCGAGTTCAAAGAACACATCTTCCCTGGCACAAGCATTCAATTATTAAATCCTGTCACAGGGCTGAAGCCTGACCCTAGTTAGGCTAATGCCTAAACACATAAAAATTAATTAGCCGAGCTAATTATGCATAATACTTATTGTTAATTTTATTAATAATGGGCCGAGAGCGGAGCCTAGCAACATCATCTTATCCAGGAATATAAACAAAACAAATTGACAACCTCAACCGAGTCATACAACATCCTGGAAGAAGATTCAATTATGCTTGCAATTAGGTACTCCTTGAACGACTAATCTAAGCTCCATTATGATTTAATATAATGTAATGATGGCAATGGAAATAGAAGGAGATGAGGGAAGAAGTCATAAGTTTGAACAGGGAGATTTTATTTCATTCGATTTGGTCATCAAGAGAAACAAGATTCTCGAAATGTAGATAAATAAGAGAGAAACTTCTTAGATTACTTTCCTCTTCACTTCAAGATTTTCTTGTATACAGCTCTGAGTATAGTTTGAATAAAACCCTGCTTTAAGACCCTCACAAATCCTACTCAAGGTAATAGAGTCATTGGGGACTCAGGCCAAGAACTAAGTATTAGATCAGGTCAAAATACTAGTGTCATCGAGGACTTGTATTCAAGAAATGAAAGTCAACAACAGCTGCAAGAACCGCTCAATAAAGTCGATAGAGATCTAAGCACAGTTTCTACGATGTTATAATTTTAATGAAGATATGTCGAGCCTAATTGATCAGGGAATATTAGATTGGCTCTCGGGAGTATCGGTGCATGATTTTTGGAATTGGTTTCGGGAGCGTCGGCTTATGGGAATGGAGATTAGTATTTCGAAATATCTTGTGGTTATTGATGGTCTGTTATTTTTTATTTGTCGGAAGATTTGGCGCACCTTCATAAATAAGAAGACGAGAAGGACACTATGTATCTTCAGCTTCGCAATTTGTATTCTTTCTACATATCTATTAATTCGTGGTTTTATCCATTACCTCCTCTGTTGGTCTCATCCACAGATCTTTTGAACTTGAATTTTATCTTTACTTATCTTATCTTCATCCTTACGTTTACCTTATCTTATCCTCTATCTTAAACTCATCTTTTACTCCCCCTTTCGAACCGTCGCTCACCTATCTCCCCTCGAAGACGGCGATTTAATCTCCCTTCCGAGTCTCGCCGTAACATACGAAGTCATTGGAGACTCCAACAGCTAAGCAAACCCCAGCCCTTGACAAATCTAATATTCAAATAATTACTCGCTCCGGAAGAGTAGCTGGGCTTAATACTCAAAATAAAAGCAATAAGGGATTCGGGAGCAGTATATCTCTCATGGTGAAAGCATTAAATGCTCTGCATATTGAACATAACCAAGATTCAACTTTAATAGGTGCCCCGTCTGTATCATTTGAATCGCTAACTTTAGAACAGGCGTTATCAGAAAACAGAGAAGCATGGAAAGCTTTATTACTAGGTGAACTTCAATCATTGGAAAAGAATGATACTTTCGGAATAACCAAAGGTGACTTTTTATCAGCTAATGGGCGCAGACTAATTTCTTCACGTTGGGTGTTGAGGAATAAGCTAAACTCAAGTAGATTAATCGCTCGCTGGAAAGCAAGAATAGTTGGAAAGGGATACGAGCAGCAGCATGTACTTTCATTTGCTGCTGTCCACGACTGGGATCTGGACCACTTAGATGTTGATACAGCATTTCTGAATCCTACACTAAAAGAGCCAAATTATATGAAAATTCCGGAATATTCTCATCTACTCCACCCATGGATCAAAAACGCTGAGAATAAATACTACCTCAAGCTGAAAAAGGCGCTTTACGGACTAAAGCAATCGCCTCGTGAATGGTTTCTCGAAGTTAAAGAATTCTTTAATAAACTAGGCTTCAAACAAGGAGAAGCAGATCCTAACTTATTTATATCGTCACCAATGGGGGAGAGAGGAGAACGAGTTTATATTCATTTATTTGTTGACGATATGCTCATATCTGGTCGTCGAAATCTGCTTGACATTGTAAAGTTACAGATTATGAAGAGATGGAAATGTAAGAATTTGGGACCAGTGGAAACATTCGTGAGCTTTCAGGTCAAGAGAGACAGAGCAAATCGCAGTCTGTCTATAAATCAGAGTCTATACGCGAGAAAACTCCTTGAACGTGTTGGAATGAAAAGTTGTAATGGAGTATCGACACCGCTTGCTACAGGGACTGTTCTAAAAGAAAGAAGATGATGAACTACTGGATGACGACAACTCTGCGTTATACCGACAAATCAACTATCTATCTCTCTAACAGTATTAGACCCGATAGATCATATGCAGCTGGACAACTTGCAAGCTTTATGGCAAAACCAAGTTCATCCTGCCTTAGCCATGCAAAACATCTCTTAAAGTATCTCCGGAGAACATCAAGCCATGGGATCACTTATTTATTAGACAAAATATTAGCTCCTATGTAAATCCTAAGTTTAATGTGTTTGAAATTTATACTGATGCAACCTGGGGAACTGAGGAAGACTGAAAATTTTTTTAGGGCTATGCAGTTACCTACAATGGTGGAGTAATCTCATGGACATCACAATGGCAGAAAAGCACGGCTTTAAGCAGCATGGAAGCTGAGATCATTGCTGCCAATGAAGGAGCAAAAGAAGCAGCTTGGATGGAAAAACTTTGGCTGGACCTAAGACAGGAGCGATACATACCAACACTCTGGTGCGACAATCAAGCCGCGAAAGAGTTCTGTAAGGACTCTGGTAAGTTCCATAACAAGGCAAAACACATCGAGACTCGATATTTTTATATCAGAAATGACATGTGCGCAACAGGACGACTCAATATCGAGAAAATTGCCGGAACGGAGAACCCTGCGGACATACTAACATGGCAGCTTTCAGACGAAGGTTTACGACGACACATCAAGACACAAGGTGTAACGGGCTATGCCCGATTGACTGTGGCTGGGCTAATTTACTTGGCCCATCCGAGTCACGTTATGTGGCGTATTGGTATTTAATGGCCTATGTTATGTATGTGCATGGTCATGCATAAATAGTGCGACCAGCATACTCTGATACTACGGTATTAATCGTGTATAGGCGCTAAAATTCGACTTTTACAGGGTATATAGGCTTTTACTAACTTGAATTAGCATGACGATAAGTAGATCTCCCCACCTAAACTTTAAATTTGTATGGCAAAAATTTCACAACGAAATATTCGTTGGTTTTGCTTTTTTGGTCCATTATAGCCCTCTATTCACTTTTTAATTCATTAATACATTTCATAAATAAATTATACTTCTATCTAGCTAATAATTTACATATCCGCCTTCAGCTTCGTAAACGGCTCTGATTCTTCGGGGCATCGAATCTATCAGTTTCTCCAAGTCATCCCCATTAAACCCCAGATCCCACGCCTCGTTCACTATTTGACGAAGATGCCCTTGACTCCGCTGCCCCCCTTGATCCAACGCTGGATAAAGACGCTCCATGTACGCTTTCATATAACTCCACAAAGTTTCTATCGGATTTAAATCAGGAGAATATGGCGGCCACTCCATTAGAGAAATATTCCTCCTTTCAAACTCACGCATAGTTTGCCTCGACTTGTGAGGAAGGGCGTTGTCCTGCATCACATCTAGTCCTGGTTCCCGAAAGACCGCACTCTCTATGAGAGGCACTATCCTCTCGCAGTAACTGGCCGCAGTGATATGGCCCCACTCCTTCTCCCAAATCAGGCAAGGCCCCTTCTGTCGTCCAAAGAAAGATCCCCAGAACATCCACCCAACTCTCCTCCGCGTCTTGGCTAGGACACAGGTATCTTCGTACTCTTCCCCAATCTTTGACTTAAACTTAGCTCAAGGGAACTCTAAATCTTAGGAGCCTTTAAGGGACTACTGACCTTTCTTGTGACCCAACGATCACTTTGCCGACCATTCATAGCCCAAGTCTCGTCGGACCAGAGGACTCTCATCCAATGTTCCTTCCGCCAGTGGAGATGTATTCTGGCAAACTCATATCTCTTCAGTTTGTTGACTGAAGAGATAGGAGGTTTTAATCGTGCAATCCTGCGTGCATATCCCCTCTTTGCCAGTTCACGTCGGATCACATTCTCGCTCACACCAAAGTGCCGAAATATAAAATGTGCAAGTTGGAAAAATGACATCCGACGATTTTCCGATGATAAACAGACGAAAAATTCTATTTCATCGACCTGGGAACTACTTAGAATAGGTGGCCTACCACTGGAGTACTGAGGCTCGGTATTTTCAACGCTCATGGTGTATTGTACCTGTCGCCATCTAATCCCAAGGCGTTGAGAGATTTTGACGTAACTGTGTCCCTCACTGGCCAAGGTTCTAACCTGCACATGTTACTCTCTTAACCTTATCAATTTGTAGATTTCAGACTTACTTGAATACGTTGAGTTTGTGTTAGGCGTTTTGCATAAGTAGGAGATGCTGATGATGGAGAAGGTTGTTGAGGTGAATCCATCTTTGCGGCAATCTAGTACAGTAAATTAAAATCTTCTAAAGTAGTTGACTTAAGGTTCAGATGCACTCACATGAAGTAAAAATTAGATAGATGAATGAAATAAAAGTATGCCGTTGAGCAAAATAATAGTAAATAGCTGACAATGATTTAAACGAAACGACCTCAGGTGTGCGCGAGTGAAGAAAGGTGCAGGCATGAAGGTGGGCGTTGGACTTCATATACAGATGCATATCTCTTATGCCTTAGGCCATAAGATTTTAAAATTTGAAGCTAACAGGGATACTGTGGATCTATCGTGAGGTAACCTGGAATATCACCACTTTATCTCCACTTTATCCCCGCTTTAACCCCTGTACCCTATAAGAAGCGGATCAACGAACAATACCCTATCATGAGAGTAATTAGCGATATACAGGGGATCCTTGCTATCACTACTAGAACTCTTGAGAAGACTCTAGAAGAGCATGCCGGTTGGTTCTATGTTAAGCAGCCTAAGTGAGTAAGAGGAAGGAATGGATCCTTCTAGATATTAGAGAGATCTAATAAATAGTGGTGCTTGCAGCGATAAACTTTTTCCTCTTCATAGATTCAATAAAAACTTATTTTGTGGTATTGCTTTCGTGCAGTGACCGTTTGCCTTAACCCATAACACTAGGTGTCGGAAGTTTGGACTGATAACTGTCGGGATACTACAGCACAGTTGGAGCTTGACAGCTGAAAGTCAAATGGAGGTTAGATAACGGTATACATTTAATACACATATCTACCAGGGACACTCTTGTATCAGGGCATACATATATGCTGAGCTGAACTGCATAGAGAAAATATAACTCTGCAGACGTAGACTCTGCGGCTTTGCCGGCCGTCTTGAGAGTTAACGAGGTCTAGGTAGATGTTAATACTATTGATTATGCTTTTCTTTGGACGTGTCAATTTGATTATACTTGATTTGTAGACTAAAGCTTGAAATGAAATTTATACATCGGTTTTAGATATCTCAGCATGGGGGAATGCCAAGAATTGCTGAGTCATCTAGCTAGACTTGGCACAAACAGAAGGTCTAAGCGACCTTAACACTTCTACAGTCCAACCTCATTTATAGCGATAGTGGGTCCCAGTATACTCTCATGATAGGGTATTGTTCGTTGATCCGCTTCTTATAGGGTACAGGGGTTAAAGCGGGGATAAAGTGGAGATAAAGTGGTGATATTCCAGGTTACCTCACGATAGATCCACAGTATCCCTGTTAGCTTCAAATTTTAAAATCTTATGGCCTAAGGCATAAGAGATATGCATCTGTATATGAAGTCCAACGCCCACCTTCATGCCTGCACCTTTCTTCACTCGCGCACACCTGAGGTCGTTTCGTTTAAATCATTGTCAGCTATTTACTATTATTTTGCTCAACGGCATACTTTTATTTCATTCATCTATCTAATTTTTACTTCATGTGAGTGCATCTGAACCTTAAGTCAACTACTTTAGAAGATTTTAATTTACTGTACTAGATTGCCGCAAAGATGGATTCACCTCAACAACCTTCTCCATCATCAGCATCTCCTACTTATGCAAAACGCCTAACACAAACTCAACGTATTCAAGTAAGTCTGAAATCTACAAATTGATAAGGTTAAGAGAGTAACATGTGCAGGTTAGAACCTTGGCCAGTGAGGGACACAGTTACGTCAAAATCTCTCAACGCCTTGGGATTAGATGGCGACAGGTACAATACACCATGAGCGTTGAAAATACCGAGCCTCAGTACTCCAGTGGTAGGCCACCTATTCTAAGTAGTTCCCAGGTCGATGAAATAGAATTTTTCGTCTGTTTATCATCGGAAAATCGTCGGATGTCATTTTTCCAACTTGCACATTTTATATTTCGGCACTTTGGTGTGAGCGAGAATGTGATCCGACGTGAACTGGCAAAGAGGGGATATGCACGCAGGATTGCACGATTAAAACCTCCTATCTCTTCAGTCAACAAACTGAAGAGATATGAGTTTGCCAGAATACATCTCCACTGGCGGAAGGAACATTGGATGAGAGTCCTCTGGTCCGACGAGACTTGGGCTATGAATGGTCGGCAAAGTGATCGTTGGGTCACAAGAAAGGTCAGTAGTCCCTTAAAGGCTCCTAAGATTTAGAGTTCCCTTGAGCTAAGTTTAAGTCAAAGATTGGGGAAGAGTACGAAGATACCTGTGTCCTAGCCAAGACGCGGAGGAGAGTTGGGTGGATGTTCTGGGGATCTTTCTTTGGACGACAGAAGGGGCCTTGCCTGATTTGGGAGAAGGAGTGGGGCCATATCACTGCGGCCAGTTACTGCGAGAGGATAGTGCCTCTCATAGAGAGTGCGGTCTTTCGGGAACCAGGACTAGATGTGATGCAGGACAACGCCCCTCCTCACAAGTCGAGGCAAACTATGCGTGAGTTTGAAAGGAGGAATATTTCTCTAATGGAGTGGCCGCCATATTCTCCTGATTTAAATCCGATAGAAACTTTGTGGAGTTATATGAAAGCGTACATGGAGCGTCTTTATCCAGCGTTGGATCAAGGGGGCAGCGGAGTCAAGGGCATCTTCGTCAAATAGTGAACGAGGCGTGGGATCTGGGGTTTAATGGGGATGACTTGGAGAAACTGATAGATTCGATGCCCCGAAGAATCAGAGCCGTTTACGAAGCTGAAGGCGGATATGTAAATTATTAGCTAGATAGAAGTATAATTTATTTATGAAATGTATTAATGAATTAAAAAGTGAATAGAGGGCTATAATGGACCAAAAAAGCAAAACCAACGAATATTTCGTTGTGAAATTTTTGCCATACAAATTTAAAGTTTAGGTGGGGAGATCTACTTATCGTCATGCTAATTCAAGTTAGTAAAAGCCTATATACCCTGTAAAAGTCGAATTTTAGCGCCTATACACGATTAATACCGTAGTATCAGAGTAAGTGTTGAAAATACAGTAAAACTTCTCTAACACGATAGTGGGTCCCGGCATAAGTGTTGAAAATATTCATTGAAATTCATCCATTTATATTTGCAATACTTACCCCTGCACGCAAAATGACCAGTAAGGGTAAGTGTTGCAAATATAAAAGTGCAAGTTACAATGAATATTTTCAACACTTATGCCGGGACCCACTATCGTGTTAGAGAAGTTTTACTGTATTCATTGAAATTCAGTCATTTACATTTTCAGTACTTACCCTTGCCCGATATTTTGGATGCAAGGGTAAGTATTGCAAATGTTAATGGTTGAATTTCGATGAATATTTTCAACACTTATACCGGGACCCAATATCGCTATAGATGAGGTTGGACTGTAATTATATTTACTCTACCCCCAGGGTAAGTTTTCACCAGTGGATCCAATTTGTGGGGCGAAATCGGATCCTTTAAGCCTAGCTAGGTAGCATCTTTTCTGAGATAAGGTTTTCAGACATTCAGACAGGGATTATTTGTATGGTGTTTTTGCCCGACAGAGGTTTTCACTACTGGCACTAGTTCACAAGCTTAACTCAAATTGGTAACATTTTTTGATTTTAATCGATTTCAGATAAACAAGTACATGCAAGTTTACTTTACATAGCAGATTTAATATTTGACAGGTCCGCCTTGAGCAACTATGACTGCCTCACATCTCGTGGGCATGCTTCTGATAAGCTTCTCAAGCCTATCCGGCTTAGTCGCGTCATTCCATGCTTCTTTCACTATTCCTCCAAATTCATCGTAGGATCGCTGCCTTCCCCTTCCAATCTCGGGTAATGGTACTGTATGTTATCTTTCATACTATCCCATACGTGCTCAATTGGATTCAGATCCGGAGAATACGGAGGCCAGTCGATCGGAGTAATGAACCTCTCCCGGAACCCTTCGATTGTTCCCGCTGCGCTGTGTGAAGGAGCATTGTCCTGCATCACAGAAACCCATGGTCTCATGCTCACCATTCTATCAATCAGCGGTACAATTTTCTGAGAGTATGATTCTGAGGTAATAGACCCCCATTCCTTCTCTCAGAAAAGGCAAGGACCTTCCTCTATCCCTGCGAAACTTCCCCAAAACATCCAGCCAAGACTCTTTCTCATCTTTTCCACTACGCAGGTGGCGTTGACTTCTCCACCTATCTTGAACTGAGAGTTATATCGGTACTTTTTATTAGTTGAGGTACAAAGATACCAACCTTTCGCGTTACCCATTCTCTCTTATGTTGGCCGTCTGTGGCCCAGGTCTCATCAGTCCAAAGAATCGCCATCCAATCTTCAACAGTCTAGTCCTTGTGGGCTTCAACCCATTCCCGACGCTTCCTTTTAACCTCTTCAGAAAGGGAGGGCTTTTTCAGCGCTGAAAGACGTCCGTAACCCCTTTTTTAAACTCATTTTGAATAACCCTTTCACTCACTCCAAAATCCCGAAAGGGGCCATGTGCAAGTTCAAACCATGACATTCGACGACCTTCAGAGGATGATGTTATGAAAGCCTCAATCCGGACAACGTCAGAAGAGGACAGTGTTGGGGGCCGACCTGCAGCTTTCTTGGGTTCAATGTACGGAGTACAAAGGTGTATCTGACCTGGTTTCGAGATATGCCAAGTTGTTTTGCAAAATTTGTATGATTGATTTCCGAATCGTGGAGAGTTTTGATCTAGGCGTGTTACCTCAGATATTTATTTACCACGAAAATTGGGCTTACCTGGAGACGCCGATCTCTGTTTAATCGTTTGGCGTTGTTTGTGTGAGCTGCTGGTTGTACGTGGCTCATCTTTTAAAGAATAATTGGCCTATGAAATATGCTAAATGTTGAGAGTAACGATTTATTGATTCTCTTAGATGAAAATGCTGATGATGATAATGATTCTGTAGACAGTAACAGCAACGATGTCTATTGAAGTGCGTAGGTGAGGAAGGGGGGAGAAAGAGATCAAAGCAGCGGTCCAGTAAAAAGCCTGATCACTCAGGCCAACATTTTCAATTTCTATTGGTGTGAAGATTAGCAGGGATTATAAAAGACTAGTGGGGATAAGATTCATAAGCGAGGTTTTAGTGCATGCTGAAAACTTATCCTGGGGCTAGAGTAAGAGATCACACCTTCATAGACATTCAGTAAACGCAATGAATTCAGAATCTCCGAAGGGTGAGAGCTCTAAATATATCTACAGTAAGTCTTTATCGGACGAATACAATAGAAACCAAGATAACCGCCCGTGTCCCAAATTAGCAGCTACATCATGGTGTCGATTTGCCTTGACATTTAGTTTATCTTCCAAACAACTAAATTTAAGAACAGAACATGCATGTGATATGAAACTAGTAAAAACCCTAGATAAGTGCCAAGAATACAATACAGACATTAAAATTAGTGTACGACTAGTATCATGTGAAAGCGCACGCATGTGCATTATTTGTAATGCGGGACTGGATATTTACAACATCAATGCCACTGCGATGTGGAGGATGTGGAGCTGCATTTGTTTAGCAAAATACTTCACCCAAGAATTCGAGGTTTTAAGGAATAGTTACATTCTTTTATTCGGCTCGTGCATCGCCTTTTAGAAGTACGTCAATTTCTAAATTCTCAAATGGATCGTTTGTTTCCTGGTTATGGCCGGACGATGAACATTTTTTTGAGCCCTTTTGGGATGGTAAGAAGTAATTCTAAATGGTTTTGGAGTACGATTTTCAGGGATGCATTTTTAGTTGATTTTTTGTTATCGTTATCGTTAAATGTTTTATAGTTGAGCAGTTGTTGCTTAATTATTTTTGTAACCCAGTCAATGTCAGGATTGATAGTTTCGAGCCAAGAAAGGCCTATAATTACATCTTGAGACTTCATAGGTGCCTCTACGAAATTGGCATAACCTTCGAAGAGCTCGGGTACGTTAATTTTCAATGACGAATCATACGCATAATTGGCAAGTACAGCTATGTTTCCATCGAAAGAAGAGATTTGTCTATCGAGGAAAAATTTACTTCTATCAGGTTTTGTTTTCATTATTTTAGAATTAAATGCGTTGACCTGAGCTACTCCGTCAACCAGCATCTTTGTCTCCATGCCCTCAATCCAGGCCATCGCCTCGACAGATTTGCCCTCATGAAGGCTGGCTATAGTCAGTGGGAGGAATTACGATGAATGAACGGGTGTGGATTGGCGAACCTCGGAAGTGTGTGAGGGTGGAGGTGGCAGTGGTTTGCCTTCTCTGGCCAAATTTCAATTAGACGTTGGCACAAGTAGGTAGGGTGATTACTGTTGTAACAATGTGCTGACCACACTGATCTCGATTAGGATCGGTATGAGTAAGTATGACTAGAATTAGTTTAAACCACCGACAGAAATAGTATCATCTGGAATGCTCTAGAAGTAACTGGCTTAAATGTGTTAGTTATGGATTTGCTACGAAGCTTCTAGAATCGGCGGATCTTATATATAAATATGTCTGTATCTAGTTGGATTAGTTAAAATAAGAAGAAAAACCTGAGATAACTTTCGCGTCCCTACAAACACCTCAGCCATTACCACCCAAGCACTCTCCAAACCCCTCGAAGCAAGTAGTTCTCCTTTGATTGAAGCCCCCAAGTGCATATACAATATACACCCTCCAAAATTCAATAATTACCACCATCAAATATGCATAGATTGTTACCTTTTTTCAAATCTCTAATTTCTTGAGAGATTTACTCCTTACATATGTTGATTGATGTGTTAGCTGGCTACCATTAACGAATGCATTAGGGACATAAGTCTGGTGTGTAAGATTATGCCTGGGCAATGATCTGAGGGTCTCACGGATATAAGGAGCAGTTGTTCCACGGGGTACGAAGCGGGACTAGAAAGCTCGTTTGATGGGGGTGAGATGAGGGTGTGTCAGGTAATAGGTGAGATGGTGGTATGGGTGAGGGGCGAGCAGCGGGAAGTGCTCTTCAAAGCAGAAGAGAAATGGGCGGTGGGATTGGTCTTCCGGTGTTACGGCGTGCAACAAGTTGAGTATAATCGCCGTCTGCGAGGTACGGATGACGTGGGGCGGTAGACTTAGGTCGGAACAAGACGAACGAAACAAGACAAATGGAACAAGACGAAAGGATGCAAGCAAGTAATGCAAGAAGATAGATTGAGAAGCTGGAGATCTAAGTCCCAGATCCAGCCTCATTATAAATATACAGGTTACACCTAATTCCATAGTCTGTCCGGAATCAAGATACAAGCTCAAACTAACCTAACACTGTAGCCTTCGTATCATCCGCATCTGACTCTTTCCGTGAGTCGCGTAAATAAGTCATGCCCGACTTTCCTAGTCAGTCGCGTAACTGCCTCGTGTCGTGGACCCTTGCCCCTAATATTGGACATCTGACTCTGAGCTCTTGGCGGCCATGACAAGACAGGTGCCAGTCTTGATGGTGCATGTTGAAATCTCCTACAAGGATAGTTCTCGGGGTGATATGAAGATTAGTTAAAGAAATGAGTGCCTGGACTCCGTCTCCCGGATTGGTGGCTCCAGGGGGGGCATTGTATACGTTTACGATCAAGACACTGGACCCAGCTGGTGACTGAATCTGGAGAAGCAGAACATCCCTCTGTTCCTGTAGAGAAAAGTTAGTTGGACGGGTTTGTGTTGCCACAAGTCCTGAGTTTGTTCTTATGTAAGTCAGAACACGCGGTCGGAGTGACCAGTCGTCGATCGGAGTGAAGCATTGGAATGAAGGGTGCTTTTGGGTGATCCTCTGTGAGAGATCTCTGTTTATGTATGGTTCCTGGATTAGCAAAATATCCGAATCAATTCTAAAGGCATTTTCAAGTGAGAGAATATGCGCCGCTGAACTGCGCCCTACATTGACGGAGAGTATTTTTAATATTGGGTCTCTAACACTCATATATTTCCATGGTGTTGTCCACACAGTGCTCTTGAACGGAGTGCTCTAGACAAGCAAATTTATTTTGGGAAGCGGAAGGGGAGTATGGAGTGTTGCTAGCTGCAGGAGATGGTTGAGGTTGTGGAACTGGAGCTTTGTCTTTGTCTTTGCTGTTTTTTTCGGTGGCTGGTGCACCCACGACGACACAATGAGCTGCCTTAAGGCGCAGTCTTGCCGATACTGCTGCATGTCGAATCTGTGCTGTTTGGGTCCTTGAGGGTAAGACATTTTTTTTTCCTGGCCTTAGAAGACATTGAAGTGAGTCTGCGGCATGAGGTCCATGACAATTGGCACATTTTGGAGGACAGTTATGTACTCTAGAGGGATCACAGCTTTTATGGTTGGCTTCGTTATTCTGAGTAGATCCACATATTCTACAGCGAGGCGCTCTGGCACAAGCGCGTTCATTGTGCCAGGCGAAACACTTCCCGCACTGCGGAGTTTTCATCCTCTTGGGTAAGGGTTTTGTGGCAACTCGTACGCTAAACAAAGGCAGGCTTTTGGAGAGGTGAGAGCCTTCGGGAAATAGTACCATCCAATTCTTTTGGTGTGTGTACTGGTTGTCAGTTTCGCCCTTGCATTCTAGTTTATTAGCAGGTGTTACGTTGGTAAGAACTGTTAAGGCGCTGGCTATGGTTGTCGCCGTAATTTCGTTAAGGACAACTTTTGTTCCATCGTAGCCCATAAACGAGCGCGGCACTCCGGAAAGTTTAAATGCCGAGTATTGCACCGGCTTTTCAACTTTGCATTCTCCCTCTGTTGATAGGAAGGCCTGGATTTCACTCATTCGGCTGAGCAAGGTTTCGTGAGCGGGGGCGGAGGCGGGGCAGATTGCAAATCCAGATCTGATCTTCTGAACTTCACGAACAAGCTTCTCCTTGAGGAACATGTTTAGTTGCAGCATTACTGCGTAAGGTGACATTGCCAAGCATGTACGGTCCGGATGAGCACGAACAAAGATACAGTCATCTTCTTGGAGCTTTTGGGGGCTTGTATCTTTGGGGGGTTTGGGCTGGGCTTGATTACTGTGCGGCCGCTGCCTCTGTCTTGGAACTGCCACTGCAGTTGCAGCTGCGTACGAAGTTTGTTTTTCCGCTGTTTGTTCGGCATTTGCGTTTGTAGCTCCATGGAGTGGGTTTTTTGAGTTGATTTTTTCGCCTACATTTGTGCTGTAGGGGGTTGGTGGGCGAGATAAACCTCTGACATGGCTTTCAAAGTGCCTTCGGGCTACAGTATTCAGATCAGATACGAAGTCACGAAAAGATTTCTGAAGATGTTGGGGTAAAACAATCTCGCAGATCGCGTCGTCTAGTACGGATGCTATGTTCTGGAACAGGAGAGTAGCTTCCTGGTTCCTGGTGTTGGCAGCGGAGGTAGTTGACAATAGTAGTTTTGTCAGCGAGCTCTCTCCAACCGCGGGAGCGGTGATAGGTGGGCGGGGAAGGGGAGGGATCAATGGGAGGGATTGAGACATATCGGTAAGAGCTCTATGGAATGAGTAAAAGATGCTACTGTATATGGTATCAAATGTTGTAGATGGGGTCGGATGGTGCAGTGGTACACCGTCCAGGCCGTTCTCCCAAGTAGAGTCTGGGTAGCTTGGACACATGCCCCACTTGAGACAGGAGAAAGCTGGTTCGAATCCAGCAAGACCCTCACACCACTTCTCTCGCGGTGATACTGTATTCGTAGAATGACGAAAGCATGCTCAGATAGCCACAGGTTTTTCTCGCTTTTCCCTGTGGTGGGTATTCACGGAAGAGGGTACATGTCGTAAGGCGTTATTCTCGTAGTGGTATCTGCAAATGAAATCTGAGTATGAGTGTTCCAAACGTCAAAATGAGTCGTTCTATAACAAAGAATACGTATCTTCCGAAAAATACCTACGTGGGCCTTCAGGCGCCGAAATAGGATAATAGAAAAATTTAATTTTAAATGTTGTAGATGTGTATATAAAGTTGGCAGATCTAGCGAACTTCATTTTGTATAGTGTATAGTATAATATTGCGATCACATGATAACCTCATGACGAGGTCACTATGAACACGCTAGCTAGATCCACCTCGGCTTTGACCTGGGGGTTCCACCGTTCGAGTTGGGGAGATATACAGTAGAACCCCTCTTAGCTAATAGTGGGTCCCGGTATAATTACTGAAGAGATTCATAGAAATTTTACCGTTTATTTTTGCAATACTTACCCCTGCACGCAAAATGACCTGTAAGGGTAAGTGTTGCAAATATAAAAGTCCAAGTTAAATTTATATTTTCAACATTTATACCGGGACCCACTATCGAGTTAGAGAGGGACGACTGTATACTCATTCCGCTAGTAAAACTGGCGGTCCTTCAGAAAGATATGCATTATGGATGTTATGCAATTTAAGAGGATGCGAAGTGGGAAAATTATACTAGTACTAGATACAGAGCCTCAGGGACGGATGGTACAGTGGTACACCGTCCAGGCAGTTCTCTCAAGTAGAGTCTGAGTAGCTTGAACACATGCCCCAGGAGAAAGCTGGTTCGAATCCAGCAAGACCCTCATCCCATTTCTCTCGCGGCTATATTGCAGTCGTGGGATGACGAAAGCATACTCAGATAATCCCAGTTTTTTTTCGCTTTTCCCTATAATGGGTATTCTTGGAAGAGGGTACATGTTGTCATGAGCGGCATGTAGACAGCTAACAAGAGCAAGAACAAGATCCATGATGTCAGGCTATGGATGCTGTCCTACATAATACACAAGATAGATGCATTGCCACTTGGCTAAAAGACCAGACCAGAAATCATAAAACACTATGCTCTGGCTATCTCCATATATATATATTATACAACAGAGGCATTCCTGACACATGTCAAGGTGTTATTCTCGCAGTATTATCTGCAAATGAAATCTGAGTATGAGTGTTCCAAACGTCTGTTGAAAGGTTATGAGATTGCAGTAAAAGAAGGATTGCATTCAACGATGATTGGGACTAAGTATCGATAATCAGTGATTGATAAGAGAAGATAAAGATAAATTATTTACATGGAAATAGACGGACAGTTTATTCTATATTCCTCCGTTACGTAATCAGTAAGCCCTTGCCATCCATAAATACGCCGCACATGTTATGTTCGGGGCCGTGCCCTCTGAAGCCCCATGCGATAGCGTTTCGACACCACGCCATGTCCTTAACACACCCCTCATGGCTGGTCTCGACAGCAGGTAGAATCTATCTTTTAGACCTCCAAATCAGCGGATTTCACTTATTTCTTGGAGTCCTAGCTGTTTAATGAAGCTTTGATGATTCGTTCTCCCTAGAGGCTTGGTCATTCCATCTGCCGCCATTTCCTTTGTGTTGCAATAATTGAAAACCACTTCACCATCGTTAACTTGCTGGCGAATGTACCACCATTTGACGGCGATATGTTTGCTTCTTTGATGCAGCTCGGGATTTGATGTCAACGCTATTGAGCCTTGATTATCAGCATATATTTTCACGCTATCACCATCGGCTGCTTTATATCTCAAGTCCTTCAGGAGCTGTCGAATCCATGCAGCCTCTCTTACAGCCATACAGAGTCCATAAATTTCAGCTTCCGTGGTAGAAAGCGCTACTGTGGTTTGGAGCTTAGAAGAGGATGACACCACTCCACCACTGAGGAAAAATAGCCAGCCCGAATGTGACTTGAATCCTGCCTTGTCAAAGTTAGCAAAGTTAGCGTCTGAATAACCATGAAGCTTGTAGTATTCATTATCTTGGCCATTACTAAATTTTATGCCTAAATTTTTCGTCCCAGCGAGATAACGAAGTATTCGTTTTCCACCCTTGATATGAGCTGGGGATGGGTTATGTAAGTATCTCATAAGCGCCCCACATGCGAAAGAAATATCCATCCTTGTTTGACATGCAAGGTAATTAATGGATCCCATAATGCGCTGAAAAAGACGAATACTCTCTAAGTTTGCTTGTTTGTCATAAGGTACTAGCCATTCTCTAGCCCCTTCTTCCATTGGCGTTGGCTCATGATTGCAGCTCTCCATATCAAAAGTGCTGAGGATTTTATTGATATAGGTATCTTGACACAAGTATACGGCGTTGTCATCACGAATTATGCGCACACCGAGAAAATAGTGAGCATGACCAAGGTCCTCAATGTCCAGTTCATTTGAGATGTCTTCTTTGAGCTTTTTAAGCTGCTCACCGGATTCTGTAATAATAAGGAGATCATCAACATGTGTTATGATGATTGAAAAATCACTGGCGCTAGTATTGATATACGCTGCTTCGTCTGATGGCAGAGGTTCATAATTCAATTTTCTTAGGACTTCCCGAAGTTTCTTTTGCCAGAGCCTTGGCGACTGTTTCAGTCCATATAGAGCCTTGGAAAGTTTATAGACATCGCCTTCGTGGGTGATCCCAAGAGTTTCCTTCCACATGGGAGGCATTTCAACATAAACTTGTCCCTCAATATCACCCTGAAGAAAAGCGGCTACTACATCCATTTGATGAATATCGTAGCCATACTTTGCGGCCAATGCAATGGCTGTTTTCCATGTCGTTGATGCACAAGTACTAGCAAAGGTTTCATTATAGTCAATGCCGTTTCTTTGCTCGAAACCTCGAACTACCCAGCGTACTTTATATTTCAAAACTTCCCCATTTTGGTCACGTTTCGTTTTAAACACTAATTTACCAGAAAGTGGACGAAATTCTGATGGGATAGCTAACCGCTTTTGTAAATTCCATGTCTGGTTATTATGGAGCTGATTATATTCCTTTTGAATGGCAGAACTCCATTCACTGGCTTCTGGTCGACTCATGGCTTCTTCGTATGACTGGGGATCCATGCACAGCTTGGTTCCAGCAGTATACTGTGCCATGTAGGCGACTGGGTATGCACCATATTTTGAGGCATGGGGTCCACGAGCAATTTCATTTTCTGCTTGTTTACGTGACGGTCTGGCATTTGCACCCCTGGTATTATATTTTTTGGGGGGCGGCGGAAGTTCTCGGTTTCCGGTTACTGTATTTTCCGTTTCTTCAACTACTGGACTATGGTCTTGTGTGTTGTTATCTGAGTCATCTGGACTTTCGGCTATATACTCATTTGCTGCAGTACCATCCTCATCTTGGAAGTGTTCAGCCCTAAGGTCAATTTTGTTACATTCCTGACTTGGTTGGTTAACCCGGTGTGTATCAATGAATTCTTGCAAATTATCAGTATGATTTAGTTCATCCAGTTCACTCCCAAATCCATCATCTTTATGATCAGGCCATTGCTCTACCTCAGTTTGGCAATATGAAACCGAGTTGCTCGACTCGTCAAATCTAACGTTCGATGATCGTACTAGTTTAGCTCCCTTCCTAGAGGGTACCCAAATCCTATATATTTTTTCGCCCTCATATCCGACCAGAATGCCGAGTTCAGCTCGAGGATTAAGCTTTTCTGTATGCTTTCTTTTTTCTTCAGGGATTAGAACATAAGCCCTACAGCCCAAAACTCGAAGATGTGAGAGATCTGGCCGATGTGATTGGTAGTCTTTAAAATAAGGATCTACTTCGTCGAGGAAAGCCTCCACTGGGGTTTTCCCATTTAGTGTGGAAGTGCATGTTCGATTGTTTATATAAATGCACGCAGAAAATATCTCGGGCCATAAATGTGCTGGAATTTCCATTGCTATCATCGTCTTTCTGACTTTTCCTATAATGGTCCTGATAGATCGTTCCGCTCTACCATCTTGCCATGGAGCATAAGGTGTCGATATTTCGATGCGTTGGCCTAGATCTGCGCACATTTCCTTAAATTTGCTTGGTGCATATTCACTTCCCCCATCCATACGCCAGGCTTTTATCTTTCGATATTTGCCCCATTGTGTTTCGGAATACATTGCAAACTCCTTGAGATATTCAAAAGTCGTATTTTTTGTACTGAATGTGTATCCCCAACGCTCAGACGTGGCTTCGTCAGTTAGGATCATTCCATACTTATGACTGTTGAAGCCTTCTGGTAAAATTTGAAAAGTATCTACGTGGATACGGGCGAGAGCATCTGTTACCTTATTTCTGATACTTCTTTGCTTGCGCTCAAGTGGCGTTCCTAGCTCGCATGCATCACAGACGATTGAATTAAGAGGTGACTTAGTATTGGCTTCGATGTTTAGGCCGTTCACTATATCTCTAGTGTAGGAAACATTATTTAGTCCTGTATGGGCAAGTCTTCGATGCCAAGTGTCTAATGAGACTTTATTTGAGACTGCTACTAGTGTCCTGAAATAAGCACCCGTATAAAAATGTCTAGTTTCTTGAATAAAGCCAGACTTGTCAATCTGACAGAGTTCTGTGGGCTCCCTGATTTCACCATCTACATATAAAATTCTGTTTGCATGTAGAGAACCACCTTCATTGATTATTTTCCGGAGAGAAAAAAGCTTAACCGGACATTGTGGCATATATCGAACATCACTGAGCTGGATTTCTCTGGTTGTCCCATTTGTCAACATAGCTTCGATCTTCACAACTCCCACCCCTGGCGAAGTAGTAGTGCCACTAGCACTCTCGATCTCAATTGGGTTTTCGGTGTAATTGATAAAGTCAGACATGCTGTTAGTTACCATAGTGTCAGCACCAGAGTCAGCTAGCCAGCGATCTTTTGAGATAATGGCTGCACGATTGTGTGTTAACGCTTTGGGGAGAAAACTTAACGTTGTTACTGATTTTATGTGTTTAGATGAAGATACTGGGAAGTGACTTATAGCATGATGGGCTGAGAAGTAGAGGATAACTTTCTTGTTTGTGTTATAGTTTGAAAAGCTATCTGAATCATTTTTGCCTTCCTTGAGCTTTTCGTATTCTTCCTTCGAAAGCCACCTCTTTCCCGTCCTTTCCTCCCATGCTTTACGCTTCTCTTCGTTATTGTGTAGACAGTTGTGAGTCTTGTGGAATATTGAGCCACATGTGCCGCATTTTTTATCAGGCCTCCTATTGGAATCTTTCTGCTGAGTTTAGGGCTTTGGTCGTTTCAGACATATCAAGGTTAACATCTGTCCTGTCAGAGCGACGTGCTTCATCTTGGATATCAGCAATAAGGTCATCGAGAGATGGTCTTTTCTTAACCTCCTTCTCCCTTTGCCTATTTCTTTGTCGGTCGGCCCAGATTGGAAACTTATTTTGAAGAGCGCGTACAAAGAGCATCGCAGGCCAGTAAGAAGGTATCTTTTCTCCCTCATCCATAACCTGTACAAGGCGCTGAATTGTATTCTTAAAGGATATGATGAAGAGGGTCAAGTTATTGTAGTCCTCGTATTTTATTGTTACGAAGTTAATTAGTTCTTGGTACTGAACTACAATTCCTGCACCCTCATAGGTTTGCTCAAGCGCCTCCCACATTTCTGCTGCTGTTGCAAAATTGGTTATAATGCTTTGGGCCGATGCATTGCAATTATAAATTATCACATTAGAGGCTTTTGTGTTTCCTCTAGACCATTCGGATACCTTATCAAGTTCGCTTGGCGCAATTGATTGCCAATTTGACATATCTATTGGGGGTTTAGGAATGTCGGTTCGCAAGTACTTAATCAGGCCAGAAGCTATGATATTTCGTAGCATAACTTGCTTCCATTGCAAATAGTTTTCGGCCCCCTCTAGCTTCATCGAACTAGGTAAAATGAGACCCGACATATTTAGTCCACCATGCATTTCATCCTCCATTTTTGCGACCTCCGTCTCGTCTTTCACGCTTTTGCTCATTACTGAGAGTCGTTTCTTCGAATTTTGAGAGGTATGGATTCTAGGGATTTGGATGTAGTAGACAGATAGATTCTCAATATATTGATGAGTGTATCGAAAACAATGCAAATAATAATAATGATGCAGACCCTTCAGCTTGCGCTTCCGGGCTCAAAACCTGTTGAAAGGTTATGAGATTGCAGTAAAAGAAGGATTGCATTCAACGATGATTGGGATTAAGTATCGATAATCAGTGATCAATAAGAGAAGATAAAGATAAATTATTTACATGGAAATAGATGGACAGTTTATTCTATATTCCTCCGTTACGTAATCAGTAAGCCCTTGCCATCCATAAATACGCCGCACATGTTATGTTCGGGGCCGTGCCCTCTGAAGCCCCATGCGATAGCGTTTCGACACCACGCCATGTCCTTAACAACGTCAAAACTGAGTCATTCTGTGAAACAAACATATCTTCCGTAATCATACGCGTGATAGCCTCAGGCTGCTTACGCTAAGATGATTTAAAATAAAAAAAAGGGAGAGCCGCGACTGTAAATTTAATTACTATTTTAAATAATATCCTACGATGTAATGATCACATTTGAATTACTATTCTAGTGTGGAAGCTTGGTGGAAGAAATGATAGGGATTATGTGGACTACTATTCTACAATTGTGTTAGGAAAGCCTCTACTGTATAATATATATATGGAGATTGCCAGATCATAGTGTTCTATGATTCTGGTCTGGTCTTTTAGCCAAGTGGTAATGCATCTATCTCGTGTATCATGTAGGATAGCAACCTTTAGCCTGACACCCACCTCTTGTCCTCTGTGTCTCCCCAAGCTGTCTACATACCGGTTGTGCCAAATTGCGTGTGTCAGACTTATTATACATGCACATCCAGTGTTACCCCTGAATATCACTTGGCCACTAGTCCAAGTTAAGTATGTGATTTAGTTGCGCACTGAACGTTTCACAACACTCCCCCTCAGGGCGCTCCACATAATTATCTCAGCACTTTCCTTCTTTCCAGCACCTATTGCCATTGATTGGTATGACCCCAAGGTATCCTTTAAATCTTTCAAAGCGACGCGGGCTAGAGGTTTAGTAAGGCCCTCGGCAGGCATTTCTGAAGTCGAGATATACTTGATTTTGAGCATTCCCTTCTCAACGAGGTCCTGTATATAATGATAACAGACGTCTATATGCTTTGATCTCTTATGAGGATGGGGATTCTTAGCAAGTGTAATTGCACTTTGGTTGTCTCCTCGCATGTCAACACATTGCTGGTCGATGCCGATACACTCTGGCATGTTTAAGTCTCTAAAATTCTGCGCAGTCCACTGTCCTTGCATAGCATACATTGACTGCGCAATGTACTCCGATTCACAACTTGATTTTGCTACCGACCGCTGCTTGTTTGAAATCCAACAGAATGGTCCTCCGTAGAACATTCCGACCCCCCCAGAAACGCTTTTTCGGTCGGTCTTGTCATTTGCCCAGTCTGCATCTATGTATATGACAAAGTGATCGTCGTGGTCTTCACCAGAGGGTCCATAGCATAGTTTTTGCTAGATTGTTGATCAAATGTAACGCATCAACTCTTTCATTGCATGGCTATGGTGAATCGCAGGATATCATGGGCGGCATGTAGACAGCGGACAAGAGCAAGAACAAGACAAGACCCGTGATGTCAGCCTATGGATGCTGTCCTACATAATACACGAGATAGATGCATTACCACTTGGCTAAAAGACCAGACCAGAAATCATAGAATACTATGCACTGGCTATCTCCATATATATATTATACAACAGAGGCATTCCTGACACAGGATTACTCATATATCTGGCTAGGTATCCCAGAACAAACGCTATATCAGGCCGTGTTAGTGTCATTGTATACATCAAACTTCCAATCATTTGTTGATATAAAGTAACATCAAGTTTCTGGTTTCCAATTATTATAGGTTGAAGGTTCTTATAATCAGCAGCTGGTATTGTCTTTGCCTTATGTTTCGCTTTGCTTATGCCAAATTGACCGAGGACCTTGTCAAGGTACTGTTCTTGATCCAGATATATGGTCTTACTTTTTCGGTCTCTTGTGATTCTCACGCCAAGAACTTTTCCGATCTCCCCCATATTTTTGGCATGGAATCGAGCAGAGAGAGCTCGATAAAACCAGTAAATTTGTTTTGGGTTATCTGATGCCGCGGCCACATCATCCACATAAACTAGTAGGCACAGTTTTCTTAATTTGTGTATGAACAAGCATGGATCTGCCAGACTTTGGGTGAAACCACATTTACTTATTAAAAAGTCTTTTAGAAGTAAGTTCCGATCGCGTCCAGCTTGTTTCAGACCATATAAGCTTCTCATTGCTTTAAGGACCTTGCCTTGAGAGACAACTACGCCTTGGGGTGGGGCAAGAATTATATCTTCTTTCAAGTCAGATTCAGTAAATGCGTTTTTAATATCGAACTGTGAACATTCTAAGTCTCTTTTTGCGACTGTGGCTAGAAAAATTCGGAATGTATCCATTCTTACTGTCGGTGCAAATGTCTCTGTAAAGTCTATGCCGGGAGATTGACTAAATCCTCTCGCGACTAGTCTAGCCTTGAATTGCTCAATTTCTCCATTTACTGTCTCCTTTATGGTGAACACCCATTTTGTAGAAACTAAGTTAGCTCCATCAGGAAGAATGAACTCTTCCCATGTTCCATTAAGGATTAGCTGATCTTTTTCGCTTTTGGTTACTTTTTCCCATTCCTTTGAATCGGGACTTCTCATCGCTGCTCTATAAGCCCTTGGGATAGGGATTCCATGCATTAACTTTGCTGCTAACGCATGATCATCTTTACAGTCTGTTTCATGGCTAAGTATTGTTTGCATCTGTTCGGAAATGAATTTTTGTGACTCTTTTCCATATAAGATATGTTGTTTTATTGCAGTAAGTGCAAATTCTATTTCATCATCATTTTTTGAAATATTTTCATTTGTGTAAAGTAATGCCAGCATTGCTCTAATTATTTTTGCTTGTCGTTCATTTTCGTTTGTATCTCCAAATCTTTTTCTTGGTCTAAATGTGTACCGCGGAACCTCCACTAATTGGCTCCTGCTTACTTTTGTCACAAGTGGTTGATAATCATAGTCAGAATCACATTCCATAGCTTCGACGTCACCATTTTCGGATTCAATAGTTTCCACATCATCTTTTTTGCACTCTATGTCGGCAATCTCTCCAATTTGATCGAGGTTGCCCGATTAGAATGTTTCTGAATTAGAATTTTGCGGCCTTTTAGGACTTGGCAATAATTCTGAAATTATATTATCCTCAGAAATTTCTGCTTATTTTGAGTTCGATGAAAACTTAAGAGTAGTTTCAGGCACTTCTGTATGCGGGGAGTTTTCGAGTGTTATTTTACGTTTTGATTTGAATCTCTTAACTTAAGGATGATAGACGGTTTTTCGTAACGGCTGGACTTTGGATAATGTCTGTAATTTCGGTTTCGAAACTTCATCATTGTTAATGTCAGGTGCTTTTATTACTTGGATAGCTTTGAAAGTTGGCTTAAGGTCTCCCGTAGCTAGCTGGTTGGTTTTATTTATTGAGCCAGAGGGGTTTACCATCAACTGGACGGGTTCAGGTATTGACGAGTTCTCCTCATCCGTTGACCGAGAATCACTGAAAACTTGACAAACTCCATCTCCAGAAATATTTTCCTGTTCTTGATGTTCCGATCAAATACTATTTTGGATTTCCTGCCGTGGAGGGATTGGCAAATCGTTGTACGAATATGGGCAATCTTTTTCCTGGTCTAACTCTTGCGCGTACTTTCTCGGCCTCCCGCGTGGCCTCCTGTCGATGAGATTTACTGGAGTACCTTTACCTGTGACTCCACTCGGAAGATTCTTTAGTCGCAAGTCGATTTTCCCACCTTGCTTGTTTTTGTCAAAGTCTACTGATGTCGATCTTTGTGCGTAGCCTAAGTCTGCCAAGTAATACCAATATTGCTTGTTAGTCTCATTGCTATATCCCAAGAAGACGGCTTCTCTTCCTCTATCTACCTGTTTATTATGTAGTTGTATTGCTAGAATTGTTTTTGGATCAACATGTACATAACACACACAGCCCCAGACCTTTAGGTGATCCGAAACCTGTTTGTTTCCCGTATAAGCTTCTTCAGGTGATGTCTTATCACCTTTTATCATAGGTCCTCGAGCTAATCGGTTTCTCACATGTGCATCTGTCTCAGCAGCAAAACACCAAAACTCAGCGGGGAGATCTGCAGCGTGAGTCATTGTCCTAATCGCGTTTTCTGTAGTCTGGATGGCTCTTTCTGCAGGTCCATTATGGTGCGAGGATGCGACAGTTGTATATTGTGCACTCACTCCGTCTGTATTTTGCCAGTCATCCATAATCTTCTTAAGCTCAGGTGCATTATCTGACCCACATGCAATTACAGATTTCCCAGTCCTTCTCTCTTCTTTCAATTTACATTTTGTTAAGACGGGGATAGCTTGGTCCTTTGATATTAGGGGGATTGTCCAAATTTTCCGTGAAAAACTGTCAATTATTTGCAAAAAAATACTCGAATCTGCGAATTTACTTTACGAATGGGCCAGCAATATCTCTAGATATAAGAGCGAGCGGGCTCTTCTGATGCTTTTTTAGAATTTTACTGATCTTTCTCCTCATTTTTCCAATTTTACAAGACTTACAAACTCGTCTCTCTTTCGGTGGGACATGGATTTTCCGAATGCCGGCTGCAACCTCGTGAAGGTGTCGTAAAACTTCCGAGCCATAGTGACCAAACCTTCTATGCATAAGACCGTATCTTTTCCTTTGAGATTTCAAGGCCTCGTCAGTCCCTGACTCATCCGGGTCTCCATCTGAGCTCTCTTCACTGAAATTTCTAGATTTAAAGTACATTGCTACAGTTGGCATGGTTAGAGTTGTACTTGTCATTTTCTCGATTGGTTTAGCAGAAAAGAGCGCCAAGTCTGGGTTTCGTTGATTTATCGTCTTAAGCATGTACAACCCATCCTTTTGTTGGGCGTGTAGTTGGGTTCTGTAGTCGTTTCTGAATTGGATTGAATTGTTAATCTTTTTAAAATACATGTCTTTAGGGTCGTGTATTCCAAGGATCCCGTCCCTACAAAGCCGTCGTGCGGAAATTAAATTTATTCCTAAATTGGGGACAAGCAGACATCCTTCCAAAAGACAAGAAGAGCCATCTTCTGCTACCACTTCAACCGTACCCCGCGCATCAGACCATAAATTCCCACCTCCAACCTTTATCAGTCGCCGTTTTTTCAGTTTTGTTAACGGTCCCCTAAACAGGTTCACTTGGTCAGTCATGTGAGAGGATGCACCAGTGTCTATTGGCCAGGCTGATGGGCGCTTACGTGGTGTGGGTCTGTTCTGTGTGCTTATAGCAGCAGCTTCTGGTTCAGAATCATCCGTGGATTCATCCTTGGAGCTGCCCTCATCGTAGAAAGATTCGTCAAAATTCGTGCTGACTAAGCCCTGGGATTTCCTTGTATATTTACCCTTCCCTTTTCTAGCAGGGGTACCTGCCGGTTTTGTTTTTCGGTACTTTTTAGATATCTGTTGGGCTTTTAAACCTCTCACAAGTTCTTCTGCTTCTTTCAGGTATGGGCATTCGACGAGACAGTGATTGTCATGACATAAATAACAATCTATATCATTGGTGCCACTCATCTCTACATATGAAGTTGGTGGCTGAGGGCGTCTACGGGCAGCATTAGCAGAATCCATTTGACTACTCTCGATCCTGAGTCGGTCCCCCTTTGTCTCTAGATGAGTTAGTTGGACCTCAGTTGGTAAGTTTTCATGTATGCTCATAGAGTCTATAGTTGACTGGTATGATTTTGGTAGCGCAGAGATGAGGATCATCATGAGCGCCTCGTCGTCGTATTGCGCTTTAGCCGTGGGCTTCGCTGGTATAATTTTTCTCCTTATCTCCATTTTTTTCCAGGCGCTATCAATTGTCATATCCGATTGAAACTCGAAATTGTTAAGTTCTCGAGCATATTGGGCTGCAGCGAGTTTACTGGTCTTGGAGTACTTGGATTTCAAGTGGGCCCAGAGTTCTTTTGGAGTCTGATACTCATCGAGGAGTGACTAATCGTCGTTGTTAAGCCCTTTCAAGAGTAAATACTTCACTGTTCCTGCGTCCTTCAAGTATTTCTCTTTCTTTTCATAATTCAGAGTCTTTTCGTTTGATGTCAATGACAATGTCGGGTTATTCTTTTGCTCCAATGTAACCTTACTAACTCCTTGAATTATGCCCTCAACTTTTGCATCAAACTGAGCGCACTTGTCTGGAGTTGCGATAGCCGCGTATTTGGTCAAAGTTTTCTCTAAAACTGTTATGGGCTTTGCCCGATTGTGGAGCTGGTCCAGGGGACCACCCCGGTAACTCAAGTGGGCCCACCGGAGGGGGCTTAAGCAAAAGGCAGTACCTCTAGCGCCGAAACCCAAAGGAGACTTAGCGCTCGGCGGCTATCATAATTAAAAAGAGGATGCGCGTACCGCGACGGTTTCAAGGTGAACAGGGGGCATTGCTCATCACAATAGTTTAGATTGGAGCCGGGGAACCGGGAGTCTAGTAGGGACGATGAGGGGTTAAGGAAGAGGACTCGGGTAGTTTCTAGAGGGCTCTACCTAGGGATGGAGTAACTGTAGGCAGCGGCGTCCTAGGAGTATATTAGGGGGGATGATCTCTTGTGGATAGAGCCAAGTTAAAATAAATAAATTATCTTTGTGGTATTGATTTGTCGAGTTACTCTAATCCTTTGCCCCCTTACAAAAACATGAGTTACCCCCCTGCTTTCGAACTGGGCCAACATTAACCTGAACCATATTTCGTGGTTGAGCTTGGATAGCTTCTCTATTCCCCAGAACGTGCTTTCTTCTTACATTTTCGTAATGTCTTTATTCTAAGTGTAGGCGAGGGGGACGCTTCGCCAAGTCAATTGTAAGAAAAGTTGTAGATCAGGTGAAGAAATTATTTTCCAATATGGCCTCCAGGCCAATCCGTAGTGCGATCCTTTCGCAACTTTTTTTTTCCTCTGCAGGCGCGGTCCTTTTGCGCCCTCGGTTTCTCACAGTCCTTTAGTGAGACACGATCCTTTAGTGCACCAATTGTTTTTGAGTTCAAATGGCTTTTAGTTTCTTCAGTGCAGCCCGGACTTCATAACCTATTATAAATGATATCCTACGATGTAATGATCACATTCGAATTACTTTTCTAGTGTGGAAGCCTGGTGGAAGAAACGATAGGGATTATGTGGACTACTATTCTAAAATTGCGTGTGTTAGACTTATTATACATGCACATCCAGTGTTACCCCTGAATATCACTTGACCACTAGTCCAAGTTAGGTATGGATTTAGTTGCGCACTGACCGTTCCACAACAATTACTACATTACAATTTTGGTCACTGTCGCTGAGGATATGTGTAGAAAGTGTCCTGCGAAGACGTAAAAGGAGTTAAAGATCTGTTAAAGAATTGAGATGTTTCTTTCTTCTCTCCTACGCATCCTACAACACGACTATCTAGCCTAGAAACACGTGACAATCACGGGACCTTTTCTACTCCCCATCAAGCATTAGCGCTCTCCGGAGCGCGACCTATATAAACAGCCAGAAAAGCAGTAATAACCAGCGATACAGGAAAAGCTATTAAGTAGCAGACCAAGAAGCAGGTGGCTGCGTCCCCAAATAGAAACACACTCCATATCGCCCATTTTTTTTAACATTTCAGTACCTTAAATTATGAGCTCTGGCCTTCAAGAAAGTAACTCAGGTGAAAGACTTTATAGATTCGCCAGTTACTTGATCTATCCGAGTAGTTTGAAGTTTGTGGAAGCTTGTCAAATGTAATACCATGTGTAGACTGTTTATTCGGAAACATTTCTGACTTTATAAACATGTCGAAAATGATAGTTATGTTTGAATGGGCTTTAAAGCTTGATGTGAGAATCCAATGATGAGAAGTAATAGGGCTAGATGAAGCTCTAGATGAGTTAAATAAGAAGGACGAACATTAGGGATTGTGGAGCTAAAAGCTCGGAGTGATAGCCGGTGATAATTTTGATACGGGTAGCTTAGAAACTTGTTGGCTCAAATATTGGAAGACTTGATGCCAAATCGACTGTGTTTGTGGTGCAATGAGCTCCTGGAATAAATTCAATACCTGCTGGCAGTTTATGACGTCCCTTACTAAGTCTGATATTTTGGTAGACTTTAATGCCAAGTTCTTCACCCGTGACCAAATAACCTTCTCTGAGACGCAAAGGTCTCAACTGATCCCCATGGAAAGTATTTCTGATAGGTTCCCCGTTTACTTGGCGTAGTGAATAACTTTTCCCATGATCTCCGGCTGAGCCTGCGATAACAAATGGGCCTCTATATGAGGGGCAGAGCTTCCGTTTGGCTGCGCTGTGGTCGTAGAGCATCACTAAATCACCTAGACTATAAGATAAGATCTTGGAGACTCCAAGATCGTGGCGATTTTTTTGTAATTCCCGTCGTAAAGAATCCCTTTGAACAACTTTATTTCTTTTAACCTCTAAGTTAGCCATGTGGGCAAGAACTGCTGATGCATGCTCATCTGCATCCAGTGTGGTCAGGTCCGTATTGTAGAGGAGAAAATGGAGTTGTTAGCGGCGTAGTATGGGTATCTTTATTTCAAGACACGAGGGCGGCTGATACCCAAACATTATCTCATAAGGGGAGAACCCCAACGGCCTAACTTCCCTTCGGTTTAATTCGAAGGCGGACCTTTGAACCCGAAGCGGCCATTCCTCGCGATTTGGAATCTTTTTGAGGATTCGTTCGATGAGATCGTTAGCCTTTTCGACCATCCCAGTTGATCTTTTTGAGGCTGAAGGGGCTGGCATCCAAAGAACCCCTTGTTGTGCGATAAACTTCTGCATGATTGCCCCGGTAAAGTGAGTGCCAATATCGGCATAGATTGCGACAGGAGGGCCCCATAATTCGAATAGCCAAATAAGGCAGCGAATAGCCTCAGTCTGAGTAGTTGCCGACACTGGAAAAGCCCAAACAAATCGACTAAAATAGTCAATTACAAGAAAGATATGGGTGAATACCGAGCCTGAAAATAAATTCTCAGGACCTTGGTCGACTTCTGCACTGTATTGCGAAAATTGAGGAAAACAACACTTTATTGACTCCTCAAACGAGAGTCTAGCCTGTGGCAAGGGACCAATAAAGTCCATTCCTAGAAGAGCCATCTTTTCTGATACTGATGGAGGAGATTGTGATTGACTCCGTCTTGCAGTCCCGTGCTTTGCACAATATAAGCAACCTAGGATATAGTCGTAAGTGTCTTTGGCAAGTCTAGGCCAATAGTACTCCCGTAACTTCCTCATAGTGAGTCGAGCGGTGTAATGGCCTGCTTCATCATGTGCGGCAAAGAGCACCGTACTAACTTCGGATTCGGGGACACATCTTTTCCAGATGCCATTTATGTTTATAAAGAGATTATTTTCTATTACTTGATAACGGCGAGCCTGAGTTAAAAATAACTTTTTCTTTAACCGATCAAGACCTGTTGGAATTATGTTGGTGCGGTGGAATTCATAGACTTGGCCGAACCAATTTGATGATTGAAGATTTTGATTAATTGGGGATAGTTCAGCTGTGTGGGAAGTCGCTTGACATAACTGATATTCAATAGAATCCAATGAGTTAATAGTGTCCTTAGCTTTAGCTTGACGTGCTTTATGATTTCTTTCGATCAGCTCGACATACCCCCCTTTTCCATCCTTCCAAACCCATTCAGGTTCTATATCTCCTTCTTGCATCACTTGGCCAAGCTCCCCCAAAACTGCGTCTCTCTCCTTTGTAGGGTCCAGGAATAAAGTTCTGGATAAGGCATCTGCGATCTCATTCTTCTTTCCGGAGATCCAGACAATCTCAACATTGAGCTCACTAAGTAAATAATTCCAACGAGCATATATGCCATCCAGTCGCGCCGAGTCTAAAAAGAATGACAAAGGTTTGTGATCTGTGAAGATCGTGCTGACATCCTGGGATCGGAATAGGTAGTCATATTTTCGCGCGAATGTAACAATGGCTAAAAGCTCACGCTTGTAAGTACCGTAATTGCGCTGTGACGAACTTAAATTAATTGAGTCATACAATATAGGAACTTCCAGCACTCTTTTAATAGATCCTTGCTCCTGAAGCTGGGTGATTACGCACCCTATACACCAATTACTGGCATCGGTGTTAAAATTGAGCGGGTCGAACGCTAGCCTTAGCGAGAACTCCCTGAGAGATCTTCGGCTAATCTAGTAATCGAAATTGGATGTTTACAGCTCAGTGTATTTAATTAGATGAGTTTACCCCGAGTTAGTAATTTGTGTAGATATGTTTTATCCTGCGAAATCTTAACAGGTTATGACCCGGCTGTGCTCCGAGAAATAATCCCAAAGTAACTATAAGTAATTCCCAAGTAATTCTCACTAATTACGCACACGCAATCTTTCAACCAACTCATATATTCAATCATCCTAGCAAAATGTATACCGAATTAAGCTCATTCAAAAGGCCTGTCGAGACACTGTCCAAGGCAAATTGGAGGCAATTTTTCGTTGATTTGAGACTTTGGCTCGAGTCTAAAGGTTTATTCTATGTCTGCCAATACGAAAAGAATGTATAGTGCTCAAAAGATCACGTCAAAATTCGGGCCACATCGGAAATCGAGAAATTAACAGCAGCTGTAGCTGCGTTGCACGTGGAAGCTAAAGATCCCAAAGTAAAAAGTCAGGACTCCTTTAGTTATAATGAAGTATCTATTCAGTGGGAAAAAGACTCGTCAGCCGTTGTCTTTTGGCTCCGACAATGTTGCCAGAATGACCTTGATCTAATCGAGGACAACGAGTCGCCAAAGAGGATCTGGGACGCTCTCTATGGCAAATACTCCAGGGTAAAAGCAGGAGATTTACGACAACTAGAAAGAGAGATAACCTCTTTTAATCGGGAGGAGCAAGCGCCCGGAAAGTCACCTGAAGAATGTTTTGCTCACTTGAAGGCTCTTCGTAGGCGGTTTTTACTGTTGAAGCCCGAGAAGAAAGGGTCCTTCGGGAACGAAGACCTATTTGGGTATCTTCTCGACGGCTTGACTGAAGTTGAGTGGAAACTAACAAAAGATAACATTGATGCCCAACCAAATTTAGACTGCGATGAAAAGTTAGATATTCTTCAGCGGCTGTTCGAAAATACACCAAGTCTTCAGAAAGCAGGGGTACAAAGTGAAGACGGACTAATCGCAAATGGACGTTGGCCGAAATCACGTCTCCAAAGACGTAACGAGATCAATGATAATGAGTACGAAAGCTCAAGTAAAAATCGTTCCAGAGCTACAGGATACAGGTGTTACCAGTGCAAATCGACAGAACATCGAGTCGATACCTGTCCCTACAAAGAACCAGCGAAAGAGTGGGCCTTCCAACAACGCCTCAAGGACGAAAAAGGCCTAAATCAACCATACCGTCATCCCAGAACATCTCCAAGTCGGTCATCGAACAGTAAGCCTCAACGAAATGATCGAAATGTCAGATTCGAATCGCCAAGACCATTTAAACGTGGGCGTGCCTATACCGCTTACGACGTCGATGTTGATGAAGAAGAGTACGAAGCTGCTCTAGACACCGATCATGAAGAAGGCGACATCATCGAAGAAGGGCATATGGCATTCTCTCCAAAATCCGCAATAAGTAAGCAAAATCTCTCCCTATCACCCGCCACCTGGCACCCAGATACTGCGGCATCTTCACATATGACTGATCAACGTCAGTTCTTTAAAGGACCCCTACGCTCCACTCGAAGAACTATTAAAGTTGGCGGTGGAAGACTGTTCTGCCGCGAGATGGGAGAAGCATGGATAATGACATCAGGTGGAATGGCGATTTTAAGAGATTGCTTGCTTGTTCCCGGACTGGGAGCAAACCTCATGTCGGTACGAAAAGCTTGTGCGCAGGCTGGACTCCAAGGTTCCTTCAATGCCTCTAAAATGTATTTACACAAGAATGACCAAATTGTTTTAAGCGCGCATCATGATAATGGTGTATACTCCATTGACTTCATCTTATCGCCAAAGTTGAAGAATGAAAATGCATTCAACAGTCAGAATCTCCCAGATGGCCAAGTGGGCTCAGACAAACTGGATGCCGAAAGTGATGACGTGCAAATGGAAGACAAGGTACTAACCGTAGATGGTGGTATGAATATCGATGGTGAAAACTCTCAGATGAAATCTCAATCTCCTTCAGAGATTACCAGTGGCGATCCGAAACCAGTTTGGAATGCTAAAGAAATGATGCATAAAAATCGCCTCGATCACTACGATTTAATGCATCGACGTCTCGGCCATGTTGGATCTGCGGCACTTGCGAAGATGCATAATGTTACAACCCTTCATAGACCAATTATAATACCACAAAAACTTCCAAAGTGTGAAACTTGTATAAGAGCAAATATCAAAAATAGATTTTCAAAGAGGATTGCACCTCATCCAGCGAAACGATTAGCCGTGATAAGTGTTGATGTAGCTGGTCCCTTTCCTGTTTCCATTCGAGGAAATAGCTATTTTGCCGAAGTAATCGATAACTGGAGTCGTAAGGTTTGGATCCTTCTACTTACACGCAAATCTGAGCTCCCGGAGAAGTTGAACAAACTCTCTATCATCCTCGAGAGGCAATCCGGGGAAGAAATTTTGGCTGGGAGAAGTGATGGAGCGCCTGAAATACTAAAGATATTTGGAGTGTGGAGATCAAAAAGGGGGATTGTAACACAGACAACAGCTCCTTATAGTTCGAACCAAAATGGGACGGTTGAGAGAGGAATTCAATCGAGTGAAAGAGAAGCACGAGCTCTTCTTGAAGATTCTGAAATGCCAGTTGAATTTTGGGATTATGCTGTTGAATCTAGGGCTTACGTTCGCAATAGACTACAGCGTGGACCATGGGTTGAAAAAGAGGTTCAAGGAACAACTCTACATCAGCAGCTGAGCCCTGAAGGAGCATGGAAAGGTATTCATGAACAAGAAATTGATCACTTGAGAGTTTGGGGCTGTCATGCCATACCTTACGTCGATATTAATTCAATGCCTAGCCACTCAAGAAAAGATAAATTGATGCCTAGAGGGAGAGATGCTATTTTCATCGGATACGTAAACGAGACTACCAAGCAGTGGAAGATGTGGGCACCTGATTTGAGACGGGTTATTGTAGTCAAAAGAGCGGAATTTTTTGAAGATAAAAAAGGGGGAAAGTTAAATCTCAACCTAAACATGAAGTTATCTAACGGCAGGCTTATCGATAGAAATGGAACTCCGAATACAATGCCTGAACGCAATCCACGTGGTCGTCCATCAAAAAATCCAATTATTCCACGGCAAGTTAAGAGAACTTATTCAGGAGTAGAGCATCTTATGCCAGTTCAGAAACCAGAGGACTAGAATGTTGAGACATATGATACCTCACTTATACCTTTACCTGAAGTTTCTCAAGCACCGGATCACAAGTCAGATAACGAACCAGCTGAGAATAATATCATTCTCACACACCGAGTCGATCAAGCTCTGCCCCAGACCCCTCAAGTAGAAACTACATCTAACAATGAGACAAATGATAATTTAAAAATTACTAATCCTCCGCCAATACCTATCGATCAATCATCAAACAAGACATTGAAATGTACGAAAATTTCATCGGCTTCTTCGAGCCGCAAAGTCAAGGTGGAAAAAGAAAAAACCCCAGATAACAAAAGGTCAAAAATTACGAAGAAGAAAGATCATCCAATTGTAAAGAATATAGGTCAAGATGAACTCATTACTTTAAAATCTATGGACCCGTCTATTTTTAAAGATACTAAGACCGTAGGTTCAGCCAAAATTGATGTGCTAAAACCTGAAAATTCTCAACGGCCTACAAATTATTCAAATGTAACTCAAACATTTGAAAATTCCAACTCACCAGCTTCTGAGACTGAAATCTCTCTGCCGCAAAGCTCTACATCTCTAACGACTATTTGCTCCAAAGTTCCAACTCCGCTGAATGAAGAAAAGTCGGTTCGATCTCAAAATTATCGTACTTCAGAGCTCTCGAGCCATAATGGGCCAAATCTAACAATACCAGCCACACCAGTTACACCAGAAACTTCTCGTTTACATACTATATCACAGATGGCGCCTAAGCGAAAACGTGATAGTTTAGATGACGGAGGTGACGATATGCCAGATCCAAAACTATTAAAGGCTTTGTTAGCTATGCTGGAAAGAATAGAAGCTGACAATGAAAGCAATGAGAGCAACGCTTTCCTTACTGAAGAACTAGTGTCAACCGCTTTTTTAAGTTCCAAGGTCGATAGTGACATACCTATTCCTGTTACATATAATCAGGCCGTGAATGATCCCAAGTACGGATCTCTATGGCAGAAGGCCATTGACGAAGAAATCCAGTCACTTCTTGCAAATTATACCTGGAGAGAAGAAGTAGCACCCAATGAAAGTAATACGGTAGGAACGAAATGGGTCTTCTCGGTAAAATACAAGGCAGATGGTACATTCGAAAGATTTAAAGCTAGACTCGTTGCGCGTGGCTTCACTCAGCAGTACGGGGTGAACTATACTGAATCATTTGCGCCAACGGTACAGATGGCTACTATGCGAGCATTTTTATCTATCGTCGCTGCTGAAAATTTAGAATGTTGGCAATTTGACATTTAAAACGCCTTCACTGAATCCGAAATCAAAGAATCAGTGTACTTGAAGCCACCTCAGGGAATCAAGGTGATTAAAGGCAAGTCACTTCGTGTCCTTCGTTCCCTCTATGGGTTAAAACAATCTGCGCGGGATTGGAATCTATTACTACGATCGCATATAAAAAAATGGGGTTTTGTTCAGAGCTCGGCTGATCCGTGTTTATTCACACACAAGCAAAAATCCCTCATAGCGCTGGTATATGTAGACGATATAGCTGTCGCTGGGAAATGTGTTCCAAGCTTACAGTGGTTCAGTGAAACCTTATCGTCGCGATTCAATACCAAGAATCTGGGGGAGATCCAGAAGATCCTCGGCATGCGAATCACTCGAAATAGGAATGAGAGCACAATCTTCATCGATCAAGAACACTATCTGGACAAAATCCTGCGTAAATTTGGATTCCCAAAGCCAACTCACAAGGTTCAGAAAATCCCTATTGAAGGGTATGATTCTCTCCGACCAGCCACTGAGGGGGACGTTAGAGTTGACCCATCCGAGTACTCAATGATGATTGGGAGTGTAATGTTCGCGATGGTATACACACGTCCTGACATCGCGTTCGCTCTCGGAAGACTAAGCCAATTCATGAAAGACCCAGCCGAGCACCATATGGCCGCTCTGAAGAAACTCCTTCGCTACCTGAGATCAACAATCAGTCGTAGGCTCCGATTTGGTCCTGGGGGAGAATCTTCACTTGTTGTATATTCTGATGCCGACTGGGCAAGTGACAGGAACGATCGGAAGAGTATCACCGGATCGATCGGAATATTGTATGGAGGTGCAATCTTCTGGCTGAGTCGAAAACAGAAGAGCGTCGTAACTTCAACTGCGGAAGCCGAGTACACCGCGATGGCGGTGGCGGCAAAACAGGGCCAATGGATTGCTCAAATTCTTCGAGACATGGGATATCCGCAATATGTTGCGAAAAATGCAATAACAGTACAGACAAGAGGAGACAATCAGGGAGCGATTCATCTTGTTAAGAATCCTGTTTTATCGGAAAGGTCAAAGCACATCGACATAAGTTACTATTTTATTCGCGATTTGGCTGAGAAGCAAAGGATAGCCGTAGAGTATATTCCAACAGATGAAATGATTGCAGATGGCTTGACAAAACCGTTGCCGAGAGTCGGGTTTCAAAAGTTTTGTTGGTGAATTGGGTTTAGTGGACTGGTCTGATGTCGATTTTCGTTAGTGGGAGTTTGCAGCTAAGTCTAGAGTGGGAGTGTTAAAATTGAGCGGGTCGAAGGCTAGCCTTAGCGAGAACTCCCTGAGAGATCTTCGGCTAATCTGGTAAGCGAAATTGGATGTTTACAGCTCAGTGTATTTAATTAGATGAGTTTACCCCGAGTTAGTAACCTGTGTAGATTCGTTTTATCCTGCGAAATCTTAATACAAATGTTGTTTCTTGAACTGGCTCTCCACTTTCGTCGTTGGAGTGCCGGAGAATACGCTATTCGGAATGCCCTCAAAATCGAGGCTTCGAGCGGAGAATTCCATGTAGCTCTCCCCCGCATACTGAAATCGTCGTGCGGTCCGAATATGGTGGAGCGAACAGTATCTGAATTGGCGTCAAGACTGGTCACGAGTTCTTTAGAGTGACGAGACATGGATAAACGATAGCCGAATAATGTCTGGATATGTTACCATAAAGGTCAGTCTAATCTTATTCATTTTCAAAAATATTTCGGACTCTGATATCATCAAAAGTGGGACCAAGACTTTGATGAAACTTGTGTTATTGACCGATACAAGAAGAACAACTATTGGATTTTCTGGGGAAGCTTCGCGGGAATTGAACGACGTCCTTGTGTCTTTTGGTAGCGGGAGTGGGGAAACATGATCTCTGAATAATATCGTGAACATATCCTCCCAAGGATAGGTAATTGGATCAGAGAAAAGAGAGAAGAGACGGGCCATGATTATATCTTTATGCACGACAACGCCTCTGTTCATAAAGGACGTCCGGCTAAGGAGTTTCTCGATGCCAATGGGGTTAATCTATGCCCTGGCCTGCTAACTCTTCTGACTTAAATCCGATCGAGAATGTATGGAGTATGTTGAAATACTACATACAAGAACAATACCCGGAGTTTGAGCGGACGAGACAGCGGAACAGGGCAGAGATTCGACCCATTGTGCTAGAGGCATGGTACCATAGTACAACAGAGGAAAAGCTCACACAACTAATTGGGAGTATAGCTAGAAGATGTGAGGAAGTATTAGTTGCAAACGGTTTACTATTTCATATTAGGCTCAAAAATATGTATCAACAGCAAACCTGAATTGCAAGTTTTAATATGACGTATGAACTCGATTTTTTAGGCCTAGTGCGAAACAAAGTGGGGAGAGACAGGCGACTTCGCTTATGTCGACCTCAATTTCTCTTACCTAATTTTTGAAAAGAGGTTGAAGCTTTACCGTATTCGGCCTCGCTTAATCGTAATCATCACGATATATTTCTATGTTTGGGTAAATATTGGCAAAAAAACCCCTGTAAATGACAGGCGACTTTACTTAATCTTGACCCCCTATTTACAGGGGCTCAGGGGTAAGTGAAGGCAGTATGTCTTTGCAGGGTTTTTAGTTGCTGATTATTATACCAATATGGCGGTTTCCTTTGTCTATCTTTTCTAAGCGAGGCCATATTAGGATTAGCTCAAAACCTTAATATCAATTTAAGTTGAAAGATTTCTTGGCGACGAAAGTGAAGGCAGTATGTCACTGTTGGCTAAATATTGAATGGTGTCTTAAGAAATCCACATCAAGGATAACATCAAGAATAATATCAAGGATTTCGATAGATCTATCTTAAGATTCTAATATACAAAGTGTTCCTAATATGAAGTTGGACCCCCTTAGACTCTAATGTAAAAATATTGTATGCGCTATTGAGGAATATCTTAACGCGTGTTAGGCTTGGTGTTTCACTGTATATCAAGTTGGAACAATTTGGTGGCTATAGAGAGGAGTAAAGTGGGAGTTGTTTATTACTCCCATCCCTATCTATAGCCCTAACTATATACAAAATTATCTAATAAAACTAGTTGGTGATTGTGTGTCAATACGGACTAGCGCATAATATGACATACAACGGTCATAGCGCAGAATGATGACCAGAGTGGTAATACATCTACAAGTTACATTCCTTGCAGATCACATCAATTAGTAGAACTAATTTCAACATCTAACTACCTCTTCACATCTCTTTGACATGCTTAGAATGAGTGATCGAAGCTTATCCTCTGTTGTACAGTTGTACCAGGCCTCTAGTATAATTCGGCCATTCTCTGCTTTACTCCGCTGCCTCCCCCGCTCAAACTCTGGATATACATTTTGGATGTATTGTTTCATCATACCCCACACATTCTCAATCGGATTTAGATCTGGGGAGTATGCTGGCCATGAAATAGGTTGAATTCCATGTGCCATGAGATATCTCTTGCGGGAGGTGCTTTGTGTACTGGCGCATTGTCGTGCATAAATAGATATGCACGACCTGTCTCTTATCGTTTGTTTCTGTACCAGTTCACAACAAGGGGAAGGATGTGTTGGCGATAGCCTTCTGAGGTCATCTTGCCCCAGTCGGCTTCCCAGAAAACACAAGGGCCTCTCTCGATTCCGGCGAAACTATCCCAAAACATCTAAGAATTATTCTTACGGTATTGATCAACGACATACGTATTGTAATAAGCCTCTCCTTTCTTCTTAGACCGTGAGTAATCAAATAACTTTTGGATTTATGTAGGAATTGCTTACCTTTCTAGTCACATAGCTCGGCATAATAGGTCCGTCATTAATCCAAGTTTCGTCGCTCCAAAGTACTTGCGACCACTCTTGTTCTTGCCATTGAAAGCGTTGATCTTCCCATACTTTCCGTGCCATCATGTGATTCTCTGATAACGGCGGAGACCTTCTCGAAAGGCATCGAGAGTACCCTCTTCGCTTGAGTGCACTACGGATTGCACTTTCTCCGGCAGCCCATGAGGAGAAATGAACTGACAGTTCTAGATAAGAACATTGTCGTGCCTCGCGAGAACTGCAGATGAATTCTTCCAACTGATAGATTTGGTTAAGAGAAAGTTTAGGAGGGCGTCCAGTCCTTAATCTAGGAGATGCACGACCAGATTGATCAGTGTTCTTGACTTGTGAATATGTTACTCTGAACTGAGTCGCAATTTGTTTGTACGAGAATCCCGTCCGATACAGTGCAAGTATCTGGGGAAAATCAGTTCCTATAAGTGCCTAGTTCAGTACCAGAATTCTACACATACCTCAAGTCTTTAATCTCGACTGAGATATGAAGCACGAGTTTGACCTTGTAAAGTAGCTTGAGTATTCGTGATTAGAGGATAGTAATTCTAATAAAGTAGATTCTTGGGAGGCTTGTGCTAAATTGCGAATGGCGTTCGATAACTTTATCTTTTTCTAATATCTGTAAGATTTTTAATTAACAATGATGCAGCCGTAGATTTTTATGAACAAATATCAAAAGCGGTTTTTGCAATGAAATGAAATCGGTTAGAAGAATATATCATATGATCACGTCTAACCTAGAAAATTGTATAGCATGGCTATGATATATCCATATAATAACCCCTGTATATAAAATTTCCAGCTGCCTTCACTTACCCCTGAGCCCGTGTACATAAACATGCTATGTCCATGTAGATGGACAAGGGTATACCCATAGTGGCTCTGACAGTCATATCACATCGTTTTCTAGCAGTTTTGCTTTCTCTTCTAAAAATTTGAACAAGGCGAAAGGATGAACCAAACCAACAATGTCCCGGATAGGTTGTAACTCGATCGCGTGACGGGGCTTCATTTTCTGCTGGTCAGTTTGATTCCTAATATTGCGCTGTTGGTCTTCCAAAGGCGATAGACAGCGTTAAAAAAATATGCTTTACCTTTGTTATCTGCCAGTATATTTGAGTTTTTATGGTAAAATTGATTTAAATGGTATCTGATTGTAAATTTGTTAAGACAAATTTTGTCAAAAAGGTACGATTCCAGATTGAATTTATGTTTTATCGCCCACGTCACAGATCATCTCTTGCATATGGAATTTGAAGTGTTACGTACGTTGACAAATATAAAATCACATTGCTAAGGAAACAAGATTCAGCTATTCATATGTTGCTAAAATATGATCTGGGCACGCAAGGCTGAGAAGTTCCAAGGATATCACGTGTTAATCTACACTTAGTAAAAAGTCCAGAGAGATTTGGCCAAACTTTAAAATTAATCTGCGGAGATCGATGAAGCATCATTATTAGATGAGAATTATTTCATACAAGCCTACACTTATACCGGAGACAGGTAGCTAACACTGCGAGTAATCTGCAGTCAAGAGAGCAACTCGACTAAAGCTATTCAACCCTGTATAGTTTCTTCATTATTCACAGGCTACCCAGATATCTACATCACCTCCTGAAAGGTAGCCTAAATTACCCACCAGCAATCCTCTGAACTTGACCACATTTCTCCCGAGTATTTATTGCCCCTTTTGAACATGAATACCGTACACATAGAATTAGCGATATGAGTGTGGAGCGTCCCTAATTACCCTTTTGTCTCGGTTAGAGCCAAGTCCATTCTCTGCAAACATAGTTATAGTTTTGTTTATTCGTGCTATGTAGAGTCCAAGACTATTATAACACTAGGGCTCCTCTCTGACCCAGGCCACACCTTTTACAGTGCTCCTATCCCCTTTTACCTCGAACCTAAGATCATTGATACATTGACCCATGACGGGTAGCCATTTAGCTCAGTAATTACCCGTAGAATTCAACCACCTTTTCTACGGAACCTTCTGCTCAAAAAAAATTGAAAAAGAGCAGCCATGGAAACCGGTACGCGGGAAAAAGTCTCAAAAAACCTGCAACTCCAGCCAGGCGAGGCCTAGACACCAGAGCCACAGGAGGTGCGTATCCCCATCTGTATCTCCCTAATATCCCACAGTCCAGATATCCTCCTTATACCGACACCACCAGCGCTCAGGTAGCGGTGCTCTTTCCTCAGGAGACAGTATAATGCCAGAATATCTGTAAACAGAGAGAATTCATCTTGGTAAAAAGGGCCAACTTAGTCTGATCCATCACCACCATGACGGGAGCTGGGTACGCCCCGGAAACTCGTTTGGATGACTTTTCCTCCATGACCCAGTATTGCGTGTTTCTGTTGGCTCTGAAGATAAACTCCAGGTTCGTAGGGGACACCACGTACAGGTAGAAACGCCGTCTTCGTCCCCCTCTGCAAACATAGGAGCTGGTGGAAGTGAACCCACATCGCCATGGCTCAGAGTTAAGCTCATGTAGTTATTGGATTTCCGGCTTACATAGAGGGATAAATGTATTCAATCATAGAGATCCTCGTCTCAGAAGAATTAGAAGATGTGAAGAATTTGTTGATGTGTTCTACGCGCGTACTTGGGTATTTTCCATCTCCTAATTTACTACGGTATTCAACTTAGTTGAATACACCATCCAAGCTTCTCCAAACAGCTCCCATCAAGATCTGCAATATAACATGCATTGTGGACCTAAAACCAAAACGGTGTGCAAAAAATAGAAATGGCATTCACATTCGCAATCAAAAAACTGCAATGCTCTAGGATGTGATTCAAGGGCTGATATTTCAACCAGAGACCTCGTTGAATATGAGAATCAGCAGATGTACTCACACCAACTTTAATTGGTGCTGTGCAGAGCTTCAGAATATATGTATCATTAATGCAATTGATAAATCAGCGGCTGAGGAAACTAGTAGAAAGTACATCCAGGTGAATGACCCAGCCGCCAATACATCTACATGTATGTATACCTATAATGCAGCCGCTCCGTGAGTCCACACTGTATAAAGCAGTGAGTAAGCCATGTAATTTTTTCATCCATTTTGTTAAGGAATATAGCGCGATTAAATCAATCAAATAGTATGAACAATGTTTATTTTAATTCTACAGGTAGGTAATATGATACGAAAAGATATTTTGGAAGTATAAAAAGACTGGTCCCTGCTAGCGTATGTAGTGATCGACATTATTTGTAATCCCCTAACATTTGTACGTTGATTATAAAGTGGAGGTATAAAATAAAAAAATCTTTCTATGATCCTATTTCGGCGCCTGAAGGCCCACGTAGGTATTTTCGGAAGATACGTATTCTTTGTTATAGAACGACTCATTTTGACGTTAGGGACTGATCGAGATGGAATCCGTTTTGTCGATGTACCAAGCTCGTTGGTGGCGTTCCAGGTTTCTGTCATGATACAGTATCTATTGTTAAGATGTTTCGGATCTAACTTCAGACTGTTATTTTGAGATATGGCAAGGAAATAATATAGCTACTAGCGGGTCTTACATGTAGATAAATAGCCTCTTGATCCATCTAGATGAGAGGGGGCGGTTTAGGTTCTTTCTTGAGAAATATACTATAATCATCATTACCATAATTTATTACTTTAGTGATTTACATTGTCTCGAGTACCACCGTCACCAAATTTATGACTTCGACTTTATATATCACGAATCGTTAAAACATACATCGCCATAATAAACTTTTAAAGTCGAATAGGGACACTCGTACTCAGATTTCATTTGCAGATACCACTACGAGAATAACGCCTTACGACATGTACCCTCTTCCGTGAATACCCACCACAGGGAAAAGCGAGAAAGACCCATGGTTATCTGAGCATGCTTTCATCATTCTACGAATACAATATCACCGCGAGAGAAGTGGTGTGAGGTCCTGCTGGATTTAAACAAACTTTCTTCTGTCTCAAGCGGGGCATGTGTCCAAGCTACCCAGACTCTACTTGGGAGAACGGCCCGGACGGTGTACCACTGCACCATCCGACCCAGAGTGGAGGTATAATTCCATGATTAAAACATAAGTAATCTGCTATTCCGAGCACTGATTTCGGGGTAGCCTTAACTAAGAATTCTGACCAGCTATTGTTGAAGCGTCTCAAGAGATAGTTAAAATCCCTTGCAAAGCAAATGTTATTTTGTTGATACCCACATAGGCGAATATGTGAAAATTTTATTACAATTATTTATTCTTTGACCAGAGCATGAAACAGCTAAAGTTTGCAGTCGGAAAATAAAACGCCTGGGTAGTTTTTAATTATACATCAATAAATTTTTTCGGTACAACTTCAATGCGTACGTGGGTATAAGTATATATACCAAAAATCAACTAGGCCACGTTAATTTCCTATGAATAAAATAATGCTTGTAACCAGTACAAGCTACCTAATTACAACACACGGGATTATTCCGGGATTTATTAAGTTATATATAATTATGGCTCGATCTGTGAATGTCTTTTGCCACGAAGTGTATTGGTTTTGGTGCATTAAATCTTGGTGAGCAGACGCTCCCTTTCATTACGTGTGGTAGTCTTTTCCTCCCTAACTTCATCGTCATCTTCGTCGTCATCACCGATGACATGCCTTGGAGTCTCGTCGTCGTCATCCTCATAGAGTCGTTTTTCCCGCTCATCCCCTCCCTCGTTACTGTCCACATATTCATCGTCACTGTCTTCTTCACTTCCGGCAGCAAATGCATCGTAAAGCTCTCCAGCGCGCCTTCTACCTCCTTTCAAGGCTCTTCTCGAGCCGCCACTGTTTAGACCTTCGCCTTCTTCTTCTTCGATGAGATCAAACTCCCATTCATCTCGAGGATTGTTTCGAAGACGCTTTCGGCGGGCCAAGTAGAAATAGATTGCTAGTCCTGAACAAAATACTAATATTGAAACTGCAGCACCATAGATCCAGGTCTGAGTTCTCAGAGAAACGCCAAACGTGGGGAAAAACGATGGAAGCCAGGTATTTTCACTTCCAGTTGGGCTTGGGACTGTTTCTGTTCCAGTTAATGACGTTGGAGTTGCTTGTCCGCCAGAAGTTAGGGTAGGTTTCGATGGTTTTTGAGGTCGCTCGGGGTGGTCCGTTGGGTTTGGTGTTAACGGTTCAGTTGATGTAAGTTGAGGGGCAAGAGTTGTAATTGACGCAGCAATAGTAGTTGTAGATATTATGATTTGATCATGGTTATCATCATCATGATCAGAGGGCATAGGCAATAGTTTCGCCTTACTTGGGTCGATTGATTCACCCCAAAGCTTCAAGTGCCAATCGATAAATGTGCCATTGTACTTGTTTACTTGAGTATCTTTTATTATGACAGTCCAAATACCAACCCCAGGCTCGCCCCTGTCAATAATTAGTGAAAGATATCGATAGATCGTTAGCTCTACAATACCAATGAACAACAGACATAAAAGTCCAGTCTTTGTAGCCATCAGTTGAGCTGTCTTGACTGCGAACAGCAGAGAGGTGGCTAACAACCTTTTCAGGGCTCACCAAATCAACACTTAGATCACCGCGCCGGCCGTGCTCAACATTCATTGTTACTGTCACATGCTCTAGACGCTTGAGGTTGGCATCCTGAAGCATTTGTTTGGTTACCTCTAAGGACGCGGCAAGTCCTGATTCGCCCTGGGGGATGTCTTGCTTGACATGGATCCAAGGAGAAAAGTACCAGGCTTGAGGATTAACCTTCTCAAATTTTTTTGCAGCCTCAACAGTGGCCCAGGTATCTATTTTTCCATAACCAAAAGTATGACTATATTTTAATCCAATGAAAGTTGACTGCCATTCTCCAGTGTCGAGGTCAACTGGCAGAGCAGTCTGCATAACTAAGTATTGCAGATCTCTCCACGTAAGATCAGGTCTAGCTTGCAAAACAAGAGCGAAAATACCCGCCGCTAAAGGGGCTGCTGCAGAGGTTCCACCGTGTCCAGAATAGCACTGGTTGAGACCGACATCCGTCGTGTGCTTGGAATTTTAGTTAATAATATCAGAGTCGAATAGAGATTACTTACAATAGCATCCCCGCTTCCGCTGCTGTATGTGACAACTAGCTGTGCCGAACATTTCTCAGAGTAATAAGGGTGCAATCCTTTCCTATCTATAGCCCCAACAGTGATGCTGTATATACTGTTGGTGTATCCGTCAAAGTTACAATTATCCTGATTTGCGGCGCCATTACCGGATGCAAATACATAGATAGAGCCTAGTCCACCTCTACCGTTTTGAACACCATTTAACATAGCTCTTTTGATTAGTATTCCAGGTGCATCCATAGATTTACCGTCATCAGGGGGTCCCCAAGAGCAGGAATAAATCTGATTTCTTTCATACGCATAGTTTAGAGCCACAGCTTCATCAGCATCAGATATTACCTTTGAAAGAATTCGAATTCCGGCAACTTTCGAATCCCAGGCAACTCCAACACCACAAACATTGTTCTTAACTGCAGATACTTCTCCAGCGCATCTTGTGCCATGCCTATCGTCGGAAAGACGAGGCTTTGGTTCGAGACTGTTGTCGTTGAAGTCATAAGAGCCTTCAGCAAAGTAATTATCCTTTAAGTCATCGCTATTCATATCTAAACCGTCATCAACAATCGCCACGGTAGAGTTCTCCCCTGTTATTCCTTGTAACCAGACGCCAGATACATTTACATCATGCCCTGGCTGTATTACATTGATAAGATGCCACTGATCAGTGAAAATTGGGTCCTTTATTCCCAATTTATTGGCTATCTCTGTCTGCATTGCTACAAGTTCCGGCGAAGGATTTTCGCGTTTCTCAATTGATGTGAAGCGTTCTGAACGTTTAGTCGGCATAAGCCCCCTCTTCTCTAGCCGGGGTTTTAACTTTTGTTTCTGTGCGAATTTGACATTATCGAGGATATCCGAATTTCCAAGAGTTCGTCTTGTATTTCTTCGATCTTTTAACGCTTTATCTACAACATCTTCCTCCTGTTTGTGTGTCGCAAAGATATGGTGGTCTGCTAAATTACCAAGCTGACCTTCGTGTGAAAATCCAAGTTTGGAGGCTATTAGAGAAGGAAGGATTCCTGATTCTATTTGTAAGACGTAGTAGTCATGAGCGTCATAATTTCGAGGCCGAATATTTGAGGCAGATGCCAGGGAGCCGATACCGAGTATACTCACTATGAAAGGTAATTTCATTATGATCAATTGTAGCCGAGACATAAACATAGCCGCAGCAAAAGATATTTAACAGAAGAGGCAAGAGTTTGGTAAGAAAGCAAGTTGCAAAAGGAAAGTTGTCCTAGGTCCACGCATTGATGTTTCTTTATCAGTCTGCCAGACAGAGTACTAGGGCCATGCAAAGCATATGAAATATGAATTGATGCACAATGTGACGCCGGAATTCGATCTTCTTTTAATTCAAGACTTTGAAAAAAAATTGAAGATTCAATGTTTCGTCTAGCAAAAATGACTTAGACCATAGGCATTGGACATAAACTTATGTTTCATCTGGGCATTACCAGTGAGCTCGCTAAACTAAGGCCTTAAACGGATTGATTATGCAGATCAGTGATTGAATCAAACCAATTTTCCATCTGGATTGGCTCTCACGGGAGTCTGGATGATTTATGAAGATCTAATGGACGGTCGCCTGGAAAAATTATCCAAACAAGTTGGAAACATCTTAGATCAATCATTTCTTCGCATACCTCATTCTTCGCGACCCGCCAAATTTGTTCGGCGCAAACGCTCTAGTGAATGGTGAACTGGAACTTGGAATGTAGTAATTGATGTCTATACGAGTTAGCTTCAAAATGTTATAAAATTGATTGTAACGGTTATATCACTAAATCTTCCGATACTCCTTTTTGAAGCTAATTTCACGGGTATAGTCATGATGCTTCCGTTGCTCAAGAGTGAGCAACCTCACAAAACCTACAGTACAAAAGATGCCTGCGGTCGAATAAACCAACTCGAGCTACATGGCTACGGATCAGGCCATAGAGGTGGAGACGAAAGCTCGCAGTTTAGGAAAACCAAAACTAATCGATATTCATCTCAAACCGAAGCAACTGAAGCACCTACGCTATCGACGCTTAGTCCAATAGAATCCCCCGAGCGATCCGAGCAATTAGGAGGCCTAGCTCCGCGGCCCTCATCTTTTATCAATCATTCAACAGACTATGAGCATGAATTTTCACAGAAGCGGAATGAACGGCAAATTCGTAACAGAGAGAATATCCAAGAGGAAATACCGAGATCATCATCTACACGAGCCTTAATATCTGAAGTAACTCGAGATACTCCACCAAAATATACACCGTTTCACAACCATAGCAAATCTTCACCAAATCAATCGTCTGTCCAGTCCAATGTAACCAGTTTTTCAAACGCCACTACAGAAAAAAATAGGATCATCTCTGGGCATGAACAAACAAATTATCAGGGAGTAAATGTGAAGTCTTCGGAGGGCTTGCCTAGGATCAACGGATCCAGTACATTATCACCTTATCTAGCACATTGGCAGCAGCCCTTAAGGGTTGATATTCCAACGAGAAACGAGTCAGCTGCTGAAAATGAAGCCTTAAATTGTGAGTGTAATTGTTTCTGCTTAAAAACTTATAAAATACTAACTTTCTATTTCTAAAATTTTTCACTGACTTTAAGTCCATTTGTCACACAGATCGCTCACCTCTACAAAAGCTTGAAATGAGGTTAGGAAGTATTTCCAACGACGAAGAATATGCTCTCCATCCAGAGGTTGAGGTCAATAATAGAAGTGTAGAAAATATGGTGAGATTCAAAGTTAGACTCAACGCTCAAATAAGTAACAGATAACGAAAGGCTTGCGAGAGCATACGGACGGAACGTCCTAGTATTGCACATCTACCATCAGAATCAAGAATTTCTAGAGCCAATGACTTGGAGCCACTCCGTACACATGCAAAAGTACGTCTAACTTCTCTATTCGAAATTATATTTTGCCTCTCCAAAGTCTATCGCATAGTCCATCGAATTTGTCTTGCGACCCCTAAGTTTAGTAGCTGCAATGTCTAGACTAGACTAGTGTACGAGCAAATTATTTCTACTCAAATTTACGGATTTCTGTTGGTCAAATCCTCTAATCTTCAAATCAGACGCCGTACATCCAAACAAAACAAAATGCTCACAAATCAAGTTCGACTTTGATGGATATGGTACTAGCTTGTCCCAAACTGACAAATTCCAGGTCTCAACCACTAGGACTAATCAAATAGATCCAAAAAGAGATATAGTCAAGACTTTATCCCCAACTGTCACTGAGTTTACCCCAAAAACATCGAATGAAAAAGTATTGCATAACAAGGATGAAAATAGCGATCAGCAATTCAATGGAAACTCTGGGCCAAAATCGTCCAATTCTGATTTCTATTCTCCAAAGAAGTTGTCTTTGCGAGTAGGGAACCCTAATGCTATCGGTTTCTCTCGTGATGCTGCTATTGAAAGTCATCCCCAGTTAAATAAAGAAAAAAAACTTCCAGACCCCCCTTCAAGGTCTCCGACACAGCATAATGCTATTATTTCCAGTCCCTCCGACAATCAAAATAAACCTGAAAGGCGCCTCAGTAAGCTTTCAAGAATTGCTCGAGAGAAATTTTTGTCGAAAACTAAAGGTAGTTTGAAGCGCAATAAGAATATTCAAGTAGAAGATGTTAGTAAAGATGACCTTGACTATTTGCAATTGAATGAAGTCAATGTTACCTCGCCACAGAGCAAGTCATATGGAGGTACGGAAGATCACCACTATTTAACCAAATTTCTACACAAGCATAAGAATATGGAGGTTCATGAACCTTACACCCCTGCCCGAAGACTAAATGAATGGAGAAAAAGTGGTGTTGCACAACTATCCGGTGCGTGTCTTGAACTGGGAAATAACGGCCTCAAAACAGATATGTTTAATGAGAGAGCATCAAGTGACTCGGAAAATCTTAATCGTTTGAGGCACATAAATGCCCAACGGAAGGCAGAAGCATTTGACGGAGAGTACGATGAAACTGCCGGTATGATTCTTGAAATTTTTTTTTTATCGTACCTTCGACAATTTATATGCACCTACATGTTTAGCAGAAATTACCACGCTGTGATAAAGAATTTCTTATAGCAACTTGACAATGTCAAATTTATAAGGAAAAGCAGGTCAATAAAAAAATTTTATCTGCCCGCATAAATATAGAAAAGCCCAGGCTCTGCTGTACATATCTATCTTCTTCAGGTGGATATTGTACAAGAAATACCCTGAACTTTTAATATTCAAATGGGCTATTTATAATACTATGCAGTTGAGCTTTTTCCTACAAGCAAAACTTTCATTTACTTTCTCTTTTACATTATTAAACTTCCCTTGTGGAGCCATTCGCTAACCTATTGGATGCGGGCTTGCCGCGTCCTTTTTTTCAATAGTCCCTTCAAGGTTCAAACCACACCTTTTTTTGCAAAGTGGGCCCATGCTGAGATACTGTGGTTTACGGAGAGAAGTTCCTAGAAACCGTACAGACGCGATTCATCACGAGCGAGAGATCTGGAGAGGATCGGTGATGATCGTATGCAAAGACCTACACTCATCGTATGAACTAGCACCGACACTCCGATTGTTCTTGCAGCCTATGGAATTGCTACCTCCGCCCCCTTCCCTTGTCGATGAAGTTGGTCTAGCGCCTGAATACGTCGATCCGCTTGCCGGCTTACCCCGAATCGGACGCGATGGTCGGACACTCTACGTTCGACCTGTTGAAGAACTTGATACAGAAAGAGACCTCTCCCGGGAGGAATCTGCCGATGGCTTGTTTGAAATGAATCGACCACAACTCGATGAGCTAACAGATTCAAGGGCCATGCACACAAAATCAAACTTTGACGGAGAAAAGGCCGGGAAATACAAAGAAGTTCGTGGCTTTCGGTTACATTCTGAGCAAGGAATGACATTTTGGCGTTTCAATATTGAGATCGAGTTGAAAGAAAAACAGCAACGAATTGCTTATCGCATCAATCGCGGACCAGCAACTGGATTTTGGGTTCCTCCTCGCGCCCAAGCTATGAATATAATGTATTACAGTGGCAATGGCTTCAGCCCTAAGGTTGATCCAAATACTCTCTGTGGTCCAGACCCGATGTGGCGCGACGTTTTGAACACCCATCAAACTGAGCCCTTTCATGTCATGTTGGGTGGAGGCAACCAAATTTACAATGATAATGTTTTAACGGAATGCCGCTCACTTAGACAATGGTCTGAAATACCGGACCTAAATAAAAGGACAAATCATCCATTCACTGCCGAGCTTGAGCAGGAATTAAATAATTTTTATCTAAATCACTACTGCTCATGGTTTTCTCAAGGCCTTTTTGGACTGGCAGTATCTCAAATTCCCATGGTTAATGTTATTGATAGCCATGAAATTCTTGACGGATTTGGGTCATATCAAGAACATTTCATGCGCTCACGAGTCATAGAAGGTCTTGGTGCTGTTGCTTTCAAATACTACATGTTGTTTCAACATCAAAGTTGTATCGATGATAAAGAAGAGACAGAACCATCATGGATCCTTGGAGCACGACCTGGGCCTTATATCAAGGAACTGAGTCGAAGCATCTTTACTCGATTAGGTAGAAGCGTTGCCTTACTTGGTTTAGACTGCCGCACTGAGAGAACATCTGAAATGATTATAAGTGCCGGTACTTACCACAAAATCTTTTCGCGATTAGAAAATGAAATAGCATATGGTAATACAAAGCATCTTATTGTAGTTCTTGGTGTGCCGCGCGCACATGTTCGTCTAGATCATGTCGAAAATTTGTGAGTCGCTCCGCTCTTGAGGGCTGTGAAACTAAAAATATAACTAGTTCTCAACCTAATTCTATACAATCGACTAAAACTCTTGGGCGAAAAAGATCATTGACTACAAATTCGCAAAGTAAAGTTGATAACATATACGAGCTTCTCGATAATGTTGAAGATTACAAGACTGCACGAATTCACCAAGATGAGAGGAGATGGCTAATTCAAGAACTACAGGAACTAGCCGCAATAAAATCAGTGCGTATAACAATACTTGGGTAAGCAATCAGTCTAATATGCTGATCAATGCTAATCATTAAAGTGGTGGTATTAATATAGGTGCAGTCGGTCTGTTTTACTCCAATCCTAAATATTGTATTCCTAAAGAGTGTGATTTTCGTTACATGGCAAACATAATTCCGTCATCAATCGCCAACGCACCACCACCTGAGATCCTTTCTGATCTATTAAAGAAGAAAAAGAAAATCCGCCATCTTGATTCCGAAACTGAAGAAGGGTTGATGCCCATATTTACCCATGATGTAAACGGCAAGCCGCGAAGTAATAAACGTCTGCTTAGTCGTCGAAACTGGTGCTCTATTCGAGTTTACGATCCCACATTAGACCACCCTTCATCAAATTTGAATGATGGCTTTTCCTTCATTCCGCTCCAACGTAGCGGCAGTCTTTTACGTCGTTTGTCTAGTACTCGTGGTAGACGTTATTCTTCGGCTATGACGTCACCAGACTCTGGCAATATCTTAATTCGTACAAAACCAGAAATTAGTCGACCCCCACTCTCAAACCAACAATTTTTCAATGACGGAGACGGAAATGAGAATGGGAATGGAAAACACATACCTGGATCCACTCCCGTATCTCGTCGTGGTTCTGTTAGCTCTGAGAATCCCAGCCTCTTGCAAAGAGCCCGATCTTTAACCCTAAAAGATTTTAACCCTGGAAACTTATTCCGTCGCAGAAGCAGTAGAAAACGATCCAGTATCAGTGAAATGAAATCTCGGGATGAAACTGAAATCGAAGATTTTCTGCGTCAAAGAGCTGCGCCAGGTAACTCTTATGAGTCAGAGGACAATGAAATTTACTTCTCACCCTCTGACCAAAATCATGCTTCGAATACATTTATGCCGGCTTCTACAAGTAGTATTCCAGTAAGAGACTCAAACGGAATCAGCGATGTGGAAAACCCGGTACGAAACGGCAAAACCGAACTATACGAACCTCTATTAAAAAAAGGCTCTTATTCAAATGACATCAACCTTGAGGACGCACTTAATATCTGTTTACATTTCGAGGTGAACTCTAAAGATCCTGCTGGTATAACAACGCCCTATCGATTACTTGTACCAGCCCTTTTTTATGAAAAAAGTTATCATGCAATAGTAGAGAAAAATTGAAGTATTTAGCGAAGCATTTAGAGTATCTAGAAGGTCAAAGATAGAATTAATGTAGTCAACTTGGAAGATTCTGATTTTTGGATAGTAATGAAATCATGTTACATTTTATTATAATCATTTTTGCATCGAAGAATCTATTACCGATAGAACTAATTGTCCATATCTAAAACATTTGAGATGATTAGTCTACTATGATGTCATCCATTTTATCAAGGCCCTGCGGTCTTGTCAATTTTCAAGAGGCATTTTATATGTCTTTGTCTCTCTTCAAATAGAAAAGTACGAGGCTATTACGTGTATACTTGCAATAATAGTACTGTGACCACATAAGTTGAATGCGTAAGTCTATCAAAGCCTGGATCGCTTGTGGCTTCCGGCAAGATCTCGCAACGAGTCATGGCAAAGTTCAGGCGACGAGTCAAATTCATATTCAACAACATGGGTTGCGAGATTCCCTCAGGTAGGAAATGTCTGTCTATCCGTCTGTTTTTCACCATCATGGTCATTGTATCACGGTTAACGGGCTTGTTGAAATATACGAGGGATATCAGCGTCACGATGTTAATCTTGGTAGTTATATCACAATAGTCAGAGATTGATGGAAGGTAGAGAGTCTGTCGAGCAAAAGTGAAGAGTTGTTAATTGCTCCCACGTAGATTTACAGAGTACTATATCCAAGCATACTGTGTTAGATTAAACCTCGTAATCTTCATCTGAAGATCAGAGCGTCCCTGGAGACTCCACATCTGGTTAATCTGCATAACTAACGAGAGATCTGTGATTAATTGTGGAGTAGTTAGCAACAGTTTGTTAGAACTGAACTTGCACTTATCACGACACGGATCAGTTGGAGAGATGAAGAGTCTGTTGATCGTAAGTTGTGGAGTTGTTGATTAATCCACAGAATAGACACAGATCGCTATGTACAAGAACTATCTAATGAATAAAGAAATCTAGTGATTTGTATTAAAACTATTTAGAGTGTTTACCAACCTCACCACTTACATGGGCTCAGGGGTAAGTGAAGGCAGCTGGAAATTTTATATACAGGGGTTATTATATGGATATATCCTAGCCATGCTATACAATTTTCTAGGTTAGACGTGATCATATGATATATTCTTCTAACCGATTTCATTTCATTGCAAAAACCGCTTTTGATATTTGTTCATAAAAATCTACGGCTGCATCATTGTTAATTAAAAATCTTACAGATATTAGAAAAAGATAAAGTTATCGAACGCCATTCGCAATTTAGCACAAGCCTCCCAAGAATCTACTTTATTAGAATTACTATCCTCTAATCACGAATACTCAAGCTACTTTACAAGGTCAAACTCGTGCTTCATATCTCAGTCGAGATTAAAGACTTGAGGTATGTGTAGAATTCTGGTACTGAACTAGGCACTTATAGGAACTGATTTTCCCCAGATACTTGCACTGTATCGGACGGGATTCTCGTACAAACAAATTGCGACTCAGTTCAGAGTAACATATTCACAAGTCAAGAACACTGATCAATCTGGTCGTGCATCTCCTAGATTAAGGACTGGACGCCCTCCTAAACTTTCTCTTAACCAAATCTATCAGTTGGAAGAATTCATCTGCAGTTCTCGCGAGGCACGACAATGTTCTTATCTAGAACTGTCAGTTCATTTCTCCTCATGGGCTGCCGGAGAAAGTGCAATCCGTAGTGCACTCAAGCGAAGAGGGTACTCTCGATGCCTTTCGAGAAGGTCTCCGCCGTTATCAGAGAATCACATGATGGCACGGAAAGTATGGGAAGATCAACGCTTTCAATGGCAAGAACAAGAGTGGTCGCAAGTACTTTGGAGCGACGAAACTTGGATTAATGACGGACCTATTATGCCGAGCTATGTGACTAGAAAGGTAAGCAATTCCTACATAAATCCAAAAGTTATTTGATTACTCACGGTCTAAGAAGAAAGGAGAGGCTTATTACAATACGTATGTCGTTGATCAATACCGTAAGAATAATTCTTAGATGTTTTGGGATAGTTTCGCCGGAATCGAGAGAGGCCCTTGTGTTTTCTGGGAAGCCGACTGGGGCAAGATGACCTCAGAAGGCTATCGCCAACACATCCTTCCCCTTGTTGTGAACTGGTACAGAAACAAACGATAAGAGACAGGTCGTGCATATCTATTTATGCACGACAATGCGCCAGTACACAAAGCACCTCCCGCAAGAGATATCTCATGGCACATGGAATTCAACCTATTTCATGGCCAGCATACTCCCCAGATCTAAATCCGATTGAGAATGTGTGGGGTATGATGAAACAATACATCCAAAATGTATATCCAGAGTTTGAGCGGGGGAGGCAGCGGAGTAAAGCAGAGAATGGCCGAATTATACTAGAGGCCTGGTACAACTGTACAACAGAGGATAAGCTTCGATCACTCATTCTAAGCATGTCAAAGAGATGTGAAGAGGTAGTTAGAGTCTAAGGGGGTCCAACTTCACATTAGGAACACTTTGTATATTAGAATCTTGAGATAGATCTATCGAAATCCATGATATTATTCTCGATGTTATCCTTGATGTGGATTTCTTAAGACACCATTCAATATTTAGCCAAGAGTGACTTACTGCTTTCACTTTCGTCGCCAAGAAAACTCTCACCTTAAATTGATATTAAGGTTTTGAGCTTATCCTAATTTGGCCTCGCTCAGAAAAGATCAACAAAGGAAACCGCCATATTGGTATAATAATCGGCAACTAAAAACCCTGCAAAGACATACTGCCTTCATTTACCCCTGAACCCTTATACTACTCTCATACTACGGTATTAATCGTGTATAGGCGCTAAAATTCGACTTTTACAGGGTATATAGGCTTTTACTAACTTGAATTAGCATGACGATAAGTAGATCTCCCCACCTAAACTTTAAATTTGTATGGCAAAAATTTCACAACGAAATATTCGTTGGTTTTGCTTTTTTGGTCCATTATAGCCCTCTATTCACTTTTTAATTCATTAATACATTTCATAAATAAATTATACTTCTATCTAGCTAATAATTTACATATCCGCCTTCAGCTTCGTAAACGGCTCTGATTCTTCGGGGCATCGAATCTATCAGTTTCTCCAAGTCATCCCCATTAAACCCCAGATCCCACGCCTCGTTCACTATTTGACGAAGATGCCCTTGACTCCGCTGCCCCCCTTGATCCAACGCTGGATAAAGACGCTCCATGTACGCTTTCATATAACTCCACAAAGTTTCTATCGGATTTAAATCAGGAGAATATGGCGGCCACTCCATTAGAGAAATATTCCTCCTTTCAAACTCACGCATAGTTTGCCTCGACTTGTGAGGAGGGGCGTTGTCCTGCATCACATCTAGTCCTGGTTCCCGAAAGACCGCACTCTCTATGAGAGGCACTATCCTCTCGCAGTAACTGGCCGCAGTGATATGGCCCCACTCCTTCTCCCAAATCAGGCAAGGCCCCTTCTGTCGTCCAAAGAAAGATCCCCAGAACATCCACCCAACTCTCCTCCGCGTCTTGGCTAGGACACAGGTATCTTCGTACTCTTCCCCAATCTTTGACTTAAACTTAGCTCAAGGGAACTCTAAATCTTAGGAGCCTTTAAGGGACTACTGACCTTTCTTGTGACCCAACGATCACTTAGCCGACCATTCATAGCCCAAGTCTCGTCGGACCAGAGGACTCTCATCCAATGTTCCTTCCGCCAGTGGAGATGTATTCTGGCAAACTCATATCTCTTCAGTTTGTTGACTGAAGAGATAGGAGGTTTTAATCGTGCAATCCTGCGTGCATATCCCCTCTTTGCCAGTTCACGTCGGATCACATTCTCGCTCACACCAAAGTGCCGAAATATAAAATGTGCAAGTTGGAAAAATGACATCCGACGATTTTCCGATGATAAACAGACGAAAAATTCTATTTCATCGACCTGGGAACTACTTAGAATAGGTGGCCTACCACTGGAGTACTGAGGCTCGGTATTTTCAACGCTCATGGTGTATTGTACCTGTCGCCATCTAATCCCAAGGCGTTGAGAGATTTTGACGTAACTGTGTCCCTCACTGGCCAAGGTTCTAACCTGCACATGTTACTCTCTTAACCTTATCAATTTGTAGATTTCAGACTTACTTGAATACGTTGAGTTTGTGTTAGGCGTTTTGCATAAGTAGGAGATGCTGATGATGGAGAAGGTTGTTGAGGTGAATCCATCTTTGCGGCAATCTAGTACAGTAAATTAAAATCTTCTAAAGTAGTTGACTTAAGGTTCAGATGCACTCACATGAAGTAAAAATTAGATAGATGAATGAAATAAAAGTATGCCGTTGAGCAAAATAATAGTAAATAGCTGACAATGATTTAAACGAAACGACCTCAGGTGTGCGCGAGTGAAGAAAGGTGCAGGCATGAAGGTGGGCGTTGGACTTCATATACAGATGCATATCTCTTATGCCTTAGGCCATAAGATTTTAAAATTTGAAGCTAACAGGGATACTGTGGATCTATCGTGAGGTAACCTGGAATATCACCACTTTATCTCCACTTTATCCCCGCTTTAACCCCTGTACCCTATAAGAAGCGGATCAACGAACAATACCCTATCATGAGAGTAGCCCTAGAGCCGCATGCAGGGATTACATTGCCCCTGCACGGCCGCTAATACGATCATCACTAAGAGCCTAGTGTTACTAGTAGAACATGGTAACATTATAGGAGATGGTAGCATTATGGGACATGGTAGCATAACGGGAGACGGTCGCATCATGGGATTGGATAGGATGTTAAGCTATCGGACATTCTGGTTATATGATGGACTTTCCTGAGAATGTAATATGAATATGTATTAGTCCTGTCTGCCTCTGTAGTATTATTGATTACACCAATTAAGTTATTCATCTCCGTTTCTGAGTATCATCTTCTGCACTGCTCTGTTATCCCTAGCTTATTCACAACTCTATATCTGCTCATAACCGAGTTTCAACACAAAAGCCTTTGGATACTGTACCATTACCGTCTTATTTCACAATCGAGCAAAGTATGGGGCTTTCATTCTTACATATAATTAGCACTAGACAAAGCAATCATGGTACAATCAAACTCACTGATAGCAACCCTCATTATCACTCTCAGCGAAAAGAAGGAGAGCCGCCTCACCTTGATCGCCGTATTTTTCTCGCAGGTAAGATTGTGAAGGGGAAAAGTCGACTTAAAGATAGCTAAATAAAGCTCCCACCAAAGGCAAAAGGTCAGGGTTATTCTTCGACTCGACGTGATTCTCATTTGCATGTATTTGAAGCGTCAAAGCTTTCATCAGGTACTGCAGTACCTTACACTATTAAGCAATGTGAATCCCTATTCTATTTTTGTCAATTCCCCAAAATAGCACTTAAGTGTAGACCGAAGTGGGACGCAATTGAAGGCAGTCCAGAGCTTGTTATAAAATTTCTCGAATTTTTTAGAGGTGCAGATGGTATTAGAGATTTATACACGTTATAGGTTGATGGGGATGTGGAGGTGATTGGCGACTTGTCTAGTGATTGTGCTGTCTTTCGATGGAATAGTCAATGGTGTGAATGTATGATAAGTACGATATAAATGGTTATACTGAATGCGTATATTGGATGGAATAACGCCTTGATGGCCACGATGGAGACTATTGTTCTTGCTGCTGTGGCTGTGGCAGTATCGATATACATCTGTCCTCCAAAATCAAGATCCGATGCCAACTATGAAGCAAAAATGCGAGTTCTATTATTGTCTAAAGAAGATGCTATACATGACTCATTAGTTTCAGTAACTCTGTCACTTGGCATCTTCTCCACAAGCTTCAAACTACAGATATCCATGAGTCATAACCGAGTTAGCACAACAACACAAGGCAGGAATAGCTCGTGAGAGAGCTTTTATGCGGAGAAGATAGTTCGATAAGCGAGGAAACGCGCCTTTAGAGGAGCTATATATAAAGACATACGTTTTTATTGACGCGCAATGGAATACTTTATAGATACGTGTTACATTGAATAACCATTAGAATTTGGGGTGTCTTGCATTGGACTGGTGTAATTACTGACAAAATCATAATTAATTTCCTAATTAATTTTTGAGATGGTGGTCGTTATCAAACTAAGGGTGCGCAAGGCTGAGAAGTGCCGAAGATATCTCGTATTAATCTAGATTTACCCAAAGCAGCATAGCCACACAGATAAGAAGCGAACATATAGGGTTCCATTCTTATCTTCACTGAAGAAGAGTCACTGTAATAGACGCCCCAAGGTGCCCGTGTGGGTACCCCTCTCAAAATGTGAAGCATATTATCATGGCTTGCCCGCTGTTGTTGTTGTTGTTGTTGTTATTATTTAACGTCTGGGGTGATAATCATGTGCCCCAGAGCTGTTTTACTAGGTATATGATGGGGTACGTACAATTGCGCAGAGTTACTAAAAGGATTCAGATGCTTGGGTAGAGCAGGCAATTGCGCGTATGGCAGGAATGTAAGATTGAATTAAAAGATGATAAGAATGATGATTATATATTTACAATGTGGCAGACTTCAGCCTATTTATACCAAGAATATGTCTGTGTGTGACCAGATCAAATGCAGCAAACACAGATATTCTTTGTGTGCCGAACATCGCTTAACTTATCCAAACACTCCAGCCCGACAGCAGCCGCATCGGCTCTTCCGTGACCCCAGCGTACTCTGCCGTGTACCGCTCCGTCTAAGCTCCTGCTGCCGGAACGAGCACGTTCACCGAAGCTCGGCATAACAAGAGCACGTGCTATCTATCCCAACTGGGATATAGGACGCTAGAGCCGAAGCCCTAGGACTGAACTAAGCCTAAGCTAATCGAAGATTTAATTACAATGCTGTACCGCGTTATGTGAAACCGCAGACAGAAGATAGGTGTGCCCAAGAGCAATGTAGTTTACGAGACTTCCCCAAACTCGTGACTGATGATTAGTCAGTCCACTCCGCCTGCTCCACCCTTGCCCCGATCGTACTCCACAGACATAAAACAAAAGAAAGAAAAAGATAGATTCTCCTCAACGAGGGCAAATTTCTTCAAAGAAATGAGTCTGTCCTAACCATCCGGTTAGAATTATAGCCCCTTCAGGTGTACCGAGTAGGTCCGGACTGAGTTGTCTAATAGGCCCTATAGGGCGGCCCCTTCGGCGCCGGAGGATTCGACAAAATAAAAAGTGAGTCGGTGTTTTAGGTGACCCGCAAAGACAATTTAATTTAGCTTCTTCGTGGTTAAAACGATTATTGTAAGCCGCAAAGTCTCCATGTCCCGTTCTAGCTGCGATTAAGTAACCCAGAGCCTTTCGGCCCAAGAGAAGTTCCTTTGGAAAGTGTGGCGCAGTGCTGATTTCTAGCCGGGCGTATGAAGCCGGAATATGGCTGCTCCACCGACTAATTCGGGCTTGTTTCAGCTGTGTGGAGTGCCAATGTGCCAGACAGGTAAGAGAATATTCAGGTAGTCCTAGGAATGGCATAGATGCTTATCTTTTTGCGTTAGAATCAGCTAGTTCATTGCCTTCAATACCTGCGTGACCGGGAACCCAGTGTATATGAATCTGCCCCTCTTCAATATGGGGGAGCCTCGTTCTAGTTTTCCAAATCTTTGCTGTTTCAAAGAAGCTTAAGAATGTTGACTGGGATGATTTTGAGGGCTTTGAGGTCAGGATTGTCCCAGCAACATCTGCGTTATCTAAAAATAGCCATAAATTATTTGCAAAGCGAGCTGTAGGGAGCGTGGTAGCTGTTCGGAGTCCTTGGAGAGCTGCATGAGCTTCGGCGTCATAAGAATCTCTAAATTTTCCGAGAGGGAAAGCTTCCGAGCGAACTTGGAGTCCATACTGAAAAATAACAAATCCACCTCCTGAATTACCGTCAGGTAGTTTCGACCCGTCTGAGTATATCAGGATATTGTTCCTAGGAACTGTGCTCAGAAAATTGGAAAATCTTTGAGCTCTTGTGTTTATTGGACCTGACGGACCACAAATGCGGATGTGAGCTTCTTGTTTTGTTTCCTTGATGACCCAGGGAGGATTAACCAGAGGATCAAAATTCTCTGAGTCCGGAATGCTTCTACATGACCTGGAAAAGCGGGACAGGGCAGGCTGTGTGAGTGAGATTTTCTCACTCAGAGCTAGAGGGTGATAACGATCGAGTCGGCGTATACGCAAAGCTGCTCTTTGAGATATATTGTTAAGTGTTATCTCAGCGGGTGAGAGTCCGGTTTCTCTTAAAAGAGATGAGGAGGGAGAGGTCCGGAAGACTGGAAGGATTGACCTTGCCACGGCTAGGTATACTTTGTCTATGATATTTAGATGTGTGCCGACTTTGTTGCTCACTTCTTTTCCGCTCTTAATTCTGTGCTTGCCGGGCCACCAAGTCTCAGCTCCAAAGTGGACAATAGGTAGGACACACGCAAAAGCAGCTTGTCTAGAGAGTCTTGGCGAGACACCTCGTATTGTATTTCCCAGGCATCGGAGGGCATGGGCTACTTTCATGGCTTTTGCAGCCTGTATCTGCACGTGGTATTTGAACGAAAGCTTCTTGTCGAAGTGTATTCCCAACCATTTTAGGTAAGGTCTTTGGTTATTTTCGGAAATAGTAAAGCTATTTGTATGAACCGGCGGACTAACGTTCTTATCTCTATGCTTTCTCGAGAAGTGGAGTAGCTCTGATTTACCTGGATCAAAAGTTACACCTTCTGTATCACCCCAGTTTAACGCCTGATTGGTTGCAGTACTTATTTTTTCCGAATTTTCTTCCAATGTCGGAGATATCATTATAATTGCAAAATCATCTGCATACCCAAAAGTCTTCTTTAGGCCTTCAAGCTTGAATAGGGGGGAGATGTAAAGCATAAAAAGTATCGGAGAAATTGGGGAGCCTTGTGGAAGTCCACAGTTTATTGGCCTGGGATTTCCAATTTCCCCGTCTAGCCGCAGACAGACTTCGCGTTCAGTTGCAAATGAAGATATCCAGTTACATAGCCGAGTTGGCCAACCTTGTTCCCTAAGCCTTCTGACGAGCCTACCTGGAAGAACGGAATCAAAAGCCCCTTTAATATCAAGTGTGGCGACGGTGGCAGTCAAGCCCTTTGTTAGTGCGCTTTCTATATCATGAGTGAGAGAAGTAGTGAGGTCCACTCTGGAACGTAAAGGCAGCGCTCCAAACTGCTGACGAGCGAGCACTTTATATTTAATAGCTATCCATGACATTCGTTTTGCTACCAGCCTTTCTAGTCCTTTGCCCAGTACGGACAGTAGCGCGATAGGTCTGTAAGACCTTGGAGAAGACCTATCTACCTTGTTGGGTTTACCAATTATGGCTACGATTGCAATCCTAAAGCATTTAGGGTGATGTCCCACGTCTATACATGCTTGAAAGAGATCTCGAACTAGATCTGAGATGACTGGCCAAGCCAGGCGCAGGACTGCTGTCGGTATTTGGTCTTTTCCAGGGGTAGTGTTGCCAGCTCCAAGGATAGCATTGATAATCTCGTTCATAGTCAGCTCGGGGAAGGGGAGAGTGGTTTCTGCTACAGAAGGTGCAGACAGAGGAATATCCTGTACTTCCGACTGATTGCTTAGCAGATATCTTACCAGCAGATCTCTCTTATCTTCAGTTGACTGAGCGGGTGGTGAGTCTGGAGAATTTGGATCTACGAGAGCAAGGGTTCGGAATTCGTCCTTTGATTTGTGCCACTTTGCTATACTAAAGACATCTTTCGAATTGGCTGCCTGGTCGGTGATTTTCCGGAAGAAGAGAGCCTTAGCCCGACGTGTAACTTTGCGAAATTCTTTCCTGTCTTCTTTTGTAACATTGCCAGCTTGAGCCTTTTCCTTGTACTTTTTCCTTGCTTCTCTGCAGCTCTGGTCCCATCACGGTTGTCCTCGATTGTGTGGGAGAGACCGTTTAGCTGAGCCTGAATAACAATTGAGGAGAATTTGCGTGAGTTCCTCAGCCCTTTCGTCTAGAGTTGCCCTAGATTTTTCAGAGAGCAAGTTTAGGGCAATTATATTAGTATGAAGTAGCGAAAGAAATGTTTCGGGATTAATCGTTGCAAATCTGAGTCTAGGGGTAGGGGGCTGGTTCCGTGCTTGACAGGGAATTTTGATGAGCAAAGGAAGGTGGTCTGAACTGACATCAAGGTCATGCTGGACGGTCGCAGAAGCATCACCAGCTTGTAGCGGGCTGGAGGCAAAGCAAAGGTCAAGAACGTTTCCGTGATTATGGGTCGGTACATCGACCTCAGATAAAAGGAACAGGTCATTAGCTTCGAGCCAGCTAATTAGATCCAGTCCCTGTGCTGAGGGTGAGCCATGATATGATGGGTTCCAGTTTGGATGGTGGAGATTGAAGTCTCCTGCCAGAATTGTTTTGGGAAAGAAATAAGTGTCCCTGAGTGAAAGAAGAAGCGATACGCCAGCCCCTGGATTTGTGGACCCAGGGGGAGCATTATAAACGTTGATTATGTGCATGCAGAGTCTATCTGGGCCTTTGACAGTAAGAAATAAAACGTCTTCTTTGCCGTACTGTGCTGGAGAATTTGGGCAAAATTGAGCGAAGGTAAGATTGATGTCCTTCCTTGTGTAGGTTAGTACACGAGGTCGGATGGTCCAGTCATCGACTGGCGTGTAACATTCAAACGATGGATGCTTGCACAAGATTCTCCGGCTAGTATTTCTGGAGATGTAGGGTTCTTGAACCAGCAAGATATCTATTTGTGAGGTAAACGCTGTTTGAAGGGCGATTTGGTGAGCAGATGAAGAGCGACCAACGCTGATGGAGAGTGTTTTAATCATAGAGCTTTTAGTCATCGTTCATTGCAGTAGAGTTATCTAGACAGCTTTCTGAAGCTAAAACGGCATATTTTCCACCTGTAATTGAAGGTGACTCCGCAAAAAGACTTCTAGTTTGAAGGGGGGCTTGAGGAAGAGTTTGGCTTGATGTGTAGCTTTCTGTAGGAGCTATCTTGGGTTGACTATCCAAAATTCCACAGTGGGCAGCTTTCAAACATAGTCTGGCTGCAGCTGCAGCTTTCCTGATCTCAGCGATTTGCGTTCTAGTAGGTAATGTGTTATCTTTTCTAGGTCTAATTAGACACTCAAGAGAGTCTGCTGGATGGGGACCGTGGCAATTCACACACTTTGGCGGACAAAAGTGGGTTCTACTTGGGTCACATGATTTATGTCCACTTTCTGAATTTTTTGTGGAAGAGCATATCCTACAGTGAGGGAAGCGAGAGCACGATCGCTCGTTGTGCCAGCCAAAGCACAGTCCGCATTGTGGTGTTCTGGATCTTGGAGGCAAGAGTTTAGCTGGAATACGGACACCAAATAGAGGGAGAATCTTAGATAACGTTGGACCTTTGGGATATAGGACGATCCAGTTTTTCTTAGGAGAGAAATCAGAATTGTCAGAGCCTCGAGACTCTAGGACATTTATAGGGACATTTGTGAGATCTATCAGAGCATCTGCAACGGCAGATGCATCAATTTGTTTCAATTCCACTGTGCTACCATTAAAGACAGCATAAGATCGGGGTACACCAGAAAGTTGGTAGGCTACGTGCTGTCCAGGTTTCTCGACCTTGCATTGGCCTTGGGCACAGAGAGAAGCTTCAATTTCACTCATTCGAGTGATCAGTTTTTCTTGTGCTTCGGTGGATACTGGACAGATTGCAAATCCAGTTTTGGTAGATTGTACCTCTCTTACCAGTTTCTCCTTTAAAAAGGCATTGAGATCTAGCATTATGGCATAGGGGGAAGAGCTTAGAGCAGGATGATTTGGGCTGACCCGGACTAAAAGACGATTATGTTCAGGTCTGCTTTTAGGCTGAGCTTTGGGTCTAGTTTGAACTTGAGCTCTTAAAGTGTTTGGGGAAGCTTGTGATTGTTTCTTTGAAGCAGGGGTCATAGCTATATTTGCGTACGATTTAGAGTATGTGGAAGGACCATCGATTGAACTCTTTTGATTTACAGACTGTACAGTTGAAGCTTGTACAGTACTTGTGGCAGAATACGGAATCGGGGGTCTTTGGGAGCCTCTGACATGACATTCGAAGTGTCGGCGGGCCACAGAACTGAGATCAGCAATAAAATTCCGAAAAGGCTTTTGGAGATGCTGAGGAAGAGCATTATTTTCACTAAGTGCATCATCAAAGACGCAGGCAATGTTCTGGAACATGAGCGTGGCTTCATTGTTCCTGGTATCGGCGGCGGAGGTAGTTGACAGTAGCATCTCTGTAAGCGACCCCTCTCCACCCATCGGGGCGGAGGCATGTAGGGGTGGTGGGGGTGGGAAGGCGGGCGGGGGGAGAAGGTTAGACATGAGGAGTGAGGCGAGAGTGCTCGAAGGGCTGAAAAAGGTGTGTGTGTTGCGTGCCTCTTAGAAAGTGTGAGAGATGTGCCTGCTATTGTAGTAGTAGTAGTATTTATTTTTCGTCTAGCGAGGCACGTGCTTCGCACGTGCCCTACTAATTCCCTGACGGGACATATGACGCCGAGGGGTAAGCCTCGGGCATTGAAGAGAAATAAATATTTACAAGACTAGGGCGCGATAACGTGGCTGCCGCTAATTATATGGTAGGGATAGGACTCTCCACATTTGTGGAAGTGTAACAGGGAGATAAACAGTCCGACCTCATAACCCCTCGACTGTGCAACAACTCCTCCTTAACTTCTCCGTTATTAGCATTAAAATTACTGTTGTTTTGGTTAATAATAGTGTTATCTTTTTTTTTTTTTTTAAGGACATATGTCAGTGTAAAATTGGGTTTCCTGAAACCACTTGTGAAGCACTTCTCCGCCTTTATAAGTGCCGAGGAGAAAGGAGAGAACTTCTGAGTTTTGACCCGTGGGTAGTCTAGCGCGTCTTTTAGCTATGTGGCAGAAAAAGAAGTGAAGGGGTGATTTATAGCGTCTGCATCGGCAATAAATTGAGGCGTCCCGATGATTGAAGCGTTCATGGTATTTCGAGAAGTCACCATGACCTGTGCGGGCCGCCAGAATTCGGCCTAGAGTAGCCCGGGGAAGTTCAAGTTCTTTAGGCCGCAGAGGCGCAGTGTCGACTGAGAGTCTCTCGTAGATTCCAGTGCTGGGAGACATTAGCTTCCAAAGGTTATGTAAGGATTGTTCTGAAGAGTGTTTAGCCCAGCGTCTGAGTCCAGCGTGTGATAGGATGGGAGTCGGTGGGTGAGGAAGTGATGCTCCTAGTTTCGCGGCTTTATCGGCGGCGTCATTCCCAGGAATGGAGGCATGGCCTGGCACCCAACGTATTCTGAGTTCTCCCTGTCCTGCATGTGTGAGACGAGATCTTGCTTGCCAGCGGGGGTTCAATTCTAGGAACTCGTCGAATGTAGCTTGCGATGAGCCTAGAAATGGCGAGAGCAGGCGGGTCGCGACCTCAAGATTGTCGAGGCAGATCCAGAGGTTCGTTGCAAATTTGGTTGTTGGAAGTGCCAGGGCGGCCTTGGCGCCCGCCAGTGCACCTTTTGCTTCGGCGTCAAAGACTTTGTCCCCTTTACCTAAGGCAAAACTCTGTTTTAAAACTTGCACTCCACCTTGGTATGCAACAAAACCGGCCCCGGCGAAGCCATCAGGTTGTTTCGACCCATCCAAAAATAGTACTATGCCTTGCAGTGAGACGGTGCGCAAGAAGGAAAGGAACTTTTCTTTACCCTGGTCTCTTGTTTGTCCGTTTGGTCCTCCTACCCGAGCTTACGCTGCTGCCTAGCCTTCGCGTGGAGCCCATGGCGGGGTAGCGATCAGGTTTATTTGCTCAGAGGCTGGGAGTGCCAGAATTCGGCGAGCAAAGCGAGAGGTGGGCCGTCCTAAAGCGAGTACACGGATTGAGCGGCGTAATAACGGATGTCGAGGATCAAGGCGCCGAAGGCGGACTGTTGCGGCTAGTGTACGTTGTTCAAGTGCTATTTCCGGTGGGGCTAAGCCAGATTCCCGATGTAATGCTGCAAATGGTGTGGTACGGTAGACTGGGAGAATGGCTCGGGCGGCAGTAAGTACTACCTTAGTAAATAGCTGTAGCAAGGTGTCGACGCGGTTAGAAATTCGTGCACGTGGACCTTCTCTTATCCTACCTGGCCACCAAGTTTCGGCAGCATAGTACATTACTGGGAGTACACACGATACAACAGCTTGACGCAATAGGTGGGGTGGAACTCCACGAGCCGTGTTACCGAGAGAGGAAAGAGCTTGACTGACTTTGAGTGACTTAGCAGCAAGCGAGCGTGCATGCCACTTGAAAGTAAGCTTTTTGTCCAATAGGACTCCTAGCCATCGGATGTACGGCCTGTCGGCATCCTCGGAGATATTAAGGGGGTCTACTACGACGTTTGGTGTAGTCCTAGGATCTTGATCGGTGCGGCGACGCGAAAAATGAAGGAGTCCATATTTATCAGGATCGAAAGTTATTCCTTCTTCGCTGGCCCAATTTATAGCCTGCCTGAGGTCAGTGGCGAGAAGATTTGCATTTTCTTGCAAGGATTTAGATATTTGGAGAAAGGCGACGTCATCAACATAGCCAAACCTCTTGCTTGGTGATCCGAGGTGAAAGAGCGGGGCAAGGTACAGCATGAATAGAATGGGAGACACTGGCGATCCTTGAGGAAGTCCGTGCGGTACGTTAAATTCGGCTCCAGTTGTACCATCCAGCCGGATCATTGCGCGGCGTCCTGTGGTAAAAGATTTAACCCAATTTACAAGGTTATTGGGCCATCCTTGTTCCCTGAGACGGCGCGTTAGTCGACCAGGCAGGACTCCATCGAATGCTCCTTTCACGTCAAGAGTCAGGAGAGATGCTGTTTGCTTGGCATTCATGGCCGTTTCAACATCGTGTACTAAGCATGTAGTTAGGTCAGTAGAAGAGCGTAGAGGTAGAGCCCCAAATTGCTGATGGGTGAGGACCCTATGGTTGATGGAGAGCCAGGAAAGCCGTTTTGCGATTAGGCGTTCAAGTGCCTTACCCATTACAGAAAGAAGAGCGATCGGGCGATAAGACCGAGGGCTCGCTTTATCTGGCTTGTTCGGTTTGCTGAGCATGACAAGGACTGCGGTTTTGAAGCATGCTGGATGGTGGCCTACCCTGAGGCAACTGCGGAAAAGTCTGAAGACTTTGTGTTGAACGATGTGCCAGCCAATTTTAAGTATTGCTGTCCGGATTTCTTCCTCGCCAGGCGCAGTGTTGCCGGCTCGGAAGAAGCAATCCTTCAGCTCGAAGTCGGTGATTTCTGGGAACGGCAAATCCGAGCGACCAACTGAAGGTACGTCGAAAGCGATGTCGCCAGATGGCGGAGTAGAGAACAAAAGGTTTCTGGCTAAAACATCCCGTTTAGCTTCTAGCGAGACGGCAAGGGGGGCCTCGGGGTGCTGTGGGTCCTTTAGGGGCGGTGTACGAAACGAGCCGATAGATCGATGCCAGTTTACCATCCTATAAATGTCTTTGACTGACGAGGCTTGTTCCATCTTTTCGCAATAAAAAAGTCGTTTTGCCCTTCGGGTTACGCATCGCAAAGATTTTCTTCCAGCTTTTAGGGCATCTTGGTCGTTTGTTTCCCTCCTAATGCTGTTGTATGTCTGGGCTGCGGCTTTGCACTCGTCGTTCCACCATGGGTGCCCAGTGCCTTTTCCTAGGACTCTACGTGCTGAGCCGCAGTAGGCATTCCTGATTGATGAACAAAGCTCTCTCGCGTGTTTATCTAATTCATCCCCAGAACATGTGTCCGGAAGCTCTGACACTTCTGACAGGCCCCTTTCCAGGAGATGAAGGTATAAATCCTTGTCCAGAGTTCCAGGTCTGAGTCTAGCAACTGTTTCGTGGAATTTATCATCCCAAGGCACGGAAGAAGCGATTGGGTAATGGTCAGATGTTACATCTAGCTCTGGCATAATTGCAGATTCTGCACCAGCAGATACAAGTGGGTTTGACATGAAAGTGAGGTCCAACACATTTCCTAGAGTATGTGTCGGGCAATCCGGCTCCGAAGTTAGCAGGAGGGAGTTTTTGTCTGTCCATTTGACAAAGCTATCAGCATTTGTGCTGTGGTAAGAGGCTGAAGGTTGCCATCTTGAATGACGAAGATTAAAGTCCCCGGCGATGAAAACACGGTCACGCGGTCTAATGCTGGCGTAATCGATGAGATCTTTTGCCGCCTGACCTTTGTTTGCAGAGCCAGTTGGAGCGTTGTATACATTAAAGACAGAAAGTTTTCTCCCCCCCGGCCCGAATACATCAAGCACAAGTAGGTCACGGGTCACAGTGTGGTTTGCTGGGAATAGCATGTGTTGGCAAGCGCGGAGCCCAGCCCCTTTTCGAAGATAGGTGAGTACTCTTGGACGGAATGTCCAATCGTTTATGGGCGAGAAGCACTCGTACGATGGTATATTCTTGGTAATCCGACGTAGCGGATCTCTAAAGATATAGGGTTCTTGTACAAGGATTAAGTCAAATTTTTCCTCGTTTGCAAAGTTAAGAGCAAGTTCATGGGAGGTCGCTCCCCTGCACACATTTATCTGTAATATACGCAGTGGTTTTGTAATTTTAGAGCGTCTACAACTCATTGGTTTCGTCGAGAGGGGAGTATGGATTTCCTGTGTGAACAGGAGAATACGTGGCAGGGATTACAGTAAGTTGACTTGAGCCAGAGGGCACAACGTCTGTGCATGCAGAAGTTTCAGATGGCGGATTTGCTGATCCGAAATTGGGCATTGACGTGGCGTCAGGCATTTCATGGTCTACTGGAGGAGTGCGAGGAGAGCGGCGGGTGCAGCCAACTGTAGCACAAAGACTCATTCTAGCTGCTGCGGAAGACTGGCGGATATGTGCCACTTGTTCTTTGGTAAGTCTGTTACCGTTACGACGTGGGCGAAGTGGGCACTCTGTGGCATCTGCTGCATGGGGTCCATGACAGTGGATACAGCGCGCAGGGCAAGGATGCGGATGAGGGCCACAAGGGCTATGATTCTCTTCAATGTGCTCAGTGGAGCCGCAGAGTCGGCAGCGGAGGGCGCGAGAGCATATGCACTCATTGTGCCATTGAAAACATCGTCCACATTGAACAATTGACACCTTATTTGAGAGACGACGAGAGATCACTTCTACTCCAAATAGTTGGAATTTCTGTGGGAGAATGATATCTAATGGGAAGCGAACAATATATCTGGCTGTGTAGCTGTGCGGCGAATCGAGGCTTGTTCTCGTTTCAAACGCTGCGACAGGAGTGAGTCCTTTCTCTTCTTTAAGCTCAGAGCAGACATTTTCGGCAGTGATTGGGAAGTTTGTTAGCTCATTGGCGTCGTTGAGCGCGGTGTAGGATCGTGGTATAGAAGAAAGAAGAAATGTGACTAGATTTTGTGCTTTTTCGATTCCGAGGGCTCCACGGAGTCTTCCTTCTTTGATACCTTCAGAGAAAAGGGATTCGAGCCTAGGTGAGGCGGTATCAGAGGACGGACAAAGAGCTAGTCCGGAAGGTACATTTTGAACCTCCTTAAGTAAGGCAGCATTCTCGCCTAGGAATTTGCGTAGCTGGAGCAGTAATGGATAGGGCGATATAAGACGCTCAGTTGCGTCTTGTTCGAGGCGCAGAAATAGGCGTTCGTCTACAGAGGGGGGAGAATTCGGTTTTTGACTTCGATTAGGGTGAATTGGTTTTCGAGTGATATTCTGGCTCTTCATTTGCGCCGCAGCATGTGCGTACGTAGGCCGGGTGGTTTTAGGGATCAGAGGCGGTTTTGTGGAACGATGGGCGGTTGAAGTTGTTGGTTGAGTTGGTTTGAGCGGAGTGCGCTCATCTTGGGGTACTCCCCGGACGTGACTCTCGAAGAAGCCCTGTGCGACTTCTTGCAGACAGTACAAGAATTTTTCATAGGTTCCTTTAAGGTGGTGAGGGAGGGTATGGTAATTAGTACCACGCGCTGCTTCATCGATAGCGGACGCGACGTTTCCAAACATCAGAGTCGCCTCTTGGGTGCGGGTTGTGGCAGAGGTTGTCGTGAGCAGAAGAGTTTCGGTCAGAGACCTCGACCCCCCGGGTGGTGGGTGATGAGAGGGATAGAACTCGGGCATTTTGCCAGAATCCTGTTTGCTTTCCTATAGCAGGTAGGGTGGAGGTACTGTCAGTGAACTTAAGAATTCCGTAAATGGCACACTTCTTCTTCAAAGCTTGTGAAACGGGTAGCCCTCGGTGTGTATGTTGCTTGCCCGCTGTTGTAATAGGTGTATGATTCAGGTATAGATACATTTGTGACGTGACATGGCTTGGGAGTACGGTTAGGTCATGATACCCGTGCAGATAAGGCACTAAGGCGTAAAGGAGTTAGCGCAATCATGGCTCGGTTAACATTTCATTTATATTATTCTTTTTGTGTAGGATTAGTTTCTCTCTTCAGCTTTATTATATCCTTTTTTTATTGAGTTCTTGCCTGTCGCACTTTGTGTGTCCTAACAACATTTAATGGGAGTAAGCTGCGCGTAATGTGAATGCTCACAGAGGTTGAGAAGACTAAGAATAGCAGTGTATGATATTGTTTAAATAGAAGAAAATTGGGTTTGTTTTCCACTTCTCGGAGGAAAGCTCCCTAATTATAGTTCTACAGCAGACGCTAACTAGATAATGTTAAGAATGTAACTTAGTCCAATTCACAATAAGTTATAATGTGATATGAATAGTTGGGAAAACGTTAATATGAGCTGGGTAGCAATTAGCAATAAGAGTTAAAGGACTTAATTCAATAAACTAGACTTATGAGTTCACTA